>JAHHUM010002906.1:193730-849569 GCA_036173005.1 Crenichthys baileyi
GCCTGTCTGTGTTTCCATATTTCGACATTCTCTGTAAGTTACCAGCTTAGTCCTTATTATTACCAAACTAACTCTGCTACTCACCATACAGCTCCCCAGCATTGTTCTGCATGTTGGTCCAACCAAAGCTTATCATATGACATGTTTGTTCTGCATCATTATTACTTTTTTTTCATCAAGCATTTAAACTAGTATAAAACAGCATCATATTTCACACTTTGTCACAACAAAGATACAAAGGCACAACAATGATTATAGTTTAGTTTTTTAACTAGCACAAACAAGAACACTACTAAACTCAGAGGTTTGTTAGGTAAGCATCATGATGGCCAAGCATCATGATGATCAAGCATCATGGATACCAAGGGGCAGAGGAGACAGGTCAGGGATAAGGTTGCAGGGAAGTTTAAAGCAGAGTTAAGTTATATCCCTGGGAGGAGCTGCTACCTCCCTGGACATGCTCTCTCGCCCAGTTTGACCGCCTTCCGGTCCTATATGCTGTTTTCTTAATATCCTGTTCCTGTCAGTAAGCCTCTCTGCACCTTTATCTTCCCTGTTGAGAGCCTGCTTCGTGGACACTCCACTAGTCTCCATGGCCACAGTTGTCACAGCAGCAGGCTGGGCTGTATGTAAAACTAGGTGAAGGAGGAACATAATGAATATAAAGATGCAGCTTTTTTCACCCAACACATGCATGGAAAAAATACATATGACATAGATGTAGCTCACCAATAAAACACATTTCTGCCGTTTGTAGCAACCACTTCGGGATAAGGGAGAAAAAAAAGAAAGTCATTTGCTAAACTTTATTATGAGTGTTAAAAAAATGTTAGTAAAAAGGACTTAGGGATCCAAATTTAGGCAGTGAAATGTCAGTAAAAGCTGCCTCATAGAAAAGGGAACAGAAACTGCTGCAGATTTGAAGTCAGTTCTTTGTCTGTACAGCAAAGCATCCTGATATCAAGAAGGAAACTGATTTACGCTAGAGATTTAACTTCTCATTTATCCCACGAGCCATAAACCTGCTTAGCTGTAACAGATAATCTCCTCATCACATTTCCTGGCCCTCCAATCTATGGGCTACTTTTATTTTTCATTTTTGACAGCTCTATTTGCATAATGTCCTGTATTCATTTGAGAAAGCAACATAAAAAAAGCTTCTTCCAAGAAGGTAAAAAAACTGAATAGAAACTAATACAATAATGTCAGTTATTCTTAAACAACACAAGATAATTTCTATTATAACTATTAAAGCAGAAACAATAAAAAAAATGTATGTTTTGGTCGTTGTTCCTAATATAAAGGCAGCCCTGATGTGCCAGGCAGGTTGGGATTGTAATCTGTTCTCTGCTTGGTCTGAAAATATCTTTTAATGTATGATTGCTTGTTTTGTTTTTTAGCCTCTAATCTTTCACTGAAATTCAATATCAAGAGATTGTAGTCTGCATGAAGCAATTTGGGTCGGGTCCAACAGAACACAGTGTCTCAGTCACTTAGTCTGGTGCACAAGGCCTAACACTGCATTTGCAAATCGTGCTTCGCTTTGTGGCTGATTCCGAGAAAACAAGTGAAACTTTGAAATATCAGGTGTTTAAACTAGAGTATGTGCTTGTAAGGCTATGTATTTGTGTGACACAGAGAGTAAGAGAGTGTGTTTATGTTTGTGTCCCATATTTCCTCCAGAGGCTGCTGTCTCTTGGCAGTTGGGTGCTAAGCAGTAAGTCCTGTAGGCCTCCTGACATCTGGGCATCTGTCACCCCGCAGCCTTAAAACCTGCAAAGCCCCTGGGCTCCATTTGGAAAACACAAACACTTGCGTAACGTTAAAACATGTACTCTGAAGCTGTTCTGTGTCTGTACGTTTCAGAGTCGTTCCTCCATGCTGTTTATTAAAAATGCTTTCAAATAAAAACCTAACATGTTTAGTGTTTTATGGCCATTTATTGATTCGAAATATGACCTTTTGCCCCTCAAGCTGCAGTTACAGAAATTAATATTTCACTCACTGACCTCTGTGTTACTTCCCATTCTTTTAGGTCATCGGAACTGTTTTTGTGTTTGCACAGTCTATATTTATTACACAATAATGATGAAGAGTAGTGACAGCTCAGAGAAGGAAGAAAATGACTCACAGTGAGTGTACTGAAGCTGTATTGTAATAAATGTCCAGAGGGGGCTTCACAGATGCCACACACACTCATAGAAATTCACATTAACTCACACACATGGTTGTAAACCTATCCCTCTGAGGACATTAATTACAAAATTGATCCCTATAGTCCCCATAGTACTGTCTTTACCTTAAATATAAAACACATCGCGCCGGTCCCCGGGGAAAAAAAATATTTCCATTTAATTGCCAAAAGTAAGAGGTCACTGGGCTTCACACACATATGAACTTGAGTGACAGCCCATTCTTAATGCACAGGGTTTAATATGATGTTAGCACACTCTTTGAAGTAATAACATCTTTAACTCCTGTGGGAAAGCTTTCTACAAGCTTTATACGTGTGTAAGAATTTTGGCCATGCTTCCAGAAGCCCAATTGTGAGGTTCGATGAGTAGGTCTGGCACATCCAGTTCATCCAGATGTGTTTTGTCAGGTTGAGGCAGGTCAGTCAAGTTCTTCCCTTCCAAACTCACTCATCCATATCTTTATGAACCTTGCTATTTCCACTGGTGGAAAGTCATATTGAATAGGAAGATGATATCCTCAAACTGTTCTCACAAAGTTGGGAGAATAAAATTGTTTAAAATGTCCTGTTCTCCTGAAGCATTAAGCGGTATTTTCTTTGGGACTAAAGGGCTATGATCCCCTATACCTCAAACTTGAAAGCTCGACAAGCTTTTAAAGAAGGGTGGCTCTGTTCTGGGCACTCCTCTGGAACCTCTGGAGATCATTGTGCAAAGAAGGAATCTTTTATAAAACGAAGAACATCGAAGAATCCTGAGCATCCTTTTCATGAGACTGTTGTACAACAACAGAGTGTCTTCAGTCAGAGGCTTCTTCAGATCAGCTGTAAGACAGACCGCTACAGGAGATCCTTCCTGCCCACAGCCATCAGCATCTACAACGGCCTACATAACATGAGCTACAACATTATTTTACCTTTGGGATTAAATAAATATTTTTGAATAGAATTGAACTGAATTTATTAATGAGGACATTTCAGAACTAGACTTATTGTACAGATGGCATCCTATCATGGTACCAAGCTCCTGAGAGAGTCCCATTCTTTAAGAAATGTTTGTAGAAACAGTCTGCATGCCTAGGTGCTGGATTTTATACACTCGTGGCCATGGAAGTAAAACCCTGAATTCAGTGTTTTGGACAGAATACCAATAATTTTGGCAATATAGTTTATGTCACTACACATAGTAAGAATTCAGGATATAGACTACATTGCCAAAAGTATTTGTCTGTCTACTTTAACATGTACATGAACTTTAATGACATCCTATTCCTAATCTAGTAGGGTCCAGTCTGTTGATGGACCCAATGTTGCCAGCAACAGCAACTTTAACTCTTCTGTAAACATATACCACAAGGTTTAGCAGTGTGTTCATAGTTAGATGAGAAAACCAAAATTCCAGCCTTCGCTCCAATTCATCCCAAAGGTATTGAAGGAGGTTGAGGTCAGTACTCAATCTTCAGGTCAGTCAGGTTTCTCCAAATCAAACTTTATACATCTGCAAATTCTAACACCAGAAATCATTGATTTGGTGGTGTGAACCAATACTTTTGGGAATATAGTGTCATGTTCATTCCCAAAAATGCATCTTATTTATGAGGTTGCACCTAAAATTAAATTTAGACACACCTGATCCAACCTGGATGTGACAGATATGGGTAGCTAGCAATGGCTACAACCAGATTCCTGAGGAGGCAGGTGGTAAAAAAAACACTTGTCTGGCTGTTCAAGACTTGGTTGCAGCACCTGCTGATGTTTCAGTTTCTTCTAGCCACATACAGAATATTAAAAGGCTCCTTGTTTTAACTCCAACCTGTATACCACTCTTGACCCAAAATTACAGGAAAACTCAGCTCCAGTTTGCTAACAACCATTTACATGAGACAGAGAGTTTTATGTTGTGAAGCAATAAATCAAATTAGGAAATTTTAAATTGGCAGTATGTCTGAAGAACAAAGAGTGAAGAATACACTGGAAAGAACACCATGCCTACAGTGAAGCACAGTGGTGGCTCAGTAATGTGGGGCTGGGGAGGGCAAGACTGATTAAACAATAGATAGCAGGAAATCGCAGAAGAAATTGCCATGCTGCCTGTGAGAAGGCTGGAGCTTGGGCACCATAGGACCTTCAAACAGGGCAATG
The DNA here is from genome assembly GCA_036173005.1 of Crenichthys baileyi. Classification (NCBI taxonomy): domain Eukaryota; kingdom Metazoa; phylum Chordata; class Actinopteri; order Cyprinodontiformes; family Goodeidae; genus Crenichthys; species Crenichthys baileyi. The sequence continues at coordinate 198,064 of JAHHUM010002906.1, forward strand.
ATCCACAGTATGTCTGAAAGTCGACCAAGGCTTGGTTGCAGAAGTAGACCTGAAAGATACTTAAGAGGCCATCATAGTCGCAACTTGAATTCTATAGGAAATCTGTGATAGGATTAAAAAAGGCCATTGCCCAAAAGTATCATTCAACTTTAGAACTTTGTCCATGATAAGTAAGCTAGTATTTCCAAGGAACATTGCCAGAATCTGCTGGCTGACTATTTGTCCCAAGTGCAGCAGGTCATAAAGTAATATTAGATGTTAGCAGGACTAACTGTTAGCTGTTAGCCTTCTTCAACTTTCTACAAACTCACTGCAATAAAACATTTTTCTTCTGCAGGTAAAGGAGCTATTACTGATTATAACTTCACAGAACCTGAAACCAATAAGAAGAAAAGCAAAGATGGGATCTCCAGGTGCAGACAATTATCCAAGTATGGAATCAATCAAATCAATTTTTTCTTTAAAATGTTTATTCCAATAGATCGGCACGTTTGGACGTCTGGTGAATATTTTCATTAAATGAATTCAATTATGGGACAACAAGAAAAAAAAAACAACCTTAGCTTGGCAGTGTCATATCTGCAGACATCAGTTGATCGACAGTCAGTAATCTACATCTGACGTTCTACATGTGCAGGAGCAAGCAATGCAATATAGTGTTATGTTCAAAAGACTCTGCTTCAGATTTGACTGCGTAAATTTTATGTTGCTCTTCTCTTTAGTTTGAGGCATCTGGAGTGGTCATAAAAACGATCTCTGGCTGCCTCCCACAGTGCATAAACATGATTGTTGGGTTAATTGGTCTATCTCAGTTGCCCCTGGGTATGAATGGGTGTGTTCATTGTTGTTTGTCCTGTGTGTCTCTGTGTTGCCCTGCGATTAACTGGCGACCTGTCCAGGGAGTACCCAATCTCTCGCCCGAAGACTGCTTGAAATAGGCATCAGCTCCCCCGTAACCCTGTACGGGAGAAGCGGGTATAGGAAATGGATAGATCTTTATTATGGGTTTGTTTCAGAGCATTTGGCAAACATCAACTCAGTCTCACAGAAAAACGTGCATAGCTGCCTGAAAGCTACGACTTCATTTCCACAGTTTTAAATTTTTGTGCTGAACGACCACGTTTTGCTTAATGTTTCTTTTTAATACGACTTGTTTAGGGGTTAAACATTGGGAAATAAAATACGTGGCTAAGGCTAGGTATTAAACTGTACATGAATATTGTCAGGAAAACATCATGGTTTGCACGATTATGTTCCTTATACAAAAACATTAGAATATGACCATCCTGGATAACCAGAAGCTGACACAGAAACCACACCTTCTATTGAAATATTTCACATTTAATGTTGTTAAACAATTAAAAAGATATAAATTCTGAGCACACACCCTCTCATGCTCATTTTAGAGCAACATAAGCTGCCTTCAAGACATTTAATCAAGATCAACCGTTGCATCTTGTCATAAGACAAAACAAACCCTCATTCTGATGGTCTTGTTACAGTTCTATCACATTTTATGGAAAATTTGGGAAATTTGAGGTGAAAGATGACTGTAACAGTGAGCTTTAACATCTTCGTCACTGTGCTTAAAGCCATTTGTCATCAACCCAACAAAGATCAATATACATCTGTCTTACATAAATTCCATGTACTCTTACCTTTCACATTTTAAAGAGCAGCAAATCCTATGTATTACCCAGAAAAACGTATTGCCATTGATTACCTATTAAAAGTTCCTAAAAACAAGAGTGCATACTCAGAAAATGCTTCAGTTACATTTAATAGATCTATCATGCTGTAACAGCATGGACCCAAAGATGGGAGTGATATTTTCCACTGCCACTTCGTCCAGACTGGAAACTCATTGTTATTTTCCAGTTTTAATAAATCAGCCCTGGTGTAGACAGTGCATTCTGGAACAACAAGACTGTGTAGTTACTTAACGGCAAAAACAATCTATTTTAGCATATGCATCAGTTTTACTTATGTTTACAAATTTAATTGGTTACTCAGAACTATTACTCTCAAAGACAGAGGTTTACCAAACAGATAAACCTGGATGGGACACTGCAGCTTCACAGAGATTACCTCATACATTTACACAGGATTCATGCATGAACCTTTTTTCCTGCCTGTGGTGTGGTAGCTCAGTAAACAACTCTTTCCTCCTGCCTCACAATCCAAACACACACGCTCTCTCTCACGCACTCTTTCCCACACAAACATAGCACGCGGACACAGACATGACACATGGGCAGTGAGTGATCCTTAACAGAGTAAACCAGCAGGGTAAATGAAGCCTTAAGACACCAGATGATCTCCTTCTGTCCTAACAACAGGCATTCAGTGATACAGTAAAGCCTTAACTTATAAAATCCAACAAGAGAAATATTTATTTATTAATTTAGCTTGATATTTAAGGATACATTTTGAAATAACGGAGAAAAACCACTTGTATCCATTAACACCCTTTGGCACCTGTTGGATTCATCCACATGTTTTAACTTACCGTGTTTAGAGTTTCAAAAACACAAATTATAGAACATCGTCTGTTCTTTCTAATTTCATTGTTGTAGCTCTGATAAGATCAGTTTTACCACTGGAGGAGGAACAATCAAAGATGGAGAAACAAAAAAAGCCACACGCTTGACTTGGCTCAAATTGAACTGGAGGTTTTGGACACAGCAACTGTTGTTCAGGTAGTGGAAAATATCAAAGACATTGTCTATAATAAAAACAAAGCAAATTCTTGTTGGAGGTCTGACATGAAGTACAGCGCCCCACACAATTGCTGCCACCCCTGGCAAAGATGTTTAAAAAGCCTCTCAAACAGTTATCTTTCATTGCAGCACCATACTATAAAACTAACAAAAAAAATCCAAATCCAGAGTTTAAGTTTGCACATTCATTCAGTGAGAAAAAAAAATCCCCACATTATAAAATAATTGTTTTTTACAAAATCACACAGTCACAATAAGTAGCCTTCCTTACTAGCCATTTATAATTAATGTAACTGAAGTACTTTTATAAGTTTACATTTTTAAAGTAATCCATGACTTTGTTTTTCAAAATACAATGTGACACAGAAGCTCATTTTTTTCTTTGCCATAAAATGGGAAAGACAAGAGAACGTCACCTATGAGTAAGGCAGATGTGTGTTCAAATTTATGTCAGGGTATGCCTACCAGTACATGGAAACTCTCATTAACATGTCTACGTCTACAGAGCAAGTTTTAAAACGTTTAATACAACTGGAACTGTGACAAACAAGGCTGGATGAGAAGCCACTGAACAGACGGAGTAGGATGTTAAGAGAACTTTAAATAGGACTGCAAAAACAGTGGGAGGTCAGCATGGATTGGTCCTCCATACATGTCATTTCAAGGCACTTTATAAAGTCAGTTCAGTCGAATCATACTGTCAGGATCTGTCTGTTAGGCTTGTGTTTGTTTACCTTCTCGGCTGAGCTGTGTGCTTTTCTGTTCATCTTGGTTTTATTATATTCCTTCTGTTTAGTTTAGTTGCTTCCTGGGTTCCAGTGTTAGATGTGTTTAGTTCTATTCTGAAAGATCTGGTTTCCTCTTGTTTATGTTAAGTCTAGTCATTGTTTTCTTGTGTTCTGGTCACCTCCCTGCTCTCTATGCTCATCAGTTTAGTTAGTCATTCTCCCTCTCTGTATTGTTTAGGTTCCCTGGTCCTCAGCTGTCTCACATTATACTAATTTGCTCCTCTCCCAGTTCATTGGTTCACACTTCACTTACCACAGCATTTAAGTCCTCTGGTTTTTATTGTTCTCCATCTGATTCTCTGCATTTGCGGCAAACCTCCCTAGTTCTACGTCTCAGTGTTCTTGCCTGTTACCCTGCCTTTGTTTGTACGTTTTTGTCAATTATTAATAAATCTAGTCGACTCACCATGCGGCTCCGTCTTCCTGTCTGCATTTTGGTACTGCAAGTACATACACTGACCGGCCACTTTATTAGGTACACCTGTCCAACTGCTCGTTAAGGCAAATTTCTAATCAGCCAATCACATGGCAGCAACTCAATGCAGTTAGGCATGTAGACATGGTCAAGACGATCTGCTGCAGTTCAAACCGAGCAACAGAATGGGGAAGAAAGGAGATTTAAGTGACTTTGAACGTGGCATGGTTGTTTGGTGCCAGACGGGCTGGTCTGCGTATTTCAGAACTGCTGATCTACTGGGATTTTCACAAGAAAACACTAACAATTCTCTAGGCTTTACAGAGAATGGGTCAGAAAAAGGAGAAACAATATCCAGTGAGCCGCAGTTCATGTGGCAAAAAGCCTTGTTGATGTCAGAGTTAGAGGAGAAATGTCCAGACTGTTTTCGAGCTGTAAGTAGAAAGGCAACAGTAACTCAAGAACCACTCGTTTACGAACCAAGGCATTCAGAAGAGCATCTCTGAATGCACAACAAACGTCAAACCTTGAGGCGGATGGGCTACAGAGCAGAAGACTACACTCGAGTGCCCTACCTATCAGCTAAGAACGGACTGAGGCTGACAGACAACTGAGGCTAAAAAATATCAATTTGCACAGTGGCTCACAAAATTGGCACAATAGATTATTGGAAAAACGTTGCCTGGTCTGATGAGTCTTCGGATTCTCTGGCTTCGGATGCATCGGATGGTATGGTCGGAATTTAGGCATCAACAACATGAAAGCATGGATCCATCCTTGCCTTATATCAACGGTTCAGGCTGGTGATGATGGTGTAATGGTAGTGGGGATATTTCTTGGCACACTTTGGGCCCCTTAGTACCAATTGAGCATCATGTGAACGCCACAACTGGGGGGCCCAAGAAACCCCTGAGTATTGTTGCTGAGCCATGGTCCATAGCCCTTTATGACCACAGTGTTACACATCTTTGATGGTTACTCTTCAGCCGGATAATGCGCTATGCTCATAAAGCACGGAATCTCTCAGACTGTTTTCTTGAACATGACAAATGAGTTCACTGACACAATGGCCTCTCACAGTCACCAGATCTCAATCCAATAGAGCACCTTTGGATTGTAGTGGAACGGGAGATTCGCATCATGGATGTGATGCCGACAAATCTGCAGCATCTGTGTGATGCTATCATGTCAATATGGACCAAACTCTCTGAGGAATGTTTACAGTACCTTGTTGAATCTGTGCCACGAAGGATTAAGGCAGTTCTGAAGGCAAAAAGGGGGTCCAACCCGTTAACAGCAAGGTGTACCTAATAAAGTGGCTGGTGAGTGTACATTCCAATTGATCCTGGTTATCAAACAATGCAGTCAAATTCAGTTTAGCATTCAAACTGGTTAAAACCTTTTTTTATCTAAGGAAACTTAAATAGAAATTATTAATTTGTGAATAGTTCCGCCAATATTCCTAAATCCAACCATAGGGAACTCTTTTTTTCATATTTAATGTATCTATTATACAAGCATTTGTTTTTAGGTCCACAACGGCGGAAATAAATCTGACTAAACTTATTGCAAACACTATTAAAATAAAAACATTTTCTATCCTTCCTCAAAGGAGGTTCTCTCACATTACAAGAAGAGAACCAGCAGAGGTGTGACTGTTTACAACTGGTCCAGACAACAGCGCCCTGTGTCAGTAGTGGCAGAGTCCCATGTAAACTCAAGGACCCCTATATCCATGCTATTTTATCCCTTGCAGCTTAGGAAAGGTTTGGCCTAAATATTAAACAATTCACACTCTCACATCAACATAAACACATATTTTAGTACATCCTCCTACACAGATACTTCACGTAGAATCAAACTCATAATCATGTTTAATTATTTTGCCAAAAGTACCCCTTCAAATCCTTGAACTCAGATGTTCCAATCTGTTCCTCAGCCGCAGGTGTATAAAGTCCATCACCGAACCATGCAGACTGCTTCTACCAACATTGGTGAAAGAATGGATCGCTCTCAGGAGCTCTGTGAAGTCCAGCATGGTAACATGATAGGATCCACCCTCTGCAATAAGGCAAGTTGTGATGTTTCTCCTCTACCAAATATTCCAGTCAACAAAGTGGAAGCAATTAAAAATGGCAGCAACTCAGCCACAAAGTTGTAGGCCACGTGAAATCAGAGAGCAGTTTTCAGCCGCTGCTAAGCTCCATTGTGTAAAGAGGTCACCACCTTTCTGCAGAGTCTATAGTCCTAATTTGGCAAACTTGAGTAAAAAGTACAGCATCAAGCATTTCTGATTGTGTTACAAGACGCTTGTAACACAAATACACTAATACAAATTATACAATACACAATAATACAAATACAAATTGGATTCACTGAACAAACCACATGCATTTGTGGGAAAAGTACAAAGAGAAGCAAAACTGATTGACAGGGAATTTAAATCCCCAACCTTATTCTTGAAAATTATTATTTTTGAATATTTACTCTAGAGTCTTGCCCAAAAGTCTTTCCTTGGACACAATAGAAGATACCCAGGGTCTAAGAAAGAAGGTAGGAAGGAATCCTAGTAAAGAACTAACGTACTGTACCTGCTAGAGATCCAGCGATGGTTTGTTGAGCAATCACAGTAAAAAATTAATGCTACAAATAGTTCTGTTCTGCATTGATTCTTATTTTGTTCTTTGATGGAGAATATCTTTTTATTTATTATTCGTATCTTTATAACATTTATGTAAAAAAAATCAGTTTTTTTGTTCCTAATGCAGATTATTCAATAACAAGATGGATATATATATATATATATAATTATATATATATATTGCACCAACTTCTAACACCCACCCCTTGTTCTCATATTTATTCACAAGTTTATAACATTTTATAAAAAAAAATTTAGCATCACATCCTCTGCAGTGTTTCCTGCACCACTGCAGAGAATAAAAAACGCTTGTGCTTTGTTCTTCTGCATTCTTCTACAAAGTTTTTTTTTTTTGTCCCAAAAACTGTATTCTACTGTTTGAAAAAAAACAGAAGAAATCAGAAAGAAATTGCTGGGCAGCTGCAATAACCTTTGCTGGGATTTTATAAAATGTGGCTTGGAGTGGAGTATATTTTACCAGTCTTGCTGCTGAATTTTTGGTAATAAATAGAATTTATTGCTACAACTTGAAGTCACAATGCGGTCTCTGATGATCCATAATTGTTCAGTCCTCACAGCAACATCACACTTCTTCACAAGACATCCAGCCTTTCTCTCTCTCTCTCTTTCACACACACACACACACACACACACACGTTGTAAGGACCTTGCATTGACTCTTATTGACTTCTAGGGATTTCCAATCATTTACAAACCTTTCTGTATGGCCTAACCCTGACCCTACCCCTAAACCTCACCATTATCATTACATACCTAACCCTAAGCCTAACCGTAACTCAATTCACACCTTAGTACTAAATCTAACCCCTAGCAAAATACCAAGTGAGGACCATGAAAATGTCCTCACTTTAAAGCAAATGGTCCTCACTTTGATGGTGAAATACGAAAAATGGTCCTCACTCAGCCGGAAAAACAGGAACACACACGCGCACACAAACACCACGTGATAAAAGAACTGTTTCTCATTTCCTCTCCTCTCTAAACCTTTAATCCCTCATGAAAAAAGAATGATGCAACCTGACTTTCTGCCCCCAGATTTACAATAAGACAGACAAAATTTGAATTTTGGGCAAATGCACATCAGTAGGCTATTCTTACAACCACAAACCTTAATGTATTTTATTAAGCTTTTATATGACAGACCAACACCATATCAAACATAATTGTGAAGTGGAAGGAAGTCCACCTCTTAGTAATCAAATCTCAGTATAAATGGAGCTCTTCTATGAAGGTCTCAGATGTTTGTTGGAGAACATTAGAGAACAGAAAGCATCATGAAGACTAAGAACACAGCACACAGGTCAGGTATAAAAATATCAACCTTTAAAGCTGAGTTGGGTCATAAAACATTATCCCAAGCTTTGAACATATCACAGACCGCTGTTCAATCAATCCTCTGAAAAAGGAAAGAGTACAGCACAGCTGTAAACCTACTAGGACATGTCTGTCCATTATGCACTGAAACAGGGAGCAAGGAGAGCATCCATTACAGAAACAATGAAGAAGCCGATGGTAACTCTGTAGCAGCTGCAAAAATCCACAGCTCTGGTGGGAGACTGTTGTTGAAAAAAAGCCAAAATAATTCCAATTTAAAGTTTTCCCACACGCCACGCAGTGGACAAAGCAAACATGTGGAAGAGGAGGATATGGTCAGATGAGATCAAAATTGAACTTTTTGGTATATATGCAAAACGTTCCAGAACACACCAACTCCATTGTGAAGCATGGTGGTGGCAGCATCATACTGTGAAGATGCTTCTCGTCAGCAGGGAGAAGGAAGCTGGTCAGAGTTGATGGGTAGATGGAGGAAGATAAATACATTACAATACCAATGAAAACATTTTTGAGGCTGCAAAAGGCAGGAGGTCCCACCTGCAATGGGACAACAACCCTAAAATTACTGCCAGAGCTCCAATGGAATGGTTTAGATCAAAGCCTCTTAATATGTTGGAATGACCCAGTCAAAGTTCAGGCCTAAATCAAATTGAGAATCTTTAGCAAGACTTGAAAACTGCCATCAACAAACCCTCTCCATTCAATCTGACAGGGCTTGGGCTATTTAACAAAAGGGGAATAGAAAAAAACTGTTCAGTCACTAGATATGCCAAGACATACCCCAGATACCCCAAAACACTTTCAAGTTCAAAAGAAGTTCAAGGGGTGAAAATACTTTTGCAAGACACTGTATGCATCTATTATGTTTCAGTTTGAATAAAGTCTTGTGTTAGTTTGCACTAAATACATTAAAAACAGGAGGAGATTTTCTGTCCTTTTTTTGTACTGTAGATTCACAAGATATTTTTGTGAATCTATATTACACAGAAAAACCCTCTGTATGATTGAAATTAAAGTTTGTATAACAGCAGTAAACTGAAAATGTAAACCTACTAGGGCTCTGAAAAATATCTGAAGTCACACAAAGGATGCCAGTGGAGGCCTAACTTTCAAGGACTATTTTCATATTAGAAACACTTGAAGTAAATCCAGTTAGGAAGTTACGCCTAACAATTAGACAGTCCTCCTGCCCTGTCTGTGTACTTTTAATATTAAAAAAGGAAGCTTGTTGCCATGGTTTTGACTTTATTATCCTACCCTACATTACCCAAAACATTATTTACCCTTTGATCAATGACTCATGCTGTTCACAAAAAGACTCACCCACATGCAGTTTAAACAAACTTTAATAATGCGCACAAACTCCACATACAGATAGCACACTTGGATACCTCATGGTATGATTTACTCACATCCTGATAAAGCTTCAAATCAACAAGTGTTCCAACTGGATAAACCCTGCAGATGATCTGTTTGTATACTTGAACACAATCCACAGAGAGGTTAGGAGATACAGAGCTTTCAACAGTGAAACTCCAGAATCAGAGAAAGATTTACCTTTTATTTAGTTTCTGGCACTATGGGACAATAGTCAGAAAAGTTAAGAAAAAAAATTTAAAATACCAAATTACAAAAGCACCTTTTTTCTTAGTTGAGCAATAATATATTTTTTATAAACTGTCAAGAAAAGTAATCATAAAAAATTATTAGATCTCAGCCATGATAAGATTGTTATTTTTTTACCTTTATTAAGAAAAATAAATTCAAAAATATCACATTTTTAGTCCTATGGAGAAAGAAATCAAGTCAAACACATGGCATAGTGAAAAAAACACCAAATTGGTGAAGTCATCCATTTTCACATCCATCCATCCTTCCTTCTATCCTTCACTTCCTCTCTGCCTCAGCAACCTCCACTCATTCAGGAACTACTAATCCACTGCCCAGCTTAATCCCTCAAACTGCTCACACACGCAGAGCTTCTCTGCCCTCCTGCACACTCTCTCCCTCCCTCATACTTTAACCCGATCCCTCACATCAGATATAAACACACTCCAGCACAAGATCACAAAGATTCACAGATAGATAGATAGATAAAATAGATAGATAGATAGATAGATAGATAAGATAGATAGATAGATAGATAGATAGATAGATATATGATAGATGAAGATAGATAGATAGATAGATAGATAGAAAAGATAATAGATAGATAGTAGATAGATATAGATAGATAGATAGATAGATAGATAGATCTCTTTTTTTATCTATATGTATAACCCTATATTATATTATATGTATATCTATATATCTATATATATTAATATTATATATAATAATATATTCACATTATATATATGTATATAAAATATATGTAATATATTATATTATATATTAATATATATATATACTATATATATATATATATAATATATATATATATAATATATTAATAATATATTTTCACTAACCACAACATTTAGCAAATCCAACTGGTTTTCTAACTTTTGTTCTGCTGTTGCTACGTACTTTTCACACCAAAACACATTTATCTCTGGGACACAGAACCCGTCTCCTTCCTGAATGGCATAATGGCTGGACACGGCATTTCTTCTTGCATATAATTATTTGAACAGATAAAGGTGGGACCTTCAGGCAACTAGGAACTTGTACCAAATGATGAATCAGATTTGTAGAGATCCACAATGCTCTTTCTGTCATCTTAGCTGGTTACATTCTGATTTTTCCATGATGATTCCATGATGATGACAAGGAAGCAGTTTGTTTGAGGTCTTGCCTTAGAATACATTCAAAGGTGTGCCGCTGTTCAACTCAATGTTTTGAATTAACCTATATAAAACTTACAAAGCCTTTGAACCATCATCTGGGTTTTCCCAAACAGTAATCTTAATGTATGCGCGCTTTATAAAAGTAACAAACCAATCTTTTGGTCCATAGTTGATTTAAAGCATTTCCACAAATATCTGAATTCAAGTGTTACATTTAGGAGTCAAGATCAAAAATATAACTGATGGTTCTCTTTCTGACTTGGACTCCTGGGTTAGAAAAAATCCCCTGCTTTTAGATGTTAGTTGGAAAACAATTAGTGGATTAAATAAGGGATCTGAAATTAAACAGAATAAAAAAGTGTTGAGCCACAATATCTCGTTACCAAATTTAGCAAGAAAAACTAAAACAATCTTGCCAGTGGGAAGTCTTATCCCACTTGTACTATATTTTAAGTAAAACTCTATAGTTTGATGAGAAGAAATTAATTATTGCTCTGGCCTCCACACAGAATAAAACAAGGTAGCATGTGTCTCTCATGTTTCAGTGGACAAAACACATATTTCAAAGAGATATTTTTTTGTCCTCAGTCACACATACTGTACATTTTGTAGTGAGGGATGAGTGTAGACTTGGACAGCGTGAATAATCCCCATCTGTTGATAGACCATGAAACTGTGTCTGCCTCATTGGCCTATACACACTAAATTCCCAGTGAGCCTGAGATAGTCGCTTGCCAGACACAGCGAGAAAAGAAAGCAAATGTTCGTTCTGTATGAAAAAGCTTACTGAGGCTAATGAGAATGCTGGTATAATTAAGCTAATATGAAAAATTCATATTGCTCGTTCAACAGTCTGAGGTCAAACATTGTTTGTCTAGTAAACTAACAAGCATTTCCAAACCTCATGCTTTTCTTGTACTGCTGATGTGTTGCATAGCTAAAATGGTTTAAACTGAAGGAAACCTCAAACTGGGTTAACAGTGATTGTTGTGTTAAAGTCATCATGACAAATTATTTATTTGTTGATGTATGATTTAAGATGTAAGTGTCCTTTTTAGTCTGTCATCTTTTGAGTAGTTTCTATCCAGATCTCCAAAACGCTCAGTCATCCACGAATATTGAAATGACCCTCAAGGGAGATAAAAAAGTAAAAGCTTGAGGTCAGTCCCATCACAATAAATCTGACTTAGTAAGTAGAGTAATTGTGACAACCACGGCTGTTGTTACAAATTGATGTGACATTTTCAGGTTTTTACAACAAAAGTAGTTTGAGTCCTTGGTTCGGATAGATGGATAACCAATTGGTGGCATATTATGCATGTCAAGAGATACAAAGATACAACTTAATGTTCTGTGCTCTCACAGCAGAGTTAAATGCAACACATTTTATAGTTTTTAATGACAAACCTACTGACTCTGTAGGTTTGTCATGAGCTCTGTTCAGGGGCTCTAAGAAATCCAGTAGAGGGTGCAGCATCAGTCTAACCAGAATGTTCTGCTCAGTTCATTTAACTGTGATAATCACTAGCTGTCATCCACCTCCATCAAAACAGACACTGATGTAGTTCTTCCCTGCTGTTGGATGAGATAACCTCAGCGTTTTTGTATGAACAGTGAAAGTTTACCCCAATAACTTACATTACATTTAATCATGTTGAAAAAGTGTGGGTTGCCCTGTCCAAACATCCTCAGACTTTGAAAGTCAATGTAGAAAGAGCACATGGGTAAATAATAACAGGGCTCAATCCAATTTTAATGACCCAGTTTCAGGAACACGGTTCAAACACCCGTGTCAGTGACAGTCATTACAGAGACACTAATCCAACAGAGCCTGTTAATGTTATTAGTAGGACTGCTGCTTTTTGCTACTATCGACAAGCAGAACCAGCTTGGAATTTCCGTAAATACGCACTTCTTGAGTAAATACCCATTTATTGTTTTGGACAAATATGCATGGATCAGGAAAACAAAAAAAATGCTATAGATTCTACAGCCTGCTTCAGATACAGTTAATGTATATGTAAAAGGAATAAAATATAACTAAATAAACCACCAATAAATACATATATACAGTACTGGTCATGTAAATTTTCTATCAGTTTATAATTTTAGAATATTTCAAAATCTGATCTGACATAAATTCATTAATATTCATTTGTATACTATAAAATCTATGCTTTTGTAGATTGAGGTTATAAAATTTCAATGTAGTAAGTAAACCACAGAAACACTTCTTTCCATCTCTAACTTCTTGTCTGTCATGACATGACATGTATCCCACTTAGTATTTGCGTACAAGTACGTGGATGTAGGCAGACACTAGTACGTGTGTGTCAACAGAATAATGAAACCCGACACATTTATCCGAATATTGCTTGGAAAACCCCTGGCGAAGTTCCTGCATCCATCCAATCACATTCATATAAAAGCCAACAACCAGTGTTTTGAACCCCACAGATGAAACAAGGTGGCACAAACAAAAAGAGGCCTAATGTATACGGGTAAAAAATATAAACATTTAAAATTTTTGAAGCATGTTCAGCTTCAGCAGAGCCTCCTTTTCCACAAATAGACAAGCAAAAATAAAGCTGACTTAGAACATCTGCACCAAGTGTTTAATTAATCGACTTTAAGCTATTCAAACTATTAAAAAATGATAGAATTAGTAAAAATATCTAAACAACTGTAATAGTAGTGGTAGCCTACAAAGTAGTATCCGCCCTGACTGTTATCAATTAGTAACTAATACTATCTACTATGCTAACAGCACATATATGCAACCATTAGCTAAAATGTTAACATTAGCTAAAATACTAGCATATGTGTTACAGCAATCCATAGCAAGCATGATCTACAATGATGATATTCTAGCATTTGCTAATGTCCTAGCATTAGCGAAATGCTAATGTTGGGCAACATGTCAACATTAGCATGTTAGCTAACATTAAATAGATAGCTAACTCTGACATGTTGGTCCTAATACTACACAAAGCAATGGACTGAACTGCTCTCTATTCATTACTATAGCAGCCACCAAAAATTTTTTTTTTTCCTTTATCAAATACAGAGATAACAGTTCACTTTACTTCAGTGTATGTCTTTAAAATCTGACACCTGATATCCTAAGAATGTGCAACTTCAAAGTTGATTCTGTATAGTCTCATGTTAGACTGGTTAAAAGTATGCACAATAGGAATCAATCAATATTCCAGACAAAGTAAATACATTTTTTTTATTACAATCTGCAATTTTACTTCTGAGTAATTCACAGAAACATATATTTGTATTGGTTTCCTTTACATCTTGCCTTGGACATGGGTAATAACTAGTCTTCAATGCACAACTGAAATCAGCTTTGTGATACACCAAACATCTATATTTCGACTCACCAGTTCTTGGTTGGTTGAATTGGAGTCGTCTCCAGGAAAGGGAATGTAGATGGCTAAGGCCACACAGTTGGCAAAAATAGACAGGAGTATAAAGATATCAAATGGTCTGAAAAGAAAGTGTTAAGGAAAGCATTACTCGCATACACAATGTAAAGACAATGTAAAATCTACTTGTAATGCCAATTTACCCCTTGAACTTTTTCCGCCTCAAAGTTTTACTTTGTGTGATGAAAAAAACCCAAAGTACTTCAAAAATTGGATGAAGGGGAAGGGGAAAAATGATCAGGGTTTTTAAAACCCCTTTTTTTACAAATATAAAGGTTTTTTTTTTTATTTTTTTTTTTTACCCTTTAAAACAATATTTTTTGTAGAACTACATTATGCTGCTGTTACAGCCTTTTGGGGTATTTCTCTACCATTTTACACATTCAGATGAAATGTTTGCCTATTCTTATTTGCAGAATAGCTCAAGCCCCGTCAGATTGGAAGTGAACATTAATTTTCAACTCCTGCCTTAGATTCTGAATTGGACTTTGACTGTCATTCTAACACATAATTAAGGGTTATGAATACCTTTGCAACATTCTCAGCAATCAGGGCTGTTCCTTAGGAATAATAAGTTATTTGTATGCAGTCATAGTTTTAGTGCTGCAGACCTATAGGTTTTACATTTTTTAAACCCAAATTTTTCCCCCTTTTCAAACACCCCTGGGGGAAATTAAATTTCAAAAGAAAAAAGAAACCCTTTTTTAAATTCAAAAAAGGGACAGTAGTAATAAAAAACTCCTTTTTTGGATGTCTTTTTGTCTGTTTCCTTTTCTTTTTTTTAAGGGTCCATGTTGCAGTCTTAATTGTTTATTTGCTTAATCTTCTCATGCATTAACTGAGATATTTTATTGCCAGTCTATTCCCTAAGCCAGGAGCTCCATTCACTCTTGTATGTTTCTTTATCAGTCACTGCAAACAGAACAAACAGTTCATGTATACCATCTTGCAAAGCTATAGTGTTCAATGTCAGACACCAACTGTTTACATCCATTTTCCAATTGAAATTCAAATTCTAGATCGTTGTTATTAAAGGTCAGTCTTTAACATGACTGCGACTGATTCCTGCCAAAAAGATACTTCCATTCCACCAGGCTGATGCAGGCCCTGCGGATTGGGTTGTTGAGGGTGAGGCAGAACAGAGCTCTGGGTGGCCGACTGTTGGTGGATACTCCTTGCTTTTTGCTTTTGGCATACTGCTGCCTCTTCCTCTGTGCGAGAGAGCCTACAGGAGCTGGTCCAGAAGTGCAAACTGAGGGACGTGAGTCCTTTTCAGGCATTTCAACATCATCTTGCGCTTGTCGAGCAGCATTAATGGCAGCATGCCATGCAAGGACCGGGCTGACACAGGAACCAGAGCCACCTGGGCCCTGACTACTACTGCTGGCCCCAAGAAGCCCAAACGAGGGTCCGACAGGCTTGCCGGTGCTGGCCGGAGCCTGAATGGGCTCTGGAGAAGGGAGCTGTTGGAGGCTGGTATGGCTTTCAGACCAGAGGGCGGGGGTGTCACTGGAGGGAGTGGTCTTTCTGTTGCTGGCATACTGTGCCCCTGGAGAGACAGGGTGGGAAACATACAAGGATGTTTTGAGACAATTTGCAGGACAAGACAAGACATGTATTGGTGTATTTCCTTGATGTAAAGCAATGCTGCATGAAACACTAGAATGCAGTATATCAACTCTAAACTGTCCTATAGACATATGTCAAAACAAGCTGAAGTGAAAGAAAACAAACCGATGAGGAAAAGAAGAGTATACTTAATTTTTCAAAAACATTCAGAGGTCTGTAAGAAAATAACAAAGCTAAAAAGACAGAGCTATTTGGCCCCAAAGAATGGAAGTATGTTTTTGGAAGAATCAAGTGAGGCTTTTAAAATTAAGAATAATGCAGTAATTGTCAAACATAGTGGTGGTAGCATAATGCTGTGTGGCTGTTTCACTGCCAAAGTGGATGGAAAAAGAAGAGACTGCCTCCAGATTCTTCAGTTTTAGCTCATATTAACAGCTAGGTGTTTAAAACTTGGACAACTGGGTGTTTTAAAAATACCAAAAAAAAACATCAAAACCAGTTTTAACAAAACTGACTAACATTAAGTCCCTGAAATGTACCTTCCTCAATGATATTAACAATTTAGATTAGCTCTGCCAGAACTGTCAGAAAGAGTATTGAAATATCCTGACATGTTAATGGATACAAAGTATCTAGTCAAAATGTAACACTTAACCAAATATTAGTGAGGGTAAGTATATGTTGTATATTGGAATCTGTGTGGATAAGGAAATAATCCATGATAAAGTAAAAATGTTGTTTGTATTTTAATTTTTTTAAGTTTTTTGCAAAATGGAAAAGGAATAGTTGAAGTAAATGATCAAAAAAGCCCCCAAATTAATATCACAGTCAAGTATTTAAACTTTGAACATTTCACCATATTGCCTAAGTAAAAACTGTCAAAATAAAACAAGCAAAACACCTTCAACAGATGTTCTTCTTTTTTGAAACAAAGACAAGAGCAAAACAAATGTTGCTGGCTTTGACATTCTTGACGTGAAGCGTTCACTTTGAGCATTGTAAGGGATTATCTGTATTTTAGTTCCCGTGTAAAGAGAAGTCCCAGAATTTAATTTGAAGGGAAAAAAAAACATTAGCAACAAAATTTGATATATTTTGGAACAATTCTGTGTTGTACTACTTTTAGCTGACAATGTGTCCAAGTATCCAACAGGAAGCCATCCAGGAATAACTCGGCAGAAAAGGGAAAAGAGGAGGAATGGTTCAAAAGGATTATAGAAGAGCAAGAGGCTGGGACGGCCTGCATGACTGAGGGAGGCAGTCGTTAAAATCAATGCAGGCAATGAGAGAAAAAGACTGTGCCCTTGACAGTTTGGTACACTCCACAAAATCACACCCAATGCTCACACCCAGGCCTACTGTCCAACATTTCGTGTCATTCTCAAAAGAAAACCCTCTGGAAGAGTAATATCTATATTTCCTGCTGGTAATCTGGCCCACGAAGAAGGTTACAAGTAAAGATGGTTGCAGCCAGTAGAGAAGGGGTCAAAGAAGGGATTTTTAATACTTTCAGTATACATTTTTTAATTTGGTGCTTGATTAAAGTTTTAAACTGTTTGAAATTGTTTGGTAAAAGCTGTCAGCTGTAGAAATTGACTATTTATTATTATGAAGTTCTACCAAGGTTTAAATTATTTTCCAAAACCACAAAAGATTTCTGTCAGCACAGATCCTACAATTTTAGGTCCTTTATATAAGATTCCAGAGAAAGGGCTGAAGGAACTGGAGTTTTTATAATGACCCATGGCAGGTAATCCAAATTAAAATGTTTCTGTAACTCACAACCAGATTTAAAGGATTTGAAGGCACTTTCATCTGTTTTACCTTCTGTTTGAGGTATAGCATGCATCATTTGTCTGTCTTACCAAAGATTATAGTTCCCGGTGAATTTAGGATTCAAAAGAACATAAAAAAGGGTCCACCTCATATAGCCTTGTAAAGAAAAATCTACCAATGTTGCAATCTACAATTGGCCAACCAACATTCTTATACAAATTTGCCTGCATGTATAAGATATCACCGTGGTCAAGTGTTGACAAAAATATTGCCTGCATAGGTTTTTTTTTTTTTTTTTTGCACTAAAACAGAAACATTTGTTCCTTAAGTAAAAACTCAAATTAACCCTGAGATTTTCTGTAAGACACTCAATGTGATGTTAATAAAAGATCAAATTTTCTTTCTAAAACAAACAATTTAACAAGCATTATGTGCATATTCTTTGATTTTGAAAATCACATAATTTTAGTTTGATCAAAATTTAGTATGACCCTAAAGAAAGACAATGTGGAGAATTTACGATCAACCTGGAACATAACTAAGAAAAGTACAATTGACTCAGAAGCATGGGAGGACATTTTGATTCTGCCTTCCAGAATCTCAGTATGTAATCGACATAAAGAAATGCAATATAATATTTTACATAATGTATACATTTCTCCATATATATATAGCAAGTACACACCAGGAAGTTCTCCAAATTGTCCCAAATGTAAAGTAACCACAGGGACTAGAATTCACTGTTTGTGGGAGTGTAAAATTATAGAGGCATTCTGGCGAGCAGTATGTCGAGAAATTAGCTCCGCTATAGGACAAACACTTCTCCCTAGTCCAGTCCTGTGTCTCCTTGGGCTCATACCCAGTCACCTGGATTCTCACAAAGAGACTGTGCAATTCCTATTGATGTTGGCCAGAAAGTCGATAATGCTTAAATGGGTTGGTTGTGATGCCCCTTTGATCCAGCTATGGAAAAACTTACTTTCTGAAGTTATTGTATTAGAAAGATTGAGATACTGTCTGAATGGGAAATTCTATGCTTTTAAAAAAAGATGGGAACATATTCTTGAATACTTTAAAATTAAAGGATCAGTAATGTGAATCTGTATTATGTATATGTTTAAGTTTATGTATAAATTGGTTACTGTAATTTATGTACATGCCTCTCTGGATCAGCGCAGTATAAGTTTTGTTCTGTTGTTGTTATTTCCTTTCTTTTTTTTCTTTTTGTATAAATTTTCAAAACACCTAATAAACATAATATATAAAAAAAAAATGAGTATGAGTATCAGATCATAGAGATTTTTCTCAACAACGTCTAATAAAGATTGCAGATGTTCTGTGGGACTTGCCAAGAAAAAGTAATATATAATATATAAAATACTAAAATACTCTGCAAAAAAATGAAACGTTGCTTCGGTTACATTATGACAGCAGGTTATTTTTTTTTAAACAGTAAATAAAACAGGACCCAATATGGACCTCTGGGGAATACCCTTATGAATAATCAGATAGTTTTAGGACTAGAATATTTTTTATTCTGCTAATATCAGCTGGTTATACTTGTGGCTCTCTATTAAAAACAAAAACAAAGGACATAAGATAAAATAAGCTAAAAAGGAATAAGATAAAGTGTATTAAGCATGTTTGCATAAAACAACTACTAGTGATTTTAGCAGGTCTATTTTTTTTGTGCCTAAGTCTATGTATAAAAATCCAACCAGCAATTAATCTATGGTAGAAGTAGCAATAATAGTATATATATTATATTATTTTTAAAGCAGTGAGAATATTTGTTGCTATTCTATTTGAAATTAAAGCAGCAAATCATGGATATTTTGTATCTTCATGGTAATACTATGATACAGTGAAACAGACATATTTTTACTCAAGCTTACATTGCTGTGATAATCTCATTTTGTCTAAAGTCTTGTCATGTTAGTCTAACACACAGCACTCTTATCTGCCAAACATACTGGAAAATAAATGACTCTAACCTGACTTTATCATATTAGATCTTATAAAAATCTTGTGTTGCTTCTTTGCATTACTTTTACATTGTGAAGTTCATTTTAAAAAGCAGAACTCACTAAAAGTTGATTTGGCATGTCTGAGTTTGCTCACAATTGCATGGCATTATATCTAATGTAGTCAACCATTTTTTTTTTCCTGAGCACCACAGCCTTAACTCGCTTTCCAGTGGAGCTGAACAGTTATCACAAAGCAACACTGAAGAAAATACACCTAAATACTAATACATACTCTCAATAATTCATACTAAAAATCTCTAACATCGTCTCAACAGGAGACACGACTGCGATGAAAATCAGATAGGTAATGGGGGCAGTTGGGGAATAAAATCAAAAGAGCGCTCTCGCCCCCTCAGCGCTCCAACTCTCCTCCTGCTCTACGCGCGCAGCAGCTTTTTTTTTACCTTCTGACTGTTCATCCGCCTCTTGCATCCTCGAATCCACATCGAAAAGATCCGCTTCAAATCCAACTCATCGTTGGAAGGAACCCCCCTGAGGACGACGAAACGAACCCGAAGCGGAGGCGCTAACCCGAACTATAAAATAAGATTTTCCGAGCGCAGACCCTGAGAGGAGCGCCGAACATTTTCGCCACACATCCGGGTGCCTGCCTGCCTGGCTGCACACTCACGGCGCATCCGAGGGGACTGGCTGGCAGCAGCGGCGGCCAGTCAATCCGCTGTCAATTATTCTCACTATAAGGCTGGGCAAGAGGGGGGAACCCGTGGAAAGTTGGAGCAATCAGAACAGCGTGTGCAGAAAACACACAAGAGTGCAAACCTGAAAGAAACATCTTCAGACAAAATGTTTGTTTCCTCGCGAAACAGTCGAATATACTTTCAGACATGTGGTTAGTTTATGCTTATAACGTCATGCTGAAGGAAAAAAGTGTAAAGACAAATCTTAGGTCTTCATGCCTGTAAGAACAGAGTTATAGTGATAAAAAAAAGCATTAATAACACTGGAAAACTTCACCAATAGCTCGTGATCATGGATGAATTGCGCCCTCAAGTATTTTTTTCTTTCATTAGTCAATAAACAATATGTTCTAGGTTCAGACTTACCCCTCAGGGGTCGCCCCCTTATAATGAACGGCATTCTGTCACCTCGCTCTTCTCCCGGGCCTCATTGCGCCGTTTCCTGTGCTCACTCGACGGCGACGCAGAAGGAAATTCATTGTTCAGAGGCTCTGATGGAGGGTTAGCAGTGATTGGATTACCTGTGGCTGCATTGAGGATAAATCAGTTTCACTGCAGAGGCGTAATCCTGCGATCATAATCCCTGTTCCAATGTTCCCCTGAGCAGGAGGCAAGTAAAGCAGGCACCAAGCAAAAGGGCCTGGCAGTCACATTTTAATGCTTTACTGCCTGATGCTTTACACGCGTTTTTGTCCCTGAAACTTTTTCTTATTGTTGATGTGATTTGTGTTTAACTACCAGAAGGGGCATACAATTTGTCTGTTTTTAAACAACTCTAAAACTCTTTGGTTTGCTGTTTGTTTTTATTTTTTTTATATTGTTGTAGTGTAAGGCGCAGTGTGAAGATCTGTTTACTTTAGTGCCTTATGTCATCATATTGATTTTTTTCCCGCAAGGCCAATATTTCCAGGTTAGAGCTTTGAATGTCGATTCATCCTTGCTGTTACAATTTATTCATAAACCAAATTACTTGAATTTGAACTGATTTCATGTGGAATACACCACAATTTAACAGCAAATGTAATATCAAGAACTGTACAAATGTGACACAATATAATTATATTTAGAACATCATACAATTCCAATCAATAAAAAACCTTCCCTAAGGTTAGTGTTTGAGCCGGCTATCTTAAATAACCAGGAGACTCCACCGAATCCTCATTAAAATCCCTCATCCTGAGCAAGCATTGGGCCACAGTGGAAAAGAATGACTCTATTTTAACAGTAAGAAACGTCCAGCAGAACCAGACTCAGGATGAGCAGAGATGTGGCATGACCATCTGGGAATTCAAGGCCAAAAAGGAGTGGGCTCTCTTGTTCTCCGGTGTTTGAATATATTTCTAGTTTCTTAACATGGAAAAGCTGGAGATTTTTACACCTACAAAGGTGGACAATACAGCTTGTTTATTTTATAATCCTGATTGGATCATCGCTTTATTTAAAAATTCATTTTGGGGGGTTTACAATATGCAAATAAAAAAACACATTTAATTTGTGGGTTTTAAAATTATGTACACTTTTATATTAAACGGGTTAGAACTATCAAATGTTCCTAATATATATAACATTTTTGTAAGCTACTAAGCTATATAATTCTAAAATAATTCTGTATCCCTAATTGTATGTGTGCTGATTTATTTTCATTATTGCTTAAAAGAAAAAGTGCAGCAACATTACCCCATCATCAGTCAAAACCTGCCTGGTGTTGACTAATTATTTCACTCAAAGGTTTCCATCTATTAAATTAATCGAATTATTTAATAATTTATTTTCCCGTGTGTGCTATTTATGAGCTGTGGAAACATAATGGACAACCATGAAAACTTCGCAACAACTTCAGAATTTTAAAACTGCACTGCTCTATTTTCATTAAATCAATCTAGATTCAAGGATTCTCTGGGAGGTTTTCTGAACGCCCCTATTTCCGGTGTTACGACGGAAGCCACAAGTGTTTGCAGAAAATCCGTCCGAAGATGGAGACTTCAACTGCGGGACATATGATGAGCTTAGCTGCACTGCAGAGACAAGACCCGTACATAAACAATCTGCTGGATGTTACCGGTCAGGTAGCTCTCTACAACTTCAACTCCAAAGTGAACGAATGGGTAAGTTTGGGAAGAGTCGACAAAGCTAGTCCACAAAGCTAGCTACATGTTTACGTAGCATTTTAGCTATCCTCGCTAAAATAAAGTGCTTAAAATCCTTTATAAAATATTAGTATGGCTTTGTTTATCCAGACAACGCTGGCAGACATTGTGTTTGATTCCTGTTCGTGTACTATAGGGTGAAAAAAAAAAAAAATCAGGGTTACTGAGCTAACTAAGTTTCGCTAGCAGTGGCTAACAGTGGTCGATGCTTTTTTAATCAGCTCGTTTGGATTAGCAGCTGTTGTTCTTGACTGAGTGTATTTTTTTCTGTTTTAGGAGAAGACAGAAATCGAGGGAACTCTGTTTGTTTATTCAAGGTAAGTAGAAAATGTTTAAAAGCTGTGTTTAATTGTCGTATGCTGAAGGTTGTTTACAGATTTGTCTCGTTACGTCGCCTTGTGCTGTCATTTGACGTGTTTAGCGCACGTGTGCAGGCCGCGGTCCTTGTAAACAACAGGGACACGTGTTAGGTCCTCCACTGGTTCACCACAGAAAAATATATCCTACTCCGAATCTCAGGGTTACATCTCAGGATAAAATAAGAAGGTATTTTCCGGCTTCTAAATGTATTTAAATCTACCTCCAGCGTACAAAAGCACACAGTAATTCCATAACTGGGGCCCCTAAGTGTGTCCCGGGGGTTAAATTGCGGCCCTCGAAATGATTTTGTGCGGCCCCTCTACCACGTTTCAAGAATGGCACACATTTTGTACAGCTACAAGTAGCCACTAGTATAACAACAGCTCAGGCGGTTCATGCAGATACACTTTTTTAAAAGAAATTGGGTGAAATATTCACTGAGGCCAAGCATTTCCAACAAAAATACTGACAAGTTAAAATGAAATAAGCACAAACTATTCATCTCTCTCTGACCACATTTTCCACCCATCAGTTGAACTTGGCTAAGCAAGAGATTTTGAAGAAAGTCAGAACCCTAACCTGTTCTTGTTACTGAGAAGATACTCAAATAAATCTAGAAGAAGAAATATAATTGACCCCTTTTGTTGCAGCAGGGCTAACATGCAATGAAAATTCTGACTACTTTGTTTCTTTTGTTATTGTGTATTTATTTGTTTTATTGACCAGGTAAAAGCAAAAGAAAATGTGAAAAAAAAAAGTTTTTGCATTATTAATGAATGACAAATATGACTTTTGTGCCCCGCAACACTTTACATTTAGACAGTTTTGGCCCCCAGTTCAAGAAGTGTGGACACTTCTGTTCCATAATATTATCATTTATTAAACAGAGAAACCAAAACGGGAAGAACAGCTGAAAAACTCCATAAATCTTATATTAAAACAGCTTGTAGAGTCATCTTTAACAGCAGTAACTCAGTGGTGGTTTTTTGTTTGGTTTTTGTCACATCTACACGGAGGAATCTACACCTGTTCTTCTTTATAGCATTGTTGCAGTCCAGAGTTTTGCACCCATTTATTTCTGCCCTGCTCTCATAAGGTTCTACTAGTTTTAATGGTATCAGCATCTGAAATTGGACTGGACTATTACTGCACCGTGACTCTTTTTAAGTAATTTGGTGGTAGATTTGCTCCACAGTTTGGGCTAAACTTCACCTGTCGGGCAGGTCGGTGTTCCATTTGACTTTTAAATACTTTTTTGTTTAGTGTTTCTGGCTCTCGTTTCATGTTCTTTGGCTTTGGGGTACATTTACTGGAAGATCTCCAAGTCACGTTGTCAACTAAATGGTTTCTACATGTAAAGTCTTTCTCTCTGTAGTAGTTATTTTAGATTGTCTGTATGCTCCGAGCGATCAAATTCCTAAGATCAAGAGTGTAAATAGTTTGTCACACAAAGCTTGTCTTTTGGTTTTGTTTTTGTTACATCAAATCTGTCGCGCTCAAGTTTAGAGGTTTTTTTTTTCTTAAAACCTTGTAAAAAACAGGTCATATTCGTGATATTGTGATACATTAAACCTTAGAATTGAAACACATTGTACTTTTTGTCATGACTTTAGTTTTCTATGTTGCATTAAGTTGCTTAACTCCTCTTTGGCGTGAAATTAAGAGCTTGTTAACGTGTTAAGAAAAATATTCGGGGTGCAACTGTATGCAAATTCACACTAAAGTTTTCGGTACAACCTTTTTGGTTCATTTCACATGTATAGCAAAGGATTACAGTGTTGTTCTAAACCTGAGAATATGCAGTGCTGCACATTATACACACAATTTTATTTTTATCGGTCTCGACCTGCGTGTGACATCACATTTTTATGATAAATCCAATCACCTGTATGGAAAGGAAACATTAATAAAATATTTCAAAAAGTAAAGTCATGCCACTGAAATGAACAGTTGTTGAGATATATATATAGTCATAAATTTAACTAAAAAGGCATTTCCAGACTACTCCTTTGCGATTTTGTTGAGCTCTTTTATGACGTCAAAGGGGAACCCCTGCAGGTAAACTGACTGCTGCTACAATAGCAGCAACACAGACAGCAGCAAAGAATCTGATATATTTTTTTTAGATATATTTCAGTCACTATCAGAGAGAGATGCAGCAGTCAGGAGAAGTCAGATGTCATCAGATGGCGAACAAGTGCTGCGGCGTGCGGACGGCTAATTGGACCAGAGTCTATTTTTGCTGGATGCCGAAGCAGCCAGAGTCAATATTCATGAATCATACCACACCGCCAGGAAACAGAACGAGCACATCAGGATTTACAAATAATTCACTAAAGATGGGCTAGATCTCGCTGCATTAATAAATACACACATATATTTATATATACATGTGTATTTATTAGCAGTTGTTAACATTAGATTAAGTAGATCAGTTACTGGGTTAACTAAGGTATTATAAACGGAGCAATTTAACGTTAAATGCACCAAATTAAGCAACAACTATAGCTTCTCTGCACTCAGTGTATTCACCCTTTAAAGAAAAAAAAACATGAAAATATCTGGATGCATAAAACAAAAAATAAAGCAGTTTAACTTCCACAGAATTAGTTGTTTTGGACTTGCTACCACATTTATCTCTGGCTTTTATTGCGCGATCTGCGTGTGATTCTTGGAGCTCCTCCAGGCTTCGGAGCGGACCGGATCAGACCGGACCGGAGCAGATAGTGTAAATCCAGGGTTACACTAAATACGGCACTGAGTGAAATAACCAGAGGCGAAGTGAGCACCATGGAGCAGCAGACACAAGGGATGATTCAAGATCTGAAGACACTACCTGGTGTCATTTTTTAACTTTATATTAGAATCTTTAGAGAAACATTTATTTAAATATATCGCATGTAATTTCTTATTTTGATAATAATAATTTTGGATTTTAAATCATTAACGATAACTGCTGATATCTAAATGTACTTTTGCGACAGGGAAGTGTTCTTACCTGCTGATCCTTGATCCGTTTAGCAGCAGCAACAACAACCTTTTCATTGGCGATCTTTTCCCATTAGATGCTCTGAACAGCGTCCTTCGTCTGTCAGATATCCTGACCTCTGACATAATTCCTCTTTTGAATTCAGAGGTTTCTTGTTCGAAGCGATTTGCCAAGAAGTCCTCCGATCAAAACTGGCTGTGCTTGGTGGGACCAGCCTATCTGTCCCTCATCAGTTTTCCAGCTCTGGTCCTCTTCGCTTCAGGAAAATAGTGCAGACTAACGGCTGCTGTCATAGTATTGCTTTTAATCAGAGCTCAATCTCTCCCATCAAAAAAAAATCTTTTGAAAATTAAAGCGTATCTAATAAATAATAAATGTTGTTGCATTGCCCAAGTGTCAAAATAATCTTGCATCAAATACTTGCTTTCATAACTTTTAATCTAAATGTCTGATGTTGTTTTTTTTTGTATTTTTAGTAAACAGATATGTAATTCCATTTGAGCATAATAGGTTTTCTGAATTTAAACATTGTAATGTTTTCCATGTTTTTAGTCAATGAAAACCATCAGTATGTTGACTAATGATAATTGATCTTTATCTAATCTGTGCTTTTAAAGGTCTGCCTCCCCTCACCATGGCTTCACCATCATGAATCGACTGAGTACAGCGAACCTCGTGGAGCCGATAAATAAAGATCTGGAGTTCCAGCTGCAGGATCCCTTCCTGCTCTACAGGAATGGCAACTGTGAGTGTTTTGAGAAAAAAAATATACTGAGAAGAGATTTGTGTTAGTTCGAACAGATCCCAGATTTGAGATGTGCTGCATATAACACCCAGTCCCTTAATTTCTGTGTAACTTTTTAAAGATGATAAAGTGACCTCTTCTTACTTGGTAGAATCAGCATTTGCTGTTTCTGTATAAGAAAT
Organism: Crenichthys baileyi; assembly: GCA_036173005.1. Taxonomy (NCBI): domain Eukaryota; kingdom Metazoa; phylum Chordata; class Actinopteri; order Cyprinodontiformes; family Goodeidae; genus Crenichthys; species Crenichthys baileyi. The sequence goes on from JAHHUM010002906.1 coordinate 224,700, forward strand.
GTGCTAAAATATAAAATCATTATTTAATATTTCTTGTCAAAATCAAAGCTGCTTTAAACTCAGTGGGAATAATATGAATTTTTCCCTGCTGCATAATGTGTCACCGCTACATCACAGAATGAAGGTGTGCAACTTTTTAGAAGCAACAAACACACATTTAATGCTTTCACTGCAGCAAAGTTGTCTTACTTTTCTCAGCTAAAAAATATCAAAGCACAGATATTAAATAGCTTTTGCAAAACTCACATCTAAAACGTCTAAAAATTAGCACAACACAATGAGTCTGTAGTAGGTATGGGCCAGAACCCGTTATGCAGGCCTATCTAGGGTTTGAAAAGCTTCAAAAGCACTTAAATGTTTGGTTGTACCGTACTTATGGTTTTAAGTTCTCTCAATGCAATAACAGAAAAGCCCCCCCCCCCCGTTGTGCACTACTAGAGAAATTCGCTTGTTTAATAATTATAACTAATAATCTTAGCTGCAGGAGAAATATTTGTTGCTTATCTGTTGTAAATAAAAGCTATTAGATCATGTTTTAAACTTTCTGAGTAAATCTCTATATAACTTTTACTCATGGTTATCATACATTCAGAGTTTTATGCTTAAGACCTACACATTCGCATGCATCTATCAGTATTAATTTGTACATTAAAGCACACATACAGCCACTATGACTGGCGTTTATGGTGTACCTCTGAAAATGCTGGACAGACATCTTCCCAACGTCCGGTGGAACATCTGTCGTCCGTCCTGCTTGAAGTCATTTTTGAGTCTTTTTGGAGCATTAACCAGAAATACTTTGCCACTCATGGCCTTGGCTGGCCATCCAGCAAGTTCAGCTTAGCGTCGCTACAGCTGTCTTTCTGCATTTGGTAAGGAACCAAATCCTCAAAGTTGTGATTGGGGTATCGGACTGCTATCTCATATTTATGTTACTAGGTAGTCAGACCAGGGAAAAGGAAAGTCCCAGAGTTTCTCAGATCTTCAAAAAGTAGCTGACAGCGCTGCCACCAAGGTAATCTATTAGAAGCCTGAACAGCAGTTTCATCAAGGCGACAAACAAAGAGTTGGATTGCTTTCCCATTTGTTTGCTTATGAGAAAAAACAGCATGGCCAGGGTCAGGGTTAAGGTAGACTGCTCCCCCTTTGGATTCGGTTTTCCTATCAGCCTGGCTGGAATGGACGACATGATGCGGCAAATCGCCGGTCCTCCAGTAGGAGCAGCTCCTCTGATGGCTTCTTTAGAGAGCGAGGGTTGTTTTTCTAATTCCTCTTTGTTTTTTGTTCCATCAGTTCGCCTCGACTCCAGATGCAGGTCTCTCGTTTAGTCGTTTTGAAATCTGTGAGCATGTAAGGCCTCTTGTCTGCGGTTCAGCTACTGCTGTAAACGTGTCGCTGTTACAACAGATTTCCTGGCTTGTAATCTTGAGAGAAATAGTATAAGAAGGCTCCTCCCCCCTGAGAAGGAGTTTGCAGAAGATGATTAAAGAGCAGCAAGCCAAGCAAACAGATCCTTCATTCCTCAGATAGATGTTGATGGCTAATGATTACTTGAGTCTAAATCCAGTCCCTTTTGAGTGCAGTGTGTGTTCAGAACTGAAAAAAGCTGTTAGAGAGAACCAAGTACTTTAACACACTTGTTTACATCTCTTCGAATTCCCTCTGGTGGCAGCAGGGACAGCAGGGAGGCAAACGCTTGGGTTGCTAGGCTAATACAGCCTCAGGTGGGTCCCTGAGCACGCCAGCATTTTGTCACACACAAAAAACACGACTGCATTGTTCTATAACATAGTTATTACTTTAGTGAAAGCAGGACAACTGTTGGTTTCCTTAGGTGAAGTCTTTCCCTAGCAGCAGAGAATTTCTTCCCTTCACTTAAACAAAAAATAAAGGGCGCGGCGATGGTGGTGTAGGGGTTAAGCGCACGACCATGTGCAGAGGCTATAGTCCTCGATGCAGCTGTCCTGGGTTTGAGTCCTGGACCTGGCGACCTTTGCCGAATGTCTCCCCTTCTTTTTGCCCTCTTTCCTGTCTACCTACTGTCGAAAAATGAAAAATAAAGGCCTCTAGTGCCACAAAAAAATAAATAAAATAAAATAAAAATATGACTTTATAAAATTGTACAAAAAGAAATCAGAAAAGTTTTTTTTAATTTAATTACTAAATGATTTAACTATATTGTTGCTGTTTTTACCAAAAACAGATGTCTAGATTATTGATTCCATAGATGCTCTAGATCTAGCAACTCTTTAGGTTGTCTGTGGTTTTTAAGTGTGCAGAGCTTTGGTTTAATGCTTCTCCTGCTATGCAGCCATAGAAGACGCTCTCTAACATAAGGTATTTGTGTTTTCTGACAGTGGGTATCTATAGTATTTGGTTCTATGACAAGCGGGACTGTCAACGCATCGCCCAGCTGATGGTCAAGTAAGTAAGAATATTCATCTCTCTGTCTCTGAAGAAATCAGAGAATAAATCAGTATTAACTCTTAGAAGCAACAAATATAGTTTTCAGTAAGTTACAATAACTTTAAAATATTTCAGAAATTCATCTTAAAACAGGAAAGTCATCAGTCATCTATTCTCTTCCGGCTTTTTCCATAGTGAGTCACGGGGAGTGATACATTTCAAGCATTTATTTCTGTTGCTGACAGCTAATGAGAACCCCAAATTCAGTTTTCCAGGATATTAGATTTCTACATAAGACCAATAAAAGATATTTAATACTAAATGTTATTTTTAGGCCTAAACCATCACAAGGAAGTCCGCTGACTGGAAGGATGTCCAGAAGAGCAAGTTAATGAAAAGAAGGAGAAAGAGCGTTAGATAAAGGTGCAACAGCAGCATCAGCAAGAGATTCAAAAGCTTTGAACAGAAGCTGGAGTAAGTGCAGGCGGTGTGTTTAGGCACTCCTGAACCAGAGATGATGTCAGAAGCTTGTTATTGAGGAGAAAAATAACTGGACTGTTGTTTATGTGTCTTAAGTTCCTTTTTGTAAGACCAAAGTACATTTTGGATTTGATTTGGAAGTCAAAGCCCCAGAGTTTGGAGGAAGAGTGGACAGGCACAGACCCCAAGTCCAAAGTCAGCACAGCTATCTACTAGGTCATTTTAGATGCTTCCCTCTGCTAACAAGCTCTATAGAGATGTTGATTACATTTCCAGCAGCTCTTGGCACCTGCCCACACTGCCAAAAGGTCCAATTAGTGCCTTAATGGCCATAGTGTCACTGTTCTTAACCTACCAGCTAACTCACCTGGGCTAAATGTCGCAGATAAACCTATGGAGCACTGTTGAGAGGAAGGTATGATACGGCCGACATTATTAAAGCGATCTGGGGATCCTCAGCAGAGCTGATGCAGTAATTCAGGGAAGCCCCGACCAACTATTGAGTGTTTATTTAACTATACAGGAAACACATACTTTCTAAGGAGGCTGACATTTATGTTAAAAACCCTTTTTTTTTTTTTGTCTGATGTAATCAAATATTTTTGAGAAATTGGATTTTGGGTTTTAATTGTTGTAGGTGCCTGGAAATAAACGATTTAGTTAAATCAGTGGGTTTAATAAAACTATTTAAGTTAAACATTTTAACTTAATAAAAGTCTAAAATGTACCTGTACTTCCTCAACTGTTTTCTCCAGGATTGTGAAACAAGAAGCGGACCACGCCCTGAGAAAGACCCCAGAGAGGCTGGATCCAGGGAGAACCAATGGAGTTGCAGAACCTCGGCCCATCGACATCCTGGAGCTGCTCAGTAAAGCCAAGGAGGAATACCAGAGGGTGAAGGAGCACAGCATGTTAATTCATAGTTTCTGTTTATCTTTTGACGATCACATTTTATTGTAGAACTTATGAAATAATTTTTTACCTTTTTTCCCCTGGTTGTTTTTGTTAAACTAAACTTAAGTCTTTTGGTGAAACCTAAACATGTCTGTGTGCTTTGAAGGCCCAGGGTGGAGAAACAGAAGTGTCTGCAGATTCAAATGTGAAAACATGCATCAGCAGAGCTCCAGAACCAGCACACAGCTCCCATCCAGCTGAAAAGGTAGTTTCTTTTTTTGCATTTGGCAGCACCAATGTTATCTGCCAGTGTTGGTTATATCGCGGACTAATGCCGGCCTTCTTAAGCAGTTATTTTAATGATAAACTGAAAGCAAGACAAACATGGTGTTTTCACACCGGAGCATTTCCAATTACTGAATACATTTATTTAAATTAAAACATCAAAAGTGACATGAGGCAAAACAAGTCCTCATCCAAATTATATTTATCACTGATTTATCAATTTGATTGGTTAATAGCAGATTTTAAAGCTTTGAAGCATTCTGGTTTGACACTGATGTTGGAGACGTTTCTGTGAGACACAAGAAAATCCCTCATAGTGTTTTTGAAGTGGAAAATATTTTCATAAAGAATTTCACGTGTATTCTGAGTCAGTTAATTGTTTTCCGCCCAAACCTGCTGATTTTCTGCATTCTCGCATGATCTAATGTGGTTTCTTGATCTTTATTATTTTGTCTCAGAATCAAAATGCTTTGTTCTCTATTAACATGATGTAAATGAAAGACAGCTCGCAGATGCTTTGCATTTTATATGATCAGTAAACTTACAGTGTCGTACCAAACTGTTTACACCCCTTGAACTTATCCACACTTTGTCAGGCTGCAACCACACACTTCAGTTTATTTCATTTAGATTCTATGTAACGGACCAACAGAACATGGTGTGATTGTGACGTTAAAGTAACACACAAAGTTCTTTTAAAAATAAAAATCTGAAAGGTGCGGCGAGCATGTGTATACAGACCTGCTGAGTCAATACTTTGTAGAACCACCTTTTACTATTTTAAAGCTGCAAGTCTATTGGGGTACATTTCCAACAACTTTGCACATATGGAGGCTGATATTTTTGTCCACTCTTCTTTGCATAATAGCTCACGTTAAGCCAGATTGGATGGACAGCATCTGTAAAACTCAGTTTTTAAGTCTAGCCAACGGTTTTCTATTGGCTTTTGAATGGGCCATTCTAACACCCTAATACCCTGCGATCAAAGCCATTCTATGATATTTCTGGCTGTATGTTTAGGGTTGTTCTACTTCTGGAAAGTGACCCTGGACCCCGGTCTCAAGTCTTTTTCAGCTTCTTTGTCTTGTAGGATTACTCTGTATTAAGCATCATCCATCTTCCAACAAACCCTGACCAGCTTCTCTGTGTCTGCTGAAAAAAAGCATCCCCACAGCATGATGCTGCCATCACCATGTGTCCCTGTGGGGATGGCATGTACAAGGCAATGTGTAGTGTTAGGTTTCTGCCACACGTGTCTTTCATGTAAGCCAAAAAGTTATATTCGTCTCTCATCTGACCAGAACACCTTCCTCCTCATGTTCACTTTCCCCTACATGGCTAGTGGTGAACAGGTCTTATGGCTTTCTTTCAGCAGTGACCTTCTTGCCAGATTTGTGAAGCATGCAGCTAATAGTTGTCTGCTTCTCCAGTTAAGGCTTTCCTTGCACAGCCTACCAATTTAGATGAACGTCCATGTCTTGGTAGGTTTTCAGTTGTGTCATACTCTTTATATTTTTAGATAATTGGATTAAACAGCGCTCCAGGAAAGTTTAGGAAATTGTTTAATATACCAGCTATATTTTAAGCACTTGACTTTCACTTCACAATTAAGCCCTACTTTGTGTCGGTCTGTCAGATAAAATCTCAATGAAATACATTGTTGTTTGTGTTTGTAACTTGACAAAAATATGAGTTTTATACGTTTTGGGCCAGTCATTTAATTGAGCTAATCATGTTGCACTTTTCACCACCTAGAGCTCTCATACGATGGTGAAACAGATCACTGTTGAGGAGCTCTTCGGTTCTCCGCTCCCTAAAGAACCTCCTGCACAGAACACCATTTCTTCCAGTGACCTCTCAAACACTTACATGCAGAAACAATCACATCCTGCTGCAACTCACCAAAGTCCACTCCTCACACAGCAATTCTCCACCCATGATCCTGGCTGTAGCCAGCAGCCACATGGACCTGGTCCAATCCCTACTCCTTACACGCTAAATCCCAGTCCTGTCTTCAAATCGGCGGTTCCCATGCCAGACCTCCAGTCTAACTGCTCATTGTCCCCTCTCCTGATGGCTCCAGGAAGCTCAGAGCATCACAGTACCTTCACTGGACCCACAGTTTCTTCAGCTACCTTTTTGGGACAAGACATGGTTAACTCTCTCAAACCATCAGCTCCATCTGTACATTCAGGCATCCACAAACCCATCCTCGCACCCAGCTTCCTGCCAAGCACACTGGTTCCGCCTCATAGCTTCCAAGAGCCCAAGAAGGATGTTTTCTCTCAGCCTCCCAACCTGATCGCGCCAATGTCTGTGAGTTCTGTTTTGTTTGCAGATGACTCAGTCTCTAGTAACTGATCCTCTGCTGCTATTAGTTTGTAAATCACCATATTCCTTTTTTTATTCTCAGGCTATTCCTATGAGCCCTGGTCTTGCTGTTCCAGGCTCTGTCGCTTCAGTGCTACTGTCTCCCAGCGCCTTTCAACAGACCATGAATAAAACCACAGCAGTACCAGTGGTGCCGTCTGCTCCTCCAGATCCATCACCTGCTTCTGGAAGACCCGCAGAGCCTCCGCAGGCCCCCTGCAGTAAAACACAGCTCCAGGAAACGTTGATACATCTTATTAAGGTACAAGTATCTGGGATGGACCTAAAGATCAAAACAAGCAGGATTCCAGACAGGCTTGTAATAATTGTCTTACAGCTGTCACCACGTTTATAGGCACCTCTGGTAAAGATGTGTAAAAACCCTAAAATACGTCTTTTATTGAAGTGCCATGACCTCATTTCTAAAAATCTGACCTTTTAATTTGAGTACATTTATTCAGCTGGGAAAAATATGTTAAACATTCAACCAAATCACTGCTGCCACATTTATCGGTATCCCTAAAAAGATAAATGAGATGGAAACTTTTTTTTATTTAGAATTTACTTTTTAAGGTTGATCAGAGTTTCTAGGGGCTTTTAATTATTATTCTGCCACTGTATATTCCTCTGAAGTATTAATTTGACCTGACACAGAGGTCTTTCTATTTTAGCCACTCGGTTCTTGGCTGGAAGAGGAGCCATATTTATTCTTCCACTCTGCTAGGTGAGCATTACAATAAGATGAGTAATAAAAAATCACCAAAGCTTGTTGTTAGAGACCAGCAGCAAAGAGCTGCATCTTGAGGTCCTACCATCACAAACATAAACATTGGGAGTTTGATAAACTCTGTCAGGACTTTAGCTGGAACCGGTCAGGTGAAACTAGGCCTGATCTTGTTTGCAACGGTCTTTTCTATTTCTAGTAAAGCCTGGGATCCTTGTTAGAAGGCATCACATCATGAAGTCTTTAAAGCATTATGAAATTTTAAATAAAAATCTGGTGGAGACCACATGACCCATATCAGCACAGACACAGTTTACCTTCTTACATGGTTGTCTCAGTTGTATAGAAACCCTGTGGGGAGCTGAGAGATGGTTGAAGATTTATCTCGCTATGCTTCAACCTATTTACAGGCTATAGGAAAAGACTCACTGCTTTTTATTGGCAAAAGGGAAGGTTGTACAAAATATTAACAGAAGGTGAATCCATAGTTCTGCCACCACTCATTCTGTTACATTTATTTCTTCATTTAGACTTTTGATTTTGCAAGTAATAAATATTCTCAAATTAAAGATTTTTAAAATTGTTTAGTGTGACATTAAACTACTGCATAAACGTGTAATTTCTTGTAAGGCTTTTTACTCTTTAAAAGGGGTGCCAGTATATGTGCCTGTTTATATACTTCACACTTTTTAGTCATTCGACTGTTTTTTTAACTTCCTCCTCCAGAATGACTCGGACTTCCTTGGTGCCATTCATGTCGCTTACCTTCAGAGCGTATCCAAGGACTTCAGCAACATGAAGCTGTAGTCCTGCTTCAAGCAGAAATGATTTCAGTGCTAGAGCTTCTTTACGGCCACAGAAGAGAGCTTATGATTGTGGGAGAAAACCAAAGGAAGAGGAGACAGGTTTGTGACGCACTGCACACCACGTCTTCTTCATCTCTGGTTCGTGTGCCGTGGATTATGACAGGAAAGGCTGCACAATCTATCCCTGGAATCTCCCGTTACCCTGGATCTGTGGGTGAATAACTGGGAACACAGATAGTTCTCTCTTCAGCTAACTTTCCAAATATGGTGAATCTGGTTAAACTAATGGCCATTTTTTGAGGAAACCCGATTACTTGGAGGACAGGAAAGAACACAGTAGACGTTTGGTGGTGGTTCTACATCCTTTGACTTTTGGAGAGGTAGAAAAAAACTGGGACATTATGTGAATCACAGACACTCCTCTTATTAATACAGCCATCCTCTTTGTGGGGTTCTCACAGTGAGAGCATAACAACACACACGCCTTCAAAAACAATTACATATATTTCCACTCAGCGAAGCAGAAAGTCATAGAAGCTTGTGTATTTTTAGTAAAATATTTTCAACAGCAATTCCAGTGTTTCTGTGGCATTTTAGTTTTTGACAGATTTTTTTGTTTTTCAAGGCACTTGAGCTAAAAACCTAACTTATGAATCAGTCTGTGAGCTGTTTTTTTTTTAAATAATGTTACAGGTGGAAAATATTTATAATTCCTTAATGCACAAAGCCCTGTGTTTACTCCCTTTCTTTTTTCCCAATGTTCTTTTATGCTTTTGTTTCCTTGATGTCTGTCGTAGCATTTCTCCCAACAGATGAGCTCACAGTACTTGATCTTCATGGAAGGACTTGTGCAATAAACAGCAGGTTCAGACCAGCACTATGGTACTAAAGAGCTAGATTTATTTGAATTTAAATATCTTGTGCAAACAAAAGAAAAATCAGGTATAACGTTTGGATTCCTGTTCTTTTTATGATCAAAGGGAAAAGTTGCAGCTGAATTTTCTTTATCCTCCCTAAGCTAGTCGTTAAAAGCTTGGATTAGAAAATGTAAACTAGCTTTGTTTCTTGCTCACAGTTAGGTTTTAAGTAGAAGAAAATCAATTTGACTTCGTTGAGGTTCTTTTTTGCAGTAAGAGGCTACTGCAATAAACCTACAGGCGAATCCTGCAGAGTGAGCTGAAGGCAGGAAATGGCACATACGTATGTTTTGCATATCTGTTTTAATTCAGACAGGTTTTCTCTACATCTGTAGTCTCAACATATAGAGATCCTTACACGTCTTAAACTATAGATGCTTGTTTGTAGGCTCGGTGATTCAGTTACCTAAACACAGTAAAACATGTATTTATGCAAGTGTGAAAGGCAGGTTTTTTTTCCTTTTTTTAATTAAGAAAAGTCAAATGCATCTTTGAATAAATGGAAATTACATTATTTATTGATTGGCACCCCTTATTAATTAAACTTGTGCAAAAAGCCCTAAAAACAAATTCTCCTTTTACTGAAGAAGCTTAAAATCATACTGAAAAATGGAAAAACCTTTTATTCAGTGATTTTTTTTTTTTTTTATTATTATTATTTTTTTACAAAATCACAACTGAGGCTTTTTAATGTATACTTTTACTTTTTTTTAATTGATCAGAGTGCCTAGGAACTTTCCATTAGTAATAAATGCCTTCCTGTTTCAGTGGGGTATAAACATGACACAAAGACCCAAACTTTCTTGCCACTCTTCAAAATGGGAAATACAAGAGAAAATGCCTTTCCAGACAGGAGGATTTGTATTGATCAGTCAGGAATTGGCTACAAGGGAATTAGCTGTTCTCCTAACCTGCCTAAAATGAAAACGGCTGGAAATGTGACAAATGAGGCAGGATGAGAACGTTTTTCTTGGTGCTGCACACAGTGAGGAAGGTTTAAAACTGGGGTGAAGGAAATCTGCTCACTGTTGTACAACCGCAGCAAATTATTTGGTTAAATAAATACCTAGTTTCTAAAGAAAAGTAATCAGTTTCCACCATGTTGTGTTACTCGGTTTATTGCAACAGCAAACCATTTTTCAAAACACTTTTTTACTCGTCCTTCCCAGTAAATGTGGAGGGTGGTGTAAGTCCTTCTCTTGACTGTGACGTCATAACTTGAATGTAGATGCTGTCAGTCTTGCTTTCTTCAACATCAGCTCTGTACACTAAAGTGCTGTTTCTTACTTTTTATATTTAATATTGTTCATGGTTACAATGTCAGATAAATGCAGCCGGAAACAAGATGCCAGTTGTCGTTTCCATTACTGTGTGGAAATCTTGATTAAATGTGGTTTTCCCAGCCCTTTCGTTATATGATTGCTAAATAAGGAGCAATTGAAACATAAAATATTAAAGCAGGTGTCATGTTTAAGATTATTATTTATCACATTGGTCAGAGTTATGGTTTTTGGGTAAGTCATTGCAAATTAAATATTTTTTTAAGTTCGTCATTGTGCATAGGTCGGCATTATACATATTTTGTGATAATAAAGTTCTGAACCCACAACTGTTTATATGTGCTGCTTTTGTCAGATGTGAAACCGTATTTGGATTATCTTTTTGGTTTTGCATGGATCATTTTTTTACCTGTTTAAATTGAAGCATGATTCAGGCACCACCATGTTTTAATTAAATGGCGTAGTTCTCTGTAGTGACCACCAGATGTCACTAGTGAACGCCTCGATGTCGCTCTAATATGACTAATTACCTTTGACCTTCTGTCATTTTGTCATTTACAACTGAGATTGACTATATGGGCGTCAGTGTAGATCGGACCTCTAGTATTAAACACCAAATCTGTACCCAAAGGTCAGACAAGTCAAAGAAGAAAATGGGGGCTTGTTGAGGAACACATACTGGAATAGAAAGGAGTTCTCAGGAGAGGTGGGTCGTCGGGGTCTTATGAAAGTAGAGATGAAGCACCCAAATCTCTAGACTGAGACCTAATAAAGCTTGGAGTGTGTCTGCATATAACTTCATCTATATACTATTAGTTCTACTCATTTCAGGTTGTTGGTGTTAAATGGTGATCTGCTGAGAGAGCAAAGAGGTAGTTTGGAGTAAAATGGTATTATACTTGTTTTAGCAAGCATCCTGTTCCTGGAAGCTAATGTTGCTCATTGCAGCTATACTATGGCCCTTTACTGGTTGCAATTATGGTTCAATAAGTGGTTGATTGGCTTATCCCCCTGCCTTTTATGGTTCTTAGGGTAGCGTGGATTTCATTCATGGTGGAAGAACGGCTGAACATCTGTAAAATCATGCAGGTGTAACGCAGCCTACATTTAGGAGATGGGTTGATATGTAAAATTCCTACTGCTTAACAGATGACTGTTAAATGTGTCTTTCTTCATCAGTGTGGAGGTTAGCTGTGTTACCAATCTGTCCTAAAATTGGGTTGTCATGTGATAGTGATTACAGTAGCCGGGATGGATGGATGGATGGATGGATAGATGGATAGATAGATAAAGTAAAATGACACCAGCAATCAGTCATGGAGCACACATCGGCAGCTTCAAATGTATTTGCCATGAAAATCTAAAAAGAAATCAACCTAGTTATGTCTGACTGTGCTCAAAGTTTACTTTGGAGGTCATTTTCTTAAAGAATTTGATCTTGATAATTTTTCTGAATTAAACTGGTGAAATGGAAAAAGGTCTCTCAGCAGTTAAAAGCTATGACGTTAGAAAACAAAATGATTGAGTTTTACTCAGCAATGGACCTACATTATGACAAGCTGAAACCTAAAATTACTCTTTAATTTAGGTTCACTTTCTAATTAAAGCTTAAGAAGAATGCTGCAGAATATGTATTTGCATCAAAATACAACATTTTCTGCAATATGGGTGTTGAAGATTGATTTCTGCTATTCTCATTATGTTCTCAGAATAAAATAATCCAAAGATAAGGATGTATCAGATTATTAGAAGTCAGTGCAACTGTTCCATTGCTACATGTCAAATAATTGCTTGGGGATGTATCCATTGTTGTGCCTCTCCGTGATGGACTGGTGACCTGTCCAGGGTAGGTATACTTGGAGATGGAGACCCCTGCAAAGATTGATTATGGATGGATGCTTCTTTTTGTATCATTTATAAGATTAATTACATGCACACATTTGTTTATTTTGCATGAAATTTGAATCTACAAGTTGACTCCTGACCCTCTGACCACAGCTTGCCTGACTGGGTGGAAATACATTGGCGCTATTTCAGCCTGCACCCATGTGGGCTGAGCAGAGTTTGGACAAACTACAGACCTAGATGAGCCATATTCATGGGTTTGCTGACATACACACCCCTCCCTCCACACGCTCTCTGTGACTCTCTCATGCTGCGCAGCGCTGCCTCCTTTTAACCCCTGCCATCGTCCTCTGCGCACCCATCATCTTCCATTTTTTTTATTCTCCTAAACAATCGGGCCGGCAGTTTTTAACTATTTCCTCAGTTTTATCCCGCTTGTGTGTTGCCGCTCTACCTCCGTTTTTGTGTTTTTTCTTTCTTTACTGCATCGGACAGATGGAGGACTACCACAAACCGGACCAGCAGACGGTGCAGGCGCTCAGGAACATCGCCACCCGGCTCCGGATCAACTCCATCAAGGCGACGACTGCAGCAGGCAGCGGGTGAGATGAAACGGCGGGGAGATTATCTACGGAGCTGCTGAAACGAGCTGCGCGTCTCACTTTATACGGAATTATTGCTAAAGGCATCGTGTTTAATGTCGGAAATGTTATTTCTAAATGGTATGAGGTGAATAGCGTGAAGGAAGTGCACAACTATTTATCTGAAGCGCAGTCTGCAGCGGACATTTAGCGGTTTAATGCAGTAGATATTTTTAATCACCTAGCCGATGATAATTGTGAAATGGTGTAAATGTGCGCCAGGCATAAAAACTTCATTTGCGTCTCTTTCATTCTTGCGTAAGCTGGGCTCTGTCAGCAGTTTTGCTCAATTTGGAGAAAAATAGGCCTACATGATTAAAAGGAAATTATTTAGAATTTTTTATATTAAGAACATGCTATTTTAGTTAAATAAATAGCCTAATTTATTCAATTCATTGAGTTACTCGTCTTATTTAAAGAACACTCTTCGAACAATATCACAGATAAATTATTGGATGGGATGGACTTGGAGGATGAGTTGCTGAAGGTGTATCACCCCACGCATATGTTGTTTGAACCATGCAGTAGAAGAGATCAGGCAGAACCGACCATAAGCGTGAAGACTCATGGTTCTGTGCTGCGGATGCAGCCAAAAGGCAACCAGTGAACGCACGTCCGCGCCTGCGTGTCCCGGAGCAAGATGCGCAATCAGTGTAGTTTGTAGACTTGAACACGAAGAGCAGTCCCATGTCAGACTGCAAGCTAAGCCCGAATAGACCGCCTCTTTCCTCCCTCTAAGCTCTGATAGTGATACGTAATATTTCTATTTATTTACTTTTTTGCGTGAAGTGCTTAATTGGAGCAGTGTTTGTGTGTGGGGAGGTAGGGGCTGGGATGCTGCACGGAAGAAAAATAAACGGCCTTTAAGTGTAGCTGCTCTGAGGCGATAAAAAAAAGGACAATCTGAAATTCTCATTAGAGCTTGCAAAATTAAATCCTAAAAAATCTGATGCTCCATCGTTTATGTTATATCATCTTTAGTTTCTAAACATATTTTCTATTTCTGGACAGTAAAGGGAAAAATGCCTTCCTGGAGTTTTGAGTGTGGCTTTACTGGGATGTTTTGAAAACAAATAAAAAGTCCACTTCATTTTGTGTTGAATTATCATAGCTTTAACATGTCTTTTTTTTATTATGTGTGGATACGTGAGAAACAAAAAGAACCTGTTATCTGACGTTATTTTTGCAAATGTGACTTTTGAACTCGGGTGTGATGTATTTGTGCGACGTGCCAGTCCAGTGTCGTTTCTGCACGGTGGTCTGAAATAAAATAACCTTTTTGATTGAAGCTTCTTCTTGCTTTACCCCAACTCATTTTAATCTCATATCTGTATCACCACAGAACATATTTGTAGATTTAAACAGAAATACCTTTATCTCTTTTAATAAAACCACATGTCTGATTCTCCTACACCCCTTGTTTTTGCAGCCACCCCACATCATGTTGCAGCGTGGCAGAGATCATGTCTGTTCTCTTCTTTCATACCATGAAGTATCGACCTGAAGACCCCCGTAACCCCAACAATGATAGGTTCATCCTCTCCAAGGTAAAACCAGCACACCCATCTGGGTGTGGGCTTTGCTCTGGTTGCATGCATTGAAGCTTAAGGAAACGGCACACTAAATATGTTTGTGTCTGTGTGTGTTAAACTGCACCATCATACTCTTCATGACTCTTTCAAATAAACTAAATACGTATTTTTTTGTGGGGTTTTTTATTCATTTTTTATTTTGTGACTCAGCACTGTCTACAGTTTCTGGGGATGCATTTTACCTTAAAGCTGAAAAAAGACAAACAATCTGAGCTGTGTTTTAAACATCCATAATGTGCCCAAATAATTTGAACCATGCAGCATGTAGTAATGATCTTAAAAGCCACAGTTTAACAAGGGAATTTAGACACAGTCTTTCCTTTGGCTCCCCAGGGTCATGCAGCTCCTGTGCTGTATGCTGTCTGGGCAGAGGTCGGATACCTGAAGGAGAATGAGCTTTTGAACCTCCGTAAAGTCGACTCCATCCTGGAAGGACACCCAGTGCCGGTGAGGTGACACCAAGTCATGCAGGAAGAAGAATCCATCCAAATAAACCAATGTGTTATATTTGCTTCACTCTTGTGCAGACTGTTTTGTAAATTTGAAACTTTGATAAGTTTACAAATCAGTTTTAAGGCCAAAACATATTTAGATTTTTTGACCTCCATTTAAAAAATGTTTCCCTGGCCTCTGGGCTCTTAAACACTGCAGCTGCGTTTTGTTTGCTGGACCTGCAGGAATGCTTGTGACAGCATTTTGAGTATTCTCTGACACCGAAACAAATCACAAAAAAGGTCAAGGAAAGTTAAAACAATGTTTCCAGTCATTTTCCTCAAATATGCTAATGAGTTTGGCATCTTTTTAAAATAATCTGCTGTAACTCTTTTTGAAATCCTGCAGAGACATGGACAAACAGTGCTGTAAAGTATCTTTCCTCCTACAGTTTTGATGCATTTGTCATTATTGGCCGCTTCTCAATTTTTTAAATTATCAAAAAGTTTTAAGTATCAGGAAAAGATGCCCTGAATGAATACAAAATGTAGTTTTCAAATTATGATTTTACTTAAGGGGGAAAACTGTCTACACCAACTGGAAATCCCCCCCATAATGACTGGTTGTGTTGCCACTTGGTGGCAATGACTGACATCAATCATTGTTGATTTCTGGCAATGAGACTTTTACATCAATGTGGAGAAAGTTCTTTTTGAGAATTCCATTTTAATTTCATGCCAAAGCATCTTAATCAGATTTTAGACTTTGACCAGGTCACTACCAGGCTTTTCCTGCTGCATAACCCAAGTAAGCTTCAGTTTAAGATCATGAACTGATGGTCAGCCATTCTGTTTCAGGATTTTCTGGTAGAGAGCCGAATTTATGGTTCTGTTAATTGCAGCAAGTCATCCAGGTCCTTGTTTCTCATCTGTTCTTGAATTTCTTTACATCGGGGTATGATGTGCTGCTGTAGAGTGGCATGGTTTGTACATCTGTAAGCCTACTTCCTGTTGTCAAACAGGTCCCATTGAAGTTGTTTTTTTTATTCTGCAGGCCAGGCAGTAATCAGACCTAGCTGTGGCTAGTGAGGTTGAACCAAAAAAATGTGGTTTATTTTTGATTTAACAAGGAGGGCAATTATATATGGTACATACATAGAGCCGGATTGGTTTGGATAGCTTCAAATCATCGTTTGAAAACTGCTTTTTTATTTACTCAGATCATCTTTGTCAGTTAATATTTGTTTGATGATCTGAAACATTGTGACAACGAAGCAAAACAGAAAATCTATAAGAGAGTACATTATTTTTCACAGCACTACTGGCAGAAACACAGCAACAAAGCTCTCTCTGAGTGCCAAACAATGTTTGTCCTCTGCTGCAGACATTATCAACTCTGTTTACATCAGGTCCAGGCACTACAACACTAAAACTAATCTACAGCACAGATTGGACTCTGTTGCATCTCTGTTGCATGTTCTTGTCCACTTGGAAAGGACAAAACATTTTATCCTCTGTATTTCACTGACTCTGGTACAGTGTAACACGTATAAAATGTGTGTGTGTTGCTGTTTTTGCCAACAGAAGCAGCAGTTTGTCGATGTGGCCACTGGATCTCTGGGTCAGGGACTGGGAGCCGCTTGTGGAATGGCCTACACTGGAAAATACTTTGACAAGGCCAGGTAACATCCACAGAAATATGCACACAGAGCGAGCTCACCCAGAGACTTTGCAACATTTAAACAGGAGCTTCGCAGCTACATTTGCACCTGCAGCAAGGCAGGCTGTATGACGCTATGCATGATATAACATCCACGGCAGGGAGCTGTGCAGGTACAAAATTTCATCCTGGAAGACTTGCAACTGTGGTCTGTGGTGACATTTAGACCAGTGCTTTCATCTGTTTCACCTTTAGATCCTAGACTGGAGACAAACTGATCAAAAACGGGGGGTTTAAGTGATAAAATAAATTGATAATACTTTTTAAACTGTTGGTTTACAAATATGCAATTATAATTCACATGAATAGATTTTTACAGTTTAAATGTAGATCATTTTCCATTGGTCTTTCACTCCATCTAACAATCCCACACTGCACTTCATTTAAAAACTTACTCAGCTGATTGGTTTGGATCACTCCACGTGTGTCTCTTTTGTTCTGTTGCGATCTAGAAAGAACCATGTGGATTTCTCTCCAACAATAGACAGACATCGTTGTATAGCCTCTAAAGAGACAAAACACATGCCATTCACACTTTCATACAATGTGGATAAGATTCAAAAATTGTGCTGAAATTCCAGCTTCATGAACAGACTGCATAATTTTAATCCGAACAGAACTGAAGGAGACTGTCTCAAAGACAGGTTGGTCTCCTGACCACAACCATGAGTGGAACAGGCGTTATAGGAAAGCCGTAGCTGCAGCACGAGCCTGTTGTCCTTCATGTTTCGCTCTGCATTCTGTGTGCACTCGATTGTTTCTGCTCTAATAATCACACACGCTAAAACACAGTTGATCCAGCATCGCTCTGCCTCACCCATGTTCCACATCTCCTCTCCAAAAAACAGCAAAATCCCACACTGTACTTCAGCTGTACTCAGATATACTGTACATGTTAGGTCTTTATTATAAGTATTTTCTAAAGGTGTGGGCAAAACCTCACCAAGCATAAATAACAAAACCAATGAGTTTCATTACAAATTTTAGATAAACCCTCCTGAGCAGCATGTATATCATCCTCCACGGACATATATGTTAAACTGCATTAGCACCTAAATGTTTTTTTGTAGTGAAGCAGCAAGTTTAAATAAAGGACCCCAGCAGCTGCAGGGTGGATCTAATTAAAATATGAAACACCGATTACCTTGTCTAATGCCCTTATGTCTGCTTCAATTCCTTCCTATGCATCTTCACTATTCTTTGCGAACCTACCAGAAAAATCAGCATACAGTACCTTGAAAAAGTATTTATAGCATGTGAACTTTTCCACATTTTTCCACACAGTACATCCTTAAAGTTGAATGTGTTTTATTGGGATTTTATATGATATAAACTGATTTTTGTAGAGTGAATATGGTAAGTGGTTTTCAGTATATTTTTTATTCTTTGTTTTCACAAAACTGTAAATGTGGAATACATTTGTATTCAGCCCCACCGAGTAAATATTTTGCAGAACCACATTTTGCTGCAAGTACAGCTAGACATCTTGTGAGACTTATCTCGAACACGTCTCAAAGGAATGAATATATTTGCAAGGGCCTGGCTCACTGAAGATTTTGACTGTAACCTTCATTCTTCATCTTTTCTTCATCAGTTTTGTGTAGACAGGATGCAAAGATATGAGTAACACGACTTAGAAACATCCCGAATGGCTGAGTTTGGGTTATTTGCAGGAAGAGTTTTCACCTTGTCTTATTGCGTTATTCTCAGGTCACAGACCCTGTAAGTAATTGCTATTTGTTTCGTAGACAGAACTGTTAGAGATGTGCAGAAAGCATCTCAAATCATTTAGCCTGTTTGAAAACTGTGGATTTGAATACTCATTAGTTTAAAAGAAATATGCATTAAAATAATAAGTAAAACCGGTATTTATTTTAGATCTTGTTTCAGAAGCTCAGCTTTGAGTTAGAGATTATTTCTGCGAGTTTCTCATTGGCTTTCCTCTCATCTCTTTCCACTCATCCTTCTTATTTTACCTCGTCTTTGCCAGATGTTAGTTTTTCAGAGCTCATGGTTGGACTGTGGGCTTTAATGCTGCATGTCTCAACCTGCTTTTAAACAACAATGTATCCATCGGACAGGAAATCTGTCAGAAGACATTAAGCCACAGAAACAGAGTGGTGGAAGGTAGGGTCTGACCAGGGATGTTTGTTTGGTGCATTTGTTTTGGTTTTAGGGTCAGCAACACGATTATGTGGAGATGTGACGGGAGTGAAAGTGGTGATGATATTGTCTGTTAACAACTCTCTATGTACGTAGCTATAGGGTGTTCTGCCTGCTGGGTGACGGAGAGCTGTCGGAGGGTGCGGTGTGGGAGGCAATGGCCTTCGCCTCCTTCTATCAGCTGGACAACCTGGTGGCCATATTGGACATTAACCGGCTGGGCCAGAGCGACCCAACTCCATTGCAGCACCATGTGGAGAAGTATCAGCGGCGCTGTGAGGCCTTTGGGTGAGCAGAGGCTGAAATGTTTGGGCTGTCTCATCTATTAGTTATGCAAAGCAACAGCTGGACAATATTAGGAAAACATGCAATATGCAGTAAGATTGGTAAATGCTGCAATAATGATTTGACCAGTGATAAATAATTAAAGTGTATTACTGTCTATCTGCTTTGGAGTCATAGCAAGCTTGGAGCCCAGATAACGAGTGGTCTATAGAGCTACTTCAGCAACAAGATTTCATATAAAATCGAATTGCTTCTGGCCGATATCTGCGGTCCTGCCATTAAATCGACCTAGTTGTAGTTTCCTAATGAATTAACCACGTTTCAATCTCTCTACCTTCCAGATGTTTTATTCTGCATTAAACAACTGTCATCAAATGTACTATAGACATATAGAGCCTGAATACTTGGTACTTAAATGATTAGCTAGCATTCATTGCAGTCCAAGGAGTTCTTCATGATGTGCAATTTGAGCACACTGAATGTGATAATGATAAATTAGGGAAATAATGTGCAGCCCTAGAAGCAACCATATGATATCAAAGTAATACACTCTGGGTAACAAATGGTCCAAAAGATTTGCACAAAACAAAAGTATGAATTATCATCCCTGCTACTGTTGTTTTGCATTTTTATGAAGTTTTCCTTTGTATATGTTTTATAGGTAATCCAAATGTACAAAGTAATCAAAACAAGCACATTCATAAATTAAGTTATGCTTAATCAGTGGAACGACATGCAAGTAGAACAGAAGCAGTAAAAAGGCAACCAAAGTCAGGAAACCAGAATAAGTGTCCGTTTTTTGAAAGGAATCATGCAGCTCATCAGTGCAAATTAAAATCAGCTACTTTTGTCTTAATTGA
Organism: Crenichthys baileyi; assembly: GCA_036173005.1. Lineage (NCBI taxonomy): Eukaryota > Metazoa > Chordata > Actinopteri > Cyprinodontiformes > Goodeidae > Crenichthys > Crenichthys baileyi. The sequence continues at coordinate 244,399 of JAHHUM010002906.1, forward strand.
GGACCCATAAAATGGTTTGTCATTAACAAGGTATTGCACAAGTAGCACCTCATGATGGGTAAAAGCAAAAAGCTATCTCAAGACCCTTCCAACCTTTTCTAGCACCACATACTAATGGCATTGGTTGAAGATGTATTGCAGGTCTAACGTCTGAATTTTTCAAAGAGCACTATTGGGATGATAATCGGCAAGTCAGACGAACATAATTTCACCATAAACCAGTCATGGCCAGGTTCTCCTTGGAAGATTTCTGGCAGAGGGGGCTAAATAATAATTAGTAGATTTGTCCAAGAAGCAAGGACTTTTCTAAGAGAGTTCAGAGTGACCTGGAATTACCAAGTACAGTTATTTCAATGGAATTCGGTAAAACAAGCACTCTGCTTGAGCTGATTACTGCAAAAGACTCCACTGTTGAAGAAAAGCTTTTTGAGGCTTGTTTTGCTGTAGAATATTCTAGTCAGATGAGACTCTCATCTGACTAGACTCTTTGAATCTCAATGCAAACACAATATTTGGAGTAGTGACGCTGGGCATCATCCTAACTGCTGCCAGACGTCATATAGGTGAAGTAAGGATGAATGGATACATTTATCGAGACATTCTTGATAAGAATATAAGGATGAATCACGGGTGGATTTTTCAGCAAGACGGTGTTCGCCCCACTAACAGCCAAGGAAACTCCTCAGGTGGTTTCAGAGAAGTAATTAAAAATGTTATAATGGCCCAGTCAGTCCTGCTGAAAACTATGAAATTAGTGGCTAGACGAGGCCTTCAAGGTTCAAAGACAGTTTATGTGGAAGAATGGGTCAAAATACCCCTGAACAATAAATGTGACTAGTTTCTACAGGGGCTGACCTTAAATTATTATCACCAATAGAAAGGCTTGTCTAAGTATTTAATGCTTTTCATTTTGTGGAATCCCTGTGATTCCCCTTTATTAAGCTCATTTGTTGTTTGGATGGTTGGTTTAGATTTTTATGTATGCATGGATACTTCACGCACATCTGATGTGAATTTCATGTCAACAGCCCCATTAGAAACACAAATACTAAAGAAAATGTTTACATGACTGATACTTATTTCCCCCCATATAATTAGTAGCTTTATTTCCTCTGTTTGTCCAGCTGGCATTCTATTATTGTGGATGGTCACAGTGTGGAGGAGCTGTGTAAGGTGCTGAGTCAACCCCGCCACCAACCTCTCGCCATCATTGCCAAAACCATCAAGGGCAAAGGCATCCCAGGTACAACAATAAGCCAGGATTAAACACCAGTGAGGAGGAGAATTGCAATCTGAACCTGAAGTTACTGGAATGATTAAGTGAAATGATGAGGGATAAAAATTACCTGGTTAAAAAGGTGCAAAATGACTCAGACGCGGTTTGAGTGGCTTGAGCCTCCAAATGGCCACAATCCAGGCCGCTCTGTTGTGCTTTAGCTGCTGCAGCTCAATAATCCTTCAGAATGTGAAAGATACGCTTTCAGCAGCCGCCCATTGTCCTCATGTTATGATAAAAATAAGGCCCAAAGTACATGGCCCCATGTGTGTGAGAGAGAAATCGGCACAGAGACAGTTGTTTTAACAGCCTGGCATTTAGGAGCTTTACTTCTTCACTAAGAAAGCTTAAATTCTTCTGATCCCTTATTTTAACCCCTAACATTTGAAACAGCCTTGTTATGATTCTGACATCTGGACAGGCTTATTCCTGTCTGCACTTGGATAAATGTAAAGATGATAAGTTTATGCTAAAGATTAGAGGGAGTTTTGGTTGCAGAGTATGCATGAAGTCCTCCTTAAAATCAGCCTATGTACACATCTGATCCCTGGAATCCTGCAGGCTAACTCCTCAGGACAGCTCTTTGAAAAATATCACTGTGTTTATGTGTCTGTCAGCGGCTGAGGATAAGATGGGCTGGCACGGAAAGCCTGTGCCCAAAGATATGTCGGACGTCGTGATCAGGGAGCTGCAGAGCCGCACCATCAGCTGCAACAAGCGCCTCTATCCTGCTCCGCCCAATGAGGACACCTCATCCGTCAGCCTCCGCAACATTCGCATGCCAAGCGCGCCCAACTACAAACCTGGAGACAAGGTAAGGTCACTGATGATAGCCATCTGACATTTAACTTGTTAAGTACAAACACTGGTGCCATTTTAAGTTCTCTGTGCATTTGAGGTATTATCTACTGGTTTGTGTGTTTATAACCAGATTGCTACAAGAAAGGCATACGGCATGGCTCTGGCCAAACTGGGCCGTTACAACGAACGAGTGGTCGTCCTTGATGGAGACACGAAGAACTCCACCTTCTCTGAGCTCTTCAAAAATGAGCACCCCAACCACTACGTGGAGTGCTACATTGCAGAGCAGAACATGGTAAGGCATATGGAGCACATACAGGATTAGAGCAGGGAGATTGGAGAACAAAGCTAAAATATTAAGGTGGATGTAGAAAGTTTACAAGAAGAAAACATTAGGAAACATTCCCACTGTGAACAAAAGCCTTCAGTGAATTTGGTGGATATGTATTTCAGGCTCACCCTGATGTAATTATGGATCTTATTTGGGTAAAAATTGTAACAAATAAAGGAAACAAATACAAAGAACTCACTTCACAAAGATGTGTCCAGTTTGTTTTCTGTCAAGAAAACTGACAAAAAATATTTTGTTGCTAAATTTTTGTTATCCAGTGATATGTTCTAGGTTAGGAATTAGTTCAGTTGGGAGACAATGTTGCTTTTAAGCTTCATTACAGTCAAGATCAGAGAACTTACTAGAACTATTCCTCAAATTTAGAAAAGTAATATTTTAAAAATTGCATGGTGGTTTAAGTCTTTTGCACAGTTCTATAAACCGAATATACATATTACATTAACACCACAAACCTCTATGTAATTTGTTGGGAAGTTGTTTGACAGACCAGCACAAAGTAGTGCAGAAATGTGAAGAGGAAGTAAAATGAAACAAATAAAATAAAAAAATAAAATCTGAAAAGTGCGGCATGCAATTGCATTCAAACCCCTTTACTCTGAGACACCTACATAAAATGCAGGTCATCTGCTTTCAGAAGTCTCCTAATTAGCAAATTGTGCAGGTCTGTTTGTAATTTATTAATTGTATAAATACATCTGTTCTGCTGAGAGGTCAGATGTTTTTTAGAGAACATTACTGAACAAACAGCACCATGAAGACCGCGAAACACAGCAGACAGGTCCAGGAGAAAGATGTGGAGAAGTTTAAAGCAGGGTTAGGTTCTTAAACAATATCCCAAGCTTTTAAACATCTCATGGAGCACATCAATCATTCAAAAATGACTAGGGTATGGCAAAGCTACAGGACATGTTCATTAACCTATACTGAACGGGAACTGCACCAGTCAGAGCCAGAAACCTCTACAGAGGGTGGTGTGAACGGCAGAGGTCATCACTGGCAGCAGTCTCAGTAGGAATTACAATAACAATATAACAATAGTTAAAGCTCTTTGTTCCCATTTCCCTTTTTAACTGTCACTTTGTGTGGATTGAGCAGTGGTTCTCTGACACACTCTAATTACATAGAAGACTCATAGATGACTGGCACACATGACTAACTTGCCTTCTCCCCTATAATTAATAACAAAAGTACACAAAAAACTTCTCAAAGAGCATGACTTTTGTCTTTGTCAGCTTTCATGTTAATATATCATCAATGTGGATAATTCACTGTATTTTCATGGTCAGTTTATGGATAATATACTAACAAGTGAAGTGTCAAACAGAAAAAACAGCTTTCAAAACCAGCTTTGGTATGCTTATGTCATTCAGTGTGAAAGGGAAGTCTTGTGTGACAAAAACCTGCACAACCTTTATGGAGGCAAGGACTGCCAATTACATCAGGAAGACCTGCATAACAAGCTTCTTCATGCGTTCATAAACAAAATAAAAAAGATCTGAAGCAGTTGTGAAGTTTCTCTTTCTAGTTGTGATGCACAGAAAACAGTTTACAATCAACAGCAAAGAAATTCACAAAACTTACTAATGTTTTATAATTTTTCAAATCTCATTTGAATATCGAGCACTAAAGCCGTCACAACCTTAAATTCAAAATACTCTCCCAAAGACTGATTCGCAACTCCTTGAGGCTCCCATACCAAAGTTCATAGTTGGTGCTCAGTAGGTAGCTACTCATAATTTAAGTTGATATTAAAAAAAACTAGCTTCTTAAACTACTAAAACTTTAAGAAGTGCAGCAAAGTTTGACAATCCTGTACGCATTACATCACCAAAGGGCTCCAAGATGGGAAGCTTTTCAAACAAAGTGAATAAATGTCACTCTGACCTGAGGTAAGGGAAAAATGAGAGGGAAATAACACCATGCTCCATGAAGTCCTGCTATAGTTGACTGATTTTGTGAACGTGAACCAAAACTACTTCTGTTATAATAGTGTTAGCTGTTGACATTCTATTTGAGAGTATTATTGCTGCCACCATCTGTTTTGGAGGGGAACTGATTGTTCCAAGGTGCGCTCTGCTGGTAAATTATGTCCCTGTGGGAAAAACAAATCACTTGGCTGACAGCAGGGGTGGCCAAGGATTGGCTTATGGTGGCCATGGCCACCCCTGGCCCCCCCCCTGGCTCTGCCCCTGTAGCTCTAGCACATTATATCCCAATATCATTCACATCATTTTCCTTGTGTCTCCCCACCTCATTGCCGTATCTGCTGTCTCTCCCTCCTGTCTCATGCAGGTGAGCGTGGCGATCGGCTGTGCCGTCCGGGACCGCAACGTGGTGTTCGCCAGCACCTTCGCCACATTCTTCACCCGAGCCTATGACCAGGTCCGGATGGCCGCCATCTCTGAGAGTAACATCAACCTCTGTGGCTCCCACTGTGGTGTTTCCATCGGTCAGTTCCTCTCATGCTGCTAAAGCTTCTTAAATTTTAAAATGTTTCAAGCCTTTGGTTTCTACATCTTGACTGAGAAAATAGGGGACATATAATCAGTACACTGGCTGTAGCATAAGGTGGCTATTGGCAGGTTTGCAGGCGTTCATATAAGAAATGGGAGAAAAACGTGATGTATGGGGACTTCTGTAAACATAACTCATGGTTCTAACATGTCCAAAGGTATATTACCATGTTCTTCCACTCTACTTGATTTTTAAATTGGGTTTAAGGTTAGATGGAGGTCTCTTTCTAAGCCAGTTTGGGATAATCCAATTTTCAGATTGATTCACCAAGTTGAGCTGTTCAACAGGTCCTTTCAAATGTGTTCACACCCTGTGAACCTTTTCACATTTTGCCCCATTTACTGTGATACCCCTGAATAAAATCCAGTGCAACAAATATACTTGGGAAGTAAATGTGGAAAAGGTGTGAATAGTTTTGCAAGGTTTTGTTTGTTAGAATGTTTAGACTTCATCCCTCGTCTTCTCTTTCTCTAAATCATTTAAATCTTTCTACTCCTCCCCTGAAATCCTGTCTTTTCTCCACCTCTGTCTTGGATGTGATTACATTGCCTTTCCTTTCCTCTTTCTCTATCCTGTCACCTTCTCCTTCCCCTCATCAGTTACACCCTGTGTCAGTTTGTTCTTCTCCAGTTGCAGTGAACGTTCACCTGACTATTTGGTTTGTTGCTGAACTGTATATAGGTGAAGACGGACCCTCTCAGATGGGCCTGGAGGATCTGGCCATGTTTAGAGCCATTCCCACTTCAACCATCTTTTACCCAAGCGATGGGGTCTCCACGGAGAAGGCTGTGGAGCTTGCAGCCATCACAAAGGTACTCGGATTTAACTTTTAATTAGTAAAAATAAGTTTAAAAATGTGACATTGCACAGAACAATGATTTCTGGGTTGTTCCAGGGTTTGTGTTTCATCCGAACAAGTCGCCCAGAGAACAACATCATTTACAACTGCAATGAAGACTTCCATGTTGGTCAGGCTAAGGTCTGTTGCAGCGTTTCCTTAACGCTATTTCTTCTTAATTCAGTTGCATTTCACTTTTAAATCTGTTTACATACAGTTAAAACTGGATATTTACACACACTGTATAAAAGACACAAAGAAATGTTTTTCACGTAATCTGACACTAAATCAGACTTAATGTGTCCTGTTTGAGGTCTGTTAGGAAAATCAAAATATTTTTTTAGACCTTTTTTTTGGGCTTTGTTGAAATTCACAATATTTGAGTTAAATGGAGATGCATTTTGAGGCAAGGTGTCGGGAAGAGAATTGTGGACTATCATAAGTCTCTTTTATCTATGGTACAATTTCCAGATGCCTGAAACTGTCTCATTCATATGTTAAAACAATTACATGCACAAGTAAACAACATGGGAGTATCCAGCCATCATACCATTCAGGAAGGAGACTGGTTCTGTGTCCAGATCAAAGCGTTTTGGTGTGAAATGTGCGCACCAACCCAAGAACAAAAGCAAAAAACCTAGCGAAGAGACTGGCTGAAGCTGGTTAGAGTGTCATCATCCACAGTGATAACGGGCTAAAAGGCCACTCGGTGAGGAAGAATCCGTTACTCCAAAGTAGTATTAAAAGGCCACGTCACAGTTTGCAAATGCCCTCAGGGACCTTTATTTTTGGAGACATCTCTTTTGGTCTGTATAAAACTAAAATTAAAAGTTTTTGCCTTAAAGACAGTTGTTGTAATGGCCATCAGTTTTCACCTCTCTCTGCAAAGTTGTCTCATCAGCAGCTAAATAGATCCTGTACCAGGTTTAGATGGAGAAGGTGAGTGTGCTCTCCACCGCAGTCCTGTAGAAAGCAACCCAAGCCTGTGTTCAGTCTAGCCTGCTTCAGCTTCCTTAGAAAGAAGAGGCGTTGGTGAGCTTTATTTTTGATGTAGGATGTGTTGATGGTCCACATCAAGTGCATCAATGAACAGGGAGGTGACTTAAGGATGAGTTCAGGCAGGAATTTGAAGCTTAAGCACAAAGTATACTGGAGTCAAATTCCTTGTTTGTATGTACAAACTTGGCAATAAAGCTGATTCTGATTCTGATTCTGAAATAGGTCTTCTAAATGGACAATGATGCAAGTCATACAGCCTAGTTAATGCAATGTGGCTTAAGAACAACAAGGTCATTTTTTTGAGCAGCCATAACAAAGCCCTAATCTAAATCCCATAGATTTGTGGGCAGAGCTGAAAGGTTTGCGTAATCAAGCAGACCTACAACCCTGACTCAATTACATCAGTTCTGTCAGGAGGAATGGGGCAAAATTCAAGCAAACTGTAGTGAGAAGCTCATGGAAGGAAACCCAAAACATTTAAGCCAAGTTATAGAGTCCTAAAGGTAACTCCAACTTTCTATTAGAGCTGGCCCACCGTAGACAGCACATGCACCACGAGTACTACAGATACCTTAATGTTCTGCTAGTGCATTGGCATGTCAATCAGGACCCTCAAGCCCCCATCTCTGTTGATATTCAGCATTGACCTCATGCTACTACCGGTCACGTTGTACAGACAGACAAACAGATGCCAGCTATCTGCCTTGGAACAGTATACATGAGAGAAGATCAGAGTGTAGTAAACTGAGCTGAAGGGGGGAAATGTATAAAAACTCCTGAATAGGAAAAAAGATATTAAAAAAATCTCTTAATTATTCTGGCATTTAGCGAATAGAAATATTTTAGTAATCTGACCTAAAACAAGGAAGGGTGAGTCTAATTTAAAAGCTCATGTTTCTTTTGAAACAGCGTGTGTAAATATTGCATTTCTACTGGACGAATAAACAAATCACAATGAAAAATGACTTGGGGGCACTTTATATAAAACAAATTGATTAATTTCAAATCTAGCTACATTTACAATTCATTTCACATTTAGTCACTGCATGATGGAATACAAATCGGTCTTTTGCACTCTGTTATTATTGGGAATGATTAAACCAGCAGAGCTGTGGACACACTGACATTTGTTATCCATATTACAACGTCATATTTTATCTTCACACTCAGGTTGTCTTCAAAAGCAATGATGACCATATGACCGTGGTTGGAGCAGGAGTGACCCTCCATGAGGCTCTGGCCGCAGCAGAAATGCTGAAAAAAGGTAGGAAGCCACAGAGAGAAAAACATGGAGAGAAACCAGCCAAAAGACGCAGAAAAGATAAAACACACACTGTGAAAAATTACCATATGTACATTTCGATTTTTTTTCTTCTCTTCTTCATTAGAGAGAATCAACGTTCGTGTGATCGACCCGTTCACCATCAAACCCCTGGACTCCAAGACTATCATCGACAGCGCCAGGGCCACCAGAGGTCGCATCGTCACAGTGGAAGACCACTACTACGAAGGTGAAAAATGAGAAACTTGTTTTGCAGAATATAAATTCATGCGTTATGGCTAAAAAAAATCTTTTTTATAAATTACCATAACCATGTGTTTTGCAATTTTCAAACCTGAAACTTTGATCAAAACTGTTTTCTGTAAAATTTTAAAGGTTTATTTTACTTGATTGACCACTGTCATAAAAAGGCAGAAATAGCCCCATCTCAAAGTCACTATTTACCTAATCTAATTAATTTGGTTGAATATGTGGTCACATTAGTGTCCCATGGCATGTCGCCTTCTTACAGTTGTGCTCTGAAGAGCTGAATTATACAAGGTTTACTCTTTTTTTTTTTTTTTTTTCACATTTCAGTAATGTACAAAAATAGTAAATGCCTCTGCGGTGCATGGATATAGTAATTTTCTGTATTTTCATCACATATATGTTCAGGTCAGAGGAGTCTAATTTGTGGATCTTTGTGGTATTTGTTTATTAACCTTGGTGTTATTGCAGACGACAAACTGAAAATAGAGAAGAGAATGAAGAGGGTAGTCGGTGTACATAACTTAATCTTGATGAATGGTAGGAGGAGCTGAAGAACCAGGGCTGTCAGAGCTTCTTAATTTCAACTCTGGCCTTTGGGCTCCTGCTGACCTAGATATAGCTGCAGCCTGACAGACACAAGCTTCTAAAAACTGCTTTGGATCTCATTTTGTCTTCTGCTTTCTATATGTTTTTGGTCGTCTTGATAAGGCTGCTGTTGCAGTCATTTCTTTTATCTTTTTGTTGTTGAGAGTCAGATGACGAACAGTAAAGGAATAGCAAGCATGGTTTTGCAAACAGAAACACACATGTAGTGCATTGCAAAAGTTTTCAAAAACCTTGTACGTTACCGCCAGAAACGTTGATGTGCTTTATTTGGGTTTTATTTGATAGACCAACACAAAATACCACATAAATAAGTGGAAGCAAAAGGATACATCATTTGCAAAATGTCTTTTGCAAAAATAATCTGGAAAGTGTGGGATGCATTTGTATTCAGCCATTGTGAGTCATTATCAAGTTTTTTAAAGATTTCAAGCTGCAACCGATCATCAAATGGATTCAGGTGTGGACTTTGACTGGGCCATTCTAACACATCTTTGATCTAAACCATTCCAGTGTAGTACTGGCTGTGTGTTTGCTGTCCTGCTGGAAGGTGAATCTTCGTTCCAGTCTCAAGCCCTTTGCTGCTTCTAAGCGAATTTCTCTCAGGATTGGTTTGTATTTAGTTGAACTCTCCAGCTTCCCTTTTCCTTGCTGAAGAAAAGTATCCCACAGCCTGATGCTGCCACCACCATGCCTTACCCTGGGAATGGGTGTGTTCAGGGTGAGGTGTGGTCTTCGTTTTCCACCACACAGCATTTTGCATGTAGGCCATGAAGTTACATTTTGCCTCATCTGACCCGAGCACCCTCTTCTACGGTACTGTGCAAAAGTTTTAGGCAGTTGTGAAAAAATATTGGAAACAAAGAATGGTTTCAAAAATGGAAGTGTTAATCATTTATTTTCATCAATCAATAAAATGCAGTGAATGAACAAAAGAGAAATCTAAATCAAATTAGTATTTGATGTGACCACCCTTTGCCTTCAAAACAGCATAATTTCTGAAGGAACTCGGCTGGTAGGTTGTTTCAAACATCTTGGAGAACTAACCACAGATCTACTGTGGCTTTCTCACGTCCTTCTGTCTTTTCGTGTAATCCCAGACACACTCGATGTTGAGATCAGGGCTCTGTGGGGGCCATACTATCACTTCCAGTAAGTCTTGTTCTTCTTTACGCTTCTTATTGACTTTGGCTGTATGGTTGGGTACGCTCACATAGCATTTTGTACAGCATTTTTTCACACCTGCCTAAAACGTTTGCACGGTACTGTACATGTTTGCTGTGTCCCCTATATGACTCAAGGCAAACTGCCAATTTTGCTTCCTGTTGCCTTCTTTGAATAATGACTTTCTTCTTGCCACTCCTTCATAATGATAAATGAGCTGTGGTCCTTAAGATGTTCTTTTTCTTTATGTTTTATAATTCATTCCAGCTTTAAACATTTTTACATATTTCCCCCTGATCTAATCTGTCTGCTGTGTTCCTTGGTCTTCATGATGCTGAAAGTTCTTTAATGTTCTCTAACAAACCTCTGGGACTTTCACAGAACGGCTGGATTCATAGTAAGATTGAATTACACACACTGGACTATTTACTAATTAAGTGGAAAGGATGAGGTAAATACATAAGCACATTTTTCAGATTTTTATTCGTAAAAAAACTAAAACATCCATGTTCCGTTTACTCCACAATTAGGCACTGCATTATGTTGGTCCATCACATAAAATCAAAATAAAATACGTTGATGTTTGTGGTCGTGATCACCAGATGTGAAAAAGTTTTGGAAGGCGTGTCCATACTGACATGGCTGTTGCTGGAAATAATGTTGCCTGCTGGGATGAAGACGTTTTCTTTTTAAGTCCATTTGTTTCTGGAGTTTTTATTAATATATGTGAACAGGAACAATAATTACAAGGAGCCAAACCGGTTTTATTTTTGTTATGAGCACACATCCTTTATTAACCCTAAACGTGTGACAACAAGAGTGAAAAAGTTACAGGAGGGTGGTGTCACACCTGTCACTCCACATCAAATCACTCCATCAGAGAGACAGAGTTCAATTCAAAAGGATTTATGGAAGGCTGGTTGGTGAACCGTCACTTTAAACATTTGTTGGCTCTGCTCTGTATTCCACAGGTGGGCTTGGCGAGGCCGTGTGCTCGGCGGTGGTAAACGAGCCTGGATTCACCGTTCACCGCCTGGCGGTCTCCCAGGTGCCCCGCAGTGGCAAACCCCACGAGCTGCTGCGGATCTTTGGCATTGATCGTGACGGCATCGCCCAGGCGGTGCGTAAGCTGCTCAGCAGCTCTGCCAATGCCAAGTAAGGATGACTCGAGGAGACACAGCAGCAGGAGCAACATGGGAATGGACACTCTTGTTAACCTTTGATCAACATGGAAGCAACAAATAAATCTACACAGAAGGAAGGGTGGCCCCTCGGGGTCTCTCACACTCTCCAATGAGCAAACAAAACATTTTTGTTAGTAAAGAGGTCCGCTGCAGATTTTTACTCCATCAGTTGGAGTCTGTTAAACCTTCCTCCTCCTCTTCACTCACAGATATTCACTCCTTCACCCTGTAGTTCCCTTCTACCTCTACAATCAACGTGCTGGTGCTGCTGTAGTGTTTCAGTAAAAAGCAGTAAAGGTGTTTGGAGTCCTGTATTTTTATACTGTATATCATGTCTGTGGAGCGTCTCTCACTCCTCAGGCTCAGTGTGTTTTCCACCAGGTGTGACCCTGTAGATCCCACCACACAGCAGGGTGGGAGAAACCTCGGGCTTGGTCTGTTTAAGCACTGACTGTTTTTACCTCTTTTGACTCTTGACTTTGGTTGGGACTGCTTCACAAAAATAAAGGAATGGTTCCTTCACACTCCTCCTGTCTGGTGTTGTTCTTGATGCTTTCTGTAAGAGAAAGGAAGAACGAGTTAGCAAGTGTACGCCTAATCGACAGACAATTATTACAAATAAACATCTGCTAAATATGGCTTGTTGCTATGATACCCATAAATAAATTAAAGTGTAGCTGAAAGTCACATAAAAGATGGGTATACATGTGTATTCAGCTCCCCTCAGTCAGTACCTTGTTGCAGCTGCAGGTTTCCACATCTAGAGACTGAAATTTGTGCCATTCTTCTTTGAAAAGTAGCTCAAGCTCAGTCAGGTTGAATGGAGTCAGTGAACAGCAATGTTTAAAGTTTCCCACAGATTGCCAAAGAGATTAGATCTGGATATTAACTAGGCTAGTCCAACATATAAATATTCTTTTGTCTAAATCATTTATATGTATGTTTAGGGTTGTTGTCATGCTGGAAGAGGAACCTCGCTCCAGTACCAAGTTTTTTGCAGCCTCTAACAGGTTTCCTTCCAGGATTGCCCTGTATTTAGCTCAATTATCTTCCACACATAGCATTTACATGAAGACCAAAAGATTTTGTTTCTTTCTCATCTGACCAGGGCACCTTCTTCTACATGTTTGCCGTTTCCCCTGCAAGGCTCTTGGGAACAGCTTTCCATTTGCCTTTTTCCCTGTAAGGCCAGATTTGTGGGGTGCACGACAGATTCGGGTGATGGACTGAACAGTGCTCTGTAAGATGTTCAAAATGTAAATTTTATATGGTTTAAACTTGTCCACAACTTTATCCGTCTGGTCGGCTGTGTTCCTTGGTCTTCATGATGCTGTTTGTTCACTGATGATCTCTAACAAACCTCTGAGGCTTTCATAGAACAGCTGGATTTATACTTGCAACTAATTTGATTTAGGGTTTTTACAGTAAAGGAAGCTAAATACAAAGGCACACCACTTGTTTAATTTTTTTCCTTTGTAAAACCGTTTGAACGCCCCATATCCTTTTCTTTCCACTACAGTCATGTTAATTTGTGCTGGTCGATTACACAAAATCTAAATAAAATACATTAAAGTGTGTTGTTGGAACTTGTCGACCATGACACTGTCAGTTATTAAGAAGGCACACACTTGCATTTTATTTATAATTCAGGTATTAAGATGATTTAAATGGACAAAGACGTTGTTCTGAATTTTTGTTTTCCAGAGTAGTTCTGTTTGTTTGAACATAGTGGAAAAGCATGTGCCTGGACCAGATGACTAGCCCTTAAAACAGAGATTTAACCATACATTCTGACACCTTTAGCTGTTATTCGGCAGATAAGCTAAAATATCTCTTTTCAGTCTAAATGATGAAGCAGAAAAAAACCCATAAGACGAGGATGCAAAGATTCAGTAAGACTCCAACAAAATCAAACATGGCTCACGCAGCGTAGACATGGATCAAAACCTCCACACTAACAGAGCCGCTGTTAACGTCACTAATAAAACCATCTGAGCTCATAATACTATGACATGTTAATGTCTCTGCTATCATGATTATTTTGACAAAGTTCTTCTGGAATAATGGAAAAATGCCCATAAAGACATTTTAAACCACTTGGAAAGCCTTCCCAGAAGAACTGAATCTGTTGCAGCTGCAAAAGGGGCCAACATCATATTAAACACTATGGATTAAGAATGTCTCTGAAGTTCTTATGTGTGTGAATGTTGGCAATATAGTCTACTATTTATTGATAGTGATAAACTAATTGTATTTTGCTACCTAAATCTAGGAGACCTGAAGACAGTAGGCTGTAACAGTTCACCAAAGCATTTTGCTCTGTACCACACCTTCTGTGGTCTGTTCAGAGCCCTGCTGACTGGTTGAAGTCTGCATGATCATAAAAGCTGAAAGCTGCTGTGTTTCCTGTATATTTAATGCAATTTAATAATTGAAAAGCATGCTGAAAGATTTATGCACCCCGTAGCTGGTACCTGTGCCTTTATGAAATAGATGTGTGTCAAATGCTGTTGGTTCATTTTAACAAACAATGTTTGGTCTTTAATTTTATTTATTTTCATTAGTTTTTGCAGTTTGATCCCCACACTGACTGTTCAAGTTCAGATATATAAAGTTTGCTTTAAAGTTTATTCCGACAGCAAAATATCGAAATGATCATAAAACAATATATTCTCCTTCAGAAATTTGGAAAATCTCTACAGTCTGAGTGTTGTAGATGGGAAAACTGGAAACCATTAGACAAATCACAGGTTTTACATGCTTCTACATGCTTCAATCTGGATCATCTAAGAGAAACTAGATGGTTGATCCAATTGTTCTCGCTGACGTATGATTGTCTAGGAGGTTGGTTAAATGAAAAGAAAAACACAAAAAAATTCAAAAAAGCAAATAATCTAAATTTGAAAAAAAGTGTAATTTTTATCTATTAATGGCGACCTGAGATGACCTTTGTTTTTGCTCTACTTTAGAGTCCCTGTACCCTGAACTCCAGCTAGTGAGAGAGAACCTCAGGAGATATGATGTCCAGGATAACCTTTGACCCCCAGTGCCTATATCTCAGCAGGGGGCCTGTCTGCAGAGTGAGGTGGACACAGTGTGTCAGCTGTGGGTGTGGGAGCGAGAGAAATAAAAAGGTCTGACAGATCGCGTGCATGAATGTAAGGGTCGGTGCGCATGTGCACATGCAGACGTCTGCTGTACGGTGGCCACCTGCTGGGTGTTTCAGTCCGACTCCCATCTAAGCATCTGCCAGTCTGTCCAAATCCTCTCTGTTAATGCAGAACCAGCACACATACAGACTGATCCTGCTGTCCAATCTACTTACTGGACCTCTAAATTTCATATTGTGCATATCAATATGCTTACATTAAAACATGCCACTGTATCCTAACATATTATGTACTTTACAGACTTTAAAAGCTGTATACCAGCGTAGTCCTTAGTCTTTATGAAATACACTGGATTTTGAATTGAATAAAGACAAAATTCTTCTGTTATTGCTTTAATGTGACTTATATGTCTCAGATCATCAAACAAGTTTTAATCTTAAAGAAAACCTGAAGAAATAAAGAAAACTCAAATAATGATTTCCTTTATTAAAGGAATTTTTTTTTCCAAATCAACCTGGCTCTATGTGCAAAACGTAATTACTGTGGACCTCTAATTCATCAGCCACACCCAGAATGCTGCCAGACCTGTAGAATCAAGAAGTCATTGAAATGGAACCTGTCAGGCAACATGAAGTAGGCTACCAAATCTCAAAAAGCAGCAAATGCCCTGATCTAAAGAATTTTTAGAACAGGTGAGAAACAAAGTCATTTAAATCTATTGGCCTACAAAAGTTACACAGTCATTTCTAAGGCTAAGGATCCCCAGTGAGCAAACTACCAAAATGACTTCAAAAGCACATCGACGACTCATCCTGAAGATCACAAAAGAACCAGAACAGCGTCTAAAGCTCTCCAGGCCTCACCTGCCTCAGTCAAGATCAGTGATTATGATTCAACCATAAGAAAGAGACTGGGCAAAAATCTGCTCATCAAAAAACACAAAGGCCCGTCTCACATCTGTCTTAATGATCCCCAAGCGTTCCACAACCAGTTATTTGGTTTAGGGAGCAATTACTTTTACACAAAGAATCAGGTCGGCTTTGATGGCTTTTTGTCCCCTTAATAAATTAAATCAGCTCTTTGTATTTACTCAGGTTAACTTTGTCTCATATTAAACTTTGTTTAATGATCTCAAACATTTAGTTGTGGAAATAATCAAAAACAGAAGAAGTCTGTAAGGGGGGCAATACTTTTTCACAGCACCTTAACTGCAAATAGCTTGTTTTGACAACTGAACCGATCAACTTATTGAATTTAACAGAGCCGTCAAAAATGACGCCGAGGTTTTTTTTTCTCAGAGGATCAACTGTAAGGCAGGAAAGGCCCACGAAGTGTTCTTCCTGATGTGAGGCTGATGTCTGGGCTCTGTACAAACCCCGAGCTCCCAAACAAGATCACGTCCGTTTGATTTTCTTTAGGATGAAGAAGACCTGAATATATCAACAACTGGATATAGGTTAAGATAATACAACGCTCCAAAAAAATAAAACCGTGGAAGGTTAGCTTCAAGGAGACAAAAACGTAAGAAAAAAAATAATTTACTCGTCTGTTGAATAGGGCTGAAACAATTAAGTGGATTAATCGTAATTAATTGACTATTAAAATAATCAACTATATTAAGTTATTTAATAATCATTAACTTGAGTATAAAGACTCTAAAACATGCAAATTGTTGAAAAAACAACCCACCCTGTAATTAAGCCAAACTATATGTATATAATACAAACTATATACATTTGCTTTTAAGATCAAAGACCTTCTTCGTCTGTAAATATGATCTATCCAGTTTTAGCCTCACCTGGTTCAAACTCTGTAGAAATTCTCCTATTAAGCACCTTTTGCTATCTGGTTATTAATAGGTTAGCCAATAAAATAGCAAATAACAGATTAATCTATTAGCAGAATAATAGTTAGTTGCAGCCTTGCTATTATAAGAGAATTAGAAAGCTACAGGGGCCTCCTGGTTAATTTCTTATACACAAAGAAATATCATTGTACAGCAATCTCAGTATTTCATATTGTTTCGCTGTTGTTTGTCATATTGACTCCATAATATATACAGTATTTTTCTGGCACAGTTGCATGGCTCTACAGAGACTAAGAAAATACAATGTTTTTATGCTTTGAATAAAATATACTTTATTAACACAGCAAACATTCACATTTGCACATTCCCCATGAAAGCATGATCAATGTACGATAAAGTGATTAACTTAAAACGTTAAACTGTAATAAATCAGCATTGTGACTTTAACACAAGCTGAACATTTCAAATTAATCCTTGATTATTCAGTTCTTATGTGGTGGATTTTTTTCTGTCAGGGCGTCCAAAGCTAAACCAGTGGCTTTTCAAAGCAGTTACGTTATGCAGACATCAAAATACGCAAATGGAATATCTTTCAATTATTTAGCATCTTTAGAAGCCTTAGTTACATAGTGCTTTATATAAATTATAGACAAGAAATAGGTTTAAAAAATAGATTAGAGGCTGAGAAAATAATGAAAAAAAGAAAAAGGCTTCACATTGAAATGAGTAAAGTCTTCGGCTTTGATTTAAAGGTGGTAATCTAAGCGAGTTTTAAAGCTGAACCAAAGGTTTTGGTGAAATTCAAATATTGTAAAACAAGAAAATCTTGATACTTTTAAACAACACAAACAGATCGTAATGAATTCATTCCCTGAGAAGTTATTCTGTATTCTCTTGTCCTCCTCTTCCTCACTGACCTGTCAGATCCAGTCTGTCAGCCCACCCCGCCCCCCTCAGCTCCTGTACTCATCCCCACAGTCTCCAATGAGCCCCATGAGGTCCCTGGAACGCCGTGTGACGGCTTCGATGGCTGCGTGATCCTGCGCTGTCAGCCTCAGGTCGGGGCTGCAGCTGCGCAGGCTGTCGCTGATGTGGTGCCCCGCCCCTGCGACACCATACCGACATCCGATGATGACTCCGCCCACAGCTGGGCGGTCCAGCACGTAACGTGTGGCCACACTGGCCACTGAGCATTCATGTCGCTTGGCGATTGTCTCCAAGGCGATGAGGAGGTCCTGGAAGAGAGTCCAGCCACCCCAAGCATCAATCATGTTCTTGTACTTGGACAGAGAGGCCGTGTTGAGCTCCGCCCGCGAGCTGGGCTCCGCCTTTCCCAAATATCGCTCAGAGAGCAGGCCGCCAGCTGAAGGAGGAGATGAGGTGGGGAAAGCAGGGAGGAGGCAATGAAGACAACTGAGCATGTAGCTGATAAAGAGGAGGTGGAGACAGGTTGAAATAAGGAGTAGGAGGAATCAAACTGCAAAAGATGTCTGTGCAGTCACGTCAACTGACTCCATTTTAGAAAACCACCATTTTGGCATCTTTACCAAAGCATCTCATTAATGTTCTATGAAACTCACCCAGCGATCCGTATGTGAGGAGCTTTATATTGTTGGCCACACAGAACTGCTCCATCCTCGCTGCAGGTCGCTGGTCTATCAGAGAGTACTGAACCTGCGCAGGCAAGAGTAACAGATGCATGAATGGAGCACAGGACACATGCCGTAATGAAGCAGAGGGCAAACCTGCAGGCATATGATGTACCTGGTTGCTGGAGATGCAGATGCCCTTGTTAGTGATCTCCTCCAGTCTCTGCGTGTCAAAGTTAGTGAGGGCAAGTTCACCTGGTAAACAAAGAGAAAACAGGATTCTAAATATTGACATGAAACGTATATATTATATATCGGTTATAAAGCGTGTCAAACTACATTAGTGCAATCAGCCCAGAACATTATCCATTTATCTTTGTGTTCAGCTTATACAGAAAATAAAAGGAACTCCTACGTATGACTCCCTCCTGCTGCAGGTCAGACAGGTGGCCCAGTGCATCTAGGTATCTCTTGTCTTTGTAGTCCCACCAGTGAAACTGAACACAGTCCAGGGTGTCCACCTTCATTCGACTCATGGAGCGCTGCAGCGCCTTCTCCACCACCTGCAAACAGAGAGGCACCTCAGCACCTACCTTCTCCTTCAACTATAAAACTAACATTGGCCACAGAGAACTAAACTGTTAATTGTTTGCAAACATCAACACATCTCTCCATTTTTTGGTGGTGAAAAAAGTAAATACTACTTTTTTTTCTAACAAAAAAAATGCAGAAGTATGTATCAGGGGAAAAAAACTAACATTGCACATTGTCCAGTACACATTTAAACATGGTGGTGGCTGTGGTGATACTTTCCTTCAGCAGAGACAGGGAAAAAGATCAAAGCTGATGGATGGAGCTAAATACCTGAGAAAGGTATTAGAGGTTGCAAATAACTTGAGACTGAGGCAGACGTTCACCTTCCAGCAAGACAGCATCCCTAAACATATACCCAGCTACAATGGCATGGTTTAGATCTAAGAATATTCATGTGTAACAATGACCCAATCAATGCCCAGATCTAGATCCAATTAAGAATCTGTGGCAAGACCTGAAAATCTAAGCTCACAAACACACTTCATCCATTTTCTATGTGCTTGAGGTCTTTTGCAAAGAATGGAAAACATTTTAGTTTCCAAAAGCGCAAACAACAAAGGACTTCCGGGTATAACTGCTGGGAAAGGTGGTTCAGTGAGGTATTGGTTTAAGGCAGGTGGAAGACAAATGGACTCCACACTTCTGACTCCACAATCTGAAATCTGAATGGGCTGTAATGTGACAAAATGTGGTTCAAGTGACTACAGCACTGTATGGTGAACAAACTGCACCATATGGATGCTGTGCTTTAGACAGAGCACCTTCCAACATGTAAAATAGGCAGATTACACAGAATATTTAAAGATGCACACTGCCCCCTGGTGGACAAAACCCACCTCACAGTCAAAAACACAGACGGCTCACCTTGAGCTCCATCGGTCCTGGTCTGGGAACATACTTCGTTAGACCCTGCAGAGCTGGGGGGGCACTTCCTGAGGATTTCAGCTAGGGATCAGATGAGGAAACGTATAAGTACAAACGACGCCGTGCATCAGTTAGTTTTAATCCATCACCACATTTGAGCTGACTTGATCCAGACAAAGACTGGAAACACTGAAAATCCTCTAAATTGAGCAAAAGTTGATTAGGTTTCTCAATCATGAAGATGGCTAAAAATATATTAAGTGCAAAACTTAGAGAGTCTATCTCTACATTATTTTCAGTTAGCAGCAGAAACAATCGGTACTCTTACAGGATAAAGCTAAAGGAATAATATTGTACTTTCTGATGATTTTCTACCTTTATCTTTACTTCAACTAAAGAATAGTCTCTAATTTTTATCATTGTTTCGTTTAAATTTAGAAAGAGACAAAATATCTCTCCCCAAATAAATAAATAAATATTTTAAAGATATTTCATTGAGTGAAATAAGTATTTGATCCCCAAACAAAATATGACCGGAGACTGAGTAGGCCACCCTTGGTTGTGTGTTTCAGGTCTCCTTCATGCTGGAGGAACCACCCACCTCCCATCTTCAGTGATCTGATTTTATGGTACCCATCAAATGGATCCTCCTTACTATGAAGAAAGATGTTTTCACCTCTTTGCCCTTCTGCAAAGATTATGTTCTTCAGGTAAAATGTAGCATTTATCTTCCTTTAAACACAGGGAAGCCAGGTGATCCTAACAAGACAGATTTTGGTCTCATCCTTCTCCAAAACCTCCTCCGAATCATGGACAAGTCTAAGTAGGTTGTATCCACTGGTCAGCCTAACATGGACCTGTAAATGTACCTTTCCACAGCAGAGGTAAGCACGGTTTCAACTCACTTCAGTGTATTTTGTTGCTAGTGGTGCTTTTCTTTCTCTACAGTCAGATCATCAAGTTCCCTCTGAGTAGCTGTACGCTGATCCATCACCTTACCCATGATCACCCTCTTCATGAGGTAAGATAATGCATGAAGCTCCTGATTAAAGGTGACTGATGCTCACCTTATAGTTCTTCTGTTTCCCAGTGATTGTAGCAACAGCTGTCACCTTCTCACTGAGGTTCTTACTGATGGTCTAGAAGCTCATTCAGGCCTTGAGCAGATCTTTGCTCTAGCTCATAATGATGGAGAGGTTAAAACTGAAAAACTTTTTAAACTTTTTCCCCCATATTTAAACTACTAAGTTTCAAAATATAACACAGATGATCTTTTAAAAAAATCCCAGGATGAATATGTATTTTAGTAATATTATTAACTGTAGACTGTTTGACACTTTGGTCAAAAACCAAGTAGGCTAATTAAACTTCCACTAAGTACATCTTAGATGGATAAAAATATTTACACCTGCATCAACATCTCAGTTAGCTTTTTGTTTTTTTCTTTTACACACAGTGATGGAAATGACCACACACACGGTCGCCTAACTACGTAAAAATGAAAGGGACTGTGGTGAAATAATGTGGATGTTGGATCCTGAATTGTTTGAAATGTCTGTGTCCACCTGGCTGTTGAACAGTCCATATATTTCTTCTGCAGGTCCATAAATATCTGCCATGTCGAATGTGGTCAGTCCAGCGTCAACATAGGCCTCCATGGCCTCAACTGGAGATGGGAGAAAGAAACAGTTAATATCACAGCGATGTGTCCTTCAGAGATAAGCACAGGATCAAGTCTTTTTCCATCACATGAAGCAGTGATGAAGCTCGTAGACGTTCGGTCTCTGACAGGTATTAGCTCCACTCGTACACGGTGCATTACGGTACCAGAGTTATATGGATGTCTGCGCTGTTGTAAAGGTGCCACTGTAGGCGGATAAAGTTCTCTTGTCCAGCATTGCTGCAGCTACGTCAATGGTTAAAACTTCCCCTTTTATGATTTTAATAAGAAATTAGGAGAAATTAAAAAGCATTATTACTTAAAAGTGCAACATTACTGCTCATATATGAGCTAAAATACCTAAAAAGTGACAGAAAAACGGATGTTGATGTTTATAATATGCAGTAGAAATATTTTATAATGTTGACCCTTTTTCCATATCCTAACTTCTTGCTCAAGAGAGGTGAAGGAAATATTTGTTTAGGTTCTAAATATGTTTAAGGGTTACAGTATCCTGTACTAATATATCAGCTACTTCATTTGTCCAGCCCCTGCGATAATAAACTTTTTTTTTGGGTATAAAAACACAAAATTTGTCATTCTACCAGTTAAGAAGTCTTATTTTCAGGTTCCTATTACTTTCAGCTCCTGAAAGGTGGCACATGTGTCTCTTCTTGAGAAGAAGGATGGATACTATATCCCGTCATTTCACAATTTTGTGAATATTTTCAAATTTCTCCATTCAAAACAGATCCTAATATCATTATGGCAAGTAAACAATGCTAAACATAACATTTTGGCTACTCTTAATCAGAGGTGATGCAAATGTCTCTGGATATTTGTAAGAAAAAAATAAAAAGATGTATACTTTGTCCAGTACAAATATTTCATCGTATTACATCAGATTTCTGGAGATACCTCGAGTCAAAAATACTCTTCCCTTCTGGCCTCCGAAAACAATTCACATCACATACTGGCTTTTGCAATTTCTTTGAGCTCCTGAGAGGTGAAACTAAAGACAAGCTTGGTCAAAAACACAGTTATTGTTATAATTCCATTTCAATACAAGCTTTTCACAATTTTACTGAAGATTAAAGATCTTTCAAGGTTAAGTAGGTTGTAGTTCTGTTCTAGCAATTAAAAACTAATTGGACAATCAATTTCTTCCTTCTGAGAGGTGGCACAGAAGTCTCGAGTTATTTTCAAGGTCCATGTTTAACATGTCAAGTTAAATATTTTACTTACGGTTTCTGTACAGATAAGTCAAAAATATCTATTCTGGCTTCTGAAAACACTTAAAATTCTCAAACTACCTCATTTCATCTAGCTCATGACACAACAATCTTATTTAGTCCAATGATGTCCAAATTTGACTTTAGATTTGTGTAGATATAACAAGTTTAAAATATCCACTCTGGAGTCTGAAAGCATCACATAAGGGCTCTTCAGTTGATGCAAAAGTCGTTATGAATTCTTGTAAAGTAAGACTTCTGCTTTATCCTGTATAAGCATTAAATTATTTTACAGTAGATCTTGTAAGACATATAAAGCAAAACAAAAACAAAACAAAAAACAACATTTTCGGTCATTCTGGAATACACAGCACTTTACATTAAAATTCCCGTAAAAAAGATGTTAGTGCAGCAAGGTAGAGACAGCAAACTCAATTAGTGGCAGCAGCCACCGGAACTGCCAGTTCTGCCTGCCGCTGCCACACATTGAGATCGGCTCTGCTCTCGCACTCACCATACGCTCTTGTACCGTAAGACCTCACGTATTTGCGCAGCTAATTTTTTATACCGCAGTCCTAAACTCCATGATGAACCAATACAAGCTGAACATTATTAAACGAAGCCTTTACCTGCTTTGGTTTTGTTTACGGTTCCGTGAGCTCCGGACACCTGCCACATCCCGTTCAGGACCCGGCAGATCTCCAGACCTCCTGCCAGCCTCACTTTGGGAACCGAGGTCATGCTGTTGTCGGACTGGTTTTAACTTCTCGCCGCGGTGTGAATAAAAAGAAACGCAATTAAACCGAATTGAAGCAACGTTAAATGACTTTAATTTAGAGTATATATTACTACTTACATTGTATGTTCTTTAAATCGTGCTATAGTCAAAGCTACCGCTCACTGCTCGTGTACGAGGAGCTCAATGCTCATTTTTACGTTACAAAAGACTTGGAGTAAGCGTTACAAAACATAGGGATCTTTAACCGCTAGATGGCGCCGTTTGGAAATACAACTGTCAATCAGTAGTGAGGCTGCTGCCCCCTACTGGACAGAGTTAAACGTACCTGAACATATTCCACGAAAAAAATAAATCCCATCAAAATAAAAAGAAAGGAAACCACAACACTTCAAACCATTAAATAATGAGTCAAACAGAGGTAAATTTATTAAGAAAATTATCTTTACTTTACATTTACAGAAAACTTATTTTAAATTTCATTCTGCTTTGGCTGCCTTTTTTTTCTTCTTTCTTTTTCTCCTCTTTTTCTTGCTGGATGAATCATCAGTGGTGTCTACCGCAGTGAACGTCAGCTTCTCCTCTGCATCTGATGATTCAGCGTTTTCCTCTGCAGCTTCAGAAGGAGCAACGGCAGAAGGAGCAGGCAGGACATCCACAGTTTCACTGTGACAGAGTGAAGAAGGTCATACATAAGGTCATATCCTAAAGTAAAACCAGCCCCCCTCCTTAGATACAAAGAAATTAATGCAACAGCTTAGTTTCATATAATTATACCTGTTAGATGTTCGCACAACAATTACTACACCATGTGATAATTAACTAGATAGCTTATTTTGTTTCATTAAGTGCAAAGAAATGTATAAAGAAACTGATTTTTAACAATTTCCCGCAAGTTAGGATGCATTTATGGCTCTAAGCTGTTTAGGATACTGAGTTTTTCAAAAAGATTATTTAAAACTTTACATGACACTCAATATTCACCTAATTGGAACTGCAGGTTTCTCCTTTATACTCCCAGCGTCACAAACTTTTTCAAGCAGAGCCACAAAAAAGCCTTGTGTGAGGGTCTTGGTGGTGCTGGCACGTAAACACTGCGGGAGCGGCTCCAGCCCTCGCTCGGGCCACTGAGCCAGCAGTGGTACCAACCTAGAAAAGAAAACACAAAGCTTTCTTGTTAAGGTTTGCTCTTAATTCTTCTTACAGCTATTTGCTTTGGGTTGGAGATAACACAAAATACCAGATTATCTAAAGGACGGTATCGGTTTTCCCCGATCCACTAAATTAATCTAGTAACTGTCTGCACATCAGGTTAAGTCTGCAAGTACGTGTGCAGCAGCTCTCTGAGAGCATGAACACAGACTGGTGGAAAAAAACTAGCTCACCTCTTGAATGACAAATAATGAAGGTGAACTGCCAACAATCACATGCTGCTTAAAGCTCAAACTTGTGTCGATTTTGGACGCAGATTCCACATGTCTACGAAGCCATGTGCAAACTGGCCAATTCGAGCATTTGTTTACATACCGCGCCGCATTTTATTTACAGTTTCAGTGGCCAGGTCTTTGGAATATGCAACATAGATTAAGAAAAGTTAAAAATAAAATCTCTCAGATTCAAAAGCACAGCATTACCCATATTCATCTCACTACAGAGCTCCAAATTAAGCCCGTCTGTCCAGAGCAGTATGGTACAGAGCGTCCCAAAATTATGTTGCACATTTTTCCTCAGACGCTAACAGCCCGAGTTCCTCCAGCTCATCCAAGGTAAACCCATCCACCCATTCAGGACCCCTGAAGTAGAACTCCACAGTGGTCTGTGTCAGAATCTGTGATTATCTAATTTATTTATTTCTTTCATAATTCCATACTGATGTGATTTGAAAGAGGGAATTGATCTAACAGACACTCTGAATTAAATATTTTTACATACAGTGGGGAGAACAAGTATTTGATACACTGCTGATTTTGCAGGTTTTCCCACTTCCAAAGCATTTAAAAAGTCTTTAATTTTGATCATAGGTTCTCTTCAACTGTGAATAACGGAATCTAAAACATAAATCCATAAAACCACATTGAGTGATTTTTAAGTAATTAATTAGCATTTTACTGCATGACATAAGTATTTAACACATCAGAAAAACAAAACTTAATATTTGGTACAGAAACCTTTGTTTGCAATTACAGATATCAGACGTTTCCAGTAGTTCTTGATGAGGTTTGGACACACTGCATCAAGGATTTTGGACCATTCCTCCATACAGAGCCTCAGGTTTCGGGGCTGTCGCTGGGCAATACGGACTTTCAGCTCCCTCCAAAGATTTTCGATCGGGTTCAGGTCTGGAGACTAGCTTGACTGCTTCAGGACCTTGAGATGCTTACGGAGCCACTCATTAGTTTCCCTGGCTGTGTGCTTCAGGTCGTTGTCATGCTGGAAGAACCAGCCACGACCCATCTTCAATGCCCTTACTGAGGGAAGGAGGTTGTTGGCTAAGATCTCCCGATACACGGCACCATCCATCCTCCCCTCAATACGGTGCAGTCGTCCTGTCCCCTTTGCAGAAAGGCATCCCCATAGAATGATGTTTCCACCTCCATGCTTCACGTTAGGGATGATGTTCTTGGAGTTGTACTCATCCCTCTTCTTCTTCCTCCAAACACGGTGAGAGGAGTTCAGACCAAACAGCTCTATTTTTGTCTCATCAGACAACATGACCTTCTCCCATTCCTCCTCTGGATTATCCAGATGGTCATTGGTAAACTTCAGATGGACCTGAACATGTGCTGGCTTGAGCAGGGGGACCTTGCGTGCGCTGCAGGATTTTAATCCATGGCGGCGTAGTGTGTTACTAATGGTCTTCTTTGAGACTGTGGTCTGAGCTCTCTTCAGGTCTTGACTCGGTCCTGCTGTGTAGTTCTGTGCTGATCCCTCACCTTCCTCATGATCATTGATGCCCCACAAGGTGAGATCTTGCATGGAGCCCCAGATCGAGGGAGACTGACCGTCAGCTTGAACTTCTTCTATTTTCTTATAATTGCACCAACAGTTGCAGCCTTCTCACCAAGCTGCTCGGCTATTTTCCTGTAGCCCATCCCAACCTTGTGCAGGTCTACTATTTTATCCCTGATGTCCTCACACAGCTCTCTGGTCTTGGCCATTGTGGAGAGGCTGGGGTTTGTATGATTGAGTGTGTGGACAGGTGTCTTTTATACAGATAACGAGTTCTAACAGGTGCAGTTAATACAGGTAATGAGTGGAGAACAGGAGGGCTTCTTAAAGAAGAACTAACAGGCCTGTGGGAGCTGGGATTCTTACTGGTTGTTAGGTGATCAAGTACTTATTTCATGCAATAAAATGCTAATTAATTACTTAAAAATCACACATTGTGATTTTCTGGATTTTTGTTTTAGATTCAGTCACTCACAGTTGAAGAGTAACTATGATAAAAATTAAAGACTTCTACATGCTTTGTGGGAAAACCTGCTAAATCGGCAGTGTATCAAATACTTGTTCTCCCCACTGTACCTATTATGCTCTGTTGGTATTTATTGTTCTACATAAATGATCAGCAACTGATCCCAGGCAAAGTCCAGATTCAAACATAAGTCCAACAGCCAGCTTCCTGAGAAATCCTCAACTCAGTTCCTGCTGATTAAAAATATTCTGCTTCAGAAGCTGAAAGGTCTTTTTATCCAAGTCGTGTCAGAAAAGTAGGCAACCATACATGTTTGATTTTCAGCCAAATCCTCCCAAAATATTTAAATTATAATGACAACTTTCTGCAGCTTATGGCTCATCTATGCAATCGGTCTCTTTAATCTTCAAAGATAAACACGCAGAACATCATTTTGCACTAGTATAAGTTGAGCTACATGACAAGTCCACACAGCCAGAAAGTCACCTATGCGTTCTGAGACCTGGCATTGGACTTGGGTGTATCCCTCTGCTCATCCAAATGCCTGATGGTAAACAGAGGCCAATAAAACGTGGGTTTAGACTTGTAGTTTCCACCTGTTAATTCAACCCATTTTAAACTCAATGTTTGCAATTAATGTTTTGTTCTAATTATCTATCCCATGAGGACTTTTCACAAAGGAATTGGTCAAATACACATAATTTAAAGGAAAAATGTAAATAGAAAGTAAACAATGCTGAAAAAAAAAGACGTTATTGAGTGGGGATGACACTGAGAGAGCATGTGAAAACGTACATTGATTTGACAGCTATTCTAGAAGAGAAGCACATTTACAAAGTAAATACCTGAAGTTCGGGTTCTGCTGCAGACAGGCAGCGATGACTTCCTCGTTCTCCTGGCTGTGGATGGAACAGGTGGAGTAGACCAGGCGCTTCAGGCGGGGGAACCTGAGGCTATGGTTCAGGCACTGCAGCTGGAAAGAGGCCAGTGATGCCAGGCGGGCCTTTTCCACCTCTGGGTGGGCTGCGGAGTCGTCCCGCAGGCACACCATACCTAGAGACCACAGACAAACGCTTTGGTTTGTCTTAATAAAGTCAGGATTTCATCACAAATAATTTTTACAGAGAGATAACTGGGTACCTGATCCACTGCAGGATGGATCCAGCAGGATATATTCTACATCTTTATACTGTGGACCATTAGTGTCCACCTTTAGGAAGTCCTGGTTGGCCAGCTGGTGACAGGCAACCCCTGCTCTGAGCAGCAGAGTTGACATGGTGGCCAAACGCTTCCCATCCAGATCAAATGCAAACAGTCTTCCTCTGTTCTTCATGATGGCCGCAAGGTGGCTGGTTTTGTTGCCAGGAGCAGCACAAGCATCAATGACATGGCTACCTGGTGGAGGGTCGAGGAGATATGCAGGGAGGCAGCTGGCTTTGTCCTGCAGAATGATGTGACCTGCCTTGTAGAGGAAGTGATCATGAAAGTCGGTTTTAGGTGAAAACACCAGGAGCTCTGGTAGGTGCAGGTCCATCACAAATTGCTTATTCTTCAGGGTTAAGTTATCCAGCTTCAGAGCCTGACCCAGGTAGGAGAAGCCATCCCTCTTCAGGTAGTCCACAGCATCCCCCACGGAGGTCTTCAGGGTGTTTACACGCACATACCTGGGCAGCCGGTCCCCGGGGGTCTGCTGGGCGCTGGCTGGAAGGAGGTCTTCATTCCTGCTAACTTTCCTCCTCACCTTCATGCGGGCCAGCTCCGCCTGCAGGCGGGGTCGGTGCTTCATCATCTTGGCCTTCCAGGTGCCGCCGCACTTCAGCCCCTGGCCTATCAGCAGGTCGTACACCAGCACCTTAGCCAGGGTCATCTTTAGCTTGGTGTGCTTCAGCAGCTTGGTGGACTCGATGATCTCCTGTAGGATGGAGGAGAACTTCTGCGTCTCGCAAACCAGAGCGAAGAGCTGCTTGATGCTAGGAAACTTACTGTCGTAAACCAGAGTCTTCAGGGCGCCCTGTTTCATCTCGGCTTTCTGTAGGATCTCTGCGGCTTTGATGTACAGAGCCATGATGGTGGAAAGTCCTCACTTACCAACACACTGAACCACTTTGTTAGCTTGCTAGCATGCTACTTTTTATTTTTTTTAGGTTAGAAACCAGTTGACACATCGCTCGCCCTGTCGACCCTTTCTCTTTGTTTCGATGCCGCCGATATTAGGTGGAAAACGGGGTTATTTTGCTCATCTGATCACAGCAGATTCCTCCACAGTTCCACCATGTGAGGGAAAGGAACGTGACTCCGGAAGCAAAATGTGACGCAGTTTCCATGTGACGTAGACGCCACGTCCAGCCAATCACAGATG
Organism: Crenichthys baileyi; assembly: GCA_036173005.1. Lineage (NCBI taxonomy): Eukaryota > Metazoa > Chordata > Actinopteri > Cyprinodontiformes > Goodeidae > Crenichthys > Crenichthys baileyi. Next base: position 273,027 of record JAHHUM010002906.1, read on the forward strand.
GAACAAAAAAAAAAATCTACAAATAAGTTGTTGATTTAATGAAAGATTTCCTTGATATATTATAAATAATGCATTTATAATCAAAATTATATATTTTAAGCGTAATGGCTTACCGCTAATGAAAACCCCCAAAAATATATAGTACACTGAACCGGATTTTTCTAGCAGAAATGTTACATTATGGTGATGTTATGGCCTATTTCACAGTAGCAAGTCACTGACACTCTACACGAGAAGGTAAAGACGCTGGTTGTGCCCAATGTGCTCAATCCAATCTGGACGGGGAGTAGAGAGGCATGGAGTCCACCTGACCTGAACTCTATAGAGAATCCTCTGAATATTCTTGTCCTCTTTTTGTGGTATTTGTCTTTAAAAAATGTTGACTCTGAGGCTTAGCCCTCAGAGAAAACCAATTGATGGAACATGTCCATCAATTCATTGGGCGTTTCTGCTACTGGAGTCACAGATTGTGCACATTGTAACTACCAATTAAATCCATCAAATTCTGATTTTCTGTGTATGCTTGTAATAAGCATTTAAATTGGCCCCACCTTTCTGATTTACCTGAATATATAACAAGTCAGATCAATATCCTTGTCTTCACCTTTTATTAATGTTAATATGAATTGAATACATTCAGTGTGAAGCAAAACAAAATTATTTCATTGCCTTGCTATTAAACCGTTGTACCTGAGGGGTTAAACAGAACAGATATTATTGCTGTTCTCACTTGCAGGCTGAACCGGGGCCCAAAATCAAACTCTGCAAAGGGCTCCACATAATCTTGGCCAAATTTATTAATAAATTTAAAAAAAAGCTTTTTAAAGCGATATCAAGTTACCCAGAAAGTCTGGCTTCTGGGAAAAGTAATAAAACATTAAGTGTTGGTAAAACCTTTGCACAGTGATCTAAAGGCGAGGCAGCACAGACACTACATATTGGAGTTTTTTTATATAAAATGCTTATCATACAAAAAATATTGTTTACCTTTGCTTTATTTCCTGCAAACATTCTTTACCCCTTTCCATGCATAGATTAGGTCACTGCTAATTGGCCCAACATGAATAAATGTTATCAAATTCGCCAAAACCTCCTAGTCAGCTTGAAAGTCAAACCTCAGATATACAAACTACTGTATATACAATCATTAAAACAGTAATAATACCCAAACTACTTTACATATGCATGTGCAAATTTATTACAACACACTATCTGCACTTGGCATTCAATCTTCATCACAATTTCATAAGTAGGGGATATACGTACATCTCATGTATAAGGTGTAAGGTCCTCCAAAGGCAAGCTCCTAAACAGGTACATATGAAACAGTACTGCATATTTGATTACATTTTTTTGCACAGTTCTGAAAAACACATTTGTTGCATAAACAGTGCTACTGAAAAGTACTCCATTTGAGCCAAAATACAGTCAGACCTGAAGACTTATAATACAAAAATAACTCATACGTTTTTATTTCTAATAACTTTAGAGCAACTAAACATAATAATTGTACACAGCAAGCAGATAAGACCACTGCTTACTAAAATGTGGCAACTTTGATGGCATTTCCTGTTAAACATCTGGACAAAAATCTGACCAACCCTCACTTAACCTTTAAGTGTTTGGGAACTCCACTGACCCGATTAACAGTCCTGGCCTTTATAGAGTTCTTGTACAGAAGCAGTCTCTCAGTGGTGTGAGACGGGAGGCGGTTCCTCTTGGCTCTTACGATACAAGCTGCCATTGGATAAAGCTTGTCAAAGCCCCCAGAGGAGGCAGGTGCAGCCAGCAGCTTCTTGGCAATGTCCTGCAGCCGGGGGAACTGAAAGGCTGACTTCCAGTACAAAAGGCTAGAGCAGCTTTCACACATGGGGTCAGACAGGTACATGTCCAGCTCTGAAATCCTCATAGTCTTTGCGGGAGGCTGCAGGTAGTTGAAGATGGACTTGCGCTTGAGGTCGCTTTCGCTGACACCATCACAGTTGTCATCTGAGCTGCCCGCAGATGGATCGGTTGAAGCTTTGATGTCAGCTTGGCTTTCTTCTGCCCAGTCTTCCTTCTTTGTCGACAGATTAGTTGTCTGCTCCTTGGTTTCCTCCACAGAGACAGGTGCTGGCGCAGTCTTGTTTTCTAATAACGATTCTAAGATGCTGTGAGCCTCTGACTTTGAAGGAGGTGTTAGAAACTCTGTTTGGGTTTCAGGGGTGGCATCAGAAAATGGCTGAAACAATAAAGCAGATGAAGCCGTGCTGAGTTTGATGTAGCTTAAGGTAACAACTACTATACTCACAGCACTAGAGAAACTCAAAGTGTCTTTTAATATTGAGATAAAATTCAGCCCACATTCTTACTTTAAAGCACCTCATTCATCTCATGTTATCAAATGGCAAATATACCTGCTGCTACATTTTCTGAGCAAAATGAGTACCTGCAGTTTCATCCTGGGGTCAAGCACAGTAGCAAGTATAATCTCCTTCTGGTGAATCAGAGACTGGAAATGCGTATAAAGGCCTGTCCGCAGGGCCTTGCAGAAGTGAGTGTAGTTGGTCACTCGGCTTTCCAATGTCTTATCGAGGCCAATGAGGGAGGGGATGATGAAAGCTACGGTCACTCCATTTCCTTGAAGCACCTAAGATAAAAAGGAAAAAAAAAAAAGCATCCTTAGAATTTCTCCTGATAACGCTGCAGGAACCTCTCCACATTTTGTGATGCTACAGCCACAAACCTCAATGTTCTTCACTGGGATTTTATGTGATAGACCAACAGCCTCCGAATGTTGTCAGAGAATATTAGTAAACAAACGGCATCAAGGAACACGGTAAACGTGTCAGGGATTGTATCTTAGCTTTGAACATCTCACAATTCAACCGCCTTCAATAAATATCTGAAAATGAAAAGATGTCACAACAGCAAACCTACCAAAAGATGGCTGTCCACACAAACTGACTAGCAAGGCAAGGAGAGCATTAAACAGAGAGACAGCCAATAGAGCTATGGCCACTCTGGAGGAGCAGCAGAGATCCACAGCTCTTGTGGGAGAATCTCACTAGAATCAGATGGGCTAAGATAACTATTAGTCATGTACTCTACAGATCTGAACTGTAGCAAAAAGAAAGCCAGTCATACACAAAAGCCATTAGTGGTTTGCTGCAAAGCATGTAGGAGACACAGCAAACACGTGGAAGAAGGTGCTCTGGTCAGACAAGATCGAAAGTGCATGGAAAATATTAGGTGTTGTGTAACATCTGGACATCACCCTGAACAGTCTCCTTAGTGAAAGATGGGGGAGGCAGCCGCCTGCTGTGAGGATAATTTTCTGTAGTAGGGACGGGCAAGCTGATCAGTGTTAATGGGAAGATGCACAAAGCTAAATACAAGACAATCATGGAGGAAAACCTATTAGAAGAGGCAAAAGACTTGAGACTGGGGCGGCTGACAACAACATTATACCAGAGACATAGCTGTAAGGTTCAAATCAAAGCATATTTATGTGATAAAATGTCCCAGTCAAAGTCCAGACCAACATGCAACTAAAAACGTAAGGGAGGGAAGACTGTTTACTGACTCTCTTCATCCAACCTGAATGAGCTTGAGCGATGCTGCAAAGATGAAAAGGCAAACTGCAGTGGAACCTCTAAACACAATTTTAACTCATTCAGGCAGTTTGTCTTTTAAACCTTTTTATTTCCCCACTGAAAATGATAGGAATAAAAATTATTTGTTTGAGCCCTCTGACCATATCCTCAGCAAAACATGCTGAGCACAATAACAGAGTAATTAAGCCTGTATTATATCATTGCTATAAGGACTGCATGGTCAAGTAATAATGAAACCATATGAGGAACAATGAACACAGTGTCTCTGGGACACCCACCTGTTTTACATTATGGGAGTAACTGGAAGGTGATTTTTTCTTTTATTAATTAATTTATTTATTTATTTACTTTACATTTTTGGATAGGCACCCAAGGTCAAGAAACACATCATGCTGTGTTGATCATAGAGCCTTCTGCTCTGGACTCAAAATCCACATGGACCAAACTTGGCATTTCTGGTATTCCATGCAGAATGGCCTCAAAGCGCTGGCAAAATTGCATCACTGTCTCTGGGATTTCAATTAAAAAGATTTTAATTAATTAACATATGCTTTTGCATGAACTTCAAAATGTTAGAAAAGTCCAATACATTACAGTACACAGTTATGCTGCGCACAGAAGCTTTGCACTTTTTCGAACTATGCAGACACCGCTTTGATGCGTCAGGAATCAGCACTGCTACCATCAGCTGCTTTCTGTGCAGAAGAACCAGGAAAACAACATAAACCAGGGTGGAAGCGACGTGCAGTGGGCTGGCTTGTGCTCTATACTGCCTGCTTACCAACAACATCCTAGGCATTAGTATTTAACGGTAAATTTGGAATTAGGCTCATATTTGCAAAAATGTATATTCAGATTACTTCTTATTTCTAAGTTCCACTTTATTCAGTTCGTATCTGTGCGAACCTGGTAGAGAGATATCCCAAAAAGACATTCAGCTGTAATTGGAGCAAAAGATGGCTATACAAAGTACTGAAGACAAATGCACGCCACAGTTATCAGATTTCCTTTTGTAAAACAAAATAGTTTGTAAAGAAAACAATTACCTGCAGAGCCTCCTCAAAAGGCTCAAGGAGACCCAAAATATCAACCACTTGCTCCCTCTTCACCATGATCAGAGGGGGCGCGCTGGCTGTGTCTGTGGCCTCAATGCGAGCCTGGGCCAGGAGAGTCATGATGATGCTCCAGGTGGTCTCATGCACCATACGCCGTAAGGCTAACATCATAGAGTTCCAGCGGCAGTTAGTGGAGGAAGGGCACAGCGACACGTTGCCCTCCTTTAATAAAAGCTGGGGGGGAAAAAAGCAAAATAGCAGATCTGGGGATGTAAAACTGCTGGCGCTATAAATACGAGACATGCAAAATTTTGACAATTCCTGTCACCTTATTTTGGAAAGAAAAACATCTTCAAATCATTCTAGCTGACAGGCAGATAACTCATCATAGAGGTTTGTGTGCTTTAATAATTGATGGTAACTTCTTCTCCTACCTCACTCCAGTAGGAACTGCTCCTGAAGAAAGCAACCACATTGTGGATCTGTGAGAGCAGGTTCTCCACTACTCTGGAATTTTTCAGGGCGTCCCTGATCACAACCTGCAAAGTTCTGGCAACACACGTGTTCCTTGTCCCAATCTGTAGCTCTGAAAAAGGGGACTCTGATTCAGACATCTCATCTGACAGAAAGGCCAAGATGTCATCTCCATCTGGTTCTCCCCTGTTCGATGAGCACACAATCTTGTAGTCACAAAACAAGTTATTTCCAGCTAGGATTTCTTTGGCCTGGTTGGCAAGGACGTAGCCAATGTGGCGAGGGAATATACCGTAGCTCAGCAACACTCCCTCAAGCTCACTGGCCACAGCGACGCTAAGGTTTTTGTGGTTGAGGTGACGAAAGGCAACAATAGGGCGGCGGATTTGCCAAGACTCACTAACAAAGTGGAGTTGGACAACAAGGATAGGATCCTCCACTTGTTTGGCCTGATCCCCTGCCCATAGGTCACAGGTCACATGAATGGCACCTTCACCGTTTTTGGCTTTAGCCAGTGAGAGCTTGAGGTCACGGATGAGCTGAGGCTTGATAGTTCTTTCCACATCCTCGTAGAGCTGAATGCCGATGATGCGCTGGGACAGTTTGCTGTATTCAGGGCAGATGGTACCCATAAATGACCTGAAGCCTGCACCTTCAACAAAGCTATGGGTAGAAAACAGAATTTAGATTTTTTTTTTTTCCACAAATGAATTTATAAATCTAATTCAATCCAACATTAAGTCATCAGCAGAACAATTAACCTGAGTGGCAGCATGTCCTCAGCAATCATCCTCAAAGCTGCCTCAGCAAACCTTTTCTGGTCCACCTGCATGGCTGGTGGTGCAACAACAGAGCTTGGACTGGAGCTGGAACTGCGGGGCAGAGAAGGGCTGGGGGACGACACATCTCTTCTTGAAGCTGAAGTGGGCTGAGTCTGAACAGCTGTCTTTTGTTTCGCTATATCAGACTCCTGCTGCTTTGTGACATCTGTGCTCTCTGTCCCTGTTTTAATCTGAAGACGAGCAAGAATTGAAGTTAAAGGTCACAGTTTTTAAAAGGCAACACGTTTGAACAGAATACTTAGAACTTTTTCTCCAGTACACTTGATATAAAAACATGCTTGAAGTAAAATTTTACATAAACGCACCACAAGTCCAGGCGTCACTGGATCAGCATCTATAACAACGTCACATTTGAAGTCCACCTAGTACACAACATGAATCATAAATCAACAATAAACACAAACATGCTCCTGAAATTCATTCTGATCACAGAAAAATTAACGCATAAGACTCCAATTTCACATTCTTTGTCAAAAGTAAGAAGCTTTTTCACAATCACATTACAAAATTTAACCTACAGACAAGATTTTTTTCACAGGAGCTGAAATGAAGATGGATGACTGAGTGCAGTGTTTGCTAGTTTCAAAGTGCTTTACCTCTCCATCCATAAAATGATGAATATCAATGGAAATCGTTTCAGCTATTCCTTTGAAAAAGCCAACCTCTACTTTGCGTTTGATGGTGGTGTTCCAATGATTCTTGATAGAGTTTTCAGATCTGTTGGAGGTTTCCAAATATGTAATAATATAAATTAGCAGCCGAGTCTTCTTTAGTAAAAAAAAAACAATAGAAACTTACTTTACAACTAAATCACAGAATACATTTGAAGCGGTTAACCAGTATCGACTAACTGACTTACCTTCCGGGGAGCAGCTTGGAAATCTCAGCCCATCGGTTACCCAGAATACAGCGGGCTTTGTAGATGATGAGGTCTTCTTCTTCAGTCCAGGAAGTCTTGGTAATAACTGGGTCCAGGTGGTTAATCCAGCGTTCCCGACACTGTTTGCCCAACCTACCGTTTAGGTGCTTGGCAACTGCCGTCCAGTTTTTAGCACCATACTTATTCACCAGCTCCACTATCTGCATAAGATGAACACAAATGTACAACCAAAACTAAATTGGAGTAGGACAAAAAACTCTTAGTATTTTAGACAAAATTAGAATCTGTTGATCTCTAATAAGGGGCTATATGGTTGGTAGCACTGTTGCCTTATAACAAGAAGGTCTAGGGCTTGAATCCCAGCCTTAAAACTTTCTGCATGGAGTTTTCATGTTCTCCCCATGCATGTGTGGGTTCTCTCTGGGTACTCTGGCTTCTTTCTACAGTCCAGAACTATGACTGTTAGGTTAATTGGTTCCTCTGAAATTGCCCTTCGGTGTGAGTGTGCACCTGCATGGCTGTCTGTCTTGTGTGTCTCACCCAATGACCGTTGGAGATAGACACCAGGCACCAATCACTAAAAGACATGATTACTGAAATATTTGAGAGCTGTGGCATATATAATGCTTTTTTCACTGTACACTAATACATCTAATTTTCTCTAGTAATTCTGTTGGGGCAGCAAATTTGTAAGTATTGCTACCTTTTTGACATGAAAGCTTAAAAATCTGTTTAATATTTCCAGCTACATGAAAAAATTTTCAGAATAATTCTCCCTCAGGGGAATATTTATTTAATGCCTGCCTCATTTCAACATTGCTCACTCTGCCTCCCTAACAGTCCGGTTGTTCCACATGGGAGTCAAGTTTGCAACAAATTTCACAAACAGTTCCCCACCTTTTCATCTTCCTCTTTAGACCAAGGTCCCTTCACTAACTCAGGATCCAGATGTTTCTTCCAGCGAAGAATACATTGCAGTTCTGTTCGACCCTGTCAGAGAAAACAGGAAACATAAACCTGGGTGATGTCATGATTCAACAATTAATTTGTTTTATAAGAGACAGTTTAACTTAATCTCTTTTCCACTGATTTTGCTCCTAGGTGCACTTACTGGTAAAAAACTAGCAATGGTTTTCCAGTCCTTTTTTCCAAAGCTAGTGACAAGGATTTTGAGGTTTTCATCCTGCATTACAGAAAAAAGAGAAATCATTTTACAGGGTTATCTCATAGCATTAAGAAAAAAACTGCTCTTTACACCAACAAAATATATTTGTTTACCTCCTCTTGGGTCCATTTTATTTTACACTCAACGTCGGTTTTCTTTTCCGATCTATCCAAACTAGTCACAATGGATGAGTTATCACCCTCTTCGTCCATTCTGTAAACACAGTAACCATTGATTCAAATAAAACACTCACCAGAAGGTATGGAGTCAAAACAAAGATGTCTTCGGATACACACTGTCCTACGGGTGTTATGAGGAACATGGGTTAATATGGGATGCAGCTGATTATTTTAAAACTTGAGTTTAATTCCACATAATTTGACTGTGGCGTCAACCTTTTTGTTACACACGTAAAAACACGTCTGGCATTAAATGCTAGGCCTATCAGAAATACGTGTTGCATAAAAACATACTGGCCACACAAGCATCAGAAGATATTATTCACGTTTGAAATATAAACCCAAATATATTCGCCGGAACTGTTTACACAAAATAAATGACTTGAGACTTCAGGAAAGTTTTGCTCATAATTGCCAAAAAAAAAAAAACTACAAAGGACATCTGCTTTACAAGGATGTTACAGTTACAAATGAGTACCTAAGTACATGCCAAATAAGTATTTTTGATTGAGGAGGAAATGTGAAATGCATTTAAATTAAATGCCACAACAGGGCAAATAGCTGCTGGCTGCATAACATCCCTATTTTCAGTGGGTTTCCAATGAAAAGCATGAAATTCTGTCATGAAGTCATAATATTATTCAGGAAATATTGTGTCACTCTAAAGAAAGCAAATAGAATAAGATTCATCATGTTCAGTTTATCGAGCACTAATGTAAGCAACCTCTTTATGATTGAGGACTAAAGGTCAGGTTGAAGACTTCCAGTAAATATCTGATGTAGAAAACAAGATGTTTAAAGGATCCACTGAGATAAAACAAAACAAGATAAAGTGGCTTTGGACATTCATGCCATCAGTAATTTAGCTACTTTCCCTCCTTCATTTTTTTTAATTCAATGTTTCATGAAGTTTATCTTCTTCAACATGGGAATGGGTGGGTGGGCACTGTCAGAGAAGGTTGGGTAAACTCTCAGCTGTAGTGTCATCCATCCATCCATTTTCTATACCCGCTTCTTCCATAGTGGGTCGCGGGGGAGCTGGTGTCTATCTCCAGCAGTCTACGGATGGGAAGCAGGGTACACCTGGACAGGTCACCTGTCCATTGCAGGGCAACGAAGAGACACACAGGACAAACAACCACGCAAACCTAAGGGAAATTTAGAAGCTTATCTGCAGTGTCCACTTCATACAGCAAAGGATTTTAAGTAATTTTCTATCATCTGCTCCAGGTTTTCTGTTAGGAAATGTGGTTCTGGGACTTCATATCTATCAGATGTTTTAATGTTTTATAATTCATAAGAGTCAACATGTTTAAATGGGGATCAGAACCAGAATAAATGGAAACAGGGTGTAATATAATTTTCTCAGAAACTTATACGATTAGATTATGTACAAGATCACAGCATTTTTATAATTCTTTACCTCCCTAATTCTTTGAAAACACCTTCCTACCAGAATAAATAAATGGTTAGGTAAAAAAGTACAAAATGGATTGTTCACAGGCAGTGGCGCCATATAGGGGGGAAAAGTTAGAACAATTTTAAGGGCCCCTGATTGAAAGTGGCCCCAAAAATAGGTAAAGATTATTAAACATAATCAAGCATAGATATACCCATATAATAAAGTTAATGATGTCTTTGTTTTTGGCAGTAAAAGTTATTTGTCCCCACTGCCAGACGAAAAAGTAAACATCCATATTGACCTGCCTTGGCAAAACGGACAGAGACGGTGTTTAGAGCAACAGTCAGAAGTTAAGAACGACACTGATGACCATTATTAGAAAATTATAAAAATCAGGTTTACAAAAAAAAAAAGAAAAAAGAGAAAGCGGAAGCTAGACTTCAAAGACTTGATTAATGACTCTGCTAGCAAAAGAAATGCTGAGCGATGCTCTCGGTGAGTCAGGCTGGGAAAGGACAGTGAGAGCTGTCAGATGGAGTTCTTTGCTCTATCCTTGTTAAAAAATCTACTGTTTTCACTATTTTAAGATGATGATGTTAGATTATTTTAATTTATTCTGACTGAAAAGTTATACAAAGCTATTCATGTTATACGTTAAATTAGTGTAAAGGTTAATGAATATTTAAGTTTATTTGTTTTTTACTCTTTCAAGATTGTTGGGAGAATTTTTCATTTTGGATTTTCACTATAATACATGCATAGAGACTGCAAAATATAGCAATTTGTATGCCTGCTTTGAATCTTGCATAAAACAGTGTATTGCACACTGTATGCAGACTGTTGCATTTGCAATTCAATAGCAGTAAAAATTTTGCTTGTACTAGTACTGAACTACAGCAAGTCAGACAGTTGCAAGCTTTTAAAGTTAGTTATGTAAATCTTTTGATGGGCTGTTAGATCCTGGAGATGTGGTGACAGCAGCCGCGTGGAAGGGTCCAATCTGATTTTTTGCCATGGGGCCCGAAATTCCTGGCTGCACCCCTGTTCACAGGTATGAAATAGAAGTAATGGGTGAAATGCAGGGCTCTCAGCTCTCACACACTGACCCTGTGACACACGCATTTCATCAAGTGCACACAGCACACTTTAAATTTCTAACTCTAAAACAAATGCGTGCAAGTACAAACACACGCCCTTGTTGAAGAGGCATGGAAAGCCTAAAGAGGAACCAACGTGCGGCGCAATACTTCCCGCACGGGCCGGATTACAGGAGGCACGGCTGCAAAAGGTGCTTAACATTTCCCCCATCACATCCGTAAAGTGAAACTCCACTACAGCCAGTGTAGCCAGGTGATGAAACGGTAAGTCATAATGTTTAATTAACTCGAAATGATTGAAATTGCCTAATGAATTCAGAAAATAAGCGGTGGAGTATGCCTTAGCAAACTACCCTTCGGTGCCCCCTTGCTTCAAAATGCCATGTTTGTGGACCCCAAGCAGAGGTCTGATTGTGTTGTTGGGGATGCATTGTACTTTGTGAACAGGTATGCATTGGACACAATGTTTTTCTTCCCTTCTTCCTCCCAAAATCTTTGTTTTTTGTACATTTTGTTCTTCCTAGATTTCCCGAGTTGCTTCCATTCCATGGGCCCAGGAGCACGACAAACTGAGCGAGGAGTTTCTTGACTACCAGTTAAATGGACATCCCTGTGCCAGATCCTGCCACATTTGACATTGGATGTTTTTGGGGGATCATATCATCACTTAGGAATAGGGTAAGTACTGTGTGGGTATACATGTACCTCACATTAGGTTATTAAACCTAAGTAAGTTCTTACTAATCAGGACTTATTGGTTTATTTTTTTAAAGGTGACTGGTATGGACAGATTTAAATGGCTGTCTACCATTTTGAGACTTGTTGTTCTTCCCCACTCCAATGCAGAGAGAATTTTTTCTATGGTTGGCATAAACAAGACAAAGACCAGGAAAATCTGGGCACTGGATGGCACCTTATCATCAGTAATGACAGTCAAAATGGCTGGACTTGAGCCCTAGCGTTTTAAATTGGAGCCCCCTACATCTGTGATTAAAAACGCAAAATCTGCTACAAGCACAAACACTATTCAAAAACATGTGTAAAAGATACATACATACAAACACCCACACACACAAACAACACACTAACTTACGTTGCGTGGGTAAATAATTTGAGGGGCAGTATCTGTTCGTTTTCTTATAAAACAATAGTATTAAAGAATTTTAGAAAATGTATTAAATTAGTCTGTTTTATTATTTAAAATGGCGATTGTGCCGTCAGCCTTCGAAATCTCAGTCCAAGCTCAGATCGAAACTTGAGAGCCCTGAAGAAATGGTGCATAGGAGAAAAAAAGAGCAAGAACTGGTGAATGGAAGAACTGGCAAGGAGTCGATTTGTCACTGGGCCAGTTGCCACTGCCTACGAATTGAGCTTGCCGTCTTAAACTCTTTGTTTTGTGTTACAGACTCAGACATACGTTTAGTCAATGGTGGCAAATAAACGTGTTTTAAAACTCTATTGAGTATTAAGCAAAATATGTAATTTCTACTTTACAAACGCCAATTTCTATGTGCATGTTGAGTGTGATTTTTCTTCCATTAACTTGGGACAGCTAGCAATTAGCAAAGTAGCAAACATTACATTCGATAAAACAACGACTAACGAATACCTGCATACACCAAGGAAACGTGCAGTAACCGGCTGAAAAGACTCACCAACACTTGGTAGGTCTAGACGTTAGGTGGAAAAGTTTAGCACCCCGAGCGGCGCACATCTGTTACTGCAATTAGTCAGCTCGCTACCAGTTTTAGGAGCGAAAATGAAGCGTTTAGGATACTTTTGTCTCGGCTTTTAAATGTAGTGTTTACTTTCTCCCTACAGTCATGTACACAGTTCTATGCATGTGTATTAAGACCATATCTGGAACACATCCGTGTTCAACATTCACAGCTTTCTACCATGACACAACAGACCACCACCGGTTAAACTAGACGTGCAGAGTTGTGAGAAATACACAAACTCACGCTTCTGGGCTAAACAAGACATCAGCTAATCCAGTTACCAATGAACAAACGAAAGAGCCACAACAACGTTTGTGTAAAACTCCACCATCCGCCTTTTTAGCTCTAAAATAGTATATATCAACCCAGTTTACTGTTCTCACACTTACCCGCGCGACATCCCCTCTGTCTGCGTGTTGTGCCTGCTGCTACTTTAGCTGCAGATCGGAAGCAGCTTGAAAAGTTGAGCGCAGATAAGCAGCAAAGCCTTACAGAAAATAAGAAATAGTTCAACAATGCATGCTAAATGGAAAGTGTACAAGTAAACTAAAACACAGAAGAAGTGAGATGCAACCTTAAACGAGAAAGGATTTACCCGCGAGTGAAAACAGTGGTCTGTTCAAGAGCACCGTTGCTGCACAGCTAACCCATGTGACCAACGGCTTGAACCCATGCTAGTGGCTAACGGCTGCTTAGCTAAGGAGTGTTCTGAATGTTAGAGGTTTCTCTTTTAAGCAACATAAAGAAACCATTTTGAAATGAATAATTTCATTTAAAAGTGTTGTTAAAACAATATTCAATCTATTCTAAGGCAACATTTTAACCAAATTGCCTTTTTAAAATTTGCAGTAGGGTTATATTTCTGTTAGGGTACATGTTGAACAGCTAAGCTAGCTCACCACCGCTGAATTTAGTAGTAAATATGTTTAGTTAAAATCGGTAGTGCAAAAATAAATACATAATAAAGGGAACAAAAAATATCCACTGCATTATTATTACTAACTAACTGTACTTTAATTAGTGCCTGTTTTTGTTATTTAAAAACAAGGAAAAATGCTTTAGTTATAGGGTTGCTAACTAATTTAGCATTTCTTAACAATGTATAATAATTTGCTATATAATGTAAAACAAGATGTAACTGTACAAATGTAGTCCAGACTATTTGCATGGTATGTCCATTTGGATTTCAGTTCAGCAAACATCAACTTTACTGCAACCTTCAGGAATCATCCCATAAAGGTCATGCAAAGTATTGCCCTTTAGCAGCACAACAACATTCAAGGAACAGTCTGTGAAGATTACAGTTTTTCAAAGCTGAAGTGATGGTAGAGCATTTTTAGAAGGTTACCAAGAACCCTCAGGTAACACTTGAAAGGTTTTCTGAGGGTTCGTTTTACCAAATGACTCCAGAGTTTCTGAAGGGTATCAAGAAAAATTATAAATGTCTTACTGTTAATCATGTAAATCTAAAACCTTCAGAATATGCGGTTCCAAATGCACCAAAAACGTTTGCCTATGTTCACACACGCACTGTAAGTATCAACACAGATTAACGTTTCTATGTAACTAACAGCATTGCTTCTGCAGTAACAAATCTGGTTTTGACTACATTGTCTGCCTTTCACAGTGACAATTCTTTTTAATCCACACTTCCATGTTGATTGATTTTGTGGTTATGTGATGTTTTTACCTTGTGCTGTTGGACCACATGGTCCTCATATGTTATTCGGATTTGTTGTTTGACCCGTTATTAATTGATGATGTCTCCCTCTGCTGTTTGCAAATGTTTTTAAAAAATTGCCTACCTGTGCTGTTTTCTATTTTCAATACATTATTTGATTTTCGTGTGCCAAATAGCCGTGTTGCTATGTTGAATTGTTACTGTGCCAGTTTAGGCTATAAGTCTATATTTTCCTTAAAAATATTAATATAAAGTAGGAAAGGCATTAAAATTATCTAAAAATTATTGTGTGATATATAGTAAAACAATGGAGCATTACACTGGTGTCACCTGGTGAGATCATTTGGAAGCTATGGAAAAACAAAAAAGTTCGAAAACATGTCATAAAAATTTCGGAAAAAAATAGGAGAGGCTTTAACATCAAATAAAATGAGTGTGTCTCTTTTGTCCAGCCTTGTAAACAAATAAAGCATTATCTGTGAGTCACTAGTTCACATAATTTGGAAGCCAACTGATTTTTTAAGCTAATTTAACCACAGTCATAAGGTTCAAACAGCACCCATTTTTACTTGACTTTAAGGCCTGGACTATTTTATATAATTTTAGGGCAAATTATAGGTACTTTTTCCACAATAGCTTTTAAAGCACGTGACCTAGAAAACAAACTATTGCTGACTGATAGGACAAATAAGACTCTCCTATTTTTATTAGAATTTAATGAATTTTGTGTCTTATACATTTTAAGGAAAATTTAAGATTTTTTTTGCACTAGTTACCAAATTGCCTCGGAGAGATGCCACAATGTAACATGAGCTCAAAGAGTATGAACATGGTCAAACAGCACATCAGGACAACATAAGATCACAGCAGTATAGATGAAAATAGAACTGATGATAATATATGTTTTTCCAGGTTGGTAGTTTCAATAGACAATGTAGTATTCAAGTTTAATTGTTTACTCATAGCTTCTTTTCTTTTCACCAGGTACATTCAGCTGTTACACGAGTTGTAGTTTGCGCTGTAATCATATTTAAAATCTTTTGTGCCGCTGGTGGCGTTGACAGAGGCCAGACAGGAAATAGACAGAAAGAGTAGGAGACATGCAGCAAGGGCCTCAAGGTCTGATATGGAATCCATGACCTGACAGCCGCTTTGAGGACCATTGCTAAAGCACATGGGGCATCCGCTCTACCGCCAAACCACGCACCACCCCAGTATTATCATTTTTATGCTGTGATGAAACTACAAGGCTTATATCGGATACATTTGCAAATTGTGTAAGTTTGGTGCAAACAAATGACTGTAATCCCTACACTTTACCCTTAAACATTACGTGCAGTACATTTGTTAGCCCATTATGTAATAATAAGATTGCCATGCAAATACTACACGTTCCAACAAAAAATACTGTCTCTTGTAGTTAAATAGAGTTAAACAGAAAATAAAAGGTTGGAAAAAAAGTGATTTTTATAAAGTGGTATGGCTTTTGTTAGAAGATTTTCCTTTTGCATTTTTTTCTTTTCTTCCTGTTTCAAAATGTTTTTGCAGCCTTGTTTTCTTTTCAATTTATTTCAGCCGGAGACAAGTATAGCGTCTTCACAACCCTAGCTTAATCTGTATCAGTATTATACTTCATTATATAATTCTACTTTTTGTGAAATTCTGAAAATGACATAACTATGTTCTCTACCAAACTGGGTAGGTCCAGACGAGAGAAAATGTTGTTGGCATTTATAAAATCAGAAGAAGAGGACTTTATGAAATGCTTTCAACTGATGGCCTGTTTAGACTGGACCAAACATACAGAAACTAGTAGTTTTTTTGAACAGATTTTAAAGACTTTTTTAAATTAAGTATAAGCAGTGAGTCAAGTCAAAGCCAGGGTTAAATTTTACATTTTATCTCTGTCATCTAGGTTTAAATTGCTTTTTGCTGCTGGCTCGAGTTATTTAACCTTTTTCAAAATCAGTAATGCTGTATCCACGAAGTCGAAGACCTAGACATTCCAAAAATAAAGAAGCTTCTCATGTGCTTTGATTTGAAAGGTTGATGTGGACACACGGCAGCTGATCCCCTGTCCTGCATCAGCAACATGCACTTTACTTTGTAGTGTGCAAGGTACAGCACCAAACTGCTTTCCTTCAGCTGTTGGCTATCTGTGAAGGGGCTCAATCAGAAAGTGACTAAAAGCAATGGGCATCAATGACGTGTTTTCTGCCATGCACAATACATAAGTCTGTGTAGATCCAGTTGGTTATCTTTTACATTAAACACCTACAGGGGTTGGACAATGAAACTGAAACACCTGTCATTATAGTGTGGGAGGTTTCATGGCTAAATTGGACCAGCCTGGTAGCCAGTCTTCATTGATTGCACATTGCACCAGTAAGAGCAGAGTGTGAAGGTTCAATTAGCAGGGTAAGAGCACAGTTTTGCTCAAAATATTGAAATCCACACAACATTATGGGTGACATACCAGAGTTCAAAAGAGGACAAATTGTTGGTGCACGTCTTGCTGGCGCATCTGTGACCAAGACAGCAAGTCTTTGTGATGTATCAAGAGCCACGGTATCCAGGGTAATGTCAGCATACGACCAAGAAGGACGAACCACATCCAACAGGATTAACTGTGGACGCAAGAGGAAGCTGTCTGAAAGGGATGTTCGGGTGCTAACCCGGATTGTATCCAAAAAACATAAAACCACGGCTGCCCAAATCACGGCAGAATTAAATGTGCACCTCAACTCTCCTGTTTCCACCAGAACTATCCGTCGGGAGCTCCACAGGGTCAATATACACGGCCGGGCTGCTATAACCAAACCTTTGGTCACTCATGCCAATGCCAAACGTCGGTTTCAATGGTGCAAGGAGCGCAAATCTTGGGCTGTGGACAATGTGAAACATGTTTGTTCTCTGATGAGTCCACCTTTACTGTTTTCCCCACATCCGGGAGAGTTACGGTGTGGAGAAGCCCCAAAGAAGCGTACCACCCAGACTGTTGCATGCCCAGAGTGAAGCATGGGGGTGGATCAGTGATGGTTTGGGCTGCTATATCATGGCATTCCCTTGGCCCAATACTTGTGCTAGATGGGCGCGTCACTACCAAGGACTACCGAACCATTCTTGAGGACCATGTGCATCCAATGGTTCAAACACTGTATCCTGAAGGCAGTGCCGTGTATCAGGATGACAATGCACCAATACACACAGCAAGACTGGTGAAAGATTGGTTTGATGAACATGAAAGTGAAGTTGAACATCTCCCATGGCCTGCACAGTCACCAGATCTAAATATTATTGAGCCACTTTGGGGTGTTTTGGAGGAGCGAGTCAGGAAACGTTTTCCTCCACCAGTATCACATAGTGACCTGGCCACTATCCGGCAAGAAGAATGGCTTAAAATCCCTCTGACCACTGTGCAGGACTTGTATATGTCATTCCCAAGACGAATTGACGCCGCATTGGCCGCAAAAGGAGGCCCTACTCCAGGCTAATAAATTATTGTGGTCTAAAACCAGGTGTTTCAGTTTCATTGTCCAACCCCTGTATTTGTTAAGAAAATTGTTTACTGTTGCTTACTTTTCACCACCATCCTAGGTTACTGAAAGTTTCCCTGGGCAGAAGATTAGTCCTGCAGGCATCTGACTTAAAAGCTGAGTTTTTGTACAGACACAATATCAAGTTAAAATGAATTCAACTATCAAGTCTTCCCATTACAACATGTAATGTATGGAAGGACTTGGCATTTAAAATTTTTTTATCAAAATTGTGAGCAAACAGAGCTGTACATCTCGTACTGTGGATTGTATAAAAATCTAAACAGTTCCAAAGTGATAAAAACCTATTTTATTCTCAAATGTCTTAATAGTTCTATTTAAAAAAATCAAAACATAAACTATGACCACTTTCAAGTGTTTTTTTTATTGTTGTATAATCCATCCATCCATCCATCCATCCATCCAGTCAGTCAGACAGTATACTGTATATAGAAGCTATACCCACTTATCCTTTATTAAATAAAAGAAATAAAACAAAATCTGCAATCATTTATTTGTTTCTCTAGACTGAAGCAAACCAAAACTGTACCGAACCCTGACTTTAAAACCAAAATATGTTTTAAACCTTGGTTTTTGTGTAGGTCTACCATTACCCTCCTAATATTCATGTTTTAAAAGCTTACTTGGGAAAATTGAAAAGTTTTAACTGGAATTTTATTTATTTTATGGCTGCACATTATTAAAAAATGGGAGCTCTCCTACTTTATCAAAAGCAATTTCAGGTCTTTAGGAAGATGGGTTTGTCCATAGAGGGAGGAGGGGAGTTCCTGCCTCAAGTGGAGGAGTTCAAGTATCTCGGGGTCTTGTTCACGAGTGAGGGAAGAATGGAGCGGGAGATCGACAGACGGATCGGTGCGGCTGCCGCAGTAATGGGGGCGCTGTGCCGGTCCGTTGTGGTGAAGAGAGAGCTGAGCCGAAAAGCAAAGCTCTCGATTTACCGGTCGGTCTACGTTCCTACCCTCACCTATGGCCATGAACTTTGGGTCATGACCGAAAGAACGAGATCCCGGATACAAGCGGCTGAAATGAGCTTCCTCCGTAGGGTGGCCGGGCACTCCCTTAGAGATAGGGTGAGGAGCTCGGCCATCTGGGAGGAGCTCGGAGTAGAGCCGCTGCTCCTCCACATCGAGAGGAGCCAGTTGAGGTGGCTCGGGCATCTATTCCGGATGCCTCCTGGACGCCTTCCTCGGGAGGTGTTCCAGGCACGTCCCACCGGGAGGAGGCCCAGGGGACAGCCCAGGACACGCTGGAGGGACTATGTCTCTCGGCTGGCCTGGGAACGCCTCGGGCTCCCCCCGGAGGAGCTGGAGGAGGTGTCTGGGGAGAGGGACGTCTGGGTGTCTCTGCTGAGTGTGCTGCCCCTGCGACCCGGTCCCGGATAAAGCGGAAGACGACGAGTACGAGTACGAGTACGGGTTTGTCCATAGAGTTTCTCCCATTCAATTCTTATTATCATGTATGGACCCTGGCATTACTTACAGTCAGAAGAAACATGTGACGAAAATTTAAAGATTCCTTTCAGGCAATTAACATTTTTTTATCCTTAATTTGTCTTTATTTCTTGTTTTGCTAGAGTTCAATGTTAGCAACATATGGAAACATTCGCATGCGTTTAATAACTATTTGTCCCACAGAGGTCGACATGTTTTTTTGACACGTTGCTGCTGGATATACCTTAAGAAGCCGCGATCCGCTGTTTTTGTATGCAATTTCCATTCAAATGGCAACAAAAACAACGATGTAAGTTTTCACTGCTTTACAAGGGAACTAGAATCTTTGGAGGGAGCTAAAGATTAGGGTGATGGTAAGGAGGCATTACAATGTCAAAAACTTGGAGCTCATCAGATAACCAGAGGAAACATGCCAAAAGCTGGTTAGCAATTATAACGGCTTTGAATACTGTAATGCCAATAAAAAATTCATTGATAATTATTTAAAAGGGTAGAATCTTTTAACATGCCATTATTTAATTATAATGTAATAATAAATTTAAATGTCTTTTCCACACAATCATCTTTTGATATGCCTGTCTCATTACTCTGAGTACTTCTTGGTTGAATTAAATTAATTTAATCTAAATCTGCCAGGGTAATGAATAATTTTGGGCTTAACTGCACACAGTCAGACATATTTTTCTTTGATTGGCTTGTCATCATCAGCACCACCTCGACCCTGCTGCTGGAGGTGTCAACATCAGCTTCTCTGTTTACAACACTAGCTGAGGAAGAACTGCTTCAGCACACAGTTACAGATTTAAAGGTCATTGCAACAGTCGTGCCTTCTGATTATTTAACCATTTCAAGGAAGTAATTATAGTGATGAGTGGTTACTTCATTGTGAGAGCATTTGGTTACACAGAAAAAAACTCTGACAAATGTGAATTTAAATACATTGTTTTTTATTAGATGTACAAACAAGACTTTTTATTAGACTAGGAATAAAACGGTACATTATATCTAAAACCTAGCACCAATTATCACTAAGATAGTTATGGCAGAAGCACCTCACAGTTTACATTCATACATCATATAACATAATCGTTTGCAAGGCAGGTACTGAATGTACAGAAGCTGGATACAGTTATGTCATGTTAACATGCTACAAGTACATCGCAAAAAATGAGAAGATTGCCTAAAAGTGCAATATTTTTTGCCAATCATCTTTATTATAGAATCATTACACAGAGTGGTATATTCCAAGCGTTTGTTTCTTGTAATTCTGATGATTATGGCTCACAGGTAAAAAAAACCTATAATTCAGTGTCTCAGAAAATTTGAATACTGTGAAAAAGTTCATTATTGGACACTCATGATGTCTACATGAGTTAATGAGTTAACTCATGTAGAGTTAATGAGTTAACAGCTAATTAACCCAAAACACCTGCAAATGTTTCCTGAGCCTCATGGTCTCTCACTCTGGGTCATAGGCTACACAGTCATAGGGAACACTTAACAGATGTCCATAAGACAGTGATTAACGCCCTTCACAAGGAGGGTTAGCCACAGAAGCTCATGGCTGAAGAAGCTGGTTGTTCACAGAGTTCTGTATCCAAGCATATTAACAGAAAATTTAGTGGAAGAAAGAAGTGTGGTAGGAAAATGTACAGCAGCAACAGGGAGAACTGCAGCCTTGAGAGGACTGTCAAGCAAAATCCATTTACAAGGAGGGGACTGAGAGTGGAGTTGTTGCATAAAAATCCACCACACACACATGAATATTAGACATGAGCTACAAATATCGCATTCCTTGTGTCAAGCAACTCCTGAACCAGAGACAACGTCAGAAGCGTTTTACTTGGGCTAAGAGAAAAGGAACTGGACTGTTGCTCAATGGTCCAAAGAATGGTCCAAAGAATTTGCTTTTCAGATGAAAGTAAATTCTGCATTTCATTTGGAAATCAAGGTCCCAGAGTCTGGAAGAGTGGAGAGGCACAAAATCCACATTGCTTAAATTTCAGTGAGAGGTTTCCACAGTCAGTGATGGTTTGGGGTGCCATGTTTGCTGGTGTTGATCCACTGGGTTTTCTGAAGTCCACAGTCAATGTATTCATCTGCCAGTAAAATCTAGAGCACTACATTCTTCCCTCTGTTGACAAGTTGTATGGAGACGCTGATTTTATTTTCCAGTAGGACGTGGCACCTGTTCACACTGCCAAACGTACTAAAAGCTGGTTCAATGACCATGGTGATCCTGTTCTTGACTGGCCAGCAAACTGACCTGACCTGAATCTATGGAGTATTGTCAAGAGGGAGATAAGAGACACAAGACCCAACAAGGCAGATGACCTGAAGGCAGCTATCAAAGCAATTCCATTACACCTATGCAGAGCCACAGGCTGATCGCCTCTATGCATCAGCGCATTAATGGATTAATTCATGTAAAAGGAGGCCCAACCAAGTACTGAGTGCATAGAAATGGGCAAACTCTTCAGAAGCCTGACATTTGTGCTTAAAACATCCTTTTTTGATTGGTCTAATGTGATATTTTAATTTTCTGAGACATTGAATTTTGGGGTTTCTTTACCTGTAAGCCATGATCATCAAAATTACAAGTATTAATAGCTTGAAATATTTTACTCTATGTGGAATGAATGTTTATAAAATAATCATTTCACTTTCTGAAATGACAAGCAAAAAATATTGCACACAACACTTTTATACAATATTCATATTTTTTGGGATGTAGCCGTATGTGTACAGAGATTTCAAAGGAGTTACAGTTTATAAATATCATCCGCATAATAACCTACCTTAATGTTAATACTATAGATGCCTGGTACAGTACATGGAGTTTTCACATCAGTACCTCGTTCTGAAATTAATGGAGACATTCAAACCCCTGAACATCCAAGGTCACTGCTGTCACGACTGTTACCCTCTGTGTTTCATTATTAAGAATATGGAAACCTCTAATATTTGTTCATAAATGTGTTTCTGGTTATTATAGAAAACAAGCAGGTTTACAGTTGCTTCATATACATTTCCAAACTGAATCATTTTCACTGAAATTCATTCACATCTTTGTTTGATTAAGTAACTAGAGCCATACCTAGCAACAGACTTGAGAGGACTGGTGCTGCGCATTATTTTTACCTTTGTTCCACTGTGCAATTAACCCATTTAGCCATAAAAAAGTCATATAATTTAGAAAAACATAAAAAGTAAATAAAAAAAAACCTTTTCAACTCGCCAGTCACCCAGCGATGAGATTTAAAATATACAAGACAAAACTAAAACACTGCAGAGTTGAAGGTTAAAAACGGTTGGGCATCTTTGTTGATCTTCAGACAGATCTTGTTTTATAGTATATGATTAATTCTTATTTTTGTGCTGTGCTTTACTTTTTACCATAACATTTAAATATAAAAAACTAATCATTGGTCTCAATCCAGCCTCGGGTTTTCAATAAGCTTCTTCAAATGAAATGAATAAGAGACAGTTTGCTATCCAGACATGTTGAACATCTCCATTTGAAGGATTCTTCCCCTCTGAGCTATATGCCAGCAGGGATTCTGTTACATTTGGGAGATGAAAACACAGAAGAGCCATGGTCACCCTTTTGATAGAGCCATTTTCACTGTTATTTCTGACTGCTTTTTGTATTTATACAGCTTATCATTAAGTCTCAAAGGAAACTGTCCTCTGTGCCGGCGAAGGAGAACCCATTAAAAGCGTTGTTGGAGCTGGTGCTGGCATTAAACTCTGGGGTCTGACTCACTGAACTGGGAACCATTTCCCTGGTGAACTCCGGATCAATGTGTTGAGTGTCAGCTGGGCCTCTCTGAAACACAGTTTAATTGTATACTTACATAGCATTTTGTGAGCAATAACAATCAAAAAAGAAAGTTTCTAAGTTGTTATAAAAAGTATATGCCCTCTGAGAGATTTAGTCATTTTTGTTACATTTAAAAGTTTTACCTTAGTAAAAACAAAGCCAATTTTTGGTTTAAGAAAAAAAAAAGCATCCAAACTAACCAGGCCCTTTGCAGAGAATAGTCAAATCAAGTAAAATGTTAGGAAATCACTTAATTAGTATCTGTCTGACAAAAGGAAAGTGTCTGACACATCTCAAAAAGCATCAGATCAGTCAAATCTATCAGTCTGTAAAGGGTTCAAAGCAATTTTAAGGCTTTAGGACTCTGGTGAACCAGAGTCATTACCCACAAATAGATAAAACACAGAGCAGTGGTCAACATTCCTAGGAGTAGCCAGCCTACCAAAATTACCCTAAGTACCAAAAACAACCTGGGACACCATTTAAAGCACTACAGGCCTCATTTTCCTCAGTTAAAGTCATTGTTCATGATGCCACAATAAGAGAGAGACTGGGCCACAATAACATTGATGGGGGGGTTCCACTACTGACCAAAAAGAGCACAAAGCTTCCTCTGACATTTGACTTAAAACATCAAGATCACCCCCAAGAATTTTGGTAAAATATTCTGTTGATTAATGAGACAAAAGCAGAACCTTTTGGAATTAAAAACAATCATATTAACAGTGTAACATGGAGGTGGTAGTTTGATGGTCTGGGGCTGCTTTCCTGTTTCAGGACTTAGAAAACTTGCTGTAATTCATGGAACTATGAGTTCTGCTCTCTAGCAGAAAATCCCTCAAGAAAAAGTCTGGCTATCAGTTCATGACCTTAATTTCAAGAACATCAGTGATCCAAAGCACACCAGAAAGTCCCATCTGAATGCTCAAATTAACAAAAAAAAGACTTTGGATTGATCTGGTCAATGTTTCAAATCAATTGAGATGTCATGACATGACCTGTCATGACATAAAGCAGTTTTTTTATGCTTTAAAACTCTCAAACTCGAAAGAATTAAAACAATTCTGCAAATAAGGAATGTAAAAAATTCATTAGCAGTTATCAAAAATGCTTAATGGTAGTTTCTGCCACTTAGGATGGCAGAGCGAGCTGTTAGGTGGGTGGAAACATTTCACACAGGACTATGTTGTTTGTAAACTAAACCAACCTGGTCCTGTGTGAAACCTTGGGTAGCTTTTTTCCCTTAGTATATTAAATCATTATTTGAAAACAGCTTTTCATATTTACTCAGCGTATCATAAACAAAAAAGTAAAACAAAAGCAGAAATCTGTAAGAGGGTAAATACTTATTCACCAATGTGATATTGATCCAATTTGAAACTTGGAAGAGTGAGAAAATGAGGATTTATGAAAATATGTTTTGTGAAAATGAATTTAGACCTTTACTGGATGACCACAGAGGAAAATAGAGCGCCATCGCCATTCATTGTCAACCATGGTAAAGATGTATAAACAGCCTTAAAACGAATTATTCTTTCATTGCAATCACAGTGACAAATTTAGAAAAAAAAAATCATATTTTTTGCTTAGTTTGAGTACAATTATTCATATTTATAAAATGAATAAAACTTTTTAATGTGTACTTTATTGTCTGTAGTTGATGTAAATTTGATGTAAATTTCTTTTAGTCCCTTCAAAACAGGAAAGACAAGAGAAAACATCAGTGAAATAAAGCTAAACTATGGACATATTTGTCTTGCTTGGTAAGGAGGATGGTCAAGTAAAAAAAAAAGCTCAGTTAGACAAATGCAGCAAAGAGTGCCATCTTGAGGTCAACAGGCTACACAACAACCATTTTTATTTAAGGCTTTTAAAGCGTTTCTACCATGGCTACCAACAACTGTGGAGAGCTGGGTCTTTAAAATATAAGGGATATCAGTGTTTTTGAATTGGGTCTGGTTGTCTGATAGAAGAAGCACTGAGGAAACAAACCTAATCTGTCAAAGTTGAAAAAGACATTTATGAAGCATTAAGCAGTTTTCAGAGATGCAGCCAAATATAACTTACCACATTTGGATTGTAGGGAGGAGTGATCCTCTTGTGATAAAGGTCGTCCCAGTTGATTGGAGCAAAAAAGGGATGATTCTTTATTTCTAACTGCAAAATAAAACAAAGTCAGTGGAAGAGTTGTTTGTTGTCTGTAGATTTTTATGACAAGCAAACACACTCACAAAGTCAGCGATGGCTCCGAGACGTCTGTGTGGGTCTTTCTGCAGAAGACCAATCAGCAGAGAGCAGACAACCTCAGACTTCCCCGGAAGGAGTGGCAGAGGCTTGTGAAGGATCCCATCATACATTTCACCGACGTCCCGGCTGTAGAAAGGAGGCTAAAGTGAAGAGAGAGCTTTTATTAATATGATATATATATTGAGGAAATAGCAGTTGAGACACACATGAGCCACAATGACAGAAACCTTTACTTCTGGGTTGATCAGAGTGCAGATTCAGAAATAATCTCAATTATCTGAGATAATAAAGTAGATATACATGTTCCCAGTAAGATAAATTCTAATTCAATTACTGCTATTAATAAATCAAAAGTGAACATTTCCCTTAAAGGATAAAAATCTAATTTTCTGTACTCCACCTTCAAAATGATTAAAGCACCCTAAAAATGTCTTGATTGTTTTGGTAAGCAGATGTTTGTAGATGAATCTATTCAGGACCTAGTCTGTCAAAAATGCAATCAGAACACAGGCTGATTTCTGAAGTAGTTTCCCGATTTTATTTTAAAAAGTACATAAATCTAATATTTAACATAATAAACCATTTATTGTCTGTTTAGGCTAAGTTGACCTGAGGTGGAAGCTTCTAAATGTTTATTTTACTCTTCCTATCAAGCATGGTTACATGAAGATGAACAGACTTTTAAAACAATAAATGTTTGCTGCAACAAAAATCAGAGAAAAATAAAAACCGATTTTAAAAAGTACATTCTTGAAGCAGAAAGCTTTGAGTGAACGGTATTCTTGGGAGCTTTTTCACAAATAAAGGGCGTTTTTGTCACAACAACGCTGCTAATACAGTTATCAGCAGGTTTAACAAGTAAGTTAGTTTTACTTGTTGATAACAGCTGACAGATGATTTTTTTTTGGCAGTTTGCTCTGCTGTGATCCAGTAACACATTGTAGTGCATAAGTTGGATGTTTTTTATGCTTTTATGTATTTGGGCTCATTTTTGGAAACTTTTGGTGCTTTTGAATGAAGCTTTATTACACATGATACAGATGCTAAAATGATAGGTAAGTAAGAGCTATTTTCTTGTGTTAATAATTAACAGTTTGGATGCTGTAAGTGAAAAAAGCTGAAAAAATGGGGAGATTGTTGAAAATTTAAATATATGATGCAGAAGTTTGTTGCTAAAATCAAACAGATTTGCGGAAAAACTTCTATTTATAAATGTTTTGGATCATAGATCAGTCACACACAAACATACCAGACTATAGATCATCTCATAAAGAACTGCTCCCAGACACCACCAGTCCACTGTCCTGTCGTATGCTTCCTTACGCAGAATTTCCGGTGCCAAGTACTGCAGAAAAAGCAAAGAAATCATGAGCAAATAAAGATAAATATAAAAGGAAAGAAAGAAATATCCCCTCTACCACCATTGCACAATTTGCAGTATAATACGGCCATGTTTTAAAAAGGAGGATCTTGCCAGCTTTGCTACATTAGTCCTCCGATGTCACTCACTTCTGGGGTGCCACAGAAAGTCGAGGTGGTTCCCTCTGGCTCTACGCCCTCTTTGCACAAGCCAAAATCTGTCAGCACCACGTGACCCTGCAGACAAAAGACACAGTGCAATCCTAAACCGCAGCGAATGTAGAGTTCGAATGAAAGGAGTGAGGATTTTTCAGTGGCTTACCTGAGAGTCTAATAGAATATTCTCTGGTTTTAAATCTCTGTCAGATACAAGAACAAAAGGCATGGTTATCAACTGTTTACATGTTTAGCTGACTAAGCTAACATGTTTTAACATGTCTGACCTGTAGACAATGTTCAGAGAGTGAAGGTAACCAACAGCGCTCGCGACTTCAGCAGCATAGAACCTCGCCCTGGGCTCCGAGAAACACCTCTCCCTTTGGAGGTGGAAGAAGAGCTGCGGAAGCAGTCAAATATTCAATCAGGATTACTTCATAAAAAAGCTGCACATTGAGTGCTGAGTGGTGCAGAACTACAGATGCGATGACCAAAGGGAGAAAGAGTGAAGATGGTTGATGGATTTAAAACAGCTGATATGAGGGTAACATTTTAAACATAAGTATCTTGTTAAAATGCTATTTAAATACAAAGTTTTATTATTAAAATAAATGTACTTAATGAGAATCCATAATCCACAGAAGATTATTAACAAAAGCTGAATACTGAAAGTTTCTTACAAACAGATACAATTATCATTCCAAAATTACAGATTTATGTTTCGGACATATCTGAATTAACTAAATTCAGTGTGAAAAGAAATAAATTTCTGTTATTTTTTATATGTAATTGTTTAACATGTACCTCTCCTCCGTTTACATAGTCAAGAACAAAGTAGAGTTTCTCTGAGGTCTGAAAGGAGTAGTGGAGCCGGACCAGAAACGGGTGTTTCAGGCTCTTCAGCAGCACATTTCTCTCTGCCATGATGTTCTTTTGCTAAAAGAGGAGAACTGAATGAATAACATCTGCTATTACAGTAAAATAACTTCAGTATTCATTAAAGTTGCATTGCATTTTCCCAAAATACAGTACAAAGAGAGGTAACGTTAGATGGTGTATGAGGCTGGTTTTCCCTGGATGACGATGCGGATGTTTCCAAACACCACCTGTATCTCATAAAGCTTTTGACGCTCCATGTTCTGTATTTATGACATGGTTCATGACTCGGTCTCACTGTGTAAATGAAATGCAATGTCATCTGTCTCCTGTTTCTCTTACTGTGCTTTAAACTGTAACTAACATGTTCTGAGAACACAGCAAACAGAAACTAAACAGTGTTTAGCTGCGTCTCTTTCCTGGACAGATTAGTCATCAACCCATATACTATTAACTGCCTTTACTCTCTGTACTTCTTGTTTTTTGATGACTTTTGTACTATTGTTCTTGGTCGTTTCAGATGGTCACACTTACTGAGGCAGATTCTTCTGGAGGTTTCTACCTGTTAAAAGGAAGTGTTTCCTTTCCATTGTTGCCACATGCTTGCTCAGGAGAAACGCAATCGGTTCGTCGTTCGTACAAGGATGACTTTGGGCATTAAATGAAACTAAACTACTAAAATAAACTGAATCTGACTAAATGGCTGTTTTAGGAGCATCTGAATAAACTTGATTTGATATGTCTATAGAATTTGATATAAAGTAAATGTTTTTGTCTTGAGATGACATTTTTTGTGAATTGTGGCCATATAAATAAACTGTTAAAAATGGTTATTTCAAGTTGATTTGTTAATGAAAATATGATCTTCTGAATAAGAAAAAGAATGCAAATTTCAGTGGTGAGAAGAACCTATTTTTTTATTTTGCGACAACTAATCGGATATTTCAATTACTATTAGTAATGTCATTTGATTTCCATAACGAATTAGAATTTCCACAAAAGTACGTTTTTTGTCAGTATTATAGTATAATAGTATAGTATTGTATTGTATTGAGAAATACAGAAACAATACATTTTTATTTTGTTGACATGAACTCTACCAGCTACTAATACTGATATTAAGTTTTGCAGAATATTTGTGTTTCTACAAAGCATGTTTTTAAAAGGAAAGCTTGTTTCATCCTTCTCATGGTGTAACACAACTGGCCTAACCTTTTTGACAAGCCACTGGAGTTTTATATTTATTTTATTTTTGGATTTAACTAAAGGTATTGTGTGCGAATACAGGCAAAACAAAAATATAAAGTCTTGTAAAGAAAACAGAGACGATGTGTGGCCTTTTGAAGATAAACATAGTTCTCTGAGAATTAGGTTAAGCCTTGAGAAAAGGATAAATACAATTTAACTTGAACAAAACAGAGCACTCCAAGTGAGAGAAGGATTTGGTCCTTTTCAATGGATTTTGTCATTGTGTTGTTCGACAAACACAGAAGTCTCCTAGTTTATTTTCTGTGGGCTCTAGAATGTGTCCTTTGTACGGAACAGGCTACAGATTAGATAAGATAAAGATCAGGTCTTGCTGGGTCAGAACACTGTTTACTAATAACTCTTACAGATACCAACTCACCCACAGACAGAGATTTCCCTCTTTGTTTGCTCAGCTTTATTTGCTTTTTCTATGACATTTAATATAGTGCATCTAGAATAAAAGAAATATATCATATTTATAACAGTTTGAGGCTTTATTCTGGATTATGTTTATCTGCAAACTGTGTTTGCTTGATGTTTAATTCATAAAAAGATGCACAATTTTGCATTTTATCAGCTAAACATACACAAAAAAAAGGTAATAATGACAGAATTACCTCTTTTTTCTTCAGAATGATCTTCTTCTGCAGCACTTTGACTGCATAGAACTTGTTGTCGGCTTTCAGCTTCGCAAGCAGGACCTGCATGATGGTTGGCTCATTAGTGGCATGTTTAGTAAATATTCTCCACCAGCATCTCAACACACTGCTGTCAGGACATTTCATCAAATAGGTGCACACAACACAGACAAAAGATCTCTGGGAATGGGCAAAGCTGAGAAATGTATGGAGGATTGACACAAAAAATACCTACTTGACCTCACTGAACACAAAGCGTGCAAAGTTAAAAGATCTGAGTGATAAAAAAGCCTGACTCAGTTATGACGTTTACTTGAAACTATGCAAGGGCCTATAATGGTTGGAAAACCTACTTTGACAACAGCAGATATATTACAAGGGGTTTTAAAAAGTCCAGCAGGTCAAGAAAGCTTTATAGTAAGTGTTTACAAAAAAGTACACTTTTGTTTTTAATGTTAATTTACACAAAACAAATGCAATATATATATATATATATATTATAAAATATAATATATATTATTATATATATATATTATATATATACATATATATATATAAATATTTCAAACTATGATTTAAATGGTCAGAGCTTTTGTTTTGAAGAGGAAGATAAAATTGGAAATCTTTCGTCTACTGACAAATAGTGGTTAAACCGAATTATTAAGACAAAAAAAACTGTGGTGTGAGAAAGGAGCTGTGGGGAGCCCCACATGTGAGCGTTGCTGATAAAGGATGAAAAGTCGAGCTTACCAGAGGAGTTTGAAGGACAGATTTAGATATTATCTCAAACAGGCCCAGTCGGAAGACAGGTGTTACTGATAGAAACAACTGAGAATAAAGGCCAGTTGGGATTTAGTAAGCTTTTAAAGTGGCTCACCATTTTAGCCAAAGAGAAAGAGACCCAAAGGAGATTGGCAATTTTACTGGAGTAAATCAGTGATTAGAGGAAAGTTTGTGAAATTAACTTCATTTTAACACTGCTGAGGGCTTTATTCAAACAAAGAGAGTAAAATATTAGATGAGACAAATACCATGAACCAGAAAGGAAATGATCATGGTTTTTACCAGCTGTTGGAAACTTTCCCTTAGTAGCAGATGTAACTGCTCAGGAAGTGTATGAAGATATAGCAGGTTTTGGCAATATGGTAAATATTTCACAAATTAACAGCAAAAAAAAGCACAGAAAGTTGTGCAAAACATAAGAATTAAATCCAGTGCAATGCCATATTTTTGAGGGAGAGTTTTGTGTGATAGAACAAGACAAAAGATGTTAATATTTATGCAGCATTTGACAAAATGATTGATAAGACAGAAAATAAGAACACTTAAATGTCCAAGAATTTAAACAGGTTGATAAATTTCAGTAAGAATCTCTGGATTTTAGCAACAGCTAACAGTACAGTTAACAATTAATTAGGCAAGACGTACTTTTAAGTAAAGTAAAAGGCCCAAACACTCATTCTGACTCTCTTTCTTCTATCTCACAAGGTCATTGTACAATCTGTGCTGCCTAACAGATCATGTAAGTGTAAACCCTATTAATATATCAGAACAATCAATAATACCTGCAGCATGACTTGTTATTGTATTTGACCTAGAAAACGTACCTCGAGGTTCATGTAGGTGAACAAAAAGACAAAAAATGTAGATGTGTTTAACAATAAAGATATAAATAAGTCACTGTTTTAGTGCTACCTTTCCAAAGGTTCCTTTACCAATGACGGCCAGGAAGTCGAAGTCAGTCGGTCTGGCACTAAAACAGCAGAAAGGTCAACTATTAAATGATCTGTGTTGCTTTGCACAACAGATTACACAATAGACTCTGAGGCTCCTCTCCTAATAAGATTTTTCTTATTTACAAAAGGGGATAACACACAAGTAAAAGTAAAAAACTTGTTCATTTTTGTATTAAAAAGACCATTCCTCAAACAGTTTTGACCCCCATTTATACGTTAAGGAAAAAGATCCAGCATGCACTATGTCTGGGAAACAAATACATGTGAACCTCTGGAAGCTAATCTGAAGATAAAAACTCTTTTTACTTAATAGAATGAGATTAGGATCATATTAGAGAGGCTATGGAAAAACAGCAATAGGTCTGAGTTTGAAAGGACATGTTTATTGCTCCTCCAAACATAATGGCATAATAAAAAAGCTCTGATAATATCAGAAGCAAGAGCTGATCTGCAGCCGGGTGTCAAAAGTTACCAAATCAGTTTCTCTACAGTTTCCAAAGTAAGACTGGCTGAAGTAAGGAGTTGCCAGCAAACACATGCAATCCAAGGGCAAGCTGAGTAAAGATCCCTGAGGCCATGGTGAAGCCCAGGGTTAGATGAATGCAACTACAGGCCAGTCTCACATTGTTAAATGTTAATCTTTAGAAATAAATACCTACTGCCTCTCCTTTAGAGTTTGTTAAAGATTACATAAAGAAGTCAGATGGTTACTGAAAAACGTATGAGGTGGAAGCAGAACTGTTTTAATGAAAATCATTTCATTCCAATAAGGAACCATGTGAAACATAGTAATATGGGGAATCAATATTTGGGTCTGCTTTAATGCATTTTCCTCAGAAAAATATGCATTCATGGATGAAAAACTACTAAATGACTCATGAAATGAGTCTCACAACAGAGCAACAAGAAAGGACTCTGAAAGAAATAAAAATAAATTTGAATTAATATTGGGAAATCTCCCTGTCAATATTATGTTTTCAATTAAACAGACATATGGGGACAGCTAATGGGAGCAAGTTATGTCAGCAAAGCCACCACAATAAATGTTGAAACAGTTTTGCAAAGAGGTACCCTGCTAAACGTTGTGCAGAAGTTAAGTTTTCCAATTGATTTTTGGCTCCGTGATTAAAGGTTTTTTAGGTTGGTTTTCAATGGAGATGAGGAAAAAAAACAATGATGCACAGAGGATAACAGGTAGGTTGTTATGAAGGAGGGGTTGAAGAGACATCCCAAGTGACCAAGCTGACTGAGTGAGGATGCACAGAATGCAGCATGCTTGGAGAGAGGTTGGACAGCCCAACAGATAGCTGGGCACGGCGTTGAGCTGATCTGGGTGAAACATGGAGATATTTCCAGATCGTAAACCTGCACCAAAAAGAATGCTGTGTTTTTTGTTTTTACACAGCTGCACATAGACTCAGTGCTGGGAACTTTCTTCTGTCAAGACGAAAACTGTGGAATATTTTAATTAATATTTCTGCTGTGAAACCTATATCCTGAAACTCTGGTGCATATCTGAGGTAACACCAGAGCAGTAATAGAAGTGCTGGAGACTACCACAACCCATTGGCTAGCACAACAGTTGTTTATCATGGAAACTGAACATGGACTGAAAAAGAGAAATTGCTGACTAAGAAGTCAGGGTGATTTCTTAGGCAAATCCCCCTTCTGGTTTGGCATTAAGAGATAAGACAGTTGCTGCTCCCCTTCCAATATTTGATATTCTCCAGACAAGACAAACACATTTTCATTATATTTCCAAAATACATTTAGCAGAATAAATGACTTATTTGTTGCAACCTGACATAATTGCACAAAAAATATAAATATGACTACAATGGGATATTCGCTTTGGATGTTTGGAAATATCTTCTTCAAAAAGACAATACATTTTTTACTAAAGGTTAGTAGCTGCATGTCCAAAAAGTATAGAGTTACACGTTGTGTAACAAGAGCAGAGCTACTGACTGTGGGTTTGCTGAAGGTCCCAAATAGACGTCGTCATCAGAAGGCGAGGATGCTGACTGCAGCTGGAGAAAAATACACAAACTGCTTAAAATTATCAGAGCAAACATAAATAAATAATTAAATTAAAGCATAAAAAAAAAAAGTATGGGTCTCTTTTCAGCATGCAGCATTACAGTATTTATTATTCAGTAAAGCAGACAAATCTACCAGCATTATGTAAACTGTAAAGAGATTAGCTAAATAAATAAATTAATTCAAAACAACAAAATCTTGCTGAAAGTAGCTTAAAAGTCTACAAATATATTTATCATATTAATTTAAAAAAAATAATTGCACCAGCGTGATCTCAAATGAGGATAAGTGGTAAAATGCAAATAGTCTGATGATAAAAGCACAAAAATCTGAGACAGATCACTTATTAATACAAATACAATGAACTTTCAAATCAAATGACCCCCATTATTAGAGAAACATTTCATTCATTGCATTAAGTAGCTTGTATGATTGTTTTCCCAAAACATTGGGAAATAAAATAAAACTGAATATTTCACAACTAATACATTCCAGACATTCAAAATTGGCACCTTAAAATAGTTTGTTCTCAAGACATCTGTTAAACAAAGCTGTGAACTGATGTCTACACCAATCTGCAGACATCATCCAATGTCCCATGCTTTAACAGCCTAGTGGTTAAAATAAAAATAAGAGCACTGGTAATGTAACAACACTCACATCGCAGTGTGCCATGGCTGATATGTTCCCAATCCACCTGGAGAATCAATGTTTAATCAAACCTGTTGGATGACAGGAGGGGTTCACTCAGCGTTTTAGGAATCAAACACGACATCCACAATTTCTCCTTTCATAAATGTCCTTTCCTCAGCCCCAACTTAGAAGAACCTGGTTGTCTGAATTTGTTTGTGTGTATGATCAGCTGCTGACCCCTGTGTGACAGCCTAAGGATCCAGATGAGCTGGAAGTTCTTGTTCCCAAGGAATGGCATGGTGGAACAACAGAAAGACAATGAGGGACATTGTCTGTGTATTAGATAAGCATGTGAACTTTTTCTTTCTGTTGTGGGGACACCAGTGTTTACACTGTAATATTTACTTTCCCTTCTCAGCAAATTATATAGAAGATAACATTTTAAGAATAATAAAGATATACTTTATAAAATTTCTAAGGAATTATATAATGCTTACTAATTAGAAAATATTTCCAGATGTTATTTGATTTCCATACCAGTCCTGTTGGGAAGGTGGGAGGGGCATGTCTGTAAAGCAGCTGACAGCAGCCTGGCTACCTGAGCAGCTTAGCTTGTATCCTGGGTTACTCTATAAAGAGCAGAATGGCAAAAAGGTATAATTTTCTGCTTTATACAGAGGTTTGCTTGAAAACTACAACTAAATATAGGGTCCTTTTTATATAAGTATTGACTTCTATAACTGAATGATATTTGTTTGCAACAAATAGTATTTTATGTTGTATTACTACCTAAAGAGGTCTTCCGATAAAAGGAGATCTTGTCTCAATACGACTCAGCAGCATAAATAGACTTTATGAATGAATGAACCAAAGATAACTTTTAACCAATTGGCATTTTAAATTTAGTTTGTCTGCAATTTATCATAGCAAGAATCAAACTGGAATATGTGTAGATGAATATCAATCGTTTATGTGATTTAACTGAATCGGTTTGAGCTGATTCTATATTTATTTGTATGATTTGGACATACATGTCTTGTAAAGAGTCTGACAACACTGGTTGTGAGTACATGGATAAACTGAACCAAACTGAATTAGTTTAGATTTTTTGTTAAGTTTATGTCTAAAAATCAATATAGCAGCAAATAAATGTTAAAGATAACATTACTGTAACTGTAATAACCAATATGCTCTATTATTTTAGTAGACGCAAGAATAATTTAGCTTTCTCTTTTATTTAAAGGCAGTTACAAAATATTCTACAATTCTGTTTGTGTATTGTATGTAAATTTTATTTTTTATTTAGCCTTTATTTAAACAGATTCCCATTGAGATAAAAATCTCTCTTTTACAAGCAAGTCCTGTTCTAAAAACTAAAACATACAATAAAGATTTTTAACATGCCCAACTGGTCATCTGATTGGCACGTCAATAATTTGTAGAAGACCACCATCAGCTTGGCACTCTGGGAATTGGAGGTGGGCAAGCTCTATTGAGGGCTGCACGGTGGCACAGTTGGTAGCACTGTTGCCTTGCAGCAAGAAGGTCCTGGGTTTCTGCATGGAGTTTGCATGTTCTCCCCGTGCATGCATGGGTTCTCTCCGGGTACTCCGGCTTCCTCCCTCAATCAAAAAAATATGACTGTTAGGTTGATTGGTTTCTCTACATTGCCATTAGGTGCGAATGAGTGCGTGCGTGGTTGTTTGTCCTGTGTCTGTGTTGCCCTGCAATGGACTGGCGACCTGTGCAGGGTGTACCCCCCCTCCTGCCCATAGACTGCTGGATATAGGCACCAGCTCCCCCGGCACCCACTATGGAAGAAGCGGTAGAAAATGACTGACTGACTAAAACAGAATAAGCGATAAGCCCACAAAAAAAATTTTCTATTCTTTTTTGCAGTCCGTTCAGGTGTAGGTAACATGTTCCTGAGCTGACTTGCTTTCACATTTCCACATGACAATATCAACATGCCTAACTGGAACAAATAGCTGAAAAAGCCTCTAATATTTCTCTGGCACATGATCATGTAAGCTACTTTAATCTGTGCCTTCTTCTTTCAGTTTTCATCTCCAGGACAGCAAACAGGACTTATGGCAGCCATGGGCCCGAAAGCCCACAGGGAGATCATGCAACACAGCTGGTATTATAAAGAAGCAAGTGTTTTAGGCATGTGGAAACACAGCATGTTAGTGATTTAGATAAATGATGAAAAGAGATCCTGTCCAGCCAGAGGGACATTTCAGACAGTTGAAAATTTCAAGATTAATCGCACATCTAAATTTTGTATCACTATGTCAGACCACTGGAATAATGTTTTACTAATCTACAGTAATAGACTACATTCCTCAGAGCTCTATTTTTGTTGCTCCCTTTAGGGGCTGAGCTCAGTTAAGAGAAGATATTCTGAGCAGACAAAAATGGCAATAATCTGTTTACCATTGTGGGCAAATACCTATTCTATATAATAATATTCTACACAGTAGATAGCAAAGTGTGAAAAATGAAGCAAAAACTGATTTCTTCAATTTTTGCTTTCCTTTTCACTCTTAAATATTTCAGAGAAATTTTTAAATCTGACAAAGAGAAAACATAAAACCCACTTTTCAAATGATGAATTTATTCATTAAGGAAAAAAATCTATCCAAACCAACCACGCACTATGTGAAAAAGCAACTTCCCCCATAAGCCTAAAAACTGGTCGTGTCAAGCGTTAGGTTTAGGAGGCCATCAATTGTTATAAATCGTAGTAATTCTTTAACATTCTGTAGAGACAGTTTGACCTATTTTTTTTCACTGAATTCTTCTAATTTAATAGTTTTCATAACATAAAACGGTTTTTCCAAGCTATGCTCTCTTGGAGGCTGACAATTCCTGTGAAGAATCACAGCTGTTCAATGTTTCTCCATTTGTTGATATTTGAGTACCAACGCTCAGAAATTGGTCTTTTTCCTTTTCCAGAGTGGCAGCTGTCATGACTTTGCTTTTGATATTACTTTAATTAGGGGCAGGAGGTACTGCTTTTTGAGTTGTAGCCTACTTCATGTAGACGAAGAGGTTCCAATTAAAATGATTTCTTCATTTTACACATTAGGCAATAATCAGGCTATGGTTAAACTAAAGTCAACTGTCCAAATAAAATGGGTAATTACAATAAATGTATAGTTTAAGAAGGGGAGGCGATGACTTTTTCTCAAAGGGCCAGGTTGGTTTAGATAGTTTTTCCATTAATAAATGAAATCATTAGTTGAAATCATCTGTGTTCTATTTACTCAGGCTATCTTCTCTGATATCAAAATTTGTTTTATGATCTTAAAGATTTTGGTCTGACAAAAAAGCAAAAACAAAAGAAACCTGAAAGGAGGCAAATACTTTTCCACAGCACTATACATTTCTGTTCTCTCATGCCTTCGCTTGCTGCAAAAGCAAAAGAATTGAAGGTGGCACAGGCAAGCGAAGCAAAGTCAAACCTATTTGGCTCTGTTTCAGCAGTGCCGTCAGCAGAGCTGGAGCAAATACCTCCAGTTACATGGAAACACTGTACATGGTGTTCTTGCCAGCTGATAATAATGTAAATAAAGGACGAGCTTGATCCAATGACGCGGCTGTTGCTGTTAATAACAAAATTTGTTTATGTCATATAGGGAACTCATCTGAAGATGTGATAAACAAGTTAAGGAGCAGTATATTCTTTGGGAGCTAATAATTAACTTTGATGTGGACCTTTGTAACCTTGTGGATAAAAAACTCTAACACACACTAAACTCAATAAGAAACATGCACAAAATATAGCTCTTTAATGCAAGTGACCTAAAAATGCATATTTATTGTGCATAAGTAAGATGAGCAGTCAAACAACATAATATAATGATGTATTTGGGGTATTGAGGTATTAATAGCTCTGATAACACTTTCTTAATCTTTTACAGATAAACTACACTTGGACAAACAACCCATCTGTCTCCAAAACAAACAAAAAAATCTGTAATCCAGGGTCTGATTGAAAGAAGAAATATAATAGAATTATAATGTAGTAAAATATCTACCTAAAACATAAGCTTACGGTTGTGTTGCACCGGCATCTTCAAAATCAACACTAATCAGATCTGTAGTAATATATAATTAAAGCTGTGATAGAGCATTTCTCAGGTGAACAAAGTGCAACATGTATAGCAGCATAAATGCTAGAGAGGCTTGTGAAATATAAGCACAAATAAAATATCTTATCAAAAAACAAATAAAACAAAAGAACAGATCATTAAAAACCATAATCTAAGAGAAATAATATGAGGAAAAAGAAAGTTTATCTTGTAGTCCCCGAAACATAAAACAGTTCATGTTAGTATTACAGAAATAGCACAGACTCCATCCATTAGAAATGATACCTTTTACTTTTCCTACCTGTGTTGCAGAAGAGCAGGAGCAGATCAGTGTGGTGGCCCTCTGCAGCTCAGCTCAGGACTCTGGGAAGACTGTCAGGGCCACAGCACAGTAAGGCTCATCTGAGCGTGTATTTTTCAAAACATAAGGGAAGGTCAGCAGGTCGAGTCCGATGCAGTGAATCATTGATAAAAAAGTTACAGACTTTGCAAAGGGGCGGAGCAAAGTCTTCAGTAAAAACTGATCAACGCGTCCTAAATCTGCGACTGGATTTCAAAATAAGAGAGCAGGAGCCTAGCAAGATTGTCAGAAACAACAAACAAACAAAAAAAACTATAACTATGATGCATGTTGTCAAATTAAATGAAACCTAAAAGTCAACATATCCTGTAAATGTGCTGTTATCAGGATATTACATCTTTATTAGTTAGAGGCATGAGCAAGTGACATGGGAAAAATACAGAATGACCTCAACAGCAAAAATGTTATGTGTTGTTCTGGTAACTTATGCATTATTTATCATGTCTTGTTTTGAAAACATCTGGCTTTGGGTATTGCTAGAGAATAATTTCCAGAGGTGATCAAGGTGTCAAAATGTATCATATTCTTAGTTGTTTTTTCTGTGATACAAATCTTCTTAAATTTTAATGCTGCACACAACCACACCAGACAGTCTCTATTTATCAATCTGTTGATTGTAAGCAATACTTTTGGAGGGGGTCATATATAAGAATCTGTCCTTATAATAACCAAGTAAATTATAACAGGTTATCAATAAAGGGAAAATTTTTTTAAAAGATTTGCCCATAATCAAGTCACACTTTGAGGCCCTTTAAGACCAAATCTATGGATTCACACCACAAGTTTTGTTTAGCATGTTTTACCTAAACGACACATTTTAGAGCCATTTGTTTGGACTTCTCCTTCCTGTATGAAACATCCGGCACACGGACAGTTTATCAGCAACACCTGACTCCCTGGATGCCGCTGTGGAACAAAACGATAAGCAGTGAAGCCCGAAAGGGCATGGAAGGAGTTGTCACCAACCACAGCCAACTATTGACGACAATATGGTCAATAGGGGGATGTGCAAGCAAACTTAGTTTATAGTCAATAGTATTTTGCACACCAACCTGTGCAAGGACAGGAAATGGTTTTCTTCAACCCTCAAAAAAGTCAAGAAAAGGAGGCAATAACCACACAAGATAGATTTGCATGTTTATTATTTTGTATGTATCGAATGGTATTTGTGACTTAAGATTATCTTCATTTGCATTCATACAAATACGCACACACACAGGCACACA
Organism: Crenichthys baileyi; assembly: GCA_036173005.1. Classification (NCBI taxonomy): domain Eukaryota; kingdom Metazoa; phylum Chordata; class Actinopteri; order Cyprinodontiformes; family Goodeidae; genus Crenichthys; species Crenichthys baileyi. The sequence continues at coordinate 312,567 of JAHHUM010002906.1, forward strand.
AACACACACGCACACACACAGGCATACACAAAGAAATCCCACCAGAGAGACAAAGAGCAAATATTCCCTTAAAGCCCTTAAACATAAAACTCTTTTCAAACAGTTTAACCCTCATACAGTGTTTTAACCAACCTCTGACACAAAATGTAAACATATGCACACTCTAAATGGAGTGCCAACCACAAGTAAACCTGTTAGATACCAAACATATGTTTATAGTGCTTAATGTGGATTTTTGCACTCTCTAGTGACGGCTTAGGGTACTATTATGCTGTGAGATCCAACCAGATTTCACAATTGTGCTAAAAAACAGTTTTTTCATCAGAAAAATCCAAGTTCAGATTTTGTCCAAGTAGAGACAACAACTCAAAGTCTGTGCTGTTTTCTGACTCCCACTGGAAAGCTGGGAACAAGTCTGAATTTTAAATTTTAATTGTGCAGCAAGGATGATTGAGGTACAAACAACTAACACTTCTAATTATAAGGAATACTTAAGTTTTTCTGTGCACGAAGCCTTCAACGGGCTGACTAACCTAGCTTTTGTTTTTTTCTTCAGTTTTTTACTGTTAAAGAGCAACAGTTAGGGAGCTGTTTCTGAGAATATCACACCCCTTTTATGTATTCATTATTGCACAAAATGTGAAGCTTACAGAAGCTTCATTATCCCTTCTCATTTACTGCAATTAACACCTCCTTTTCACTTCTTCTACCCAAGTTTTGGGTTGTCCACTATCTTTTTCAGTTTTCTTTCTTTGAGTTTATGTAAGTAACTTAATAATTGCATCAGCAATGTTGTATTTTATTTTAATGTTGACATCCCCGACTCTGCCACTGTTCAAATCTGGATTCCACGTACACTTACTGATTACCACACTTTCTACTAAACCCCGACATTGTCCTAAATTGGACCACTCGTACAGCTTGCAAGCAGCAATCAGGAGGTCAACATTTTTATGGTACCAGTTTAACGGTTTTGTCACCTTAACACTTCAGCTTTTTCCATTTATGGTTAAAACCAAAGTTTAGCTTGAAAAGGTGTGTATACTTTAAGTTTTAGTCAAACACACCCCAGACAACAGCTTTATGACACAGATGTCTTAGTGTTTGGCAATATTTAACCAAAGAAATCTAGCAAAACTACCTTTCTTCCACCTATTTTCAAAATCTCAGGATTCTTCCATTTGCTGTAAAAATTATAACCGTTTCCAACCCAAAGTCTCCTTATCCACAGCTTTATTCCTCCCAGATCCAGTCCCACTTTCCCTTCTCCCATCCCTCTCTCTGATGGGCACAAGACACCAAACACATGGAAAAAACGTATTCAGGGTTTCTTTATAACCCTGCAGAATGGATTTGGCACACGATGAACGACACCTCACTCTAGTGAGCGAAGTTGATATCACTTCAGCCCCTCGTCTGTGGTCTTGAACATGAGGATGGCATTGGAGATCTTCAGGGCAGGCCCTAGCTTGATGCTCATGATTTTCACGATGTCGGTCTGAGTGAGCAGCAGCAAAGCTTCTCCATCAATCATCTGGAGAAACGCAGATAGAAGTCGATAGTCAAGGACAGTTTTTTTTTTTTGCCAACAATAGGGATTGGTGTCAATTAAATTACCTTCAAACATGTGATATTTTTAGCCTTTCATTTTTTCCTCAGGTCAAAGAATCTTTAGATCTTGTGTGAAAGACAAGGTTATTGTTTTCACTCATCGTGCACAGAGCCTAGACCTGGATATTAGGTAAGGGGCAGTCTAACTTAGAAAGCTAGATAGTTTGAATAATTTTGTATCTTTAAATATTAGGCATTAGAGTTGGGCATCGAGTCTTGAGAATTGATTGGAACCGGGACTAATTCAAATTTTAAAAGGGGATTCCTAGTTTCAATACTTTGTCAGCCGACCAGAAGAAGAAGATGCTAAACACCAACGAAGAAGAATCCACAAGAAGTGTGTGTGCAACCACTGGCAGTGTGCGGCGGTGATCGAAAGCGTGGCTTAATTTAAAAAAAAATATGACCAGTCGGTTCAGTGCAGCACTTGCAATAAGTTATGATGCAAAGGAGACGCACGACCAACACGATTAAACACCTCCAGATTCATGGTGTAGAATTACCACTTCCTCCACTTCCTCCAAATATTACCACTTCCTCCACTGGATCTTCCTCCGGCTCCAAAACCCAGCCTAGCATTGCACTGCAGTCAGAATCAGGTAAGTAAAACAATAAAATACGTCTTATACCAACACTGTGGCAGCTAACCAGTTATACTCAACCTAAAACGGTGGTTTAACTCAAATGCAAATACTCAGCTAACGTTAGCCTAGGTAATATTTTATAGACAAACGACCAGCAACTGCTGAGGGAAATTCACAATAAAGCTCATAAAAAGTGAAAAGTTCATATAATTTAAAAAGAAAAAGAACTCTGGTTAGCTAGCTCATTTAAACCACATAAACTTTTTTGACTCTGCCTCCTAAAAGAGTCGGAATCAAGAATCGCGAGAAACGGGAATCAAAACAAGGAATTGGAACCAGTATTGTTCAAATTGAAATGATGCCCAACCTTATTAAGCATAATGGTTATGGCCATTGCTTGATTGCCAAGATACTTAAAAACACATGATATATTTTTAAAAAGCTGCCAAATTTACTTTAAAGAAATGGGACGGTTGACAAAATTATCATTTGTTGGCCATACCTCCTCTTTAAAGAGACGAGCCTGTTCTTCACAGCCAATCAAATTCTGGACGAACCTGAAGACCTGAAGAGCCGACAAACAACATTCCAAATGATCAAAACACAGACAATATTTAAAAATAAACGAAAAAGAAGGTAAGCTATATCGTTTGCCGACCTCATCAACACTCCATGTTGCCACCTGGCTGGCGTGGATGCCCTGAACTCCTGGCAGCAGCTTACAGTGCTGCTCCCAGCAGAGAGACACAGTCCGGTCTGACTGACCGCTCAGGGCTGACATGAACAGGGACGGATACATTCCCTCTGAGGACATGTCTGTCGACATAAAAACCACTAAACTGGCTGGGGACTAACACTTACCACATGGATGAAAATGGGCTCAGCAGAAAAATGTTCAGAGATAAAAAGAAAAGTCACAAAAGTACACATTGTGATGACCTTTCTATACCAACAACAAAAACACACACTTTGTCACTATTTTGTTTTTTATACTTATCATGTATTTTAATATTTTAGGACTTTGTTGGAGCTTTTTAAAATATTTCATGTGCTGATTTTATTTCACCCCGCAGCATCTCAGTGAGATGGAGATCTGGGCTTTGACTAATTTTCATTTGTTAATTTTCAGCCAGTGCTTGGTGGATTTATTGGTATGTTCTAGGTGATTGTCATGTTGCACGGCCCAGTTCTGCTTCAGGTTTAATTTGTGTTTACAGCTGGCCTCACATTTTCCTCTAGGACACATTTTCCTCTAAGACTCCCCGAAACGCATTTGCATTCACTGTGCATTCTATGATGGTGAGATGGCCAGGTCCTGCTGCAGCAAAATGTTCCCAAACCATGACACGTCCACCTCCGTGCTTCACAACTGGTATGAAGTTGTTGTCTTGGAATGTTGTATTTGGTTTATGACAAACATGTCCTTTATTCTGATGTCCAATTAATTCAATTCAATCAATTTCACACGCTTTTGTGCAAATGGAATAGACAACAGGGGGAAATCTTTGGTGATTAGCAAGACACACTCAATAAAGGAGTGGTTCTGCAGGTGGGGACAACAGACCACTTTCAACCTTGCTTTCTGGGTGAGTTTTGGTCCTTTTGAATGTTGGTGGTGCTTTCACCCGCTTAGCATGAGACGGATCTCAACCCACACAATGGCTCAGGTAGTGCAAACTCATCCGGTGGCCATCAAAGCGAGCTTTTGGCAAGAAGTTTTCTGGTCTGTCAGGGATTTTCCAGAGCCCGGAGGGGCACCAGGAGACAGGCCCGTACACCAGGAGACTGGAGGCGGCCGTAGGAGGGGCCCAACCCGAGCAGGCGCCCCCCCCTTTGTGCAATGAGGAACAGGAGGAGCACTGCCAGAGCCCTGCAAAATGACCTCCAGCAGGCCACAAATGTGCATGTGTCTGCACAAACGGTTAGAAACTGACTCCATGAGGATGGTATGAGGGCCCGACGTCCACAAATGGGGGTTGTGCTCACAGCCCAACACCGTACAGGACGCTTGGCATTTCACAGATGAAAGCAGGTTCACACCGAGCACATGTGTCAGACGTGACAGAGTCTGGAGACACCGTGGAGAGCGATCTGCTTCCTGCAACATCCTTCAGCATGACCGGTTTGGCAGTGGGTCAGTAATGGTGTGGGGTGGCATTTCTTTGGAGGGCAGCATGGCCCTCCATGTGCTCGCCAGAGGTACCCGCCCTCCCCATTAGGTCCCCGGATGAGATCCTCAACCCCTTTGAGACCAAAAGCTGGTGGGTTGGCCCCGGGGGTTCCTCCTAATGCAGGACAATGCTAGACCTCATGTGGCTGGAGTGTGTCAGCAGTTCCTGCAAGATGAAGACATTGAAGCTGTGGACTGGCCCGTCCGTTCCCCAGACCTGAATCCGTTTGAGCACATCTGGGACATCATGTCTCGCTCCATCCACCAACGTCACGTTGCACCACAGACTGTCCAGGAGTTGGCGGATGCTTTAGTCCAGGTCTGGGAGGAGATCCCCTCAGGAGACCATCTCCCGTCTCATCAGAGTAGCCAGGCGTTTGGGAGGTCATACAGGCACGTGGGGCCCACACACAATACTGAGCCTCATTTTGACTTGTTTTAAGAACATTAGATCAAAGTTGGATCAGCCTGTAGTGTGTTTTTCCCCCTTTAATTTTTGTGTTGACTCCAAAACGGCCTCCATTGGTTAAAATTTGATTTCCATTGATGATTTTTCTGTGATTTTGTTGTCAGCACATTCAACTTTGTACATAACAAAGTATTCAATGAGAAAATTTCATTCATTCAATCTACGATGTGTTATTTGAGTGTTTTTCCTTTTTTTTTTGAGCAGCGTATATAATATATATATATATATATATATATATATATTTTATATAATATATATATATATATATATATATATATATATTAATATTATATACACATACATACACACACACACAATCTTGCTAATAGCAGGATAGGATATCCTAGTTTTTTCACATAACTGTAAATAAATACATAAACAAATAAAATGCTTATACTGCTGTTCATTTCACATATAAAGACAAAAACAGACAAAACCTTACTCTGGTAGTCCCTCTGTTGGTTCTTTCTGTATTTGGGTGGACGGCCAATCCTTGAATACAAGAAAACATTTTTGTGGCACTAATGAGAACTTGCAGCCATTAGAAGTACATGTATATGCAGTCTTAGGTTTTTACCTGCCACGGTAGTGAGTTTTCTTAGTTCTCTGGCCGAAGAAGAGGTTTCTCTTGCATTCAGAGTCCGACAGGTCGGCCTTCAGCCTGCCCTGGTTCCGCTCCGCCAGCGGGCAGCCGGATATGCAGTGATGGGCAGTGAACCGACCGGTCACGTGACCTGAACCATCGCAACCCGGAGTTGGACACTTCCTGTTTCAAAGACAGAGCCACGGATGAAAGGAATATCTAGATAATTTACAGGGCTTTTATATTTTTCATTTCATTTTTAGCATCTAGACACTGAATGTTTCATTTTTAATACATTTTTCACATTTTCAAATAATCGTCCCAAGACCCAAGTTTTTTAGAATAAGAAGAAATGGTTAATATAGTGCCCTGCGATGGACTGGCGACCTGTCCAGGGTGTACCCCGCCTCTCGCCCATAGACTGCTGGAGATAGGCACCAGCTCCCCCGCGACCCACTATGGAATAAGTTTAGAAAATGACTGCCTGACTGACTGACTGGTTAATATAGGTAAATATAGATAAATGTATTTATCTTTCAGTTTAATTGCTGGAATTCAAACAGATCATTCCTTAAATGTATCAGCTCACAACAGACTTTCCACGACAAAAAGCATTTTGTGCATTTTGTTTCTGCAGAGAAATAAGCTGTTTGGGCCCAAATTATGCTCTAAAACATCAAGATACATTTTCACTGTACACTCAATCTAAAAAATTTTTTTTTTCCTTTTTCAAACACACTTTTAACTCTATTTGTCTTTTTCACTTCTGATAAACTTTATCTTTGAGATGTTGGTCTTTGCTCTACATTTTTGTGTTTGTCTCTTCTTTTTCAGTGGTGCAAAACTATATTTCAGCTTGAAGAATATTTAGCAAAAACTGTTTAAATATGGCTTTGGTAACGTGAATAGATGTGCAGGTTAGCTCAGTGCTCACCTGTTGTGGAAACTGTACTTGTTGGTTCTGGGGTGGCTGATGGGCTTGCAGGGAACCGTGGTAGGGTAGGTGTTCTGTCCTGTAGCAGGAGGCTCTCTCACACCTAAATGTTTACAAAATAAAATGGTGACATGACCAGAGAAAAATGTTCCCCCCTTACAGATTTCTTCTCTTTGCTTTTTTTAACACTTAAATGTTTCAGATCATCAATTAAATATCAGAAAATAGAATATGAGCAAAAACAAAATGCAGTTTTCAGATGATGGTTTCATCTATTAAAGGAAAAAGCTAAACCCACCTAGCTATATGTAAAAAAGATGGCCTTTTTAAGGTTACACTACTGCATCTCAGTCGGATTAACATGCAGGCTTTGAAAAGGTCCCTCCAAAACCTTCTTCGTCCAGGTCCTGAAGCAGCAAAGCATCCCCAGACCGTCACACTACCGTGTTTAACTGTTGTTGAGATGTGTTCTTATATTTAAAATGTTGTGTTTGTTCTACATCAGATGTATCGAGATGCACACCTTCCACTTTTGTCTCATCAGTCCACAGAATATTTTCCCTGAAGTTTTGGGAAACGTCAAGAGTATTTTTGTAGATGTGAGATGAGCCTTTATGTTCTTTTTGGTCAGCAATGGTTTTCACCTTGAAACTCTCCCATGGAAGCCATTTTTGCCCGGTCACTCTTTGTTATTGTTGAATCATGAACTCTGACCTTAACTGAGGGAAATGAGGCCTGCTGAACTTTAGATGGGAACTTTGCTCTGGGTTCTTTATGTTCTCTTGGAATTATTTTTAGTTGGTCGGTCAGTCCCAAGATGTTTCATGACTGTTGCATGTTTTCTTATAGCCTTCTTCATCTTGTCAGACAGGTTATCAGGCAGTTATCAGGCTTGAGTGCGGCTTCGAAACTAAACCAAATGTTGGGACACACAGCCATGGTTACAAAATGAAAGATGCGGTACAAACTTCTCTGGAACTTTTTAAAATAAATTGCATTTAACCGACTTCCAGCACAACTTCAGAAGGGGAAGGGGGGGTAACAGCGGACTTCCCGTGATGCCACTGCCCGTATAAAACCCCCACCTTTCCAATGGTCCTTTCTCTACCACCCGGAGTCCGTGCGAGGCTGGCCGGGGAGACAGCGCGCTAATGTCTCTTTGCTGGCAAACAGACATAAACTCTTCAAACTGGATCCTAGGGTGTCATACGATCATCGATCATATGCACGGAGTTAAGTACGAATGAATCACTGTTTGAGTACCCGGTATTCATTCATAAAAAGGGAAATTAAGGTATAAGCATTGCTTGACTTTCTCTCTGAGGCCTGCAGAAGCAAACTGTGTTCCAGAGAATTCCCAGCCGAGACGCGGTCTCTACGAAGCCGAGTGGAGCGGTTTTCCCTGTCTGAAAGAAGGACAACAGTAGCCGCATCACCGTGGTAACGTGCAGTTTGGTTGGCCCGACGTTTCAAATGAGGTTAGGGTTTGGGCAGAGAGATTTAGGGTAAAATGATCTGAATGTTTTCATTTTCAAGTTTTGTTTTGTTTGTGAAACTCTGCTATCTTAGTGCTGGCAGGCTATCTGCTCAGCACACGTGCTCAGTTTTGTGTTCTGTTTTTGTGTTTTAAAGTTAAGACAAACTTTATTTAAAGGGTAATTTTAAACACAAAAGATTGATCATAACGCGCCGTCCCCGCTTATGCATTTTAACCCTTTTATTGACGGTATTTTTAAAGGTGTGTGTTTGATTCTGGTGCTAAGCTATCAGCTTCTTTTGTTAGCTTTAACATCTAACAGCTAAGAACACGTGCCTGCTGCTAAAGAATATTTACCCAGAAAGGTTTAGTTTTCAATCCAGTAAATAATATTTCCCTAAACATTATTTTACTAAACTTGATAACTTAGTAAACACCATTAAGCCCCATTTCCCCAGAAAGATTGGGCTCTTTTCCAAAATATTTCCTTAAATATTTTACCATTTCCTTTAATATTTCTTTAAATATTATTTTAATAAATAAAGGCATCTAATGAGACACCGTTGAGAATTAGTCATCCAGAAGGTTGGTTTTATTCAGCAGATCATTCTTTAAAACATTATTTTATTAAAATAATATTTTATCTGATCTTGCATTGTGAATGGTTGTCTAAAGGTTTGCTAAATATTGCCTAAGTTAGTTCCAAGACTAACTTAAATTCGTCTCCAGATTCTTCAAGATAATCCTTGGTTCTCAAACATAAACATTGTATGGTAATGTTGCATAACTCTTCTGGTCATGATTTTCAATCATCTTTAATCAACTTTTTTATATTGTACATAACCCATTAGTCTTCATTATTCTTTAATTCTGCTTGGTAGTTTAGTTGGATTGTTTTAGCATAGTAAAGAGTTTGTTGATTGAAATATGTTTGACTTTGAGTTGACTTATTTTTGTTAATAAATTCTTGTATTTTAATAAATTGTGTGAATTCATTCCATGTGTGTGCAGAGTTTATGCTGTTCAATAATGTCAGAGCTTGGCTCACCCTTTTGATTTTGTCCTAATACCATCGCCTTACTGGGTTTTTATTCACAGGACAACCGTTAACATACCGAAATATTATTTGATAAAATATTAATATTAAATAATATTTTCAGATTCATAGTCCCAACACAAATAAATGTGGTTTATCACAGTAACCTCATGATTTAACAAGGATGACAGGTAGGTTCAGGGTAGTTTGGATAGCTATTTCCCTTAACAAATTACATAAAATACATTATTGAAGAACTCCCTTTTGTATTTACATTTAAGAGTGAAAAAAAGTGAAATGAAAGACATCTGGAAGGATACGGTACTGCATATGGAAGATGAGCTCATCTGCAAATGATGGTCACACACATGCTCTCCAATTGGCAGATTTCAAAGAAAGACAGAGTTCCTGTTGCTACCATGTGGTTGCTGACTTTTAGCATCTCGAGGAGGGAATTTCAGAGGGTGACCAGTCGCTTCGCACCACCCTGCTGGGTGTATGTCTGGGTGATCTGAGTCCATCCACTCATCATAGACATTACTCCAACCATCATAATGAACCTGGGAAAGAAAAAACAAACAGGAGGGTAGTCCAAAGATAAACATTGGAAATGCACACAGCTGAGGCTGTGTCCATGACTGCAAAATGTGATGTCAGCTGAGCCAATTAAAAGGTGAGCATGGGTATATAAGATTACATAAGAGTACTACTCAAAGAGTACTACCTTAATGCGATGAGTCTCTACTTCTTCCACTGTGGCCACTCTGATCAGACCAGGACTTCTCTTGTCCACAGCCTCCAGTTTCATCTGAGACTGGAAGCTGTGAGGGGGCCTCTGCATGTTACAAAAAGACACTTATAGCAAACAGGTCAAACATATTCTACGTAACCTGTACATAAAAACTGCTTATTATTCTCTCACCACTTTAAAGGCATCGGCGGCCACAGCCTTAGAACCAGTCTCCTCCAGGTACCGAGACCAGGAGAACTGGCCAGGGTCGGGATAATCTGGTGCAGCAGAAAACACTTTTTATGGTGTGAATATGTACTTTTAACTCCCTGCCTACAATTATTTTAATGTGTATAAAGTATCTCCAAAATCCATATCAGCAACATTTTTTTCTAACTATGACTTCTCAAAAGATACAGGAAAAAACATCAAGAAAAAACATAATGTAACATAATAATAACATAATAAAAAGTTTAAGAGGATTTTACACCAAACCTACATGAATCAAATCAGGTGCTTACCTTCTAAAAGTCAAAGGTTATCAACATAAATGCAAAGGACATGAAGGATAGCTAAATCAGGTTATTTCTGGTATTTGTGATATATATTCACTGTGAAAATAGTAAATTAATAATTACTGGTAATAATGTGCTGGTCACCTTGGGGTGGTGTTAGAGGAAGGTTCCTCTCCTGGCACCAACCAACAGGATGAATATACGGGCTGCTGGCATCACACCTGCACAGATTAATATAAGACAGGAATCATCTTTAACAGGAACTGAAAATACCAGATCAGATTTCTCTGTGTGATTTTATTACTCGTTTAAAAAATCTTGCAACAATGTAAGGACGTTCTTGCTCTTGTTTTTAAATTTAGAAATTTAAAATATGTAAGATTCTTTCTTTGGTTAGATTGTATTGTTGCATCTTTGTTGAGCTTCATTCATGTTTTAGTTACCATTCCCTCTTTTCTACTCCCCGTGCTGCTTCTGCCTACCTGTCTGCAACTGGGTCCACACCAAGAACTTCCTGGAGGTATTCATTTATTTTTGTTGTATTTCTATGAATTATGGGGATCAGTCATTTTCTACCGCTTATTCCATAGTGGGTCGCGGGGAAGCTGGTGCCTATCTTCAGCAGTCTATGGGCGAGAGGCGGGGTACACCCTGGACAGGTCGCCAGTCCATCGCAGGGCAACACACAAACAACCATGCACACACTCATTCATACACCTAAGGGCAATTTAGAGTGCCCGATTAACCTAACAGGCATGTCTTTGGACATACCTGTTAGGTAGCCGGAGTACCCGGTGAGAACCTGCAAACTCCATGCAGAAAGACCCCCGGTCGGGAATCGTACAAGGCAACAGTGCTACCAACTGCGCCACCGTGCAGCCCCTATGGGGGATCCTTATGGGGATCAAAAGTAACAAAAATAATCAGATCAGAAACTTCATTTTTAACCTATTTCTATTCGTTTTAGTTTGAATCCCTGTTTGGGCCCATTGGCTCGTATGAAATAGAACAGATTAACTCTAATTGACCTCCAGCTGAATATTTTTTGGAGAACTGTAAAAAAGTGTTATCCTCCTTACAGATTCATTCTGTTTTGCCTTTTTTATCACACTCTCACACTTTCAGCTCATCAAACAAATCCCAATATCACACAGAGATAACCCAAGTAAATACAAAAAAGGGGTTACAAAGCAACTTCTAAGGCTTTGGGCCACTGGCGAAGCCCAGTGAGAACCATTATCCACACATGTAGGCCAAAACTGCAGGGAACCTTCCCAGAAGGACAAATAAAATTACTCCAAGAGCACATCAACAACTCATCAAGGAAATCTGGGGGCGGCTGTGGCTCAGGTAATACGAGTTCATCTTGTAACCAGTGGGTTGCCGGTTTGAACCCCTGCTCTGCCCGTCTCAGTCGTTGTGTCCTTGAGCAAGACACTTAATCCAACTTGCCTGCTGATGGTGGTCAGAGGGCTCGGTGGCGCCTGTGTATGCCTCACTTCTGTCAGTCTGCCACAGGGCAGCTGTGGCTATATTGTAACTCACCACTGTCAGTGTGTGAATGGGTGGAATGCCTGATTGTAGTGCCATGCACTTTGGGGTCTCTTGGGACTTGATAAAGCAATGGAGAAGTTCAGGCCATTTACCATTTTACCATCTAAAGCACTGGAGGCATCAGCAGCCTTAGTTAAGTTTAATGTTTGCGACTTAACAGTAAGAAAGACACTGGCTGAAAGTGGCAGTCATGAAACCATGAATTATGCGCTCTACCAGACAATCCTGGCAGAGAATGTCAGGCCATCAATTTGGGATCATAAGCTCGAAAAGCAGCTGGGTTAGGATTTGGAAAAATTAATTGAAGCACACCAGTTAATCTACTCTGAATGGCTCTAAAAATAAGGAATCAGCTCTTGTAGCCTAGTCAAAGTCTATACTTAATTACAATTGAGATGGCGTGCTATGACTTGAAATGGACCATTCATGCTCGAAAAGGTTCTAATGTGTCGGAATGAAAACAATTCTGCAAAGAAGACTTTGTCAAAATTCCTCCACAGTGATGTAAAAGACTCCTTTCCAGTTATAGCAAACACTTGATGGCCGTTGTTTCCTGAAAGCATGACACAACCAGTTATTAGGTTTAGGGGGCAATTACTTTTCCACGTAGGACCAGGCTGTTTAGGATAGCTTCCTTCAATAAAAAATATTTTTAAGGGGTGGTGTAGTGGTAAAGCAAACGGCCCATATATGGAGCCTATTAGTCCTAGACACAGCTGTCCAGGGTCAATTTCTGACCTTTGGAGCTACTACTACATGACTCTCTCTGCCTATCAGCTGAAGGGCAACTCATTATTGTGAAAAAAGGCCAATAGCGCCACAAAAAAAATGTTAAAAGAAGTACTTATATACAAAAAGACCAAAACTGCAAAGCCAACAAAAGACGAAGGCGCGAAATGAACCGCAAACTTGAAGGGCTTACCAGTAGTCATACGTATCATCCCAGTTGTCAAAATGAACCAAGAAGCGGTTATCCACCACGTCTGTGACAGTCGCTACACAGATGAGCGAAGGATTCATCCGGTCGACGGCCTCAAGCTTCATTCCTGTCTCAAAACCACACTTCACATCCACCTGAACAAAAGAGCAAAAAGAACAGAAAGGAATCAGCAAGTATTATTCTAGTTATAGTCAAACACTTTAGGATTAAATAAGAGCTTATGTAAAATCTGATCAAAAGTCACCATTTTCAATTCATCATAAGATCAAAAATACTTTTAAAGCAACAGCAGACTAACAAAGATTGATGGCTTTCCCCTTCAAGCAACACAATCTGTTTTAATTCCACAAACATTTTGTATTTATATTGTAATCCAACTAAAAGACCGTAAATCTAGAGAAATGCATAACAAAAACAGTATTTAGGTGTATTAGCCAGGTTCCCGGCACCAAATCTCTCAGCTCCTCATGTATGCAGTTCATATACCCAGGATGAATCATACTGTAGAGTGGGACTTACCCTCCCAGGACTCGCAAAAACCTCTTTGGGAGCAACTTGAGCTTTAGTCATCCTCAGATAGTTGGTCCATGTGAACTCCTCCTCCTTACAGCCTGAAGCGTTAATTTAGAGAAAAAGCGACAGCATATGGAGCATTAGACTTAAAACTTTTACAGATAATTATCTTGCTTTTAAATTTATTTGCACTTATCCTGTAAGAGTACATTGTTTTTTTTCTGACGATTACACCCTGTGACTTTGCATATCTCCCACTGAGAAATCATGGAGGGATCTGAAATTTTCATCTTAGGTGCATGTCCACTGTGAAAAACATCATCTAAAAAAAAAATCAGGAAATCACAATGTATGATTTTTTTAAATAATTGATTTGTATGTTACTGCTGCAAATAAGTATTTGAACACCAGCCAATCAGCAAAAATTCGGTCCCTCAAAGACCTGTTAGTCCGCCTCTAAAAAGTCCACCTCCACTCCACTTACTATTCTAAATTAGAAGCACCTGTTTGAGGTCGTTAGCTGCATAAGGACACCTGTCCACCCCACACAATCAGTAAGGCTCTAACTACTAACATGGCTAAGACCAAAGAGCTGTCCAAAGACACCAGAGACAAAATTGTAGACCTCCACGAGGCTGGAAAGGGCCACGGAGCAAATGCCAAGCAGCTTGGTGAGAAAAGATCAACCTAAGAAATCAATGATCCTAAGAAAGGTGAGGAATCAGCCCAGAACTACACGGGAGGAGCTGGTCAATGACCTGAAGAGAGTTGGCACCACTGTTTCCAAGGTTACTGTGGGTAACACACTAAGACGTCATAGTTTAAAGTCATGCATGGCACGGGAGGTTCCCCTGCTTAAATCAGCACACATCCAGGCCTGTCTTAAGCTTGTCCATGAGCATTTGGATGATCCAGAGGAGTCATGGGAGAAGCTTCTGTGGTCAGATAAGACCAAAATAGAACTTTTTGGTCTTAATTCCACTCGCTGTGTTTGGAGGACAAAGAATGATGAGGACCATCCCAAAAACACCATCCCTACTGTGAAGCATGGGAGTGGAAGCATCATGCTTTGGGGGTGTTTTTCTGCACATGGGACAGGACGACTGCACTGTATTAAGGAGAGGAGGACCGGGGGCATGTATTGCGAGATTTTGGGGAACAACCCCCTTCCCTCGGCTAGAGCATTGATGATGGGTCGTGGCTGGGTCTTCCAACATGACAATGACCCAAAGCACACAGCCAGGATAACCAAGGAGTGGCTCCGTAAGAAGCATATCAAGGTTCTGGAGTGGCCTTGCCAGTCTTCAGACCTAAACCCTATAGAAAATCTTTAGATGGAGCTCAAACTCCGTGTTTCTCAGATCTGGAGAAGATCTGTGTGGAGGAATGGGCCAAAATCCCTGCTGCAGTTTGTGCAAACCTGGTGAAAAACTACAGGAAACGTTTGACCTCTGTAATTGCAAACAAAGGCTACTGAACCAAATATTAACATTGATTTTCACAAGTGTTCAAATACTTATTTGCAGCAGTAACACACAAATAAATTATTTTAAAAATCATACATTGTTATTTCCAGATTTTTTTTATTTAGATTATGTCTCTCACAGTGGACATGCAACTAAGATGAAAATTTCAGAACCCTCTATGATTTCTAAGTGGAAGAACTTGCAAAGTTGCAGGGTGTTCAAATACTTATTTTCCTCATTGTATGTAGTACCTACAGGGGTTGGACAATGAAACTGAAACACCTGGTTTTAGACCACAATAATTTATTAGTATGGTGTAGGGCCTCCTTTTGCGGCCAATACAGCGTCAATTCATCTTGGGAATGACATATACAAGTCCTGCACAGTGGTCAGAGGGATTTTAAGCCATTCTTCTTGCAGAATAGTGGCCAGGTCACTATGTGATACTGGTGGAGGAAAACGTTTCCTGACTCGCTCCTCCAAAACACCCAAAGTGGCTCAATAATATTTAGATCTGGTGACTGTGCAGGCCATGGGAGATGTTCAACTTCACTTTCATGTTCATCAAATCAATCTTTCACCAGTCTTGCTGTGTGTATTGGTGCATTGTCATCCTGATACACGGCACCGTCTTCAGGATACAATGTTTGAACCATTGGATGCACATGGTCCTCAAGAATGGTTCGGTAGTCCTTGGCAGTGACGTGCCCATCTAGCACAAGTATTGGGCCAAGGGAATGCCATGATATGGCAGCCCAAACCATCATTGATCCACCCCAGTGCTTCACTCTGGGCATGCAACAGTCTGGGTGGTCTGCTTCTTTGGGGCTTCTCCACACCGTAACTCTCCCGGATGTGGGGAAAACAGTAAAGGTGGACTCATCAGAGAACAATACCTGTTTCACATTGTCCACAGCCCAAGATTTGCGCTCCTTGCACCATTGAAACCGATGTTTGGCATTGGCATGAGTGACCAAAGGTTTGGCTATAGCAGCCCGGCCGTGTATATTAACCCTATGGAGCTCCCGACGGATAGTTCTGGTGGAAACAGGAGAGTTGAGGTGCACATTTAATTTTGCCGTGATTTGGGCAGCTGTGGTTTTATGTTTTTTGGATACAATCCGGGTTAGCACCCGAACATCCCTTTCAGACAGCTTCCTCTTGCGTCCACAGTTAATCCTTTGGATGTGGTTCGTCCTTTTTGGTGGTATGCTGACATTACCCTGGATACCGTGGCTCTTGATACATCACAAAGACTTGCTGTCTTGGTCACAGATGCGCCAGCAAGACGTGGACCAACAATTTGTCCTCTTTTGAACTCTGGTATGTCACCCATAATGTTGTGTGCATTTCAATATTTTGAGCAAAACTGTGCTCTTACCCTCCTAATTGTACCTTCACACTCTGCTCTTACTGGTGCAATGTGCAATCAATGAAGGCTGGCTACCAGGCTGGTCCAATTTAGCCATGAAACGTCCCACACTAAAATGACAGGTGTTTCAGTTTCATTGTCTAACCCCTGTACATAGAAAGTTCAGCTAGTATTTTGCTATTACTCACACCAAAGCACTTTTTTATTCCTTGACTTTAATTATGGCAAAAACTTGTAATGTTTTTTTTTTTCTTTCCTGCAATTTATTCAGTACAGTTGGTTTACTGTTTTGTTTTTATGCTGATTGTGAATGATTACTTTGGGAGAGCAGTCGATTATTCAGCAAAGATCCATCTGTTCTGTGAAGGCCTCAGAGGCTTGTTAGAGAACATTATTGAACAAACAGCATCATGAAGACCAAGAAACATAGCAGACAGGTTAAGGAGAAAGCTGTGGAGACGTTCAAAGCAGGGTTAGGTTTCTAAAACAATATCCCAAGCTTTGAACATCTCACAGAGCTCTGTTCAATCAGTTATCTGGAAACAGAAATAGAATGGCACAACCGCAAAGCAACCAGGGCATAGACACCCAGCTAAACTACCAGGCTGGGCAAGGGCAACACCAATGAGAGAACCAGCCAAGACGCTTAGTGTAACTTTGCAGGAGCAACAGACATCGACAGCTCAGGTGGAAGAATCCATCAACACAAAAACAATTAGTTGTGCACGCCCCCAATATGGCCTTATAGAAGTTTGGCAAGAAGGAAGCCATTGCCAGAAGAAGGTGCCCTGGACACAGTGAAATGAGTGGTGGCAATATCATGCTTTGAGGATCCTTTTCTTCAACAGGATAATCCAAGTTGGTCAGAGTTTATAAGTGAAGCTAAATGCTGGATATAAAAAATGTTAGAGGCTGCAAAAGACTTCAGGCTGAGTAGAAGTTCACCTTCCTCCAGCAGGACAATGACCCCAAACATACAACCAGAGCTAAAATGGAATGGTTCAGATCAAAGCAAATTCTTGTGTTAGAATGGCCCAGTCAAAGTCCTGACCTGAAATTAATTGAGAATCTGCGTGATGCGGAAATGTATGTTCACAGATGTCGTCCCTCCAATCTGACTGAGCTTCAGTGATTTTGGGCAAAGAATTTGGGCAACAAATTCGCCCCTGCAGATGTGTAAACCTGTTGAACAACAGACTTGCTGGTGTAGCCGCAGTAAAAGGTAGTTATTGACTATAGAGGTGTTAAATGCAAATATGGTTTTCAGTTTGTAAAAACCACATTATTTTCCTTTACAGTAACGTACTCCTTCATATCGATCAGTAACATAAAACCCTAATAAAACACAATGAAATTTGTGGCCATTTTTGACAAATCCACTGCGACAAATTCAGAATTGTAAGCCATGTTTTGTAAAACTAACATTTAGTTTGAATTAGGCAAAATTTCTAACAAAGAAAGCAAGGAAATATTCCATACAACAAATTAATTTGGTCAAAATAAAAAACAAAAAACATAACCGTGGGTCATGAAGATTCAGTGGATGTGCTCTTTGGTTTGGATTGAGGGATCAGTGTGGTTTACAGACGACGTCACCTCTGACCTTTGGGAGTGTGCAGCTTGTGTCCTGTGCTCTCACACCAGCCTGCAGGGTGGATGTCGGGAGAGTTGGCATTCACCCAGAAGTCGTGGCAGTCAGAGTAACCGTCAAAATGGAGCCGCAGCCGGTAACCGCATACCTGCATGATTACAGCACAAACCCCACATTAGAGCAACGGATGCCGGAGTAGGCTGCCTGACCTCATTCTGAGCTCTAACGAGTCTGTGAAAGAACTGGGATTTTTAATCAACATTAATCATCGTGGCCTGTGAGAGTCAGAGGGTGTGTAATTGCATGTGTGGCTCACCTCTGCCACCGTGAGGACGAAGTACATGGACGGGTGCTGCGGGTCGATGCCTTCCAGTTTCATCCCCTGCTTGAAGCCGTTCTTCACAGTGGGGACTCTCTGTGCCTGAACACATGTGGAGAACAAGCTATTCATTCACTTCAGCACCGATCACGGATATACAGATGCAGACTACACTGTTGGTGGCCCCTGGAAAAAAAATGTATAAGAAGACTTAAAATAAAAAAAACTTTTGTTACAGCAGCATAATCTTGCTCTGAACCCTTTGGAAAAATCGAACTTTTAATTGTAAATTTTTTTTAGCTGGATGAGCAATCCCATTTAAAAGAATTCACACTAAATTTTTCTGAATGTCTACGAGCTTCAGCTCAGTAATCCATGGCTTTCTGTTTCTATGTAGTTGAAGTATGAGATGATGCAGGAGGCCATTTCCTTATGGCTATCGGCCGCTCAGCGGGACGAGGACCTAAATGTATCTTTCCTCCAGGCACAATGAGGAGGACGGTGAAGGAAGTGAAAATTTCCCCAAAGAACAGGTCGAACCTTGGAAACTTTAAAAGTTGAGCTTTTTTAACATGCTTTCACTTAAGCCCCAAATAACTGATACTTCTGGCAGATTTAGATTTTAAATAATTTTCATTCTATAAATAAATGCGGTTCTAAAAGTAAATGAGACAGACATCTTCAAAAACATAATAGTACAATGTCAAAAGATTATCCGTTTAGAAAAAATAAATAACCTGTTTTCATTTACATTTTATTTCCACCGGTATTTAATTTATCTTTGGTGATGAGATCTAAGTCTTTCAGATTGGAAAGCCTCCTTGCCATCACCCTAATCTTTAGCTCTCTCCACAGATTTTCAATCAGTTTCAAGTCTGAACGCTGACTTGGCCTCTGAAAAACATTACATTTACAATGCTTCCAGTCAGGAGAAATGTGCTGGTAAAACTAAATGGTTACTTTAAACCTAAATCTGCCAGGGGTGTGAATAATGTTGGGCTTAAATGTGTACGGTGGGGCTCTGTGACCTTTTCCTTATCTGCAGAACCGAAACTGAACTCAGACCGGCGTCATGAAGCAGCTTCTCAAGAGGGACCAGCTATGCAGTCATGAATGATCAACACCAGGTTTAATCATTTTGATTTGCTTTTTATCATAATTTTTTAAAGTCTTGTTGGATTTTAATAAATGCAATATTTTTACTCACTTCTGTATTTGCATTTTAAACCTTTTGTAATCTTTATGTGGCATGTAGGCAAAAGCATTGCAAACCGGCTCAGGCTATAAATGCTAAGGTGTACAATATTTGGTATTAGTCTCAACTAAAGTAATAAAAAGGAATCAAATAAAGCTGACTGTTGGAGAGCTGCAGGAAAGGGTGAATCAGATTAGGTTACATTAGATGCTATCTACATGCCAGGCGGTTGATGAGGAGCCAGACCTCTGCAACCCCTCCACACCACGACTTTACAAAATGAAATAAACACACAAAAATGCAAATGCAGTGATTTTAATACAAAATAAAAATATTTCAACAAGACCTTCTTTTCAGCAGTGTGACGTCAAATCTGTTTAACTTTATAAAGTGAAACCACTCAGATACTCAAACTCATCTTTATATTTTAAGTTGTAAAGTTGTAAAAAGAAAGGGGAAAATACCTCATGGAAGAGTTTGTTAGGAGCAGCAACAGATTTGGTTTCCTCCAGATACTGAGTCCAGGTCCATTGCTCCGTCTTACTGTCCCCACCTTCTCAAAAAAATATAAATCAGACTGTTACTTTATGAAATGCAGCCTTAAGCTAATCAGATCATTTTGTAGTTTCTGTGGATGCTATTTTATAACTCAGACCTAACATTTATGAACTAAATGGGCAAAGAAGTGAAATGACAGCAGAGCTTCAGAAACTAACAAAAAGACAAAAGCAAACAAGAACCTCCTCTGATGTGCCGGCCATCTGCTTTAGAATAATCCATCTTCTCATCCTAGAAAATATGTTACAAAAATGACTTTATAGAAAAAAAATATTTTATCTGAAAAACAATTCTGAAAATTACAGAACCTTTAAAATCCAACGCGAAGAGGGAGCTTAACACTAACTAAAGAGTAAATAGAAACCGAACTGCTGTCCCACCGTGCCCTCCATGTCAGAATCTTCCTCAGAGGGACTCAGGTACTCCTTCCTCTTCCTCTTCCTCATGGGCTTTAGGTGGTCTGGGTTAAGGGAGGAGAGCCTCCCACCTGCAGGCACCTTCTCCACGCTGACACTCCTCCTAAACCAAACGGACAAATGTGATGCAGAAGATCTAATTTCCCTTCATTGTATTGTATTGTATTGTAATATATTGTATTGTTTTGTATTGTATTGAACTGTGTGTAATCTAAGTGACCTGAACTCAACCTGACTAATCAGATGGGATTTAATTGAACTGAATAGAATTTGATTTAATAAGATCAAAGTGAACTTCATCAAGTTGAAAGAAACTCAGCTGAATTGAACTGAGATCCATCAAAACTGAATTGAAATTGATTGAATTAAATTAAATTTTACTAAAACAGAATAGAATTCAACTGAATTGAATTTGCCTGCACATGTGAACAAAAAACCTGAAAAAACAAAGCGGCTGTTAGGGGCATACTTGTCCAGGATGGGGTCCCTGCGGAGCTCCTCCATGTAGCTCCTTTGTGCTCTTGGATCACGGTTCTGTTGCTCTGGCCCCACCTGGACCTCAGGCTTGGCTGGCGCCAACCTTTCTGGCTCCACAGCTGCGGCTCTCACAGCACCAACAGGAACAGACACTTCTGGGGCTGAGAAGAATTTGGATTCATATCTAGTTTACTAAAAACTGTGCTGTCTTGTTGTTGCTGAATGGGGTTGAGGACATGCAGCTGCAGCCTCTTCACTTCTCCAGAGGAGCTGTGCTGCAGCTAATGGAACCGTTGCTCATCTGCATTTCATCCAGTGCAGACATGGTGGATCATTGATAGGAGAAAATAATTTACAGGAAACACGTAAATGTGTCAATGTAACCTGCAGCACCAGCAAATACACCTAATTTTAGAGTCTTACCCAAAATTTAGGATCGAGTTTCGGCTATGTTTAGGGCAGAACACACACTTATGCAATTAACCTATTTAATGCTGTTTGGTTCAGAGACATAAATCCACATTTAAAACTCTTTTTTGCAGCTCATTTTCTGCTGTTAAACACCAGATCACAATCAGACCAAAAAAAAAAGTGAACCATTCTAATGGTATTTATGGCATTAATACCAATTTAGACTCGGTCCTGTTTGAAAGCTTCATGTCATAGACTGGACCGGACTAAACAGGATTATTCTTCATGGATTACAGACTCTTTAAAACACTGTTTCTGATCTATGAAGCGTTTATTCTATTTGTGAAATATCAGTCGGAGCATTTTAGATCAGGTCCATTCTAAGAACTAGTCCACAATCTGGAATAGTCTACAATAAAGGAACAGTATTTCACACACAACTTTAATACTAAAATACTACTTTTAAAAAAAGGGTGAGCAGACCATTTAGCATGTAAAAAGGTGTACTATCCAACACATTTCCCAGTCGTTTAGGGTGACTCTCTCCCAGTCTTGCACATCTAAGTCTTGCCACAGATTCTATATTAGATTTAGTTCTGGACTTTGACTCGGCCACCCCAACACATAAATATGCTTTAATCTAAACCATTTCTTTGCAGCTCCAGCTGTATGTGTGCTGCTACAAAGTAAACTTCTAACAGCTGTTCTTCCAGGATTGGTCTGTATTCAACTCCCACCATTTTCCCATCAACTCTGCTTGCGTGCTTAAGAAAATCATCCCCACAGCATCATGCTGTCATCACTATATTTTGCAGTGGAAATGGCGTGTTTAGGATAATGCACAATGTTTGTTTTCTGCCACATATATCATTTGCATGTAGGCTAAAACGTATAATTTTAGGTTTTAGAGCACCGGCTTTCAAAAATGGCTTTCTTGGTGCAAATAAATAGCATATCTGGGGAGTGCAAAACATAAAGTTGTCCTGTTGCCAAATTTGTCACACCTGAGCTGTCAATCTCTGCAGCTCTTCCTGAGTTACCAAGAGTTAGGTGTTGATCTATCAAATAAGATGCCAACATTAAAGCTTTTTTGTTGTAGTGGGCAAATGTAAAACAATTTCAAGGGGTAAAATAAACTTTTGCAAGGCTTTGTGCACACAACTGTACTGACCAGATTCTGCCATATACAGTCGACATTGCTGTTTGTGTCATAAAAGTCAAGCCAAATATGTACTGTTTCCATCCTTCCTCAAAGAATATCCCAATTGAAATCCTGGCTATTTCTCACAAGGAGCATGTGTGGGACATTACTATTTAATTAGTCTAAGTATTTTGCTTTAAAAGAGAAAATGTATCATTAAAATGCAGTATTTTGTCTTTGTTTCCAGTTGTTTCTAAACCCTAAGTGCAATGACCATACCTGGTTTGTCTGGAGCGCTTTCTGCCTCAATGGATCTCCCAGAAGTCCCTGCTGCTGGGTCGGTGGGGCCGCCGGTGGTCCCTGGGGTTATCAGTGTGCTCAGAGTTCCTACATCACTCACACAGAACTGCAACACACACAGAAGAAGACTCATTTGTGTAAAAAAGTCAGATTCAGTCCCTTTTACACAAAATGTGTAAAGGTGCTTCTGTTTTCTTTATCTGATATAACTCGAACTCTTTCTGTTCCACAAGAGGAAGATTTTCCCCAATTAGAAAACTATTTTTCCAAATATTTAACTATCTAGAAAAACAACTAAATAAGTAAATAAGAGAACCTGCTTATGATTACATAACAACTTCCTAACAGCATCTTGCAGAAGCTAACATACACTGGTCCTTACATTTTTCTGCACACAGCAGTCCATAACATCACATCAGAAATAGGACCTCACCTTGAGGTTGCTACTGGGCAGAATGGCCATCCCCTCCTTCCACTCAAGGACATGGACGATGCTACAAGCACCCCCAACCTGTGCTGTCAGGGTGGGGGCCGCTATCTCATTTGGTCTGCTGCCTTTACATGGGTTTGCCACAGCGAGGGCTTGAGTCAGTTCCACTTTCTGGTGAACAGGGGGAGCTGCAGAAGACAGAGCATTTATCCCTATAAACACATTGTTCCTGGTGTAACTTACTGGGAACACTTAAAGCAACCGTTTACTGGCATGTCAGAAAAGCAGTTCAGCTGGTCGTCATCACAAGATTTTTTTTCTCAAAAAAATGTAGAGAAGCTGGAACACAACCGTGAAACTGAATTTACCCAACGATAGCTATGAGTCTTTTTCATCACTGTGGTGGAAATTTGGCCAACTCTTCTTTGCAGAATTGTTTTAATTCAGACACATTGAAAGGCTTTCAAATATGAATGACCTGTTTAAGGTCAAACCACAACATCTAAATCAGATTTAAGTCCAGACTTTAATCAGGCCACTCAAAAACCATATTTTTTTAGGAGGTGGACTTGCTGGTGTGTTTTAGATCAGCCTCCTGCTACATAATCCAAGTGCGCTTGAGATGAAGACAGTTGGACATTCTCCTTCGGCATTTTCTGGTAGAGCAGACTTCATCTTTCCATCAGTGTTGGCAAGTTCTCCGGGTTCCCCAAAAGTGCAATATTTTCCCAAAAGTCTTAGGAAGAATGATTTCTGTCAATAGTAGAGAGTTATTTTTCACCTTTTGCCAGGCTGTTTTAAATACCTATTTTTCTTTTTAATCTCTTTAATGTAATGTTTGTCTGATATAAAATTTTGTTTGAGGATTGAAACATTCAAGTTTAGCAAAAAAGCAAAACCAGAAGAAAGTAGTCTGGCATTCTGAGCAAGCAAACACCAACAAGTGAGAACATGTCTCAGCTCAATCGGCTGGGCTTGTTTTATGAATCCTCAAAAAGCAAAACAAGTCTGATGTGATTGAGCATTCATATTTTTAACTTCTATTTTTTCTTAAAAATGAAAAAAAAAAGATGAAAGAAAGAATTTAAAATAAATCAATCAGCTATTTTTTGGAGGAAAGTGGGCTTTCCTCCCAAGGAGGGTTCTACTGACCATGTCAAGTGCATGTCTCTAAAACTGAAATTAGGTACATTAACCTCTTTATTCGTACTCAGGGGTCATTATGGCTAAATTATTTGCAATATAAATACAAATACACTACTTTTAACATCACACTAATAGGGCCCAACAGCCAAAAACATGGGTTCTTCTAGCTTTATCATCAGAAACTTCACAAAACAAAAGTGCAGTGGAGATCATGTCAAGAACTGCCAGACAAACCAGGAGGTAGTGCTGATGGCGACTAACGCTGTGTTTTATTAAGGATTTTCCAAACTATGGCTGCTTTATTTCTTTAACAATATAGGAACCAAGCAGCATCAGTTCATTGCACTAACACATTATTCGTAGCTGGTTGGTTTTTCTCACCTTGGAGGAGCAGAGCTGTGGTGGTGGTGTGAGGCTGGGCTCGGGCCTTCTTGGCAACACTGTCACAGATGAGGATGGTCTCGCTGGCAGAGGAGGGCGATGGGTCAGCAGGTGCGCCCTCAGGTTCTTTGGATTGAGTATCCATGTTTACTTTGCCACTCATATTGGTGGGTCCCTGTTTCCTGTGTTGGGCTGCTGACAAGACAAAAAACGGCATTAAAAGCCTAAGAAGCTTACTTCGAGAAAAGTTTCGAAGAAACCAGGTTTTTAAAGGAAAGTTTCAGAAATGTGTGAAGTTTCTTTGTAATTTTATCTTGTTCAGCATACAGTTCTTTGCAAAAAGTATAGATACCAGTTAAACTTTTTCACATTTTGTCACGTCACATCCACAAACTTGAATCTATTTTATATAACCTGACTCATACTTGTGAAGGGAAACAAATTATGTTTTTTTTTTTTTTTTACAAATACAAATTTGAAAAGGGTCGTGTGCGTTTGTGTTCAATCTCCCCTGAGACAGACAATATTTCATAGAACCACATTACCCTGCAGTAACAGCTCCAAGTCTTTAGAGGTGTGACCCTACAAGCTTTGCACATCCACAATTTGACGTTTTCACCCTTTCTTCCTTGCAAGATCAGACTGAATGGAAGTCTCTAAGCATCAATTTTCAAGTCTTGTGTGGGGATGGATTGAACAGAGCTTTGTGAGATGTTCAAAGCTTATATTGTTTTATAACCTAACCCTTTCTCTGATCTGTTAACTGTGATCCTGGGTTCTCATGATGTTGTTTCCACATGGATGTTCCCAAACAGACTTTATTTATCCAACTCATTTTGGAAACTATGTACCATTTTCCTTACACTTCACAATCATCCACTACTTTAAGTTGGGTATTGACATAATTTGAAAAACAAAGGTAGTAAAGAAATAATACTAAAAAACATATTGTTTTTACTTTTTAAGGGTTTGTAGACTTGAATCCCTGTTACAATACTTTCACTTTGTCCAAAAGATTGTTAGATTTGATGCAAAAACTGCTAGAAATCTAGTTTCAGTTTTTAACAGGCCTCTAGTTCTTTTTGAATCGGATGTACAGTAGCTAGATGTATTAAACGACTTCAGATAAAGTCAGAGAGGATGCTCTAATAGAAATACAATAAAACAATAATAATATAGCCTGTCCTAGAGAAACGCTGAATTTAGATTTATAAAATTATAAAACAACTACGGCCAATATGACTTTCAAACAACCATCCATCACATCCAATGAAATAAGGCAACAATGGTGACACGCCAATATTTACGCACAAGCTTTCAAGTCCGTCCACACACACACACACACACACACATACACATACACAAAAATACAGCATTTCAGTTAAAATGGCGGAGGATCTGAAATCTATAAGCCAAAAAAATGTGTAAAACCAAAATATCAAGTCCTTTAAAACCCATAATTATGTACACACATATATATATATATATATATAAACCTCACTAATAATTCCACGAGAAGCATCTTCAATGAATGAACATCGTCTTACCCTTACAACGTTAAGCATGTCGGACGCCGTAGTAACAAAAATGCAGCCGCCTAGTTTTATTATTTCAAAGAATTTAAGTCATTAAATTTAATTAGGACATAGTTTATTTCTCCCCAAATATCGAAAGGTTTCCGGTTGATTACATCCATACCGTTAAAAAAAAGGTACTTCTTGGATATTTAAAAAAATAAAAAGCCAAGACAGAAACCGGAGCCTGTTCTTATAAAAGACAACGCGGAGAGTGCCCGTGTGTCGGTTTAAAACAGTTATAAACGTGAAACTAAAGGCGTTGGCAGCATTTAGGAAACTGACATTTGGCTTACCAGCGCTGCTTTCCTGCGGCTCCGGAGCTCAAATTGCGCATGCGTGTAGCTACCACACAGTAGCTGGTCCTCTTTATTTTCCTGACTTGTGTTGCAGGCGCTTCATTTTTAACAGAACTTCAGTGGGCATGTTCTGGTTTGTCAAGTAAACTGCATACTGGTCCATGACTTTCATTTTAAAATGGGGAGAATCGTTCAAAGCAGAACATGAGGATGTTCTCACAGCTAGAACCACTTTCATGAAAGACCACTTACATAATTAGCACGATATAGGTCACGTCGATACTGCAGTCAGTGCTCTTAAATAAAGCACGCCACATGTTTATTTCATTAAGATCTTTAATTGAACATACAATTAACAAAACAATCATTTTCATCTTAATCATAGGGAGCAAAAATAATCTGTTGGACAGGACAAAGATGCTGCATTCAGCTCGTCTTTCTACAGAACGCACACCATCTGAATCCAGTTGCGAATGCAAGAGGTCCAGTATGAGAATACTTTAAACCTGGGGAAAAAACTAAAGAGCACAAATATGAAAAGCAAAAAAAAAAAAAGAAAGCTGAATTAACCTGGACGTCGAGGAAAATGTGACACTGCAAATTAGGCATTGATGTCTACTTGAATTTAAATTAACCATTGCCTCAATTTATCTAAGAATTTAGGGGAAATGCATTTGTTAAAGCACAGCATATGTACAATTTATATAAAAAAAAAAGACCACTACTAAGCCTACAATGCAAGAAGTTCAAATGTAAGAAACTCTTCCCATGCAGTTATGTTTAATGACAAGGCTCTTCCATCCCTCAAAGCAAGGTTAAAAAAGAAATGATCAAGAGAAAAACTGCATCAATATCAAATACTTCAACAACAACTCTGCTCTTGGGTACAAAGCAAATGTATTTGAATCAAATTATGCTCTACATAATAATCTGGGGAAAGCAAGAATGATGGTAAATAGTGGACCACAAGCAAATTGATAGCAGTGACCAAAAAGCACTTGAACCTTGCTCTTACAAAGCCGAAAAAAGGATTTTAATGAAAACAAGTTTTAAAAAGAAAAAGGTTGAACCAAAAGACTGTTCAGAAATTTGGAGAGATCTTCTTCAGAAGCAGCTCTTAATACCAATTTCAAAACCATAGCCCTGAAAATGTGCATTTATTGATGACATGTCAAAACGGCACACTCTAGAAGAGGAGAAACAAAATAAGGAAGCAGAAGCCTGCGACGCTGCTCATTATTTACAGCATTATAATAAAACTACAAACGTGTTTTCCATATCTAATCCTGAGAGGCTGATCTAGATCGTGAACGAGACCTGGAGCGAGATGCTGAACGCTTCTCTCTGGATTTAGAACGACGGTCTTCCTGTGGGGACGGGGAGCGGGAAGCTGATTTGGCAGCACACTCCTCTTTTCCATTCTCAACAGGAGAAGCGGAACGGCTGCGGGACTTCTTGTTGTCACCACCCACATCCATCTCCTTGGATCTGCTTCGAGAATCCCGCTCCGACTTTACTTTAGAGCGGCTCCTAGAACGGGACTTTGATTTGCGATCAGCAGAATGGGAACGGGATTTCTGTGACCGTGACCGAGATTTGGACTTGTGGGACCCAGAATGAGATCTATGGGTGCGAGAGCGTGACTTGCGTTCTCCTGACTTGGAACGAGACTTGGAGCGAGAATGGTGCCGTCTCTTGTTGCTTCGGGAACGAGATCTAATGGGGTGGGGGGGTGAGAAATAATGATAATATGAGCATGTATGCAAAATGTTAAGTGTTACAGTGGATTCAAAAGAATAACTTATTGCATCTAGATGACATATTTAAATCCAAATTAACCTGGAGTGAGATCTGGAACGACTCCTTGAGCTCCTGTGGCTTCTGCTATGGGAGCGGCGGCGACTTCGAGACCTGTTGACAGGAGAGGAGTCAAACATATTACATCTCCAGAATAGGTTTTAATAAAAATAGATCAACTCAAGTTTGTCTTTAAAAATAATTGAAATCCATGAGGAAACCCACCTGGAGCGGCTCCCAGAGTAAGACCTTCGTTTGCGGGGTCTGTCCTCCACCAACCGAATTTTGCGCCCGTTGATGTCTGTGCCGTCTAACTTGTCGATAGCCTTTTTCATGTCGGAGTGGGTCCGGAACTCAATTACTCCCTCGTTGGTCCGTTCCTTGTGGGCGTCTGCGTAAGTCACCTCGCCTGCCTGGCGCATGAAGTCCTTAACAAGACAGTTAAATGGGGAGAAATATGGTTAAAAACTCACAGTTTCAGTTTTCAACGGTTAACCGAGCAAATGAGAAAACAGAAATGGCTTGCCTTGAGGTCCTGCCAACTGCAGCGGCTCGACAAGTTTTCCACAATGAGACGGTACTCTGTACGGACTGGAGGTCCATACTTGTCCCTTCCGGGGCGGCTCCTGCTGCTGTAACCACTACCTTTAAAGATGACAGCACACACGAATATGTTTCAGAACAAATTAAACTCAAGGAGTCCAAAAAAAAAAAAAAAACCTACTGGTCTGGACTACTGAATAAAAACAGGCCAGATCGAACTGGGGAAAAAACTCAAATAGGAGTCCCTTAAATCCCCATTTCCTTCACAAAGCTTCAGATAGATTTAACAGCCACTGCAAAGACTCTTTAAAGTCTGTAGCATTCACATCATAAAGAGGTTTGCTGCTGCAAAGAACACCACTGCTTCCATTTCCAGCAAAACAATGCCCTTTTAACGAAAGTACATCATATTGAAATGCTTTGGCTGAACAGTGATGTTCTTTCAGGTCCTCTGAACCCTGTAACAAAAAGAGAGGAGGCATCCACATGGTTTTTGTTAAAGGACACTGGTGAATTAAATCGAGTCTAAATGGTACTATAATTTTTTTTTTTTTTTTTTTTTTTTAAGTATTTTAACTGGTACCTTACCAGATGCTAGTCTGGAACACTCTTTTCCCAGTTTTGCACTTACAAATTTTCTTTAGATTGTAAGTTGTCAACTACAGCCGATCCAGTCATGTTTGCTGTCAACATAGAAACCAATGGCAATCCTCACCATCACCCCTGGCCTATTGGCAAAAGGCTGCTGTCATCATGGCTTCCGGTTAGGTCAGCCAAGGATCAAGGGGGGCAAAGGTCACACACACATTGTAAGGTGAAAGCCAAGGCCAAACGGGACAGGCAGTCATCTTTAGCCTCAATGGACTCTCAGCCTCAGCCCGCAGCTGGACTCTTTCAAATTGAAACATCAAGGACTTTTGTTAATGTTTAATATATAGAAAAATATATAGAAATGCCAAAGTTAGCAATACACAAATTAAGAAAAACTGTTAAGTCCTAACCTCCAAGCACAGTTTACGCTTGCCATGTCTGTTCAAATAAAGTAAATGTGAAGTAAATGATTCAAATAAATTAGAAAGAATTTTAACTTACAAATGAATCATCTTACACCATCAAGAGCACTATGGATCACCCTACACCCTGACTTGTAGTTATTTGCTCATTCCCATCAAGGAACCATTGTTTAATGCAAACCGGTCCATGATCAAGAGGAGCAAAAACATGCAGGTCAGCAACCATTAATGAAATTGAAAACCATTTGAGAGGGGGGCAGGATTTGAGCTACACAAAAAAGGCGAACAAATTACTTTCAACATGACCACAGATGAGTTTGGGAAAATAAGATACTTAGCTTAGTCCAACTACTGCTAACAAACGTGAAGAAACTGAATATAAAACTACATATCAAGTTTTAGAGAATAAAAAGAGGCATGCACGGTATGTGTGTATCCCAAGGCTCTTGTTCTAAATCAAGATTATTTACCTGAAGAAAAAAAATGAACAAATACAAGCCATCCGGACAAAAATATGAGGAAAAAAACTGGTTAACCTAAGTTAAATGGCTAAAGAACGGTTCTCTTCCCATTTTACATCGTAACCTCCAACCCGAGGGGAGGGGGAAAGAGGATATCTTGAAACAGATTGCACTTACTGCGCCCTCCACCCCAGTAACCCCCACCGTAGCTGTCTCGGTCTCGCCGTGGGCCCCGGGCATGCTCGACGATCACCCGCTCTCCGCACAGCTCCTTTCCGTTTAGCTCGTACACGGCATCGTCGGCATCCCGGTTGTCCTCAAACTCCACGAATCCATAACTACAAGAAAAAAATATGGTTCAACATTAGGCACTTAATTAAATAAAATAAATTTAAACACACGGACAACATCAAGCGGCTAGCTCGGACCACGCTAGCTCTGCAATGTAGAAAATACAAAGCCGCCATATTGGCCATGCGACATTTGCTACACGGGTTAGAAAGATGGTACAAACCTAAAACAAAAACGACTTATGCTCAGTCAAAATCCGTACATAACTTTACAGGCAGCCAAACTTACCAGCTGAAACAACGAAATTTCGTGTTACAGCGTTCAAATATCATGCACTTACGTTGTTCACGTCAGCGGTTTCAAACCTACTGTTCGTATATTCAGTCAAAACTCACCCATTTTTCAAATCAATTTCCATTAGTTTTCCATATCCGCTGAAAAATCGCTGAATGTCCTTTTCGCGGACGTGATGACTTAGGCGTCCAATGTAAACTCGTGGCATGTTTATTTTATATTTCAGCCTAACCTAACGTTGTTCTAGACGGTTCTTCCGAACAACTCCTAGCGTCGGTTGCGTCACCCTCAACCTTTCTGAACAACGGTTTCGCTCGAGGCCAAAGTCAGCCAATTACAACGAAGCTAAATACTGCGGTACTTCCCCTTCAGAACCTTCAAAATAAAAGCAGCTTTACTCATTGTTTTATGGCCAGCTTTTTGTCATAATGTAGTAGACCTTATTGAGAGTAAATCAGGGTCGTGGCAGTGGATTTGCGAAGTTACTGCGTCTAGTTTGTGAACCATTTTTACACAGTCCTGAAATCACGAATTTTGTTCAGAATGGTACGGAAATTCGACATAGATCCATCAAGAGTGGAGGAAATGAGACATGGTGGTTGCCTCATGTTGTGGGGGGATGCATTTTTTAAAATATCAATGAAGCCAGTGTGTGTGCTGATGGATGAATTTAATTAAAGAAGAAAAACTGGAAGAACACCTTTTCCACTAGTCCCTACTTTTAAAGGTTGCATAAAACTTCAGACTGGGGTTGGAGATTCCTCTTCCATCAGGACGACCCCAAACACAAAGCCACAGATACAAAGTGATGGTTTAGCCGGAAACACATTTAGGTGTTAAAATGGGTCAGTCAATGTACAGCCCTGAATTCAATTGAGAAGCTGCAGCAATATTTGAAAACAGCTGTTATGGCTTTATTCAATCTGCCAATTGTATTTGCCAAGAATGGAACCAAATATCAGTCTTTATATGTGGAACGTTGGTTGAGATTTAAATCCCAAAAAGCCTTGCACCTGTAACTACAGCAAACGGTTGTTCTTCAAAGTATTGACAAAATGGAGGTGAATACAAATGCATGTCCTATTTTGGATTTGCATAAAAAAAATTTTTTCTCCCATCTCCCAATTACATAAAATCCCATCAAAATACGTTGTGAATCAACACATCTGCAAAGCAATGGCTTGTTTCTGGGATCATTTCTGCCCTCCGTATTAGTGCCATTGATACTGCTGGTAACTTAAATGTCACACAAGAAAGTAAATTTCCCTTTTGAAATACCCGATATGACACAAGAAAAGAAAGTAATGGAGAGAGAGAACATTTTATTTATGTAAAAACCCGGTTTTAAAATGACTGGTCCGACCTAATCCACATTAGGCTCATACAAAAGCAGAGCTGACATCGTGCGCCCTACCCAAATTAATTCTGGGTAGATTATGGAGTAAATGTCTTTACCTGTTCTTAAAATATCAACCAGCAAGAAGTAAACCTTGAAGTTTTGTCTTTTTTTTGCAGTAAACCCAAGTAAACCAGCTTTTTTGACAATATTTTAATTTTAAATTGCTCAAATCAGGTTGAAAAAAGGTATCAATGTAATGTTTAGAAAACCTTGAACTCCTTGTATTTCTTCCTCACACAGCCTCACCACATCAGTCATGTTAATCAGTTTCTTTTTTTTAGCCCCAAAAGTTGTAATTTTTTCCAACTCTGACAGTAAAGCCATTAGCAAACCAGATAAATAATATATTTTACTAATTTGGCTTAAACTATAAATTAATTATAGTCCTGTCAATTAGATCTCTCCCTACATCAGGCAGCTGCACAGAAACCTAAACAGAGTTTTGTGATTTGGGCCAAAATAAAAACTGCAACAGCTTTCAGTTCAGTCAAATAGCAGGAGAATATAGAAAGACATCAAAAGAGCAGCAAAACTCTCATGTGGATCAGCCTAGTTTAACACAATCTGACTGGTTGTGGTGTAAATGAATTCTTTGTCTTCTTCTCTGGTATGTGTGAAGTGGGAGAGAAAAGAGAGAGAGAGAAAAAAAAAAATCGGCTAAACCATAAAACAAATGCATTCAATCCAATGGTGTTTTCTGGTGAACATCACCTGCTTTACAACTGAACCTTTTCTGTTGCTTTTAGAGGAGCTCTCACTCCCCACCTGTCTGTACAGGCAATGACAACAAAACAACTGCCAAACTCCCGCAGTTCGATTCAGAGAGTTCTTTAAGCAAATCAATAAGGGCGACTTGACCCCGGCTTCAGGGGAAAGAGGTCGTTAGAAGAGGGAGGGGGCCCAGGTGTCTTGGCCTTTTAATTGGCTTTGGCGCGGAGCTGCGCCCTCTTGCCCGTTACAGCCTGGAAGCCAGTCTTGATGCTAGCGACGGAGCAGCGGGAGTGGCACGTCTCGCACTGCAGGAAGTAAAGACGAGTGTCCTTCTGCAGGATGGTCTCTGGGGAGCGGCAGGTGTGACACGTCACGTATTCCTCTGCAGGAAGGAACGGAAATTAAGATTTCAGGACACACAGGGCTTCATTAAACAGGACTGGAAACTGATTAACCAGACAATACAAACAAATTCTTCATGACAACCCTGAGACTACATTACCCACAATCCAACAACACTACAGCATAACACATTCATTTGTAAATTTTGGACCTTACAGAGCGTTCTTTTTGTTATTAAATGTCACATTTTCGGAGTTCCCATTCGGGAAATTTAACTCCATGCGACCTTCTTGTTGCAACTCCTACTGGGAAAGTCCTAGCTCACCAGGCAACCCCAGGTTTTGCATCAAATATGGCACCTGGCATAAAGGATCTAGTGAAAGTTCTCGGTATAAACTTAGCACCTCTGACTGTTTGTATCGTGTTAAATAAGCGGCACACAGGCTGCTGTAAACAACAGGTTGCTTTTGTGTTTGAATGCATAAAACGGAGCCTGTCAGTTTGTGCTGCCAACGGTAATCAGCACTAGAACAAATGGCCGATCCCCATATTTCCCATTTGATCAAAAACTGTTGGAGATACTTGTAACCATTAAGCTTTTGAAATGATCCATAAATAGTTTATGATCAGTTTTAACATTAAATAGGGATTATTATGTTGAACCATGAATGATTATTGTGTGAAACCTCAAAAGATATTTTACAAACAAACATCTTTGTTTTTAAATAAAATCCTCTATCAATGCATTTAAACATGCATTGGTAGAGTTGCATTAGTGTTTGGAAAAAATTGGCTATGTTCTCCTATTGGCTTTCTAACGATACCCTCCAAACATGTCGCTACAGAGTAAACAATCCTTCTGGTTTACATTTGCAAAAGCAATACGATCAAAGTTAGCTCAAAAAGTAAGTAGAGGCATTTCCAACTTACTGATATATCTTCTCAACACATTTTCTATCTGTTTCTGTTGAAATCTGCCTTTGATCACAAGCTGGTTATTTCCATCTATAGAGCCGCTGAGAAAAGACAAAAAAATCAGGAACAAACGTTATTAAAGTGCACACGCACACAAATGTCTATGATCTTTTAAGAACAAGAATGTTCAACGTTACACTACAGTTTCATATCACCATAAAAAAAATTTTAAAAAAAAGAGTACCTTGTTCCCAGCTCAGCCAGCAGAAAAGCAAGAAGATGTTTAGGCTGACGATGCAACCTGTGAGCAAGAAAAAAGCATGAGCTCTCTGACAAACCTTGGTCAGTGGGTGAAACACAATGAGGGGGGTCATTGTGACTCACAGTTTGCAGATATCTGTGAAGTTGACAAAGGATGTTTTCTTGGTTCCCACTCGGACCACCTGAGGGGGCTTCATCACAAATTTCCTCTTCTCTCCAGCCACCATGTCAGGATTTTTCTCCCTCATGATGTTGAAAACTCTGTTTAGGAGCTGAGATTAAAAACAACAATTTGCGGGATAATATCTTCCACAAAGAACTCAAACATTTGTTTATAACCATCCCTAGACGTAGTTTTTATCTTGTGCTAGGATACGTGCGTAGAAATAAAGCAGAGATGGGTCTCTGGGTTTAACTATGTCCTTTTCCTGGACAAAGCCACTGACTGAGATGTTGCTCTCATTAAGATAGTGTAATCTCACTGTTTTAGCCATGTCTCGCTCCTAGACGCCGCGTCTCAAAGAATTGATGGACCTAATGCCGTCATTAACTGTATGTACTCTCCTTGTTTTTTCTCCCTGTTGAAGATGGCTCAGTGCTTCTGTTCCTAGATGTGCGTCTTTCATGAGTAGAGCCAGTGACAGAACTACAGCTACCATGAAATTTGTGTACTCTTATTGTTTTGCTTGCCTGGAGAAAGGACTCTTGGCCATATTCTTTTGTTTTTAGCTATATTCCTTTTCTAGACTGAGTTAGTACTGCTGTCAAGTGTGCATGCTTTCATTGATTTTCGTTCCTATAGAAATTATTCCTGGCTCCACGCTTCAGTTTTAATCTTTTTCTCATTCCAAAATACCCCATCTTAAAAAGAAAAAAAGATCGACAAAGCTAATATTGTCATTTATTGTCTGTTCGTGTTGTTTTACACCCACAGAAAGTGCCTCTGGCTCACTGCTTCTATTTTCTATTGTCTTTTTCCCAGACATGTGTTCAGAAAAGAGCTGACCGAGCTAATGCTGCCAACTGTGCGTGGTCTCCATATTTATCGTTCCAACAAAAAGTATTCCTTAGTGTTTCAGAGCGTCTTTCATGGGAAGTGCCAATGACAAAGAGATTACCATTATTAACTATGTGTACCATGATTCTTTTTCTTTTCTGAAGAAAAGTGTCCTGGCTCAGCGCTTTTATTTTAAACTGCGTCTTTTTTCTAGACAGCACCACTAAATGGAGCTATAGTTCTTCTAAACTGTATGTGTCCATTTTCCTTTTCCTCAGTTTCCCATTAAAAGTACTGCTGGTCCAGTGCTTGTGTTCGATCTTCTTTCCCATGGAAACTTCTCTTTCTGTGTTTTTCTGCGGTTCCTCTCAGTCCCCAGTCGGTTGCAGCAGATTAATACTGAGCCCGAGTTTGCTGAAGATTTCTTCCTGGTAAAAAGAAGGGGTTGATGCAATACCTATGCTTCCCTAAGCCAACGTTTTACCAAGTAGCATTAAATGATCAACTAAAACCAACTATCGCGTTAAACAACTGAACTGGATTGAAGATGAATATGACTATATGATAGGACGATTGGAATGAAATAGATTTATTTGAACTGAACCTAATTCTAGAAGACTTTGGAGCCGTTTGCTATGTTAAAATGCCTTGAGATGTTTAATGTAAATTGGTACTATAAAAATAAACTGAATGTTGCCGTAAAATTGAACAACACACACTGCAACTACAATACCTCATTCCGTTTGTTTCCTGTGCCGTCCTACCTCATCATAGGTGTAGTCTCTTTCCGTGCCAGCCCACGCTGGTCCCAAGGAGGAAACGAACGAAATTCCGTCACTGTTCTTGCTCTCTTCATCCTCCAGTGCTGCAAACATAGTATGCAAACCTTGTAAAAACAACGCAGCCTTCTTTACACTCGTACCATTCAAGGAAAGCTGTTAAAATCTCTACCGTCATCTTTTTCAGACTCTCCCTCCTCGAAGTCGACCTTCTTTGGCTTCTTCTTTTTGCCAGAGAAATCGACATTGTCCTCCTCAGGCGCCTCCGTCTGCTCCCCTTCGATTTTCATCTCCTGGTTTTTACCAGTATTAGGGGAAACTCAGTGTAAGTGCAAAGGAGGGGAGAAGTATAATGACTAACTATAAGTGGGGGAGAGGGGAGGGAAAAGGGAAAAAAATGCTGTCTATTATTGACCGACCTTTAATCCTTCTTCTATGTCATTCTCAAATTTCTTGGGCTTCTTCTTTTTTTTCTTCTGGTTGAAGAAGTTCAAGTCATTCAAATCATCAGATAGTTCTGCAAAGATAAACAAGCCTTGCTAAAATCTAGTCTCGTATACTTTCCATCAAGACTAATGTTGCATAGTGGCTGAAAACAAGTAACCACTTTGTCTTTACAACCTTTTTTTCTGATTTCGTCTTCATCTATATCCACCTCCTTGTCCTCTCCGACCTCTAGCTCTACCTCCTTGGCTTCCACCTCCTTCGCCTCTTCTCCTCCTACCCCCTCTCCTCCTTCCTCATCCAGCATGAAGGGCTTCTTCTTCTTTTTCTTCTTCTTGGTCATGTTGGGATCGAAAATCATCTAAAAAAAATGGAGGGAAACCGAATTGGCACAAAATTAAAAACAAAAGGTGTAAAGAAAATAATACATGATGACATTCAAGCTTTCAGGAACATGTGAATCTGAATAACTGGCAATATATAGGAGCGAGGGACTTTGGACATTATTACATGCTTAATATCTCTGTATACTTAAGTCATTTGAACCCAGGGTTGACTAAACATTTTTTATTTCAAATTTCATGAATATTCCAGACAAAAATTTTCCAGATTTCTTTTTTTTAGCACATTTTTAAAGTAGAAATACTGAAGTTGAGTTTTAGTGCAGGGCAAATATTTCTAATAGGGTCAGTCTGGAGGAGGAATGGACAGTTAGGTGGACAGAGACAGACGGATAGCAGGATGGACAGTTTCAAGGACGGACAGGCAGACAGGTGGCTGTTTGATGGATGAACAGACAGACGATAATTAATGGATGGATGATGAACAGAGGGATGGATGGACAGATTAATAAACAGGTGGATAAGTAGCCAAACGGATGGATGAATGACTACATGGACAGTCCAACAGAAGGATGGATGAATAAAGTTTTAAACCGTGTCACAAGAAATACAGACTTGAGACAAACGCAAAAGGGGCTTTATATGCAGTAAACGATTGCATGTTCTTGACACAATGCATCAGCTGGTGCCACAGTGGTGATGTCTGTCACGGTTTTATTTTAGCTCTAATAGCAGTTTGAGTCAGGCATCAAACTAAGCTAAATCTGGGTAGCTGTTAGAAATTAACGGTTAGCAACGCTGCTTCTGGGTAGCTAACATTACCCGCTCAGTTTGAGAGTTCCAGCGGCTACGACACGGCGGATTTACGAACTACAGTGAATATTAATCACCCACTCGCCTTAATAAACTCCAGTTCAGCAGAACATTTCGCTGCTTTAAAAAAACCTGTCTGGTTGCTCGGTCCGCTGTTAGCCCGGTTACAGCGGCCATGTGAGAGCTGCCGCGGACAGGGAGGGGAGCAACACTGACGAGGCCCAAAGTCATCGAAAAGGACCGAGAAATAAACCATCTGCGTCCTCCGTAGCTCCTACCCCAACACGGACTAAACACAGAGTAGCCTGGGCTTTCTTACCTCGTCTCCTGACATGTTTATGGGTTGAAATAGAGAAAATTCAGTCAACTTCTCTTATCCCTCGATCACTTCCACACTTCTGCGTTGAGATATTTCTTGCATCAGCGCTGGGCATGAATGCGCATGTGTGAAGTCGCTAAACCCTGACGTCACGGCAAGTCGTTAAGGAGCGTTCAAGATCAAAACGTTACAAAAGGTTCCTGAAAGCATGGGATTTTATTGTTTCCCGGCTTGCAGAGGTGTGTAAAAAGAAAATTAACGGATTAATGGACGGCGGGATATAGCTTTAATTTACTAATTTAAAATATTGGCATTGCCAGACCTTTACCTAAAATGTATATACATCAAGCATCCATCCATCCATCCATCAACACATAAATCCGTTTTATCCATCCATCCATCGTGTGGCTTTTACAGGTTTCACTTTTAAAGCCTGACCACTGGAGTTATATTTATATATTCATTATCACCTAAGGATTTATATTTTAGAATTACCTACTAAAAAGAGGGGGAACCCTGGAAAAGTGTAGAATTTTGACATGAAAAATGTGGAGGACATCTGATTAAGGGCAATACTATTGCTCAATGTGGATAAAATTCTGGTCATTTTAGTTTCTGGGCGCAGATACTTCTCCCCTCCAATGTGAACATGATCTCACAGTACAAGTTAGTTAACAGAGTGCCAGCACAGGTATGGGACATATGATAGTTATGAAAAATGGAAAATCAATTATGGTAAAAAAGCACCAACTGTTCGTTGCGAAAATTTCCAGTGAAGCAAATACACTTAAATGTATTTACTCTGTAAAATTACTGGCAGCTGTTAATAGACAAACAGCTTGATGCGAGGATATGAACTGTTGACTTCACACTGTACATTTTCTCTTTCAATTCATGAATCCCGAATTGCTATAAAATAATTTTATAAATAACATTCTATTAAAGAGGCATTCAGTCATCCAAGAACAAAACGATGCTAATCCATTTAAACATCAAAAAACAAAACTACTTAAGTTCAGGTAAACATTAAAATAGTATTGCCACTTGTACAGTTTTCCTGCGTATATCCACTGTGATCTTAGAGTTTTCTTGCACGTTGACAATCTTTGGGTCTTTTCAGGACTAGTCTTGCACTGAGTTAACCTCTGGTTGCTTTGAATCTGGATAACTGACAATATGTGGGAACATTCCTTTATTCCAGCTCCAAAATGACAGCCAAAAAGGCCCTGCAGAGGATAGTGAAGGGAGCTGTGTCAGAGCTGCGGAAACATGGGACTGAACATTTTCTTGTTACAATCTCTCTATATGAACCTTTTGAACTGCTGCCTTCAGACAACTGGTACTGCCATCCATCCATCCATCTTCTATACCCACATCTTCCATAGTGGGTCACAGGGGAGCTGGTGCCTATCTCTAGCAGTCTATGGGCAAGAGGAGGGGTAAACCCTGAACTGGTTGCCAGTCCATTGCAGGGCAAATGGTACTGCCTCAAGCTATTAAAAATTAGCACTGCATATTATTGAACTAATTTCATGTATTTTATTCTGATCTGACCTGTAATGTTTCTTAATTTTTACACAAATCTATTGAAGATGCCAAAGATTTGCAGTTGTGTAATGATGACTTTATCTATTAAAGGAAAAAAGCCCCAACCACTCAAATACCTGTAGAATCAAGAATTTATTTCAACAGAACCTGACTGACAACATGAAGTAGAGCTCACACAGTGAGAGCCTTAATCCACAATAAAAGAAAACATGGAATAGTTGGCAATGTTCCCAAGAGTGGCAGGTCTACCAAAATGACTCCAAGAGCACATTGCAGACTCATCCAGGAGGTCACGAAAGAACCTAGAAAAACGTGTACAGCAATGTAGGCCTCACTTCAGTTGTGGTCAGCGATTCAACAACAAGAAAAAGGTATAGCAAAAACTGCCTCCACTGACGAGTTCCAAGGGAAAAACCACTGCTGACCAAGAAGAACATCAAGGTGATCCCCAAGACTTTGAGAAAGTATTCTGTGGCATGATGAGACAAAACTGAAAGTTTTTAGAAAGCTGCGGATCAATTTACAACTGGGATAAAACTAACACTGCATTTCAGAAAAACAACATATCATAGACAGTCAAACATGGTGGTGGTGGTAGCGTGATGGTCGGTGGCTGCATCATTGATTCAGAACCTAAAAGAGGGTGTCTGACCAACAGTTCATGACCTTAATCTCAAACATACTTGGGTTATGCAGCAGCACAATGATCCACAGGACACCAGCAAGAGCACCTCAGAATTGCTTAGGTGGCTTAGTCAAAGTCCAGACTTAAATCTGATTTAAACGCTGTGGTATGCCCTTAAAAATAATTTTAAGCTCCGAGATACTCCAGTGTTGCTTAATTGCCACCAAGAGTGGCAGGACCAGATATTAGGTTTAGGAGACATTGACTTTTCCACATAGGTTGGCTTGGATATCTTCTTACTCTAAATAACTGAAATCATCATTTGAAAACTGCATTTTGCATTTACTCAGATTATCTTTGATAATAAAACGTGTTTGACAAGGGAGGCACATCCTCTATATAATGAACCCAGTCTTAAAGTACTGATTTACATTTTAACTGGAGCTATCCTATGTTGTGCGCTCCAGCACAGTTCCCTTTTCTGGTCAGTGAGTTCCAACATCGACTCACAGCAACATCTTGGTGACTCGGTGTTGTCTGATGGCGTATACATGATCTTCACTGCTTAAGACAGCCGGTTCTACAAAGACCCGCTTCTTACAAATCAAACCATTTACAAAAAACATATCCAAATAGTAGAATTTCTTATAGGCATTTAACCTTTTTTTAAGTTAATGAATGCGTTTACCTTTCAAAAAAGAATATCTCCAAACTTCCTGGTGGTGCAAAAAAACAAGAATGTATTTATTTTTAATTGACTGTAGGAAGAATAGTTGTAGGATAGATTCCAGGTTCCTGGCAGATGTCGATGTGCCCCCGGGCAAGGCACTGAACCCCAAGTTGGCTACTGATGCATATCGGTGTATGAATGTGTGCGCGTTATTGAATAGGTGAATGTGGCTGTAGTATAAAGCTCTGAATGGTCGGTCTGACTAGAATAGCTCTGTATAAATTCAGTCCATGTCCCATTTAACGTTGCTCCATTACAGCCGTACTCTACACCTGCACACAAGACTGACAGTGAACATTCGATAAAGATAAAGCTTCCACAACGGTAAAGGAATTGTAAACTTTTAATGATTCTGCAAATAAAATTCTCTCCTGGATAAATAAAACAGAAATGCAAACATGCTTGCCCATCTGTCCTTGTGTTTTTTTTCTATTTTATGTAAAAACTTGTGACCTCAAAAATTTATTCTTTAAACTCCAAAATGCAGATGGCTGTGGGTTGACTAATCTGAAATCGTAAATCACCACTTCCATCCGAATGCAACTAGTAAGGTGTGACAATAGTTTATTATAACTATTATTATTTTTTAACAATATATAATTTGAAACAAAACCCTTATGAGAAGGACAAAGACAGGGAGAGCAGGATGAAAAGTGTGAGGTTAAACATCCGTATGGTGTGATCTGTATCGTGACTTCCCTCCTCTGCATGCTTCACACAACTTCAGCCGAAACCCCTCGATACAGTTTATGCAAAAAGAGATACATTTGAGATATTTACACCAAATAACAAGAACCACTGGTGAGGTTGCCTTCTGAGGCAAAAATGATGACAGGAGGTAAAGAGGAGGGTCAGAGCCCCGCAGCTTCAAACAAAATAAGAGGTTACGGTTCTTGCAAACAGACACACAGATTCTGCAGAATCCTCACCTCAACCAATGCATGCTTCTAGTTTAAGAGCAAAAACAAAGAGAAAAAGGAAAAGCCAAGCGAGGTAAGGAAAAAAAAAATATTCAGGGGGTTAACAACACAAATACTTATGTTGGAACAAGATCTTTATGGATTTAGCTTCTGTGAAAATTCTCAGATCAGCCTGTGATGTTTTTAACATCAGTTGATCTCCACACCGCGGTGCTGGAATCAAACGCTGCTTCCGCTAAAATGGGCCCGCCTGGTTTCGGGACCATTAAAGGGTTGTTTTGAAACGGAAGGTAAAAACAAATAGATGACACGGAGAGCGTCCCAGGCTCGTTAGGGCCGAGCGCCCCCGGGTCTCCACATTCCTTTAGGGGACAAAATTAAAAAGGGGGGAAAAAATAAAGAAGTACAGCATTGTTTCTTATTTGTAGTGTTACACATCAACTCTCCTCAGACACACAAAAACACATCCTATGAGTTCATTCTATCCCATTCCCCTTGTTTCTTCCTCTCTTAGATGCAGGCGTGATGTGAGGTGATGCTGCGTTTACATGGCTTCCGCCCAGCGCTGCAGGTCCTCCATGTCGTCCTCGTCTTCTTCTTTCTTGGCTACGAGGTGAAAAAAAAAAAAGGATGAGTCGTGTAAAAACCAGCTGACGTTGGCTGTCGCATCCTTAGAGGCAACTTCAACAATTCTGTATGGTGCCTGCTAATAGTTTTATACCAGTTCAACTTTTTGCACATTTTGTCACATTAGAACCCAGATTTCATTTTGATGTGAAAAGGCAACACTGACTGGTGCTTTATTGTAAAGAGCAAGAAGAAGAAAATCTGAAAAAATGCATTCAGCCCTCCTTAACACTGACGCCTCTAAATAAAATGCAGTTCCGCCGGGTCCTTCTGTGTGTAATTTCATCTCAGTATAAATAAAAGGGACTGCAATCCTTACAAACATATAAAATTAAAATAACCATATTGAGAGAGAGATATTAAATAATCAGTCTTCAAATCAGCAACTTCGTTTAATCTATCTTTGGAACCAGAAAAGTTAGTCTAAATCTTAAAAACTATTTAACCAAACTTAAAGAAGTCTCACCAGGTCTGGAAGGTAATGAAGTAGAAGGCACATTGGGGAGGGGGACGTTCTCCGGTCCACCAATCTCCAGCAGGTTTTTGTCCAGCTCCTCTTGCTCCAGCTCGTCCAGCTCCGCCAGCAGCTCATCCTTACAGAGAAACGGGATCAACAACAAAGATTAAAAACAGTAGAATATCTAAAAAAGGTAAAAACAAACACAAATGTTTCAATGTGACTTAAAGGTATCAAACTGGGGTTAAACCTGGTTCTGAAAGAGGGAAGTCTGAACCCCTCAACCTATATCAGAACTAAATCAGGCATCTTCAGGTCAGTTGACAGAGAGCTTCAGAAAGAGCTTATTCAGAGCATTCTGGTGACTGAATACCTTCAGCTATGTTGATTTACTCTATGAATGAGCACATTCTGACTCAGGGCCAAACTGAGAGACAGAGTAATGTCTGAGCTCTGCTTTAAATGGTAAATGGACTGAACTGATTTCCAGTCAAACTGACCACTCAAAGCGCTTTACACTAGATCCACATTCACCCAGATGCACTCACTAACGGGCACACATTCATATACCGATACCCAGATCCGCAGGCAATTTCAGGTTAAGTGCCTTGCCCAGGGGTACGTCGACATGTGGCAGGAGGAAGCTGGAATCGAACCC
The DNA here is from genome assembly GCA_036173005.1 of Crenichthys baileyi. Lineage (NCBI taxonomy): Eukaryota > Metazoa > Chordata > Actinopteri > Cyprinodontiformes > Goodeidae > Crenichthys > Crenichthys baileyi. Next base: position 356,044 of record JAHHUM010002906.1, read on the forward strand.
ACAACCCTTGGATTGCAAGATGACCACTCTTCTCACTGAACCACCATCAACCGACTCAGTTTAAAAGCTCACAGCTGTGAAGCGTTGGACCCACCTCATCAAACTCCTCTCCGAAGCCAACGGGTTTGGAAATGGCGTCGGAGATTTCCTGAGCCAGCTCCTGCTGCTCCGTAATGTCCTGCATCAGGTCGTCCACCTTGTCGATGTCCCTGAAAACGATGACAAGAAAGAAAGGTTCATTTACAGAAGTATTTTTGGACATTCGACACATCAGTGAGCGCGGGGTTTCCTCATACATGTTTTCATGGGCAGACTTCATGGCCTTGGCTGCAAAACCCATGTTCTTGAGCACTTCGGTGTTGGTGTTGGCGTTTTCCAGCGCCTCCCTCTGGAACTCGATGGTCGACAGCGTGCCATCGATCTGGGCCAGCTGTTTCTCGTACCTCTTCTTTCTTTTCAAAGCCTGCAGCGCCGCTGAGGGCAAACAGAGAGCGATAAGATTACTTAAAAAGGGCCAATTTTTATTTTACCAAATTGCAGCCATTTTTACCAAAATGGCTGCAATTGACAATTAGCTTTAAAGATTATTTTACTTCCAACAATGTGTGTCAAACCGCTATTTGTTTCAAACATATTCATTTTGGCTCTGCCTGTAATTATAGGCAATTTCTCATTTTTTGAGAACAGCACATTATGTGCCTTCCTTAACTGACAAGCTCTCCTGTCTTTCCCATTTTGAATAGTGCCTTAGAGAAACAGGCCTTTCTTCCATCACAGTAAATCTATACCCTGAGGGAACATCAAAGTCTTGTATTACTAATGAAATATTTCTAGATATTGTGATTCATAAAAAAAAAGAAGCAATGTATATATTTAAAAATTGCTTCGGGTTCCTTTTGTGGAAAATGATTCTTTCTGAACATGTGAATTATTTCCCCATGGAATAAATCTATTCCAGTGTGAAGTGTGCTTCAGTAATAAAATGAATGTAATTGTTTATAAATATTTTATTAAACAAGGTTTTTTAAAAAGTGACATCAAAGGGTTGTTTTTCTTGATTAGGATTATTTTCTAGTTGTTAGGTTTTAGTCCGTGTACATCGTAACTGGTCTGTAATTACAGAGAACAACTCCCATGCGTTTTACGTGAAGCCAAATATAACCAATTAAAATACATGGACATCTTGAAGAAATCAACACATAGATGTTTACTGTAATGAAATTAGAGCCAAACCAGCTTCTATTTTCACCCTCTTTTTTCTTTTTTTTTAATGCTCTATTTCTTCTAGCAAAAAGCCCCACAAATTTTTAAAGAAATATGTTTTCCCCCAAGTTACAAGTTATTTTCTGCAGGCACTTCTTTAACTTGGGTATTTTCGCCAAAGTTAGGAACATCTTAGTCAGAAGAGAGAAAAACAACTAGTGGATGCATTTTTTTCCTTCTCTGTAGAGCTTGCCTCGCCTGAAGGTCTGTTTCTAATAAAAAGAAAGTCCTCCTCTCCGCTATGGCCTCCAGGTACGCGCTCTAGATGGTGGATTGAATCAGATGGACTATTTTAGGCAGCCCATGGCATTCTTGGCAACACGACACCTTATAAAGTGTCTTTTTATGAAAGGTATGAGCCGTTTAGGGCCAGTTAAATAGAGATGCTTTAAAAAGGCGCGTAGATTTGACTTTAGAACATGGGCTGGAATAGTTTTTAACAGACTCAGGTGGATTTCTTTGTTTCTGTCAGGATTTCACATCTTGTTGAGTCATTTTTTTTGATGACCAGGTGAGTCAACAACACATGAAACCTCAGTAACTCTCACTGTTATGATGACCTCACTAGACGCTTCATATATTAAACACCCTTGTTCAATTTAGGAAATCTGAAACCTATGCGTTGAGAGGAGAATAGGCTGCTTGCTTGTAATTTAATATAAGAAGGTTTCAATAAATGACAGTTTTAAAACCGCTATCATTTTTTAAAAACCGCTGAGTTCCTAAAGTTTAAAATGCTTCTAATGAGATGCCAGAGAAAGTCCCAGAGTGACCCGACTTTCCTCTGACTGCGTGAAGAAGCACAGAGATGAGCCTTGCTCCCCCTATGCTCATCTGTTGCTGCACACTGCCAATCAGCTTGCTGAAATAAGGCTATTTACACGGAAAAAGAAAGTATTTCCAGTTTAACCAGAAAACAGTCAGGGTCTAAGACCTAGGGGAGAGCCACCCATCACTCCTTTTAAAGCAACACTATTAGCAAACTATAGTAGGCAACCTATAAGCTACAGATAGCCTGACTAATTAACAAGATAATATCGGCTTGTTCTACTGGTGTTACTCAGTGGAGAGCAAAATGGCAAAAAGACAAAAAGTGGGGCAATGAGCAATTTATTTACATTTTTCGTGTAAATACGGTAAAACTGTGGCGTTTTTATTTTAAGCTATCATACGAGTTGCTTTCTGACACAAACTCTTAGGATGACCAGAACCTGGGTGGTACCAAGTTTACCACTGTGTTGTAAAAAGGACAAACTGGAAAACAGGAAGCCGTCAGCCACAGCGGTCACACACAGCACCATTACAACACCTGTACGTCACCCGGAGATGAGTCATTGTGTCAGATGTTGTTGCGCTGGAGCAGGAAATAATTACAACAAAGGCCACGCACTGGAAGCAATCAGGCTGGCACAGCGCCTTTTCTGTTTCAGTGTGCCGCAGCTCCTTCTATTGGTCAACACAAAGGTAAAAACATCATGCATTTATCCTTAACAAGCAAATAAAGAAGAGCTTTCATCCAAAATCAGCTTGACGCTAAAATATTAGTGAGCCAGTGGCGTTCAGTTGGATGAGAGATGAACCAATCAACCAGTCAGCGATTGGGAATCAGCCAATTTTCCCTGGATTAACTCTAATCTGTGATTTGCTGGTCAAAACTTGAAAAAATATATGTTTCTCCTGTTTGATAAATGCAATACAACTAAGAACTTTAATTATTTTTGGGTGTATAAATTCAGCGTGAATGCATAAAAGGGGGTCATTTGATGATAACCAACATACGACGTTTACTCTTCTATACGTTATAGTCCTTAAAAACAGAAGTAATTAAAATCTGTGTAGGCCAGGAAAAACCTGATTGGTGCATTTGTTTGTTTTACTTACCTTCTGTTTGTGATGCTAAACATGTTTCACAGCCTTAATGCCAAAAGTCATTATAATCAATAATAATTATGTTAGATTGTTGTCCTTATTTTCAGATACTCGTAAGTGACCTAATGCCATAATTAAACGGAAGAGCCTTTATAACAGTGAATATGGCACCTAGATGTTCTGATCCAGGTGGAAACACGCCCACCTTTCTGACAGCTCTCAACCTTTGCCCTCTGACTTTGTGTCACTATCTTCACAGGAGCACCTTTAATCATTTCTTCCGGTTTCTTAATAAATCCACTCATTCAATCAGCGCAAAGACCATCCCAGAGATATGTTGAGAGGGGAATTAAAACTGACGTTACAGTGGAAAAATGATTAACTTAATCCCAACATTTAAAAATAATTCCAGTCCATCATTTCCTGGGTGTCGACCATGGAAGATATAAGCCTGCCAACAGTTACGATGGCTCGGGAAAGTTAGCCCATGATGCTAACACACTGGCTAACGTTTGACTTGTGGTGGTTGACCTGATATTTTACCAACAGAAACCACACACTAGAGCAAAAATAACCCCTTCCGTCTCACCTCTCTTGTTTTTCGTGCCGTTTTTCTTGGCGATCTGCAGCTCCTGCTCGATCTTTTTCTCTAAAAATTCCTGTTTCTTCGTTAGCATCTCCTCCGTCTCACGGAGTTTCTGGATCGCCTCCTGTGGACTTGGTCCCTTTCCCCCTTTTCCTCCTCCTCCAAATATCTTGCCGAACAACGACATGTTGAGGCTCCTATAAAACTCACGCTTTAAAAATAGCTAAATAAAGCAGCGTTTAAGAGAAAATGTAGGCTCCAGAAAGGCCACCTCACTAAACGCCACCCCGACACTTCGCCCAACCTGGAAGGATTGTTGATGTTTTTCTACTTCCTGGATAAGGCCCGATGACGTCTGTTGCTAGACAGCAGTAGTGGGCGTTGCCTCCTGTCTCTCTTTCTCCCTCTGCTGGACAATTGATGTAACTGCTAAACAGATAAAACTGGACATTCGGTACCTTGCAAAACTATTTATTCCAGTCGAATTAAAATGTTGATTTATATAGCACATTTCATGCACAAAACGAGACAGTGTGCCTTCATTCAAGACATAAAACGTTAAAATGCAAAGGCAAAATTTGCTCCTTGCAGTAAACATGGTAATCCGTAGACGAGGAAAAGGCGTTTGATAAGGTGGAGTTCCCTTTTTTGTTTTATACGCTAAAAAAAATTGGATTTGGTCCAATATTTAGGAAGTGGGTGGAATTGATGTACTCTGATCCATCAGCCACAATCTTAACTAATGGGATCAAATCAGATTAAATCGGGGGGTTCGACAAGGTTCACCTCTAGGCCCTCTAATCTTCGCTATGTTTCTTGAACCCCTGGCTATAGCCTTACGCTCTATTTCGAATATACAGGGTGTGCAGGTGGGCCAAGAAGAACATAAGCTCCTGCTTTATGCAGATGATGTACTATTGATATCTAATAACCCCGAATCTTCAGTTCCAGAGGTTTTTTCAGATCTGTTTTCAGAGATATCCGGTTATACTGTTCAAACTGATCAAAATCAGAAGCCATGCCATTATCCAAACTGTGCCACACAGATAGTAGAAAGAATTGGAAATTTAGATGGATGCCTAAAGGATTAACATATCTGGGCATCAAATTAACGCCAGGGCTGGAAAAAATAATGGAAGCTAACATATCTCCAGTTATTCAGAAAACTCAAATTTTGTTACAAAACTCGGATAAATTGTATATCTCCCTGTTGGGCAGACTCAATCTATTTAAAATGATTTTAACTCCCAAGATTAGTTACATCGCTTCCATGTTGCCGTTAAAATTTCCTTCCTCACTACTTAAAACCAACGTACAACAGTATGATAGACAAGTTTCTATGGGCAACAGAAAAACCCATGTTTAATCGGACTAAGTCATATTCTGCAAAAGACGAGGCTAAATAGACTGGTAATACTTGTCTTTTTCTTTATCGCAGCTTTCTAAAATTCACCTGCCGCCTACAAAGATCCCTCTATGGGTCAGGATGGAGGAACAGATGGTACATCCTTTCTCTGTGGAGGCCTTCCTCTCACAGACTGATAGACCTGTCCCCATCTCAAGACCCGGTAATGGCTTTTGCCAGAGAGTCTTGGAGAATTGCTCATCAAATAACAAAAAAATGATCCATATTTATCAAGCAGATCCTCCATATGGCATAACAAAAAACTGTTAATAGGTAAAAGAAGTTTATTTTGGGACAAGTGGATTAGATCTGGGACTCACATTCTTGAGGATGTGACAGGAGACGTGGGATTTAAATCATTTGATGAAATTAAAACTAAACATAATTTGTGTAACTCAGAATTTTGGCGATATTTAAAAATTAGACATTGTATTCTCTCAAACAAACATATTCAGCACAATGGGACAGAAATCCAGGTCATTTTCCATAAGATTGGAGAAAAAACAGAGGAGCTTCAAATTTCTATAAACTCATTAGGAGAATGCAGGTGCCAAGACTGGAGGGTCTTAAATCATGTTAGGATAGGGATCTGGCTCAAGAGATTCCAGAAAATGACTGGAAAAAAGTCTGTGCATCATGGCACTGTAATTCGCGTGAAGCACAAACCAAATGTTATATGAGTGTGACAAAACTAAAGACATGTGGAATGCAATTATTTTGTTTGTGAATAAGGAGTTGGGCACACATTTGGTCAAAAACCCTGCATTATGTCTGTTGGGATTACTTCCAGATTGCGTGCAATTGTCAAGACACCATAAATCTTGGTGTTGATTAGCCATGACACCATGGTGCAGGATAACTTTACGCCACTGGAAATCTCCCACTCAGTCCACTTTTAAGGAGTGGATACAGGTTTGAAATTCAATGGCCAGCTACGAGCGGGTTACCTACAGAGTGGCTGGGAGGGAAGACTTATTCAATGAGGTGTGGGGCACATTTCTAGCTCAATTGCAGGACATGTGAGGATGGCACCTTCTACCTGTATTTTATTTGATACAGGTACAGGACTGATATCGTATGTAAACTTTGTGTTTTTTTTTTTGTGATCTATGTTTTGTGTTGTAGATCTGGCTTGTTTTTTGACATTGTTGCTGGACTGCATTCCTTTTTGTTTTGCCTTTTTTGTTGTTTAAAAATAAAAAATAAAAAGAATGCAAAAAAAAACATGGTAATCCGTACATCTGCGACACATATGTGTGACAGGCCCAAACAAAGTAGGGCGTAATTGTGAAGTGGAAGAAAAATGAGACACAGTTCTGAACATCTAGACTGGATGGACAGCATGTGTGAACACCAGTTTTTGCAACAAATTGCTATTTGGACTGGGCAATTTTAACATATGATTTAGCTTTGATCGACATCCAGCCATTGTTGCTCTGGTTGTGTTCAAGATAGCTGTCCTTCTGGAAGGTGAACCTCTGCTTCAGTCTTAAGTCTGTTTCAGCTTCTAATAGGTTTTTTTCCCAGAATTGGTGTTTGTTGCTCCATCTATCCTCCCGTCCCTGGTGTCTTCAGGGAGATGTGCGGTGTTAGTTTTCTGGTCTCATCATGACTAGAGTACTTTCCTTTCACATGTGGCTGTGTCCGCCACATGGCTGGTGACAAACTATAAGTGGGATTTGTCATAGCTTTCTTTCAATGTCCTTCTTCTCACCCTCTTTTGAGGAAAGGCACATTTTTGCTGTGCACAGCTAATTGCTTTGTTGACAGACCACCCACCTGACCTCTGGATCTCTGCAGCTCATCCAAAGTGAAGATGTCTGTTTAGGTGGATATGATAAATTGCTATTACAAACTGTGGAAAAGTTCAAGAGGTATGAAAACTTGGCAATTGCGGCCTATTTTACTGCAAAACAAGTAGAGGGCAAAGTTGTGGAAGTTTGCATTTCCCGTTACCTTGAAATTTAACATTCATTTTTATTGATTTGTATTAATATGACACTACTACATATATTTCTGCATTTTTTTCATAAATGTTATATACTTGCCTAATTTTAGTTATTGCTTGGTTGAATTACACACCTTTCAGATTTCAGGTTAAGGACTCTTAAATGCTACGTTGAATTTGTCAAAATATTTGCTCAATTATTGCAAGATGAAGATACAAAATGTTAAGAAAAAAGAAAAATCTATGGAACCTCATGTAGGCAGAAAGATCTCAAAGTCATTGCTATCAACCAGTCTGAAAAGGCTTCTAAAGCCATTTCTATGGCTGTGGGATTCCAGTGAACCACACTAACAATCGCTCTCAAATGGATGAAACGTGGGACAGTGGTGATCCTTCCCATGAAGTGTCTGACCAGCAAAAATCAGACCAAGAGCAAATCAACAAATCACGTAGGAGGTCCCAAAGGAGCCAGAACAACGAAAGCACTTCAGATGTCCTTTTCCTCTGTTAAGGAAAAGTGATTCAACAGTCCAACAGGAAAAAAAACAAAAAACGTTTGCTATCCATGGGAGATTTCCAGACCAAAATCACTACTGACCAAAGAGAAAACAAAATCTTGATCTCTAGAAACTTTAAAGAATACTGCAGAAAGCAAAAACAGAACATCTTGAAAGGAGCGCATCTAGTTATAACTTGCATAGAAACATAATTTCAGAAAACGATTATACTGACCAAGTAGTGTGATGGTATGGGGCTGCTAAACTACTTCAGAACCTGGACGACTTGCTTTAGCCGATGGAACCATGAATTCTGTGCTCTAGCAGAAAATCCTGAACGAGAACTTTAGTTCATGACCTTAGGTTCAAGCACACCTGTGTTATGTAGCAGGATGATGATCCACAGTACACCAGCAAGTCCACCTCATTGCCAGTTATGTTGATAGCAGCCGTTGTCCACAATGCACAAGTTACTAGGTGGTCATGACTGTCTCACACTGAGCCAGGTTGGTTTGGATAGCTTGTTTGCCTCTCAAAAAATAATTTAAAAACTACAATTTTGTATTTACTAAGATTATGAATGTCTGGAAATGCAATGTTTCACGATCTGAAACATTTGTGTGGTAAAAAAAAAAAAAAATCAAAAAACAGAATCTGTAAGGGTGCAAACACTTTTTATAGTCTTACCATGTTTAAACTGATTACACACAGACTAAAATCCATTAAGGAAAACATACACTCGCAGAAATAAGAACCAGTTGGGGGGGGGGGGTACGTATTGTAATTTATTATGGTGCTACATGATCCAAGGTGGCTGTTCAGCTATTTTCCTGCTTTACTACATGTTGGAGTATTTATACATACATACAAAAGAGTATCCAATGACTATGTGATTACACTGTTGTGACTATCAGTGCCAGAGTGGTCTAAAGCGCAAATACTTTTATTATCCTTTAATGTAGTGTGCATTAACAGGTCAGTCCTCACAGGCGGCCCCGCCCCACAAGTTTCTGCACCCTGATCTGTTTCAGGCAACGAAAGACACGCATTTCTCTTTATTTCCCCCAAACAAAAATGATTTCTAAAAGGTGGCTGCATGATGGTCAAGATGACACAGCAGTCACCTCAAACCAACAGAGCCGGACGGGAAACAAAAACAGGAGCTGAAGAAAACAAAACAGTTAAACGATAAAACCAAGACTCCACATGGTCCCTTCAGAAAAGACAGGCCTTGTTTACTTTGCTTAAAGAATTCACCACCTTATGCATAAATAATTATAGCAGCAATTTAATCCAGGTTATTTCATGCACCTGCAGTATATTTGAATATAAAAATCTCTTCTTTCTATAATACAGGGGATAAAGCAAAGGAAGGGCTGTGATCACTGACATAATTAACAAAAGGTGGACAAAACCGATTTAAAACTCTGTTTTCTGTAAATGTATTAGTTAATCTGCAGGACCAGCGGTGGATTGAAACTGTTTCAGTCATCTTCATATTCTAAATATGAGATCGTAGGTGTTTTAAACTAAATTGCTGCTTTGTTTCTTTTAAATAGATCACCGTGCATCTTCAATTAATCATCATAATTCTTTATTAGGTCATAACTTTATGAATGGTCAACAGACTTAATTATATTGAAGAGATTTCTCAGTCTGGACAGACACCAGCATGATTTGGTTTTCAGTGAACAACCCCCTTTTTCCCTGTTAGAAACGGCAAACTCTTAAACATCCATACACGCAGTTTCTACTGGCTCATACATACAGTATACACATATTTATATTTTTATATGGTTTTTCACGTCACTCTTTAGAAGACAATACATGAAGTTTGCATTCAGGAAAAAGAACAAGAGTTGTTGAATGATTAATTTTGCTCTTCTGTCCCGTTAGATCATCAATAGAGGAAGAGACGTGATAGCAGAGGTAAAGACACGCGAGTGACGAACTTCTAGAATCAATGAAAGACTTTAAACATTCAGCCAGCGTGAAGCTACCTACACACACCTCTAACTGCCATCGGTGCAAGTTGGGGGAAGATCTTTTAGGAAGCAGAGATGGACGGAAAGAAAAGATCAAGCAGTGAACAAAACTACAAAAACAACAAAAACAAACAAGAAAGAAAACAAAGAGCCAGACCTGTGACAAAAACGCTGAGCCTTGTGGTTTAACTTGGGCCTGCCCTCCTTTGTTTACCTTTTAGACACATTGCTGTTTTATGCTGCCTTGAACGTACCAGCCAGACTTTCTGCAAAAAATAATTAAACTCACTTTAGACCTAGCTTGTCACCAATAAAACATGCCAGTGTTGGTTTTTCTATCCCCTTTGGAGACCAGTTATTCATGATAAAACCCTTCCCAAAAAACATGTCTTCTGGTGACATCACAACAGGCTAAGTCACCTGATCACACTACATCCCTTTGTGACTTTCCTTTATGTTTAACCTAATTTAACCTTCAGTGGGAGTTACTTGTATTAGCACAGCTACTGCAAAAAAATCAAGATTAGCCAGGCAGCAAAACATGGTGTCTACAAAACTGCTGCATGACCCGCTGCTCCTGCTGCACGACGCATTAGTTGCCATGCGGTTGCAGTATGGAGCTGTTGCAGGGCAGTGTGGAAAAAAGATCCAGTCTAGGTTTAACCAGTAAGGATTTGAGCCTTTGAACTGGAGCTGACAATTTCAATTAGACTCTTAAAAGCTGTGAGATATTTAGTTGCTGAATCAGAAGTCGACATCACGGTCAGTGCAGCAGAGATGAATCGCCAGGCAGACAGAGTTATAATCAGCCATTTAACCCCATTATGCTGTTTAATAAACACCAGAGGGAAGAAGGAAAAAAACAAATGAATCAAATTACAGCCAGCCAACAGCTTGTGTGAGTATGGATTCTCTTGGATTCGTAGGTGTTCCACAACTGCATGCACTGCCAGAGTACTGGCATGTCACACGTTACTAGCTGAGGCGACACGAGGAGAATGTGGCATTGACGCATTTTACGAATGGCGAACATGCACAGAAACTAGTCGATTTGAAAAATTTGAACTGCAATATAAACAGATCTGTACCAATTCACCACCACTAAGCTCTGAAGGCGATCAATGGATCTCCATCAACAGCAGCATCCATCATGGGAATCACTGGGGATCATGGAAACTCAAAGCCCCCCCCCCTCCCGTGTAATCATCAATGAATTTTTCTTCTCTTATTTGTTTTCCTCAGGGAGAAGTCAAGATTAATAGGGGCCTGAATCTGTCATGTGTTGCCTGTTCCCCACAGTGTTAACTAAAGCCAGCTGATCTATGGTCAATCCTTATTGCCTGGCGTTACGTCAGTCGCACTTTTTAAAAAACTCCAGAAGTGGAAATTCATACTTTTTGTTTTCCTTTTACTTAGCTGTGTTTTTAACATCATTGTACAGTTGTTGTTGAAAGAAGATAAGCCCCTGGCTAGTAGCTTTAAATGTTAAGAAAACAAGCAAACAGATCAACATAAACCCAGAAGACATCCCCGTTGCCGTCATTGGTACGTGCCATTTAAAACACGGTGTCCATCCCTCCATTCTTTCCTCCGCCCGTCCGTCACTGTGCTCTGTCTGTGTCTCTAAAGGACCAGCTTGCCAATGATGGCTCCAATCACAAAGAAGAGCAAGCACAATGCGAGGACGCGGGTGCTCAGGCCTTCATCCTTCATCATGGCTGATCTAGCCACGGTGTTGGAGGGAGACGTAGCTACCTTTCTCTTCCGCAGGCCGTCGTCCTCCTGAAGCACAGAGAAACACACAAACTGACTCAGATTTTAGTCCACAGGAAAACTCTTTAAACCATGTTTTCTGAACACACTCATGTTTACATGTGAAACAAAAAAAATCTTCATACAGTAGAAAGTGCAGCATAATGAACGAGGTTTCTGCAAGTTTTACTAAGTTCAGCCTGAGACTTTTTTAGACCCTTATGACAAAAACCTTAAAGCCAACATGCATTCTGAAAAATAATTTAACAATTTACTTACAGTTAACTTAAGCAGGTTAAAAAAACACTTTGTCAACTTAAATATTTTTGCTCTGGCATGAGACTCGACTGTTTTTAACCAGAGTTCTCGATTCTTTGTGGATATTGTAACATTCATTCATTCATCTTCTACACCGCTTCTTCCATAGTGGGCCACGGGGGAGCTGGTGCCTATCTCCAGCAGTCTACGGGGGAGAGGCAGGGTACATCCTGGACAGGTCACCAGTCCATCACAGGGCAACACAGAGACACACACAGGACATACAACCACGCACACTCATACGCACCTAAGGGCAATTTAGAGAGACCAATAAACCTAACAGTCATGTTTTTGGACTGTGGGAGGAAGCCGGAGTACCCGTAGAGAACCCATGCACGCACAGGGAAAACTACCAACTGCGCCACCGTGCAGCCCATATATTTAACATATAAAAACAAAAAAGCTTATCATGAGCTACAGTGGGTAGGGCCTCAATACGGTGGCTGCAAAACAGACTGGAGGGAAAAAAGAGACCACTAGAAGGGAGGGAGGGAGAGAGAGAGAGAGAAAGAATAGGGAGTAGCTTGGAAATAAAACATTTTTCCATAGTCTCATAGACAAACTGTATCGATATTGATTTTCTGCTATTTACTCAACTGAAATTTAACTGAATAACTGTTTGAGCCTTGTTGGGGCAGAAAGGTCTGGAAATATAATATTTTCCCTAAAAGGGGGCTCGGCCTGGAGATCTTGAAAACCACCGTTTTAGCTCGTCTCACCCGGATCTGTTTGTTTTCTTCTCGTAGCCTCTGCACCTCCATCTGCAGCTGCCTGCACTCCTCCATGATCTTCTTCACCTCTCCGTCGTCCAGTGAGGCGCTGGCTGACTTAGGCAGCGCAGAGTGCTCAGTCTTAACAGAGGTAGAGGGAGACACAGTTTTGTTGCTTTCACTCTCATGCTGTGGAGAGAGTGGGCGGGGGACAGTAGGTGGAATGACAGTGAAGGAGGAAGAAGGAAAAGTGGAATAAGGAAAAAGAAAACATGCCAATATGGCGGGGAGTGAGAAACAAACGTGTGAATACATACAACATGTAATGAATGACAGTGAATTTGCTGCTGATATGAGGACGCTGGAATAATACTGAACATATGAGAAAAATTTATTTTACTAAAATGTATCGCTTCAGTGACTAGAGTAAGACAGGCCTGAGTTATGTGTGAATGACAAAACATGACCTTATAATTTATCTACGTTTGAGTGTACACAGTGGTGGGCAAAAAATATAGTAATGGCAAAAGAAACTAACTTATACTTACAGTTTTATCATTTTCTAGAGGCATCTCAAACGTACATCTTAACTTTGAATCCATCAGCTCCTCAGGCTTGGCCTCCTTCCACTGCAAACAGGAACACAGTAAACACCAGCAGGATTCAGTGACAGCTCCCCCAACCTCGACACACTGCAGCACTCTTCAAAAAGAGTCTGCAAAGACTTTATTTTTTAAATTGACTGAATCTTTTTAGCATTGATCAAACACTAATGATTTTGTTCTCTAGATCTTTTACTGAGTCTGTTATAACATTCGGCTTTATTGGTTGGTATGGCAACTTGTCTTTGAAAAATAACTGTTCAGTCTTGTTTAAACTGAAAGCACAATAACTGGCATTCAACAGCACCCCCTAGCGGATATCTGGAACAAACAGATTGGGAAAAAGGCCAAAACCATCCTATCCAGCTACAACCCCACCCTCCTTTAGAGGGATTTGTCCTCCTCCCATCATGTCGAAGGTACAGGCTGCCAACTATGAGGTGCAATCGGTACTAATATTCTTTTGTCCCAAGTGCAATTAAAGCTCTTAATGAACTTTGACCCAGCTTGACACATTTCAGAATGTTTAACAGTTTTATTCATCCTTGTTGATATGATTATTATGTGGAGATTGTGTTGACATGTGTGGATTATGCTTTGACAGTCTTTTACTGCTGCTGTGCACCAAATTTCCCCTGGTGGGAGAATAAGGAACTTAGAAATAACATCACACAGAACTTCCTTTTAGAATAGTGTACAGAGTGAAGCAGACAGAAATACTAGCTTTATTATCTAAATATTATCTTTAAGTTTATCATTAAAACAAATCATGAATCAACAGGTTAGGTCCTGCAATTTGTTTCTTTGATACTCACAACTCCTTCCATGTCAGTCATGTCTCTGGGAGCCAGAATGGACTGCACCATAAATTTATGTTTACTCTTCTCATTGGGGTCGTACTCAAAGGGCTGTAGCATGACTATGGAGGGAAAGGAGGGAGACAATGAGAGCTGCTAATATTCCCTTTCCAAATATACACCACAGTGAAAAAGCTATTTATGTCTAAAGAGCCAGACTTTAGGAACTCTTGCTGCTTTTCCCCTTATTTTCTTCCTTGTCTTTGTACAGTACTAAGCCTTCTATGTCTCAATAGTTCATAGGTTCGCATTTATTAGCTTAAAACTGAAAAAAATATAAGAAAAATTTAGTCAGAAGCCGGACTGAAGCTAAGAGAAAAAGCAACCACAACCCAAACAAGGACAAACATGAAGCTATATTTCTGAAGATCATAACGAAATGAGTGATTTAAGACTTTGGCACCTTCTGGTGAGTTCTACGTTTCATCTGTCATGTTATATGACAAATGGTTGCTGACAAAAAAGGATTACTCATTTTAAGCCTGGAACTTGTAAACGTGATGCAGCACCTTGATAGCAACTGCCTAGCTCTAAAATCAGATTAAAGCTCCATTCAAAAAACAAACAAAAACAAAGAAAGAAATTTAGAACATTAAAATAGTTACTTGTATGAGGCCTTGGGGAAAAACACAAACAAACAACTTTTCCACATGAGCAAAAAATTCAATCAAATATGTTTACAAACCGGAAACATTTACGGAGGTTCCAGCGTCGATGATGCCGCTGTTTGGACGCACACAGTATCTGCGAGGTGCGGTTGTCTTAACTTTGAAACAGACATTTCTGTCTGTAGGGTTAGTAAGCTTCAGTGTGGCGGTGACAACATCTGTAAATGGGCCTGCAGAGGACACAAAAAAGCCCGGTGACTTAAGGGTCTGTGTGAGCGTTTCTGTTAACATTCAAAGCCATCGAAATTTAAATGTTGGGTTTTTACTCTTATGAAAAACTTAATGTGATGAATGGAGACAAAATGAATGAATGAATGTTCAGGAACTTGTAGTTTTTCTTCCAGAAAGAACTGTGCACAAACAGCTGTACATTTGCAAAGATGAGAGTCAATTTTTGGGTATGATAAATATCAGATAGACGTTAGGAACATACATTTTTTACAGAAATGAGAATTATTATGTAACGGCTTTGTTTTCAGTTTATTCAAAACTGCAACCTATATTAAAGAACCTGCAGCACAATTTTTTATTTAATTTTTACTGTCCTTAAAAAAAAACTAATCCGAATTTGCAGGTCAGGCATTAAGAAAAACCAGGAATGAGCAGAAAAGTCTGAATGGTGCATTTCTCACTTTAAAAACCAAAAACTAACTTTAAGCTAGAAAGAAAAACATCAACATCTTTAATGTTTTATTTTAAACGCCCCACCCTTAGCTGCAAACATACAAGGAGGGAGTCTAGGAGCAGCTGCTTTCTCCTCGACTTTAAAGCCATTCTGTTTATTGAATGATGCATATAACCTGAGATCAGCTTGTATCAACCTGTGCTTTTTGCCCAGTGTTAACACTGCACATCACTGTGTATGTGTGCATCCTGTCTTGGCTCATATTAGCGTTCAAGGATCTGCAATAATCAATCAGGGAGCACACCGCCTATTATACTGATCCAATAAGGCTAGTCCAACAGTTAGCCCATTTCTAAAGCAATATGAGATCCCAAAAACAATTATGTAGGAAAACAATGACTATTACTAAAACATGCGAAATCTGATTTCATCACCAGCCCTTTGTAATGCAGCAAAGTAAGGAAGAAAATCGGGTAAATTAGAAATTAAGAGTGGACAATAAAGATCTCAGTCTGAGCTTTCATGCTTATGTCATTGGGCAATAAGCACGGTAATGGGGCTAGGCAATGACAAACTGTAGAAAATGCTAGAATCACCACTTCTTGTTGGGCATGCGTTAACAACAAAGCGGTTTAAATATTTATGCTATTCATTAGCGATCTTAAGAGTGTTTCACAACATCAGAAAATAAAAGCTAAAGTAAAGAAAGCATTCAAGATAATTGAAGTAATGGTATGGGTGGCCTGTACTGACGCTGCAATGACAGCTAGCAATTTATCTTGCTAGTTAGATCAACTAAACGCTGCCTTGCTGTTTCATCCGTCTTCAACTGAATACACATTTCAGCCAATTATATCAATCTTTTTTTAAAACATAACAGAACATTAAAGGGCTAACAGCTGACACAGACACTGGCTAACGAGTAGAGCTATCTGCCTAACTTCGGCCCTGCCATCCGCTTCAGCGTTACCTTTGAATTTGAGTTCCTGTTGCGGCTCTAGCACCAGGACTTGTTCTGTTCTGGCCATGTCCCAGGACTTCTGTCTATCGTAACGGCGAGGGCAACGGCAACAATATTATACCACAAAAAAAAAAACCTTAGGAAAGAAAACCAGCTGGTTTCTGGAGTAAATAACGCAGCGGTTCTCTAGAAGGAAGCACAGCCACTCAGACTGACAGGCTTGCTGACTGACTGCCACCGACAGCTGCTGGGAAGCTAACTGCTAACCCTGCTAGCAGCGGCGACCGGAGGAAGGAGTCGCGCGATGACGTCACACAGCATTACGCTAACGGGAAATCTACTGGCTGGTATTCATGTACAGGTGCCTCATCAATAAAGTGGAATATAATGGAAAATTATGAATGTTAAAGGCCAAAAAAAAAAAAAAAGATTTGTTCATACCAAAAATGTCGGTCTACTAAAAAAATATGTAGATGTACTGCACAGGCTATAATACTTGGTCGGGGCTCCTTTTGTATGAATTACTATAATAATGCTGTATGGCTTCACATTCTGTTTTATGGGATGCAGGAAAAACCACAACATGGGGTACAATAATATCTATAGGATCAAAGTTAGAGAAAGACAGACTTAGAAAACAATTAGAAAATAAACTCAATGTGGAAAACAATAAGTACTTGATACACGTAAAGAAAACAGAACCAAATTAGATGGGATATTGACATATAAGGTAGAAGGTGCCCTTAGGTTTACTGATAGGAAATACTCTGAATTAGGAAATAAAGCCAGTAGATTATTGTCATTTAAATTACAAAAGGCACAAGCCAGTTGTATAGTTCTTAAAATTAAACAAGCTCAAGTTGAAACCTCCCATAAACAATATCGGACACCTTTGCTAAATATTACAAACTTTTATATTAGGGTCAATTCCAGGAATCAAAGAAGAAAAAAAAATATATATAACTTCTTTAAAAACCTTAAATTAGACAAACTGACGGCTGATGAAGCCTCTATACTAGTAAAATCAAATACAGAGAAAAAGGTAAGAGAAATGATTGTTCAACAAAAAAATGAGTCACCCGGAATAGATGGATTTGCAGCAGAATATTATAAAGTGTTTGTTAATGACATCACTCCTTTATTATGCAAACTATATATTTATGCGGTAAACTCAGGGACACCTCCTGAACCATGGTCAGAGACCATCATTACAGTCTAGCACAGGGAAAATATATCTATTCCTATTGGTCCTATTAGCCTCTTGTGTGTAGATTCTAAAATATTAACAGTATTTTAGCAATTACAATTAGCAATTATCAATTAACAAATTGATGAAATCAGATCAGACAGGGTTCATTCCAGGATGCCAGGGGACAAATATGAGCACGCGTCAAAACTTAAATGCTGAGAAAGTGTTTGATCAGGTAGATTGGCAGTTTCCAGAACAAACACTAATGAGATGGGCGTTGGTGAAAAATGTCCCTGCTGGTTTCGGCTGCTGTACAAATATCCCAAATCAAAAATCCATTGTTGGCTCTTGTGTCTCTCATCTTCCTCTTGACAATACTCCATAGATTCTCTGTGGTTAATTAAGCCCTGTGATACCATGGTCATTAAACATGATATAAGCAGTGTGGAAGTCCTGTTGGAAAATAAAAATTATCAGCTACATAAAGCTTGTCAGCAGAGGGAAGCATGAAGTGCTCTACAACTTACAGATATGCGGCTGTGCTGGCTAGACATGATAAACAGTGGACCAATAGAAGCAGATGACATGGCTCACCAAATCATTAGTGTGGAAACTTCACTCTGGGCCTTAAGCAACTTGGATTCTGTTCCTCTACTCTCCATCCAGACTCCAACAGGCCTTTGGACCACTGAGTAAAAATCCAGTTCCTTCTCTCTTTGGCCCAAGTAAGAAGCTTCCAACTGGGTCTTGTCTCTGGTCCAGGAGTAGCTTAACTCAAGGAATGCTTGTCCGGGGTACATCTCTGTGGAGTGGCTCTTGAAGTACGGACTCCTTCTGCAGCTGCAAATCTCCTCATACTCTTGATTAAGATTTGCTGTACCACCCACTCAATGCTATGGGTATTTCAACTGTCCATTAATATGATCGAATAGAGCATTATGTGAAACACCAAGTTTTGTTTCGTAAAAACCTTTGGTGACTTACCTTCTTGCGGTGGGTGTCAATAATTGTTGATGCCAGGTCAGCAGCGTTCCCTATGAATGTGTAGGCCATATAACATTCCTGCATTAAAACTTCATTTTTTAATATTCCTATGTAATATTCAAATGTGATTCCATTAGCTGTACTTTAAAAACTAGCTGTCTCACCTCTCGTTTCAGTCCTTCTCCTGAAGGAGCTTTCTGTTGAAACGTCTGTCAAGGCATTGTAAGAAAAGCAGCACATTTGATGGTTAGGCTCCTCTCCTGTGGAACCAGCTCCCGGTTTTGGTCCGTGAGGCGGACACCCTGTCTACTTTTAAGGCTAGGCTTCAAACTTTCCTTTTTGATAAAGCTTATAGTTAGAGTGGCTTAGGTTATCAGGGAGGGAGCCTTCCTCCCTCCCTGTTGGATGGAGTAAAGGGGAGTCAGGTTTAGCCTAAACCGGCTCAGTTATGGTTGAGGTGCAAACACACCCTCCATTTCTGCTACCTGTATGACCCCTTCTCTTTTCCAGTGGTTATAATCAGTCTGACAGAGAGAGGTATCCCAATCCTTGTGGTTTTTAGTATAACAATGACCATCAGTGGGACCCTTTGTGGGGTGCCTTGAAACGACATTGTTGTAAATAAGCGCTGTTTAACTAAATAATCTGAACTGAAACTATCTCTGTAGTTATGCTGCTATAGGTTTAGGCTGCTGGAGGACATAATGACCACTTTCACCCTCTTCGCTACATTCTCACACTACTCTACAATTTTGCGTCATTTGCTGTTATTTCAGCTTTTAACTTTGTTCTCTCTCTTTTCTCTTCCTAGAAGCTACACCTGGCCTGACTTTGTGTCTACCTGGGACACCTTTCTGGAGAGGGCCATCGTCCGAGCTTCTGCTGGCAACAACTTAATGCTCACCTTCTACAGATGATCCACATGGCCCTGTCTTTCAGTGTTTAACCCTTTCTCTCTCCTAGACATGGCGATTGACTGAGCTTTTACTGTAACTAATTATATGTGCTCTCTGTCAGACTCTAACCTTGAAAACGGGCTCAGAGTTTATCTGTTCCTGCTTTCTAGGTGAAACGACTAAAGGAGCTACATCCATTAACATTTACCATTTCCTTCCCATAGAAAGGACTCCTGGATCAGTGCTTCTTTGTGTCTCTGCTCTGTTCTCTCTAACCCCCAGTCGGTCGTGGCAGATGGCCGCTCACACTGAGCCTGGTTCTGCTGGAGGTTTCTTCCTGTTAAAAGGGAGTTTTTCCTCTCCACTGTCGCTACATGCATGCTCAGTATGAGGGATTGCTGCAAAGTCAACGCCAGTGACTGTCCACTGTCTCTACATGCTCATCCGGGAGGAGGGAATGGTGCAAGTCACTGACTGGATGCAATCTGCTGGGTTTCCTTAGAAAAACTTTTTATCCAATTGAACAAATAACTGAATCTGACTGCACTGTTCAATGGTTTGGACTAATTGGAATGTATGTGCCTGACTTTTGTGAAATGCCTTGAGACATGTGTTGTGAATTGGCGCTATATAAATCAAACTGAATTGAATTGAAGTAAATAATTGGTAGCACTGTTGCCTTGCAGTAAAAAGGGCCTGGGTTCTTTCTGCATTGAGTTTCCTTTCTCCCTGTGTATGCGTGGCTTCCTACCATAATCCAAAACCATGACTATTGGGTTAATTGTTTACTATAAATTGCCCTCAGGTATGAGTGTGTGTGCATGGTTGTTGGCCTGTGGTAAAAGACCACTGTAAGCCAAAACCTACTGAGGGTATGAAAAATTTTGGGCCAATGCTGACACTTGTCGAGGAGTTTGAGATATAAAACCCAAAATTTAGTAATCACATTGCAAATGTGTGGTTTCAGCTCAGAGATTATCCCCGTCAAATCTGGATGTTGGATTTTGTTAAGAGGTCCAGTTGAGGCTTTGCTGCTTCCACTGCGTTGATGTGCTGTATCTCACCTCGGTACTCCAGTCGCAATATTGCAGACAAGAGGTTCGCACAGCGCATAGTGAGGGGAGCTGAGAAGATCACTGGAGTTTCCCTACCCTCTCTCTAGGATCTGTTTCAGAGGCACCGTCGTAACAGGGGTCTGAAGATGGTCAGTCTCCTCACATTCTCCACATAAACTGCTGCCATCAGTAACATTAAGAATTGAACCACCAGACTGCTTCACCCTGTAAAATGCATCACTGTTCATATTACTTGACAGAATTTCACTTAATTTGTATCTTTTATCTATTTTCTATATATTTAATCACTCTGTGATAGATCTATATTGCAGAGAAATGCTCTCCTATTGTATGCCATTTAGATTAAAATTATTTGACAAACTGAGTCTGTAATGAGATTTCTTTCAGAAAAAAAAAAAAAAAAAACATCTGCAGTGTCCTTTCTTTTTTGGTTTTATAGCTGGGAGTCACAGTCATGATATAGTTATAAACATCTAGGAGTTTAGTACAAACTCCTTCCGTGTAGTAGCACCCTTGGCCAAGGCTACCCCTACGCTCAGTCGTGTTTCCCTTTTTCTAAATCACATTGGATAAAAGCGTAAGCTCATTTTTTAATGTGAAAGGAAATACGTTTATCATTTAGAATCAAAAACTCATATGTTCAGCAACTCTTCTGAACTGACACGCTCTAGGTAGAAGTACACACATCTTTTCACGTTTAAACTAAACATGCTGTTGCGTGTTTCACCTGGAGACATTACATTTTGACTGGAGTGTGTGAATACTAAGGTTAAGGGTCACAAAAAACAGCCTTAAAGAAAAATTGTAAACTGCTAAATCGCATATAATTCTCTAATTCCCTTTGAGTAGCCATACCTTTAAAGCTTTAAAAGTATTAACTGTACTACTTTCAACAACGTAATGTTGAGCTTAGGGCTCAAGTGACACTTGGAAAAGCAAGAATCAAACTGAAACACTAATTCTAATAATGTGCAACAAGAATCTTATTTAACTGTACAGTAATATAGGGTTGGTCTGGCCTGTATGTAACTGGAAGTAAGTCTGACTATATGATTGAAATGCATTAGGAGCACCTGGAGTTATTACATAAGACCAATAAAAAAATTTTCAAGACAGAAATATCAGCATAATGAATATGCGCACTTAATACTTTGTCAGGACTCCCAACATGAATTAATGGAGCGTGGCAAGGTGTTCAGGAAGCATAGGTTGCTTTGATAGCGGACTTCAGCTCGTCTGCATTGCTGGCTCTGGTGTCCCTCAGATTCTCTCTGGGATTTACTGTAGGTCTGGCGACTTTGCTGGTTATTAAGCCAGGGATTGGTACCTTTGGCAGTGTGAGTAGGGGCCAAAAACTGCAGGAAAATGAAAGCGGCTTCTTCACAAAGCTCGTCAGCAGGGGGAAGGGCTCTGAAAGTTCCTGAAAGATGGCTGTGCTGACTTTGGACTTGATAAAACTTACTGGACCAAAATCAGCAGATCGCATGGTTCCCCAAATCATTACAGTCTGTGGAAACTCCACACTGGACCTCAAGAAACGAGGTCTCTGTGCCTCTAGACTCTCCTAGACTCTGGGAGCTTGATTTCCAAATAAAATGCAACATTTACTTCTAATTGAAAAGACAAGTTTGGACCACTGAGCAACAGTCTTATCACTCTTCTCTGCCCATTTAGGGCGCTTGTGAAAAAGGGATGAAACAGCGGTAGCCCATGTCCTGCAAACGTTTGTGTGCGGTGGCTCAGAAAGCAGTGTCCCTAGCAGCAGTACCTGCCTTGTGAATTTACCTTTGTCTCTTGAATGGCCTTTTACAATCCTCTCAAAGCTGTCATCTCTGATGCTTGTGACCCTTTATTCTACAACACTTTCCTTCCACTCAACTTTCCATGATTAAACTTCCGCACAGCGGTCAGAACAGCTGTGGCTTACCCTGCTTGAGAAAGGTGTCAATTCAGCAGTCTTCCACCTGACTTTGTACGCCACAACATGACCATAGCATTTCTGTATTTAAAAAAATCCTTTTTTTTTTTAAATTGGTCTTATGTACTACAAAAACTTTCTGAGAAACTGAATTTTGGGCTTAAGCCATTCTCATCAAAATGAATCATAGAAATAATTCAGTTTGTAATGAATCTATAAGCATTCAACTTCTTGAACTGATTCAGTGAAATAAATGAACTGTTCGATAATCTTGTCAATTTCTGAAGAGCACCTGCATTTTGTGAAACCCTTTGGACCTGTCCAAGAAAATAAATTCAAATATTTGTTGAAGCTGTGAAACATGTTACACAACTTTATGCTGCTATGGTTCAAGAAAGTTTGTAGTTTGGCATGGTTTGTGGCAATGGCTGCAAGAAATACACAAGGACTCCACAGTGAAACCCTTTGTAATAAGTTTGTCCTTTTTAAATGCAGTCGTATTCCCACAGTGTTTGTGCTCCACAACCTGAGGCCGTCCCGTCAGAAACACTTTGCAACCATGTTTGCTGAAATAAACAGACTCCGTTTCTGTATCTGAGGAGGAAATGTCGGGTAAACGAACAGGAAACTTGCCTTCCTTGGGCACAGATTTACAACATCCCTTCCCACTGATCAGAATTAAGGGAAAAGAGCAAAAACAAAATAAACAAAACACAGCTTGTGTGAGAGCAGAGAATAGTGCTGTTGCCTGTACTTTTGGGTGTTCTTCTTGGTAACAGGCCTGTAGCTGTCTGCACCCAAAAATAATCTATTTCTTAGAGCTCGTTGTTCATAGAATAAAATCCCAGTTCTAACATGCACATTAAACAAAGATGAGGGCACAGATATACTAATACTGTACAGGCTGCCTCTGCTTTGCGAGAACAAACTAAATTGATTTATTTTTGTCACATTTTCTGGCTTTTTTTTGGGTCTTTTTAAAGTACAAACATGGGTAACGTTTTGCATCTGTCACCTCCAGTGCATCCTTTAAAAAAATGGCTCTCTGCAGAAGAAAAAACAAAAGAAACCTGAACACAACTTCAGTTGAAAGGATTTAACTTATAGCAATACGCACACTATCAAGTGTACAATTTGTCAAGGTTCATTCGATTCTAATAAAATACTTTTTTTTTAAAACCCATATACATTTCATATATTTATCTTTTTGGGGTATATGGATCCAAAAATAGACATTTAAATCATAATGGGAGAATAGTGGGGAGGTGGGAAGGAGAGAAAGAGGGGAGAAAGAAAAAAATACTACAAAAGCTACACATGGATTTTTCCGTCATTTCTGAGGAGGAAACGAGAGGACAGAGAGAGCAATTTAGGGAGGTACAGAAAGGGACGGGGTTTAAAGAAAGATGAGAAAAAGGCGAGGATGGAGGAGTCTGGAGGATTGGCCAAGCTATACAGCGCAGTATGACACCCACTTTAGCTCATTACACACGTACAGTCGTGATCAAGGCACAGGGATCTTCTAAAAGTTAATTATTTTTTTTCTTCAATAAAGTTGTACAAAATAATACATTTTACAGTCTGTACAAGAATAATAGTTCAGCAGTAAAGTAAAGACATACGTAAAAAGAAGCAGGTCAGGGTCAGGAATGATAGGAGAGGAATGGCAGGGTGGGGGCGGGCGGGTCATTTAACCACACGAATACAAAAAAAGGGGTGAGAGTGAGGGGGGTCTGGTTGCTGTCTTTTTCAAAGTTCTGGTTTGTAACATCTCATTTTCACTTAAAGACACGGAGGAAAGTGCAGATGGGAAGAGGTGGAGAGCAAGAAAGGAGTGAAAATAAAGGCAGGGGTGAAGATGGAGAGTGGGCAAAACAGATAAAGAATGAGCGCACAGGGCACAATGGCACAAAGTCTACACAGACAAAAACAGCTGTGGAGACAGTAAAACAGGATGAGAGTTCTTGTTAATTTATACGATACTGTACTGTATGCAGTTTTGTCCTCTTTGATTCCACAAAAGTTGGCTTTTTTTTTCTTTTGAATTTAATGTGTTCTCCTTAGTTTGGCTCCTCTGCCAATGAGGCAAAACGGCTCCGAAGGAGTCCAGGAGCGGCAACAACCCTGAAGGTCTGTTTGAGTCTGAACTCGATCCGGTTAAATCTCACTCAGGATGAGTCAGCTGGGACCTCAGCAAGCCGAGAAGCTTACGAACAGAGCGGAGGACCCACCTTCCTGGGGCTTGTTGTCCAGGAGAAAGCAGGATTGACACTGGATTCAAAGATGTTCGTGAAGACAGGAAGGTTTGGTGTACACGGTTCAAGTTAAGTCCTGAGCACAGTGCTTGTGTGTTGGTTTTTTTTTTATTCCATTTTGTTTTCCTTTTTATTTATTAGATTGCCGTGTTCTGCTCATCTATGGTGGCACATCTATTCTCTATTTGCAGTAATTCAACAGTTTTGCACTGACGTTTTTAGCTCTCTTGGTTTTTATCAACAGATGTAAAAAAATCTCTAAGCTGGGAAACTCGGTCCGGACTGGGCCGCTCTCAGCAGGGTGATGGAGGACAATACTTGACGTCAGAAAGGTGAGGAGCTTGGAATATGGCTGAAGCTGGAGGTTTGAGTCTTTATTTTAATTCTCTTTTAATCCCCTGAAACCCCTTCATCAAATCCCACATCACATGGGGACATTGCATCAGGGGTAGCTCTGGGTTTTGGGTGCGCTTACTGCAGAGGTGTGTGTGTGTGTGTGTGTGTACTTTGGCCTTATTTTTTTTTGCTGCAGGCACTAACACACATCCGTGGAAGAGGGGAGTTCAGAGACCCAGTGTTCAGTGTCTTTTGCTGTAGTCCGATCTTTTTCAAGAGTATGTTTTTGGCGTTCCCATCACAACAGCTCGTACTGCCGCAGGTGCATCCGCTGGATGATGTCTCGACAGTCGTTGAAGACCCTGCGGATGTTTTCTGTGTCGACGGCGCAGGTGAAGTGGGGGTAACAGTAGTGCCTCCCATCCGCGCTTGCTGTGCTGATCCTCTGTAGAAGGTGCAGAAAAAATAATGATACATACAAATTAGTTGACCTCTCTTTCAACAAGAGCAATGCCTATTTCGTATTTTTAAACTGTAAGTAAAGCAGGTGCATCAAAGAAAGATGGGTCCACTGCAGCAATTAGAAAAGAAACTCCTGCACAGTGGAGGTTCTTGCATGAATGCTGCTCTGGTAGAGCCCCTCTCTCCATTTATTATGAAACCTCTCCATCACAGACCTTTATTTCAGTGATTGGAGCTTATATCAAATAGAAAGTGTTGCAAGTATCTGACCAACCACAACTAGATGAGGTGCATCCACAATGTGCGACACATAACTCTTAGTTAATTAAATTAGCATCATAACATCGATTTAGGACTGAAACAATTAATCGGATTAATCGTGATTAATCGATTATTGAAATAACAGTCAACTTTTTTAGTAAAGGAATAATTGTTAACTTGAGTAAACGGAGTGTAAAACATAACATTTAATGAAAGAACAGCCCACTCAGAGCAGTCATTAAACAAAAACCATGCAAAAAACAGACATTTTACATTTAAGATGAAAAACCTTTTTCGTCTGTAAATATGCTCTATCCAGAACTTAAAGTAGCATAGTTTCTGCTTCACTTGGTCCAAATTCTGTAACAAATATCCTATTAAGAACCTTTTACTCTCTGATTATTAATCAATTAGTCGAAAAAGATTGTTGATACAATCAATTGGCCAAATTATCATGAGTTGCAGCCCTACATTGAGTTATTCCATTAATTCAATTTAAAAAATAAAATTCATGCAATATATTGATGATCAACACAAAGAGTGTTTATTTCTGTTAATTTTGATGATAACAGCTAATAAAACCCCAAATTCAGCATTTATTTATTTTTTTAGAAAGTTTGAATTTTGCATAAGACCAACAAAAGCAAACCAGCAAATTCCTCGTACACGTGACACATTACTTGGCAATAAAGTTATTTCCGATTCTGAAAAAAGGATTTTCAGCACAGAAATCTCATGTTCTGGTCCTGTGAAAGACTGCTGATTTGACGGTTTATTCTATAGGTTATTACTATGGAAGCTGCCTGTTCACATCCAGCTCCTGTCGTATTCCTTGTGTGAAACCAGTCCTGAACCAGAGACATCAGAAGCGTCTTCCCTGGTCAAAGGAGCAAAAGCACTGGACCTGGTTTTCATTACTGTAAGCTATGGTCATCAAAATTAAAACAATAAATGCCTGAATTATATCGGTGTGTGATAAATGTACATAAATGTAGTACGTAGATTTATCACATAATACATTACTTGATAAGAGTGTCACGTTTCATACAGGATTTACTCATGAAGCTGCAGTTTCATGTCCTAACACGTATATAACTCAACTACTGCTTTTTGTATATGCTGGATGTAATATTTCTGCTTATAAACTAGATTGAAACACTAATGGTCTTCAATAAGGGAGTTTATATTTCAATGTGGCTACCTTGTGAGTTATGCTCACGAACTTACCAGGAACTCATCTCTTATGAAGTACTTTGCTCTTGTAACACGAGGATCTTCTCCAAGTTCTGGTGTTGCTGTCAGACAAAAGAGAAAAAACGGATCATCTGAGGAACGAGGGGGTTTAAAACTTCAGGGGGATTAGGGGTGTGCACCACAGTGTGACAAACATGTGTCAAAGGCAAGACGTCTTCAATGAAATAAAGGTTTTCATTAAACGTTAACCTAACCTTTGTCAGTCAGTGACTTGAGACACTTACAAGCTCTCTACAATTTCATCCATGCAGAATTATTTACTTTCCAGACTCAGGTTTCTACATTTTACGACGGTTTGTAAAAACTTACTGACAAGTCCGAACAAAACATTTACCTACTTGGTTTTAATTGGTCCTAATGCTGCCGTGTGATTATCCACTATTTTAGTTTGCTTTCAAATTTTATAACACTTAAGCCTAAACTACATTTTCCTTCTCCAAATTAAGGTACAGCTTCTGATCTACGATACCACTTTGTTTGTTAGCATATATTTACAAAATAGGAGTATCAATGTTTTGGCATCTAAATCAGAACCAGTTTAAAACCCTGATCCTTGGAGGCTCTAGTTGCCAAAAAGAGAAGTGATATGGTCCGGTTTAATTTTTAATAAGTGTGTATTCATCTGCTGGTTCTGTCAGTTACTTGATTAAGTAAATAAAATGATTGAATTGGACTAAAGCTGAAGTTGTGATTTACCAAATCAAAGATAAATTATTTTAATAAATAAAAAAAATCCAAAATACTTTATTAATCCCAAAGGGAAATTAAATGTTGTTGTGGCTCATTGTGTAGGTTTCTTCAAAGAGCCGTTGTAGATGCTGATGGCTGTGGGCAGGAAGGATCTCCTGTAGGTCTGTCTTACAACAGATCTGAAGAAGCCTCTGACTGAAGACACTTTTAGTCCCTGGCTCTGATGCTTCTACCCCAGCAGATGATGGCAGAAGAGATCACACTCTCCACAACAGACTTATAGAAGATATGCAGCATCTTGCTGCAAACACCAAAGGACCTAAGCTTCCTCAAGAAGTACAGTCTGCTCTGTCCCTTCTTGTAGATGGCTTCACAGTTGCATCTCCACTCCAGTCTGTTGTCCAGGTGAACACCGAGGTATTTATACTCCTCCACCACCTCTACTTCTTCTCCCATGATGGAAATAGTGTTTGACCTATTCTTGTTTCTCTTAAAATCTACAATCATCTCCTTTGTTTTATTCACGTTAAAGATGAGATGACTGTTTCTACACCATGCCACAACGTGCTCCACCACCTTCCTGTACTCAGCTTCTTCTCCATCTCTGATCCACCCTACGACTGCAGAATCATCCGAGTATTTCTGCAGATGACAGGAGTCTGTCTTGTACTGGAAGTCTGAGGTGTACAGAGTGAAAAGGAATGGTGAGAGTACAGTCCCCTGTGGTGCTTCTGTGCTGCTGACCACCTGGTTAGACACACAACCCTTCAGTCAGACAAGCTGTGGTCTGTTTGTCAGGTAGTCTTTGATCCAGGAGATTGTTGAGGCCTCCACCTGAGTCTTCTGGAGTTTCTGACAAAGCAAATCAGGTTGGATTGTGTTAAATGCACTGGAGAAATCAAAGGACATGATCCTCACAGTGCTGCCATCTTCATCCAGATGACAGTGAGTTTGTTGAAGCAGGTGTATGATGGCATCTTCAACTCCAACTCCACAGCGATAAGCAAACTGAAGGGGGTCCTGATGGTTCATTGTTTGCTTACTCAGGTGGGCCAACAGGCGTCTCTCTAGGACTTTCTTGATGTGGGATGTCAGGGCAACAGGTCTATAGTCATTAAGGACTGATGGGTGAGTTTTCTTTGGTACCGGAACAAGACAGGAGGTCTTCCACAACACTGGAACCTTCTTCTGGTCCAGGCTAAGGTTGAAGAGGTGCTGCAGAATCCCACAGAGCTGCTCTGCACAGGCCTTCAGGACTCTAGGACTGACACCATAAAACATTTGAGGTGTGATAGAAAAGCTGTGGGTCAAAGGAGGGTTGGATGTCTAATTGGCTGTGAGCAGGAGAGGAGGATGCTGAGCTTGTTTCTGAACTGAACCTATTGAAGAATGTGTTCAGTTTATTGGTTCTGTCTAGACCTCCATCGGTCTGATCATCCTTCTGCTTGAAGCCTGTGATCTTCATCCCTGACCACACAGCTCTGATACTGTTTGGCTGGAGCTTGCTCTCCAGCTTCTTCTTGTACACCTTCTTGCTGTCTCTCATCCAGCAACTTTAAGTTGCTTCTGTATACTCCTCAATAATTCTCTGTCTCCCTCTCTGAAGGCTCTTTTTTTCTTGTTAAGCAGGTCCTTCAGGTCACTGATGATCCAGGGTTTGTTATTGGGGAAGCATCTCACGGCTCTGGTGGGGATGGTGTTACTCACGCAGAAGTTTATATAGTTGGTTACACAATCAGTCATGGCAATGATGTCCTCTCCATGTTGCTGGCACAGTGCGTCCCAGTCTGTAGCCTCAAAGCAACCTTGCAGGCCTTCTTCAGCTTCCTGTGGCCATCTTATCACAGTTCTCTTCATTACAGGTTGCCTCTGAACAAGGGGTTTATATTTCAAGCAGAGAAAAACAAGATTGTGATCTGATTTGCCTAGAGGAGGTCTTGCTATAGAGATTATGAGAGCTTGACATTTGCATAAAACAAATCAAACATTCTGTTTTCTCTAGTAGAGCAGCTGACAAACTGTTGAAATGTTGGAAATGTAACAGAGAGTGAAGCATGGTTAAAATCACCAGATATTGCCAAAAATGCATGTTGAGTCTGTAGCTTGGCAACAACTGAGCTGATGGCATCATATGCAGTGTCGGCAACAGCTAAAGGTGGAATGTAAACTGTTGCCAAAATAACACTGGTGAACTCTCTGGGTAAATAATATGAACGAAAACTTACTGCTAACAGTTCAATATCTGGACTGCAGAGACGACACTACACAGTAGTGTCCTGGATGACACCATCTGTTGTTCACGAGTACTGCCAGTCCACCTCCTTTGCGTTTGCTGCTACCCTTTAAATCTCTGTCTGCTTGTATGGTCAGAAAGCCTGGCAGAGAGACACTGGAGTCGGGGATATGATCCTGCAGCCACGTCTCACTGAAACACATAATACTGCATTCTGGATACTCTGGCTGGGTCATTTGTAGGGCTTGGAGTTCATCTAACTTGTTTCCCAACAATCTTTCATTACCCATCATAATCGATGGAAGAGATGGTTTGAACTTCCTCCTACTCTCTCTTCTCTTTGCTCCTGCTCTGCCTCCACGGCACCTCCTTTTCAACTCATCAGGGATTTGGGGTTGTAGTTGAAGTATTTTTTTTTAGCTTTTGAGATAATAACCAGCTGCCACCGGTTGTAAAAAAACAACCCTGTTTCCATGGTGACGCATCATAACAGATGTCCAAAAGTAAAAATGCATCAGCAAAAATCCCACTAGCTGCACAGCATACGATACCGGACAGGACAATTGTGCAAAAAAAATCCACTTTTATCCACCATAAGAGGAAGTTGAGCTCTTAAAAAGAAATAATCAGAATGAAAAGTAACAGAGCCACTCCAACCATCCACCAGCTTGAACGGCGCAATTCTAGACTACAGAATGTATATGGAAGACATCCACACATAAAGCACACATTCATCCATTTTCAGATTTCTGACTTTCTGATAACAGAATGAAAAAATTAAAACCTTGAAGCAAATAGCATTTTTCCATACTCAGTTTTCTTTTATCATGAGTTCTCCCAAATTGATAAAAACAAATTCCAACTTTTCCAGGCCTTTTAAAGCTGCAGAAGGAAAGCTGAAATGTATGCTTTGCAAGACCAGTGTGGATCCACATTAAGCTTTCTTTATGCTATCTTTACTTTTCTTTCTGATAAACATTCATACTTGCATTTAAAGCTTGAAACTCATTCCACAAAAATGAATCAGTTTTTTTTTTTTTATAAAAAAGCTCCAAATTACCTCAGTGCCCGTTTAACAGTTTAAACTATCATGTCAGACATGCAACAACAGGTGTACATTAATGAATGAAACCAGTATTGAGAAGAGAGAAAACTGGGTTTATGGAATTAGCAAAATAAAAAAAAAGTTAAACTTTATTTTCTTTACATTTTCTGGAAGTGTCATACTAAGGGCTGCAGGAAGACAGTGTCTGCATGTTTCTGACCACTCACCATCATCAGGTGTGGTGTAGCGAGCAAATTCAGGGAAGTATTCCTCGATTTTAGATTTCCCTGCTAGTACTTTCTCTGCAAGCAGGTCCTGTTTATTTAGGAACAAAATAACAGAAATGGTCCGCAGCCACCTGAAACAAAAACAACAAAAAGCTCTTAAACAGAACTCAAGCGTTCGACCGGAGTTCTACACAGTTTCCATTTTAAAATTCATAACTTTTCCAGACTGAAATTTACAGCTTTTTCCATGTCATTTTTCTTGTCTGTGTGCCAACATTTCCTGCATATCTTTCAATATAGTCCATACACATTCAGGGTATTAATCACTGGGTTCAAGTCCAGTTCAAGATTAGCTGATGGATTCCTGAATACTGACCTTGAGAAAGATATGACGGCCAAAATGGGGCTGCATAGTCAAAGACTTCGAATCACATACAGTAGCTTTACAATCATTTATATTTTGCCCATATCTTCATTTTCAGGCACATTTTCTAACTCCAAGCTGGATAAACCTGAATGCTTAATGTATTTAAACATAGCAGGTGATGTGTTTCTGTATAATGAGGGAGACTGTGCCCTACAAAGGTCAACACCCTATATCAAGGTGTGCATAATTATCATACAGCTTGTTTTCTTCAGGCAATATGGACAGAAATGGAGATTTAACAGACTCTGAAAAGTCAAAAATTACCAAAATTCTCACAGAGGTATGTAGCACTCTTGAAATCGCTAAGATATTGGGGTGTGATCACAGAACAATCAAACTTTTTGTTGCAAATACTGGACTGGGCCAAGAAATATCTGAAGACAGATTTTTCAAAAGTTTCGTGGACTGATGAAATGAGTGACTCTTGATGGGACCGTGGCTGGATAAGCAAAAGGCACAGAGCTAAGTCTTCACTTCAGTCAGTGAAGTGGAGGTGGGGTACTGGTATAGGCTGGTATTTTTAAAGATGAGCTGGTTGGACCTTTTCAGGTTGAAGATAGGCCCAAAATCAACTCTCAAACCTATTGCCAGTTTTTAGAAGAGACATTCTTCAAGGAGTGATGCAGAAAGAAGTCTACATCTTTCAAAAAGACAATGATTTTTATGCAGGACAATGCTCCATCACATCCAAATAGTCCTCTGCATGGCTGGAGAGTAAAGGCGTTAAAGTTAAAAAACTCATGACATGGCCGCCTTCCTTACCTGACCTGAAAGAACTTGTGGGCAGTTTTTAAACGGGAGATTTAAAGTGAAGGAAAACAGTACACCTCTTTGAAATGTGTTTTTTTCCGCTTAGTTGCGTAATATTTCTGCACAATAATATTTGCCTAATAATTAATAAATTATTAGGCAAATTATTTCCTATTTCTTAAGAAAGCCAAAACCTCACTTTCACTTTCTTAAACATTCCTGTTTGAGGTTTATTAACAGTTTGGAATAACCGAGAGCTCTGCAGATGGCAAATAAAAATAATCCTGAAAAATAAGACTTGCCTAATAATTGTGCACACAGTGTTCAGTGATACTCCAACCCCTGTTGAAATGCAGTTTTTTTATGTAAACAGTTGAGACCCTGATAAATCATTCCCTGACTTTGTCCACCTGCAGTGTGGCATATTTCCTGCACAATTCAACTGAAAATCTGTTAAAGACATTGAAAAATGAAAGACAAAACGGCAGACCAACCTTGTTGCGTAAGTTTGATCAACTCATACTTTCGACCACTTTTTGATCCAATTTCAGCATTCTGCTTTTCTTGCTCCGAGTCTGTTTCCATGCTACATCTTCTCACCCCAAAATCTCTCAGACTGTAAGAACATCTCTTATCCGGAGCCCTCTTCAAGTGACCCCCACAGGTTCTCTGTTAGATTCAGTTCTGAACTCTGGCTCGGATATTTCAAAACGTTAATTTTCCTCTCATGATGTTTTAGGCCAGAACAGTTTATAATTTCGCTCACCTAGACAAAAGCCCTGGTTCTACCTGAAATAAGTCCACAGCATGATGCTGCGTCCACCGTGTTTCACTGTATGCTTGGTGCTCTTTTGGTGATGCTGATGGCTTCGTTTCAAACATACCTTTTGGAACTGTGGCCCAAAAGGCCTAGTCTGAATTCATCAGACGATACATTCTTTAAAAAGGCTTTGAGGACTTTAACCAGGCTTAGATGTTGCCTTTGGAAGGAAATGATTATGCCTTGCCTAGTTCCTACTCAAAACATATGAAGAATAAAGGTTATCCATGCTTTTTTGTACCTTTCCCATGACTGATACTTTTGTCCAATGGGTTTCTTTGCAACATATGAACTTTACTTCAGGTTAATCTGATTCCCTTTAACTGAAGGCAAGTGTGAACTAAAGAAAAATGAAACCTAACCCAAAAAATGCCTCACTTAAATATTAGTATAAGAGTGTGCATATTCATGCAACCAGGTTATTTCAATTTACATATCTGTTTGCTTTTTACTTGAATGGTACGGATATAGGTCACATTGAAAGTTTGAAAAGTCTGGAAATAATTTGTATTGGTCTCAGTTTGTTACCTCACAAAAACCTGCCACTTTAACAAGGGTATGTATACTTTTAAAAGCCACTGTATACCCAAGGTCTCTCTCCTGAACATGCAAGCTACCACCAATAGAAGTTGCATGGGGCTTCTGTTTAAATGCCTTTAAAAAAACACTCAATGAAAATGAATATGGAAACACACACCTGACCTGAATAAACGACATCTGCAGAACTTGACAGCATGCTGAGAAGGTAATGCAATTATTTGAATCAGGTGTTCTACATCCGAGACGCATCTAATACATGAAGGACTGTGGGGCCTGAGGACCAGGGCTGAGAAACACTGGTTTAAATATTTCACTAAGGTTGTGTTGATGGCTTTCATGGTTCCTCTCTGGCTTTAATAAAAAAAAAAAAAAGCTTTGTCACACATCTCTTTAAGTCTTGTTCGCTGTCATGTTGCCCTTCAACGTCCATGTTAGGTACAGATCTGGTAGGACCATTAGCATCCATCTAGTACTCCATTCACCTATTGTTCCAGATGTTCTTGAAGAGGTTGAGGGCCTCCTGTAGTCGATTGGTCTGATTGTCCTCTCTGATCACCATGTTGTAACTGCTACTGGCCACCACAAAGATGATGGCCGTCACATCTGTGGATAAAAAGAAACTGTTAAATCAAACATGCAATGAGAAGATAATAAAGTGTGCCGAGAGGAAGAAGGAACAGATTTTACCATTAAAGCACTGAATCCATTTCCTGCGTTCGTCTCTCTGACCTCCAACATCGAACATACTGTAAAGATGAAACAACATTAAATGCCTAAAATTACTTTAATACATGAAATGACTTAAATGCATGTGCCACACTGCCATCATCTGGAGAAATCAGTCTCATAATTTATTTATTGATTTTTCTTTGTGATTATATCCTGTTGTCCACCATGATCCTGAATGAAAGTCTTTCATGAGATAAATCTACACCTTCTGTTGCTTTTACTTACTGGAAATTGACCTTTTCTACTTGGAATCTCGTCTCAAAGATCCCTGAAGTCAAAACTCTGCACCGAAGCAAATCCTAGAAAAAACAAACATTAAAAAGCCTGTCAGGGACGTTGAAATAATGTAGAGTATTCCTTTGGACAACCAGATTTTCAGTGTTTAGCCTTAACGTTACATTAACAGGCTTTTATAAAACTGGAAAACAGGGCAAGAAATCTTCAACAGAACAATGATTTACAGTAAGGCCTTAATGATCAAGCCGCATCTTATATTAAGGACCTGATTGTTCCATATGTCACAACAGAATACTTCGCTCCCAGACTGCAGGTTTACTGGTGGTTCCTAGAGTCTCTAGAAGTAGAATGGGAGGCAGATCCTTTAGTTATCAGGCTCCTCTCCTGTGGAACCAGCTCCCAGTTTTAGTCCGTGAGGCAGACACTGTGTCTACTTTTAAGGCTAGGCTTAAAACTTTCCTTTTTAATAAAGCTTATATATATAAAGCTAGAGTGGCTTAGGTTATCATGAGCTATCTCTGTAGGTTTAGGCAGCTCGAGGACATAATGGCCACTTTCCCTCACTCTGCTACATTCTCCTACTACTCTCCATTTATACATTGTCGGTTATCATTGCTGAAATTAACTTGATGTTCCATCTTTAGTTCCTCTCTCAATAGAAGTTACTGTGTTTCTGTGTTTGGCTGGGACACCTTTCCTGGGAAGGGAGGCTGCAGGAGGAGCTATTCCTGCCAATGTCTTCATGTTTTCCTTCTACAGAAAATACAATGTTGCCATGTTTACTCTTTCCTGAACATAGAAAGTACTGCTTGACCAGTGCTTCTGTGTTTTTAAGTGTTTGCTTTGTCCTCTCCAACCCACAGTTGGTCAAAGTTGATGACCACTCACACTGAGCCTTGTTCTGTTTAAGGTTTTTTTCCTGTTTAAAGGGAATTATTCCTTTCCATTGTCATCTCATGCATGCTAAGTATGAGTCAACTGTCTAACAGTCAACTATCACCACATGCTCACTCAGGAGGAGGGCTTGCTGCAAACCCAGTGAATCCATGCAATCGACTGTATTATAACTAGAATCAAATTGGCCTCTATGTAATTGAACATGAATCTGCCTCTATGACTGGGTGGATCTGATACATGTCTGTATATAAACCGGATAAGATGTCTGGTAAAGTGCCTTGAAATGTAATTTGTTAACTGGTGCTATATAAATAAACTCAACTGAGACAGATGTGAATTTCTTAGCAGTAAAACTACACTTGTTTTAAAAATATGTTTTAAAACACCCTCTTATCTTGATTTACCTTAAAGTGTTAATAACCTACCTGATCCGTTGGAGTGTAGTCATTCTGTTTCACAATGTCGATCTTGTCTAGAAAGCTGAACGGAAGGTGAGGAAAAAGATATTTATTCATACAGCACAAAAACAAATACTGTACACATGTCGACTTAAAAGTTTAGAGTTGGAGAGCAACCTGTGGAAATTTGATACCTGATTAATCTAGTTTTAAATAATTTTGGATGTTCTAACTCAGATTTTCAAATATGATAATGAACTATTAGATACATGAGTTAAACCCTCCTGGGTGCCTTGCCATTTTTGTGTCTGTTTTTTAAATCTTTTTTTGGCTATACTGATTGCATTACATTTTTAAGTAGGTTAGGTCATCAATTTTGGATATCCATTTCATAATGTATTTATTTCCTAAAGTCTATAATTTTCCTTATAAAACTAAATAGATCAATCAAGGTCCACTGTGCACGTTTTGTACCATTAATTCAGATTCAAAATGCATGTTTAATTTAGTACCAAAACACCTTGATTGCTGTTAACTCTTTTGTACTCCTTTGTCCTAACAACCTTCAAAATTTAATGCTTAATTTTTTTCACTAGGTGAAGATACTTTTCATGTACTATAATTCTACCGATTTCGATATACAAGATAAAAATAATGTTTTGATGACTCTTTCTTCACAAATAAAAGTTGCCGGACACAGCCCCTCAAAGAATGGAGTTGCTCACCCCCGGTCTAAGTTAATAATGGCAAATCAAAAATGTTATGATTCCATACTTCTATGGCAATTTTCCATATTTCTAAAGAGACTTTATTGTTTGCAAGGGACACAGATGGAGCACAAAGTGAAGGAACCCCAGACGACGAAGTATGTAAGATGAATAAGAATAGACCTGTGCTGCTTAGTAGATGATGGGCAAGCATTGTAGGTCATTTTATTTTGGACGAAATGTCACGGCCAGACAGTATACAGACTTGTAGTTTGGATTAGTCTCCTCATTAAAATAATTAAAATAGTAAAACTTTAATAAATTGGCACAATTGCTTCTTAGGGGCTGTTGAGAATGGCAGCAAAGAAGGTATTGGAAACCAAAGAGAGATGAACCCATCCAGTTCATTGTTGCGCAAACCTTTCAGTGTTACAAGTTGCTGCTTACAGTATTAAAGCAGTTTTAAATGGGGCAGGTAACGAGTGAGCAATCAATCTGCTCAGCCAATCAACGTGCTGAATCAAGCAAAATATTATCTTAATCCAGGGTTGCTATAGTGGAGTCCCTAGAGCATTAAATAAGGATGGGAACTGGACTAAAAACTAAGAGAAACTTCAGTCTCTAGATGTGCAAAGCTAGTAGGTCCATACTGCAAAAACAGGTTCTTTCGTTGAAAATAAAATTTTAAATAATCATTTCTCATTTTCCTTCTACTTCATAATTGTGTGCTACTTTGTGCTGGTCTGTTACATAAAATCCCAATTAAATACATAGCAGTTTGTGGTTGTAATGTGACTATGTAAAGAAGTTCAAGGGGTATGAGTACTTTTGCAAGGCACTGTGGGCAGCCCTTTCAATTTCAGAGTAGGCTGGTGGAAGGAGAGAAAATGCACAAAATAACCAACAATGAAACTCTTCATGCTAATTTTAAAAGCAAAAAAAGTGAGATTTTTTTCTTAAAATCTGGATCAATAAGAAGGAAAAGAGCTGCTACAGAAAACGAGGCAGAATCAAAGTGTCGTGGTGTCTGAGTGACATTATGGAGCAGATTTTAAGAATAGCTCCCTGCCACCCTGGCTTGCAGCGCCATAACCATGGAGACCCAACTACAGGAGCTATTAATAGTCTATCAGCTCCCAATCTTGTGCAGCTGGAGCTGCTCCACAGAAAAGACAGACAGACGAATGAAGACACTGAAGATGGAGGAGTAGCAAAAGGAAAGAAGAGCAGGATCAGTTTGTGTTTTTGTGTTGGACCTGTGAGCAAGAAGGGGGAGGGAACAAAACCCTGGACTATACCATCTCAAACATGTGAGGGGAGATATTTATTGCCCCTAAATTCTCTGTTTTCTTTATTATGAGGACAATGAATAAAGGCAATGCGTGTTATGCTTAAGATGAATGACTTAATGTTACAAGGCAGTCAAGGTGGAAAGCTTGTAGTGTTGAGCAGAGCAGTGAAGGTATCCTCCTCAAACATCCCCCCTCCTCCTCCTCCGCTAAACATCCTCTTATCTGTAGATGACTCAGTCTCAGCCATGTTTGCTCCGAAACACTAAAAACTGCTGCCGTTACACACCTCCTCTACTTTTTCTGGAATAGGCACCCGTAAAATCTGATCTGAATAGCTGAACTGAAGGATACACCAGCAGCCTATACTGTATACATTAGTTTCACCTTGCCTTGGAATCCTCCACACTGTGACTCATAAAACATCCACACAAATGAAAGCTCACCCCATAGGCTTCCGATAAGAACTAAATATTTGTAATTTCCGAAGCACGGTGATATTTCAGCTCCAACCTAATATCTGACCTGTGTGTAAACAGAAGAATGTAAAATGTTACGTACAGAGGTTCCAACCAGATACGCCACCTTCCACTTGTCCACGTTTCGTTGCATTACAACCACAGACATCAATGTATTGTAGAATTATAAAGTGTTGTTGAATGGGGCTGGGTGGATGAACACAAGGTGTGTGCGCGCACTGTTTTCACAAAAAATGTTGTGTTCTTCTGTATTCAGTCACCCGAGTCCTTATGGCTGAAGTCTTTTGGGCTCTGTCTGTACTAACTTTGTTCTAGTGGTGTACCAATACAACGTAGTCACTTCCGATACGATACCAATATAGTAGCTTTAGGAATTGGCCGATACAGATATTGACCCGATACGATATTAGCACGAATAATATGTAGTATTATTACTTATTTTGTAGTTTGGAATGTTAGAAAAGGCTTGATCAAGTGGTATAACACAAACAAAGAACAACAGTCAACAACAATAGGTATGAGAACTGACCCATTTAATATTAACCAATGGTTTACATAAGCTTTAATCTTAAATATAAAAATATTAAACAAAATAGAAAAGAATAAATTAGAAGACCCTGAAAAACCTCAGTAACTCCAATGAAAACAAATTATACTTTTAAAGTGCAAAATAACATGTCACGGTCACTTCAGTATTTTTAACTCAATGCCAGCCTGGTGCTGCTATATGGTGGGGGAAAAAAACCCACAATATTATCCATTGTCCAACTGGGCAAAGTTAAGAGTCCGTAGCTCGTACTTCACTGAATTTGCCCAAAACTGCTACTCTGTTGGCAGACGCTGTTGTGAACAAGTGGGCTCTGCGTGCGGATATTGGTGCTACTGGACAGAAATGCTGGAGCGGACTAATAGATGGAGCTGAACACTGGAGCGGAGTGCTTTTATCGGCGTGCTTCTATCGGAGATTTTAAATGCAGACCGATATAATCAGACACTCAGTTTTTGGCTGTTATCGGACCGATTTCCGATATCAATATTGGATCGGGACATCCCTACCTTATATATCCAGAGACGGAACATTTTCCCCATTTTTGTTTGTTGAATAGCTAAAAACTTTGCTCAGACTGACGAAAAGCATCTGTAAACATTTTTAAAAGTCTTGCCACAGACTGTCAAATGGATTTAGGTTTGGACATTGCCAAAGTTCAAAGGGAGTACCACTGCAACTCACCGTAAACTAAGTCAGACGGAGTCCACAGTGGTGTCAGTCTCCACAAAATGCTACTGAGGAACCAGACCTTTTAACACCTTCACGTAAAATCTGCATAAACGTCCTTCTGACGAAATTTCACATTAAGCCTGAATGTTTCCTGCTAGATATCATTCACAGGTTTTTCGTGAGGTCTTTGGAGCAACACGGGGGACTGCTAACTGTGCAAAACAGGGTCACAGCTGTCCCAACAAAGCATCCGACATGGGTCAAAAGCACATTGAGAGCACTGGCACATTACACAATATTTCATAACTAGGTTATAAAATAAACAGTAAGTTTTACTTTAGGTGTTTTTTTGGCTAATTATTTGTTGCCAATTTATGATGACTTTAAATAAACAAAGAAACAAAGCAGGGGTTCCTATGAGATGCATCAGGTCTCTAAAGCTTGAAATATCAGCCCTGTAATATTTTTAATACAGAAAGCACACTGCCTCCATTAAATGTCAGACAAAATCATTGAAGTTCATAAAATACAATGTAAGGTGTAACTTTAGATGAATGAAGGTGCAGCACTACATCACATAAGCATTGTGACAGAGGTGGTTATTTAATCCACCATTAATTTAGCTATGTATTAGCCATGGTAATTGATCCCAAGATGCGTCAGAACTTGACTCACTCACATTAAACGCACAATTTTATTCACTTTACGGCAACGGACTTGAGAAGTGAGTCAGCACAGAAAGTCTGGTCTCTGTGATTAGATTAGTCTTTCAAGTCAAAACTCAGCTGGCTTGGGTTGAAGGTAGGCAGCAATCGTCCCTACAGACCACTTTTCTAAAAAGGAAAAGAAAAACTACTTTTTGAAGCTGCCTGTTAAAAAAGATAAATTGATAGTTTTCAGGTAGCTGTTGACATTGACAGTCAGATGACCATATTAAACTAAAAGCCCATGCTTTTGTGTTAATGCCATTCCAGGTAACGAGTGTGGCAAAATAGGAATACCGTCTGAGAAGCTTCAGCAATGAGCCCCAGATTTGATGATCTGCACTAGAATGAAAGACCAAATACCTCCAGTAACTAAATATCTAAGGTGACTAGTTGCACGGTTTTCCAAATATTTTATAAGATAAGCGACAGTTTACGGCACTTGCATAATTCTGTGATACATAAAATAAAATCCACTTTAAATGATGACATAGAAACCATACATTTAAATCACCCAGAAAAACAAAATGGAAATTTGCAATAAGCC
This sequence comes from Crenichthys baileyi, assembly GCA_036173005.1. Taxonomy (NCBI): domain Eukaryota; kingdom Metazoa; phylum Chordata; class Actinopteri; order Cyprinodontiformes; family Goodeidae; genus Crenichthys; species Crenichthys baileyi. The sequence continues at coordinate 396,659 of JAHHUM010002906.1, forward strand.
CATCAATGATCAAATTTGTCTTACAGGCAACAACAATATAGTCCCGGTTGAAAGTAACCTATTCAGACTCAGTACTCTGAGTAAACTTAAATTTGACAAGGATAAACCATGCTTGTAAAGTCCTAAACCTCATTATACAGATTTTAAGAGAAATCTTCTTTTTTGCTGAATCATCAGTTTAAAGAGGCAGAGAGGCTTGTTAACTTATGGTAAAGAGAGAACAATAAACAGTAGACTTCAGTCATCAGCAAGGCAAACACGTTTTTTTTTTTAAATCACTGCACATGAAAGGCTATTGGTGCCATTAAGTGGAGTTTAAAGTTATGTTGCTCAAAGTTACTTACTATTGTGCACAGTCGATTAGCTGATACTCGTTGGATCTCTCAAAGCACGCCTGGACCCCGTCGTCCTGCCACAATGTCTTTGCATGATCGTAAAACTCCTGAGGAGGGAAAGCAAAATGTTTTACTGTTTATGATGAGCAGATTTACTTGGACCACTATGAAAAGTATTTGATACTGAAACTTGGAAGGAAGGGGTTTTTATGTTGGTTTAATGCTGGTTCACAAACAGGCTCGATCTGTGTGGTTAATCCATGGGTCATGTACCCATGATACCAAGACAGAAACACTTCCTGTTTTAGATTGTTATGTTATGCTGGAGCTCTATGTTTACTTTGGTCCAAATTCGACAGATATGAAGGGAGACAGAAAAGGCGACAAGGTTGTCTGTTGTCCATGACGTGTGACTGGGATCACCGGGTGCACAGCGTCTTTGTTTACACCACATGAAATGTACGTTGTGCCTGGGCGACGCCAGGGTACGTGTCTGAGAAGGTAAATAGTGGCGAAGATGGGATAAAAGTAAATTAAAAACACCTTACGACTCTCAGAAAAACTTTACTTTTTTGTTAAACACTAGGATGAGAAATATGTTTTCACCAAAGTTTTCAGTTCAGGTAGCAGAAAACAGCAAAAATAAATTGACTCTGGTGGAAGCAGAGACACATTTGTGTCGCAGGACACCAGCCTGTGAGGACTGAAGTCTGACAACTGTGCTTTAAAGCATAATTTGTAGACTTTGGTATCAAAAAACAGCTGTTTTAGTGCTTCGTTTAGCATTTCAGATCTAGTTTATGAACCACGGGTCCAGTTGAAGTTTAAGACCAAACCCTCCTTTATTTGGTGTTTGAATAAGTCAGTAAGTCAAAAACAAAAATACCTAAAAATCAACGCTGTGACGTAAAACCCCCACATTAACAGAGACATTGGATAAGGAAGAAAAACATCTGGAAAAATCTTTTTTCCATACTCAATTGCCAATTTTCCATACTTAGCCAGATGAGAAAAATTACAAAAGCAAATTCAATAATTTGGCAAGACTGCCTAGGAGGCCTGTTTTCACTTGAGAAAGTGTTTTTAAATTGTCCTCATGAAAAAATGCAGTCTTAGAATAATAAATAATGAAAAAATAAGCAAAAAACTTCTATTTCACACCCGGGCTACAGAGATATAATGAAATATGTCATTCAACATATCAGTGGGTGCAATATTAACATTGCTAAAGACAGTCTGGATATATAATGCTGGCTTCTATATTCCAATTGTCCTAAATTCCTGCTAGGGCTACAACACTGTACATTCAGCCTGTTGCCTGGAATCTCCTGGCAGTACAAGCCTACACCTGACACAGATGAAGGCACGCAGATCCTGGAAGTCACAGAGGGTGCTAGAAGGCTCAAAATGCCAGAAACAAAGCCAAACGTTTGCATCATGATGCCGTTTCTGATCAATATAAATATTTTATATGATATGACAAGTGAGCACACTCTGCCAGTAATCAGTTAAAAACACACAAAGAGTGACAGAAAACACAAGGACCTCATGCCAGTAATCTAAAACAGCTCTTTCTGAGTTATTTGAAGCTCTTTCTGTTGTGCAGCAGTCTGGTTCAAGGTTGAATTTACAAGCAAAATCTCAGCCTTCTTTTTTTTCTTCTTCTTTTTTTTAACCGTGTCCTGTCCAGCAAAGTAACACTCAGAATACTGTCTGAGTGCCAAGAAGATGCCCACCAGATTTACTTTCACAAGTGGAGCATTACGGCTAACGCTTTAATCCATGGACCCAGAGACCTGAGACCCCGGGGCACATCACTCCCCAATCAGAGACCTGACAGAGCAAGAGGCCCCTGGCCCCAGCAACCAGCCACAGCGAGTGAGCCGGCACACACCAAATCACCCAGCCCCGGACACACAGAACCACCAATACACCAGCGGGCAGAGACACCAGCCACCGGCAGGGAGGAAATAGGCCCCACATTTGATGGGGGGCCTAAACTGATCCAGGAGAGGGAGCAGCCCAAGACCCAACCTGACACAAAAACAGGCACACACAGTCACAATCACACATTCCCACCCTCATGCGTACACATAAAAACACTCACACCCAATATAAGGACACACAACAATAGACATTGTACACTCGGTCCAGGTACCGATACCCCAGAGTGGCAATCAGCCCCCGAACCCAGGAGGTGGTCCCCTTCCTTCCAGGGTGGAGACAGGCAGACCGGCCCAGCACCAGCCCAGACTAGTGCCGACACCGCCCGAACCAGAGCGACCCTGACCCCCCACTCCGACCCCAGCCCCCAACAACCCCCGACCCCATCTGTAGAGGGGGCTTACCTGGTCCAAACAAGCCCGCCAACCAGAGCCGTCCCAGGATGAAACAGTCCCAACCCCCCAATGAATTCCAATCTCAACCTGATTAGCCCCCCCACCCCCCATGAACCCCAACACGAATCTCCCCACAGGGCCACCCCCAACCAGGACAAAGATATCAAACACATGCCGCCAAACCCAAACACCATGAATCCCCCTCCCACAGGGGCACACCCACACAGATGTGCTCCACCCCCGAATAGCCAATGAAGACACATCCACACAGCGCTCTGCGATGGCAAAACAAGGGCCCTACGCAATGCCACCGCAGCCTCCGCCCACAAACGCAACACACCGCCCACACAGACACCACCGAGCACCGTACTCAAAACGGACCCCCCAAGACGAGAAAATCTCAGCCTTCTGGTTCCAGATCCCTATTAACAACCATAGCTAAAACTCAATAACATGTAATGATTGGCTTCTGTACATAAAGCTTCATTTGCTGAAATATAATCTTGCCCATAACCCCAGCTCTTCACATACGTGGACCAATCCCAGTTCACCAAATTAGAGTGCTGATAAAATATAAACATTTCACCCTGCGACTACACTATTGCATTCACTGGAATCAATGTGAAGATGTTACCCTGCAACTGAAAGTGACAGTGTGTGTGAGAGCACACACACACACAGCTCTCTTTGCATGCCCACACACAATCCTCGATACAAATTCCAGTGACATGCAAAACACACTTTCGCCATCCTGTTCTGTAACTTGGAAACTATGCAGCGCTTGTCAAAAACAAGTCAACCGACCAAACAAGTAAAGCCAAACGACAACTGATGATAAACGGCAATAAATAAATGCTTCCCAACAGCTCAGGGTAAGAGCAACAGATGGGGAAGTGGAGGGCATTTTGTGGTTAAACAGAAGCATGCAATACGCACAGAAACACAATCAGCCTATCAGCTATATATCACTCAGTATTAGAGCAAAAGAATATTAGAGCAAAAGAATCATAGATCATAATGTCTAGTGAAAATAACAGACTCTTCCAGTTCTGCACATTTTTGGAAAGATTCTTCCTTAAACCTACCTTTTTAACGGTTTTAAACACAACAGCGCTGAAACTCAAAGAACATGCACAGTAAACCTTCAGCAGTTTTGGAGACGTGCAGAATGAAGAAATCACATATAGAACCTGTCTGATCACACGAAGTAGGCTAAAAAAATCTCGAAAAGCAACATATGCTCTGATTAAAAAAATTCAAGAACAGGTGGAAAACAGTCATTGACATCGATCAGTTTGGAAAGGGTTGTAAAGCTATTTATAACACTCTGGGATCCCAGTAAACCACAGTAAAGACCAATATACACAAATAAGGAAAACATGGAACAGTGGGGAACCTTCCAAGGGGTGGCCAGCTTTCTGAAATTACTCCAAGAATGCATCAACAACTCATCCAGGAGGTCACAAAACAACCCAGGACTTAATCTAAAGCATCGCAGGCCTCACTTGCCTCAGTTATGGTCAATGTTTATGATTCAACAATAAGAGAGAGACTGGGTAAAAATGGCCTCCATGAGAGAGAGCCCCAAGGCCAAAACCACTGCTGACCAACAATAACAAAAAGATCTAACTCAAATATATTTATTCAAGGTTTGAGGTTAAAATAAAGAAGACAGAATGACGGCGTTATCAACAACTTCCACTCAAAGGTGAGACATAAAATTAAATTAAGTTTGGCCCCAAAGGTGGCTCAGGATCTGCGGTACTGGACTGTGGTTAAATCTCTAGACTGAATAATTAGTTAATGGCAACATCCCGCTGAGATTGCTGAGCCCACACAGAAACTACCTGTGGGACAGAGCTCAGCGGCAGTGACAGACCGCCTCCACTCAACACCTGTTACAAACAGAAATGCAGGGAGAAATCGGCTTGGGTCCTAAATCGAACAACTTTCAGTTCGATCAATCATAACCGGTGGCTAGGTAGAACAGGGGTACCCAAGCCCAGTCAACCTTTAGATGCATCCATTCTCCAACACACCGGAATCAAATGACTGAACTGTTTCATCAGCAGACTCATTCAGCTCTATGAGGGTCTAAGGAATCAGCCCTTTTTTTGATTCAGGTGTGTTGAAAGAGGGATGCCTCTAAAAGCTGCAGGATAGTAGCCTTGGAGGACTGGACTTGGGCACCCCTGAGGCAGAAACTCAAGAGGCAGCAGTTTGTGCTGAGAGCAGGCTTTACTGGGGACACCATTACTGAGTGAATGAGACTTACAAGTGGTACAAAGCTATTAGAAAGAACATTATCATAACAATGTCGAGACATGGCTGGGGCTCTTTCACAGTGCAAGAGAGAGCAAGACTTTCAGCAAATAACAGGAAGGCTAAATTGATGACAGCAAAGATGTTTTGTTGGATCCTTTTGAACTTTTCAACTGAGTCTTTGATAGAACAGGTTGGATTTGTAAATGTTGGCAGTCTGAAACTTTAAGGTCAAGGTAAAGATCTACGTTCTATGGCGGGTTATTACATTTATTGCTAATATTAATGCCTTGCGTGAAAATATCAGTAAAGCCTTGTTTTACAGTGACTGCTCTTAAACACATCGAGTATAATGGCACCTCTGCTCCTAACAAAGAATCAACAGCAGAAAGGCTAAAAAAATGCTTGAATTCTGTTCTTAAACCTTCCTGTACTATAATTCTTAAAAGAAGGATTAGAAATGGGTCAAATTAGTTTCAGCAAGTCAAAGCGTCACAAAAAACAAACATAGGAATTCGGCCACAAAACTCAGGTTGGTGCATCTGACGAACTGAAGCTATGTTACCATGTAAAACATGTTTGAGCGGTGGGTGCAAGTTTTTGTTGTGTAACTCACCGACGGAAAGTCAAAATCTTTCTGGGTGACGAGGTTGAGAACATATTCGATCCTATACTGGTTCTCCGGACAGGCCAGCTGCACTGGTGGCGTCAGTGTGCTCATGGCTGTTACTATGGTCTGTCACAATCACACAAATCAGGAATACAAAAGGATAAGCAAACGTATTTAACAAGACGTTTAAACACTGAGAAGAAGGCAAGACAGGTTGTGCTGAACTCAGCTTGAATAAAGCAGTCAGCGTAGGTTTTAGTACCCAAAGAACTAGCTGCTACTAATGGACAGAAAACCTACCTCAATAGCCTCTTTAATATTGTTCTTGATGTCCTGAATTTTCTGCTTCTTTTCTCTGAAAAACAAAAAAACAGACAGTTGAGTCCGAAACTGCAAAAACAAACAGATGCACAATGTACACAACAGTTAGAGGATACATATGAAAGAAATAATGCAATTTGTTACATTTTTCTAACTAAGACTCAAGATTTTCAATTGGTTCAGAGCAGAAAACTGCAATTCAAAAGTAATGATGTAGGGAATTATGAAATCTTAAAGTTTTCCATGAAATTAAATCCAACTTAAAAGAATACTGAATTCCCTCATTTAATACTGGGAAGTGGAAATGGCTGAAAGACTGTACATTTTCCTACTACTATTCAAAAAAGAAAAATACAGTCAGTCAGTCAGTCATTTTCTACCGCTTATTCCATAGTGGGTCGCGAGGAAGCTGGTACCTATCTCCAGCAGTCTATGGGCGAGAGTAAGAAGAAAAATACAGTTGAATAATTTTGTGGTCCTGAAAAACTTGAGCAGTTGTGGGTGGGAGCTAAAGCAGTATAAATATTGTTATTCTTCTTAAATTGAAGTTACTTTACAACTATGACTAAGCTTCCTGTTAGGCTTCTACCTGTAGGCTGACAACCTGAACAGCAGGTCGACTAACCAGCTAATACCACCTTCTTGTGTTGGTATGACTTTTATGCAATTACGAATGAAACAGTTATTTTTACTTAACATATGAAAATCCAATATAAGCCACTCCCCATTAGCAAGAACACATTTTAAGTAAGTATCAAAAGTACAGAAAAAGTAGCTGACAGGGCCCACTGCAGCACATGACAAAAAGTTTGTTTTTGATCTGGAAGGGTAAACAGACCTTCATCACCACGCGTGGTGCAGGAATTATGTCTGTGCAATGTGAATGATAGCCGTGTGTACAAGACATTTGGGACTCGCTGTGATAGAAATGTTTCTAAAAAAGGCAACCAGTGAGCCAGTTTGCCCGTCTTTCACCTTGAGCCTGCCAAGACAACAGGGCATTAGGATTATGATGGCTCTATGACAGTGAGAAGGGGCGAATGCTAACATTTTTTCCCCCTCATGTACTGCTTTTACCATTGATGTCGGATCTGTTCTGAATCAGGGTAAACATAAAAATAGAAATGCAAAAACCAGTAAAACCTGAATGTCTGATAAATGAAGAAAATCACTTTCTAGTCTAATCTAAAATAAATAATCATATTGTGCCCAGTTTGCTCACTCTTCATCGGAGGCTGCATGATAAACAACCTAAAAACAAAAAAATCTCACTGAAAAAGCCTAAACTGACACCCTGTAATAAGGCTGCAGTGTTGCTGCATTAGTCTTTGCAAGCTTCGGTCACTCACACATACCAGACATTCAACATTTTGTTCCCAGTTCCCCTGGCATCAGCTTATTTGAAAAAAAAAAATGAAGATGATTTCAATTTTCTAAGACAAACCACCTGTGAGGTCACTGTGTACTGATAAAAAGAGAGGAGGGGGAAACAGAGTGTGTGTGGGGGTGGGGGGGGGGTGGTGGTGGTGGTGGTGGTGGTAAGGCAGTTTATCGGGTTAGAAGGGAGATTGAGGAGGTCCTGTTTACATTTTCAACCCGATAGTCATTATAAATCACATGGTTGTGTGTGTTCATTGTGAGGTGCTGAGTGTAAGCTGTTCGCTTCTGTGTCTCTGCCTTTGTTTTTTTTAGATGTTTTAGGTTTGGCCTGTTTTGTGTTGGGATTCAGCTGTAACATTATCCATCTCTGATCAGCTGCAGTCATATGCCTGCATCATGGTTACCAAATCACAATGCTGTGGATGGCCTATTCCTTTTACATCTTAGCATCGTTGTGTTTTTGACATCAGCTATTAGATGGAGCAGATTTTATTTTCCTCTACAGCAACATTGCAAGCCATTATCAGCACAGTACCTTCATTTTGCCCATCTCCAATCTGCTGCATTTCACCTCAAACATCAACAGCAATGGGGTGGGCAGTTTGGCCAAAATATCATATCACAATTTCAGAATGTTAATATCATCTTATCTTAATTTCCCTATTTAAAAAAAACAGCACTTAAAAAAAATAAACCACAGCATTGATGGCTAAAGAACATTTTGAAAAGAGTTTCATGTGTTTCTTAAATTTTGAGGACTGTATTGTGGAATAACAAATATTTCCTGCATACAAAGTTATGCATAATCACATTTAAATTAGTGTGTTTAGGAGTGATGTCAACTTTTTCTAAGTTTGAGCTCATGGGGTGGAGAAGACCACAGCAACACTTGAAATACTAGGGAACAACCTGATTAAAGTTGATCCTGTAATAAAATTGTCTCCGGGTATTTCAAGTGTTGCTGGAGTCGTCACCTCACCAGATCTTTGTCCCTCTCCCAGGACCTTGAAAGTACGTGAAGTTGTGCCAGAATCTTTTTGATCCCAGAAGTTTGAACCTAGCACCATGCTGCTTGTTACTCGAAGCTTTGCCACGCACAAATTAACAGAGCTGTATTTAGAAAAAAACTCTGTAAACTGAGAAACCTAAAGAAAAAGTTTAGAAACTGTAGAAAATAGTCCTTTGCCCTCAAATGTAAGCAACTGGTGACTGTTGTGTTTTTGTGCAGGTGCAGTTAAAGGCTCACCCATCAAAACTTTAAGTATGACCAAATTGTATCCGTACCCTATTTCATTTTTTACTGCGCAGGAGCCAGCTGCAGGAAGGGAGTGTCCATTTGTGCGTTTGCAGGTGAAAAGACAAAACAGGAATGACGCTGAATTTCTTATTTATTTATTTGATATTTTATTAACCGTCTCAGGAAACATTTCACACTCATTCTGCTTTTCGGCAGCTAAAGCCGGAAAAAAAATTACATAAATGAGGTCAACTTTGACAATTTAGATCAATTAAATTATGTTTTTTGTGAGCAGATTTATGTTGACTGACAGATGCTGTATGACTTTTACTATGATTTCAGTTTTATTTCCTACAAAAAACTAGTTCATACTATAGGCGTGAAATTGTTCAAAAAACATTTAATTGGTGAACTGTGAACATTAATTAGTTCAGTTTTAACTTGTGTGAGCTAAACTTTAAATTAGTCCTTGTTAAGCGTTAGCTTGCACAACACTGTATGAAATTCCATTTAAATACAAACTCCCAACTCAACAATGTGTAAAAAAAAAGATGAAAGTGGAAACTTTGAGCAGTGCATCTTTTCTTTAATTTTATGGGCATGAAATGTTTTATTCATTGTCAGCTTTTTTATAAAAAACATTTTTTGCCCAAAAAGTTGGACACAGTCCCATTCTTTGTTATGGCCACTTTAAAAGCTCTAGTGGTGAATGCCTAGCCCAAAATCAGAGCAGTTAAAAGGATCACAGAGCTAAGAACTTTCATTCATTTTCCCAAAATGTGACCAACAGTAGATACCAGCAATCCTTCGGTCACAAGCTAATTACTCCGACTTTACCACAACACTCCCTCCATTCACCCCAAATCTTTCATCGCTAGCACCACTGAACATTTTGGGTCCTAAATCAGCATATTTATGTCGTGCTGGAGGATCTGTGCTAATTAAAACCTATTACTATGCCAGTCATGTGAACACCCACCAACAACCGCTCAGTTGTTTTGGTCTCAACAGATCTTCACTGACAAAAGTTATTTAATGCCCAACATCTGACCCAGACAATCAAATTCTCATGCATCAACACACTTGTATGAAGGTGCTCCAGTGTATTTTTTTAAAATTTAGCCAAGTAGGGAACATGAACTATTGTCAGATATCCGAGTTATGGTGTAGCCAAGTCTGTCAGACATCCATCCCTACACAGAATGTGGACATACATGTAGTCTTTGTATAAAACACAGTCTTATACACACACACACTAACTGCTCAGTGTTGTGGAGTCACACTCTGGGTCATATGCTCTAGTCTGCCTAAGGTGCTGATTTTCTAGTCTAACCTTGCAAAGATGCTTCTGTCCCGACCAATACATGACCACCACCAGACCAACTCACGCCTAGTCACTGACACGCAAAATCTCACACTCAAATTCCTTTTCAGCTCACTAAAATAAGAAAAACAGAAGAATATGATCCAGACACAAAACAAACAAACTAAAAAAAACAGGAAAAGGCGAGCGACTTTTAGGAGCTGTGAAAAAAAAAAGACAATTGGTTTATTGTGTCTAGAACTTTAAGAAAAAGAAAAGATCAAATGGTTAAATAAATCCTTCAGACTTTACACAGGGCATTTAAGACCCGTTTCTTTTTTTACCATGTGGGTTGTTAAACAACAATCATTACAAATAAGGACAAACCAATCCAATCAGATCTTAAACATGGCTTCGATGTCCGACAGGGTTGGGCCATATTTTCTGATACACTATGGCCAAACGTGTTTGCTTACTTGTTCATATGGGAAATGTTCTCCCTCGGTTAACTGTGATATGATAATAATGCGAAAGTGATTGAGAACAACAGCAACGCAGCCATCAAGTGGAAGGCCTTGGACAGAGTGAGATCAGCTGTTGCTGAAGTACATTGTGTGCAGCGGTCACCAACTTTCGGTAGAGGTAATAACTACACACCTCCAAACTTCATGCAGCCTCATGGAATGGGTCTTCATGGCTGAGCAGCTGCATCCAAGCCTTATATCACCACGTGCAATGCAAAATGCAGGACACAGTGGTGTAAGGAGCACCACTGCTGAAGCAGTGGAGACCTTTTCTCTGGCGTGACAGACCGTGCATCTCTTTGAGGAAATCCAACAGACAAGTTTGGGTCCGACAGTTGCCAAGAAAAGGGCACAATGCAGCCAGACAGTAAAGATTATAGCATGGGGGCTGTTTACCAGGATCTGGGCTCGAACCCTTAGTTCCAGTGAAAGGAACACTGGAAGCGGTTGGAGTTGTCAGTATGACAAGAACAGCGCAATATAAAGGAAGTCCATTTTCATGCTTGAACACCCAAACACATTTTGAACAATTTCATGCTCTGAACTTTGAGGAAACCGTTTGGGAAAGTCACCTTCCTGTTCCAACATGACTGCACAAAAATGTACAAAACAATGTCCATAAAGACGGGAGAAATGGATGAGCAAATTTGGTGTAGATGAACATTACTGGCCTGATCTTAACCTGACAGAACACCTTTGGGATGAATTAAAGCAGAAACTACAACTCGGGCCTCGTCATCCAACATCAGTGTCTGGTCTTTCACATGCCTTTCAGGAAGAGTGGTTGAAAAGGTCCCATAACTGCGCTCTCAAACCTTGAGGAAAGCCTTCCCAAAGGAGCTGAAACTGTTATTGCTGCCAATGGTGGGCCAACAACATATTAAACCATGTGGATAAGGAATGGGATGCTGCTCAAGTTCGTGTGTGAAGGCAAACAAGCCGTTACTTTGGCAATATAGTGTTTCACCAAACCTTCTTAAAAATATGCCAAGGTATATAGCATTAGCATCTGGCTAGTCAGGCAGTCCGCCAGTTTCTTTGTATTGTAGAAGTCTGCCTTAATTCAACTTCCTCTCAGGCTTTAGCTCTTCTGTTCAGCAGTCTGTAAATGGTATTTCATATTTATTTAGCATCTATAAAATGTATTTGCCCTAAATTGTTTAATTCAGCCTGTTTAAAGTCATACTACTGCATTACAATCAAATCTAACTCTGGACTTTGATGGCTGGGCATTCTCCTCTGGATTTTCTGCTGTAAAACAAAAATCATGGTTCCTTCATTTAAAGTAGTTGTCCAGCTCCTGAAGAAGCCCCAGGCCATCACACTACCACCACCATATTTGACTGTAGGGATGATGTTCTTTTTCTCAAATGCTGTGTTAGGCCCTGTTTACGCAACAAAGATACATTGAAAACGTTTCTGTTGACACGCTCACACAACGTTTTTGTTATAATCTCTGTAGAGATGTGACAATAGTATAATTCTCCCGATGTGCCACTACAAAGCAGTATGAACTCACAATTGTAAATAATGCACATCAGACAGAAGTTAGAGGTCCTTATAATGACTGAAAAATAGCTGGTTATATTATGTAGAGCTGTGTATAATCAGCTCTGGCTTGTTAAACAGCTGACAGATGGGTATTGTTGATATAGCAGGCCGCTTAAACTCTGAGGTGTGTCACTCAGACATTGGTCACAAAAGTAGGGAGTTTTTAAAACCTAAAAACCCAGATATCTGTTATAATTAGAGGAGGCTACACAGCAAGATGCATTAAACTTTGAGATGCAAAACTAATCATACTGTGATACCAGCCAAGACTTGCAACTCTATATAAGAGGTTTATGTATTTTTTGCAAGAGCTTGTGTTTGTGGTTTATAGTACAATAAGTAAAAGTACTAAATACAGAAAAACAATGCAACTTTCATCTTTCCATAACAGTCAGTAAAGAGAACTGGAGTTACATCTACTAAAAATGATTTGGTTTTTATGCCTTTTGCGGATAGTGTGTCATTTTGATTAAAAGGTAGATTTAACCTGGATGGGACGATTTTGTGCACTGAGATCTTTAACGGACACCAGATAAAGCTCATGTGAATTTACTTCAAGGTTAATCATACTCACTCTGCATTGAAGCCGTTGACATGTAGGATCCTCATCTGTTTCACTATGGTGCTCTTCCCTGACTCTCCAGCTCCTGCGAAAGAAAAGGGTATTTGGTTTTAAACACAACAAAACAAAAACACCATACAACTGGGACCTGAAGCCATTTTTAAATGTCTGTGCAGATGCTGGAGTTGTTTCAGCTACAAATGTACTGTTACCTATAATTTGTGGTTTTGTGTAAGGTTGTTGACAAGTCTTATTTTAATCAGTTGAAATAACATATCCATATTTCTATAAATCTTACGTATAAGAGACGACAAGGTGTCTGGATTCTAGACTTGATTCCCCTCTATACCAAGATATCGAACCACACCAGCACTTCCTTCCAAGTGATCAGAGAAGCACATTTTCAGGCGGACCAGAGAGTTCGCTTATTTGGTCCACACACGAGTTTAGATTATCTTCCAAACCTGCCTAAATGAAGCATCCTATCCAAGAAAATGAACTCTGGTCCGTTTAAAGCCGACCAAACAGCTCGAGTGTGAAAGCATCCTCATGATCTGTCCAGGATTTACTGTGCAGAATCCCTAATCAAAGCGAAAAGAGCAACCAAAAGTGACAAGAGGAAAGAGCCTCTTAAAGCTGACTTTAATAACATGTCCTATGTGGAGAAACATGAGGTGCTAGAGACTGAGAAGCAAGGACTATTTCTGATGATACAGGAGTTTTCACACTTTTCACGCGAGCCAAAGAGTTGCTGCAGACTGCATGTGGTTTTACTGTTCTGCATCTGACAAAATCAAACTGACACTATGTGGTCCTCCTAGGAAGTTGGTTGTGCACTGGCAGGTCCCTACTTACTGTAGGTGTATCTGTTGTCAGAATGAAACTCGCGGCTCCTGATCTGCAATGTTAACCCTGCAGAAGCACAGCTACGTGAGGAACAAGCTGCTTAATGTACGGTAGTACTAGGCTGCAGTTCTTCTAGGGCTGTCCAATGCCTCACCTTTTTCCGCCGGCCTTTAAGTGACGTTCATCATGGTTTACCTCCAGATTTTTATTCAGGCTTAAACTATCCTTGATTTTGTTTTACAGAAGCAGAATCACATAAGTTAGCATAGAGATTTATTCTGCTGAGTAAGGCTTATCAGACCAGAGTGTAACAGCTAGGATTAGTTAAGTTGTATTGTGGCCCTGATTGTTTACTTGTTTTTGTCGTCATTTGGACAATTGAAAGACAATTAATTGCACAGCTCTTCTGTAGCGTTGACCCGACTCTTCCTTTCCTATCCGACTCTCATTATCTAAATCACACACGAAACAGAAACAGTGGCAAGTTGTGAAAAAAACAAAATAGAAAACCTAAAACAAAAGCGTATGTAAACCCTTTTAGTTGACGTTCAAAAGGTAGCTACAGAAACCCAATCAGGTTAGGGACTAGATGGACCTTGTCGGCTTTAAACAGAAGGTTTCACAACAGCCTGATCATCTCGGCCTAATGTGACCAATTGATCACGTCCATCAACTGTTAGGCAGAAAACATGACCTTCAAGCAGGGGCAGGATATAACTCTGCTGATTTGATTTGTTGAACAAAGGTAAAAACATTTAAAACTGACAGGTGTTATGCATTACACTCACTAAATTTACTAACAGTAAACGAACCTGTTTTAGGGCAAATAACAGCTTAATAATAAAGGATTCCTTTGTGTGTCTCATGTGCCGCTTGTTCAGAGCGTACCCTGACTCTCGCCTACTGACCCACTGGAGGTGGGCTGCAGGTACAGACATTGGAAGGAGGGATGATTTAAGGGGAACTTAAAACTCATCGGATGCATACATCAAAACCAACAAAATAATTTAGCACAACAGAACTCTTGTGCCTTGGCACTAATATAGGATGTACTCCAGGCTTGACATCTCATCAATCCTTCTGCAGATGTCACAGCTCAGATAAAACCAAAACCTATTAATGGTTTTATCAGATCTAGTCAATCACTGGTTCCCGACTACTTTATGAATGAGCCAATTAAAAACTGAACTTCAGCTAGACTGAGCAACAAAAATCAAGGACGGACAAAGCTGAATTTAGTGCACATGCCTGCTACAAGTAGGGCTACAGAAAATTCAACAACTCTCAAAGAATGAGACTAGATATGTAAAAAAACAAAAAAAAAACAACAACTAGGTTTTCATTTCTGGTGTCTCCTTCTGCATTAACCTTATAAAGGCAGTCATAGTGGGAATGTTGATCCTAAACGTGTAAACAAACCAAGCTGATTTTGGTTGGCTGTGCTCTGCTGAACTTTAGAGACACTTTTACATTCTTCATTTTTGTAGACCCCCGTAAAACAACCTCCCAATATATGAAGCTAAGCTAATGGGGCCCTGGATGCCTACAATGAACTTACTATAAAAAGAAAAGGGGAACCAACTTTAACGGCACACATCATTGTTTTGGTTTTCATGTGTCCTAAAGTCCGCACAACTTCCTCCCTGAGAAACATACAAGCTTGTCATACATGATGTATTCTCACTAATATTTGGATTTGATTTAGATCACTACACCATCAAAACCTTTGAATGAAACACGCAAGGAGGAAAAGACACTCATATAAACATTAGCATATTCCCTATCAAATATTAGATTCTGTCCTATTTACTTTTTAGTTGTGTGATTTTTTTACATATTTATCCAAAGCCTACTGGGAAAAAAAAAAACACAATTCGATATTTACCAGATATTTTTCCATTTTATAATTCCACACTTTCCCAAACTCAAATTTCACAATTTTCCAACAGCATTCTGGATATTTGATTAGCAAGTATTTTCATAATTCAGATTTATAATGTGTACGTTCCACAAATCATGAAATAATGCTTTTGGCTTTGGATTCAGCAGAGTAGTAAAGGGCAGTTTCACTGCTCTTTCTTGCCATTGGGACCCATTTAGATCCCTATATGTCAGAAATGCAGGAAATTGATTATCCTATAATAATACATACATTTTCTTCTATGCAAAGTTTTTTAATTCATTTATTTTATTTGCAGAAATTTAAATCATTTAGAGTCTATGCTTTTTTAGGATCTGTTGAAGAACCAAGCCAAAAGAAAAAATAAATCTCTTAAACAGCCCTTTTGGAATTTTAAAGATTTATTTCTGGGTTAGAATTGAACAGAAATATCCTTCATTGTCCCACAGTGGGACCAACAGCAAGGTGAAAGGCAAATGCAAGTAAATATTCAGTAAAAAGTACATACATTAACTCTAAAAACTACTTAAAATACTTTGAATTAAAATCAGAGGCTAATTAAAAATATAAAAATACTATTTTGCAGCATGTTTTCATGACAACAAGGCTTTAATCTGGGAGCAACAGGCTAAAAAGTCAGCACAGTGCTGCCGTTTAGCTTGTCACGCTGTTGACAGTGTTTCCTAAAACAACATCCCAGAAGGTTACGCAGATAGGAAGAGAGGAACTGTGACAACTATGAGGCCTCAAGAACAACCACAAAACCAGAGAGATTAATAAATCAAAGGCTGAAACCTGTTTCTGAGGGTGACCCCTACCCCTTTAGCTCCTCTCCCCATTACTTGGTACTTAAAACCTAGAGCTATATTAAAGATGAGTGAAAGATGTTAGCCACCACCTGAATTAACAGATATATAATCCTGCAGCAGGTGTCAGGATACAGCATTATTCTATACTTCACGATGAACAAGATAACACCAGCTGCACACTAGAGACAAACAAATCCACTATCATACAGTTAAAATGCATTTAGATCGCTACTATACTAACAAAAAAAAAAGAAAAAAAAAGTACGTTGACTATACTGATGAGTATCTAAAAAAAAAAGTGAAAAAGTAACACATGTAGTGCATTTATTACTCACTGGGGTGAAGTTTTACAATCAATGAAACCAGACTGGGTTTTTGTGGTTATAACCTTATTATAAACAAAATATGACATTTTTGTTGTTATGATTAACTATTTGAAATGGAGAAATACTTGACATTTCCTATTTACAGATGAACAATAATTAACAGTATACACAACAGAAAAAAAAATAGGAAACCCTATGGTGTATTTCCATTAAAAAACTGAAGTTGGAAAAGCTACTTCTGCTTTGTAAAAATGGTGATAAGCATCATTTTGACAATCATAGACCTGTGTCATTTCTCTCACAATTTTCTTAAGAGCTTTATAAATGGTTTGAAAAAAAAAATAGGCAGTTTCATGGAATGAATGGTTGTTTAGCACTAAATAATATGCTGATAAGATTCTAGGCAGCCATAAGTGGTTGAGCAGCTATTTGACTAAATAAGACAGTATATGGGTTAACAATGAAACATTACAGCTCAAAGAAATTAAATATGGAGTCCCACAAGGTTCAGTGTTGGGACCTAAACTTATTAAATTTCACTGTTATTGACATGTGTGAAGGATCTAGTAAATAACACTTTATTTTGTTTGCAGATGACAAATATGTTTTGTTCTGGGATTACCTCAAAAGTTATCCTGGCCAATACAGGCAATGAAATGGTTGAACTTAAGTTGTTTGATAAGTTATTTTAAAATTTCAAAAAAAAAAAAAGGATATGATTTTTAATTGAGGACTTGATTACCATGGAAACAGATGGAGTCAGTAGAAAGGGTACCTAAAGTTAGGTTTTTAGGAGTAATTAGAGATCAAAAACTTAAAAAAACAAAAATTATGCAAAAGCATACCAAATGTGTATGTTGCATAAACTGTTTTTGTATTAACTTCTCCTTAATACTAAACATAGAGCAATAAGAATCTTGTATAATGTAGATGAATTTCTGTCTATTTAGTCACATTTGATGGAATTTAAATGTTTTAAAATGTTACCAGTTATATACGAAGCTCTAAAGAGGTTATTGCCAAATAATTTGCAATGATTTTTAATAAATAATTAATATTAAAAATGTTTGAGCTGTGTTTCAGAACGAAGAATGGATTTCAGGAAAACTCAGTAACAACAGATCATATGGAAGTGGTTTGCTGGGAGGAACAGGCAGACTGGAATGGAAAATGAAAGGGAATCTGTCAAAAAAGTGGCTTGCAGACCATAATAATTACTAATGGAAGCAAATGCTCAGTTTAGCTTCAGGTCAATTCACCCCTTCACCAATCTGTACCCTATTATCTGAAAAATTTGTCATTTCCAGTTATGTTGGTTCTGATCCTTGCTTGGGCCAGTCGGTTCTTATGAAATATGACAAATGTTAACCCATGGTCAAATCAAAAAAAGAAAAAATTTAAGTGACCTCCTGTTGCATGTGATCATTTAACTACATTTCCTACCAGTAAACTATGAGAAGAATGATTAAAGTTCCTTTATAATCATCCGTTGTCAAAGCAGGTACAAAACGCCCTCGGGCAAGTACGAAGTGAAGCACAGAGGCACTAGACTGCCCCAGTTCAGACCCAAAAAAGTTGGGTAAAAGCTGACCAAAACTGCAAAGGAAGGGACATGATAAAAAGGAAAATATGACCAATTCTTGTGCCTCTTGTGATGTCACAGACCCAAAACGCACAAAGCACAATTAGAAGTATTGCTAAGTAAAAATCCTAAACAAGAACATTTTTATTTAGTGAAATGCTTTAGTGGACATTTATACTTAATGAGTGAGCTGTGCCTTAACGCTCAGTGTGTATCTGCTAGTGAAAATAGAAAAAAAAGCAACCCATGACAGTATCTTAACCCTCATGTCAAAAAAATCTGATTCTTGACATTTTTATTCAAAGTTCTGTAAACAACGTCTATATGAAGGGTGGAACGGATGAACGGATCAGTGTAAACAGAATCGACTGTTTAGTAGTATGATTGCTCTTGGTAAACGTAATAAAAGCCATAAATATTCTGCGCATCTATTTTGAAAAAACAATGGTTTATACGTTTGTGCAGGATGTTACATTTTCTGTGTGTGAAGCAAACTGCAAGAAACATCTGAACTGGATCCAGCTGTGCAACAGATTGTTTTTGTGGGAATGCAATTTGACTAACCTGACAGTCTATTAGTAATTCTGGTCTGTATAAAAGTTAAGAGATCTGCATAAGAGTGATAAATTGGATTGCTTGTGGCCACAAACAATTTTATCACTAAGTTGCATGGATAACATTTCATCTTTCCTGAAAATACAAGGTTGTGTTTGTTTATATTAATTTGACCTAATAGAGAGATTCTGTTTGATAAAAAGTATTTTAATGTAGGGTGAAGAGTAGTAAAATGTGGGAGCAGCCTGGATGAAAGTAGACCAAGCATATATTCTTAATTTGTGATTTAACTTGTTAATATGGGGCCTTTATTTTACATGTATTAGCCAATTGCTTCATATTTTCCTGTACCTTTGCAAAGTGCAGACTTAAAGCTATTTCTAGCATGAAAACCCTTCGACCAATCAAGTAAAACTGTTTTACACAATATACAAAACTAGCCAAAAAACACAATGTACCAGCATTTTGTCCAAATTAAGTTTTATGCCTTTGCACCAGCTTGTATTTGTAAAGCCGAGAGTATGATGAACTACTTGAAGGGTTCCAACATGTTTACATACATTCCCAGGTTCGAACAGAGCTCTCGGCCCTTTTCAGTTAATTTTTAAAGTATACGTAGGAAAGTTCGCTCCAAATTTATAGCAGATGTTTCTACAGGGATGAGGCTTTAAAAATGGAATTTGAAAAAAATAGACAGCAAGGAGGAATAGATGGATGGATGGACCGAGCGTTAATGTTTACACGTTTGGGGTCGCCAAGTACTGCTCAGTAATTGGTACGCTATAATATTTCAGGTCCAACTTTCCATACAGTATTTGACCAATTGGATCGACATTCACTTTTTTCCATGTCCAGAACTGATATAGATCCTAATTACATAGATCAGAAACCCCAGGCAGAGGGACATTGTAATGTTGGACACGACAGAGAGTAGGTAGGAAATCTGGGATGACTGTAACAGATATCAATGAAAAATTAATAACATTGCATTGTCATGTTCTCCCAATATATTGTAGACCTGGATGGATGAATGGACAGGGACAGATATGGATGGATGATGGATAGAAGGACAGACAGATGGATGACAGATGAATTTTGGATGGATGGCAAGACAGAAACAAGCAAATGGACAGAAGGGCAGATGAACGATTGAAAGATGGGTGGATGACTTAGATGAGAGGATGGATGACACCAAGATGGATGGATAAAGATTGGTGGATGAAGGAACGGATGGACACATATGTGTATGTAGGGATCAAACTTTAAGACAAAGGGATACAAAATAAAATGTCAGGATACAAACATACTCTTGAAATATAGAACAATCCATCACTTTCCAGAATGCATGGGACTCTGACTTTCCTATATAACACAGTGATATTGTTAAAAATGCATTAAAAAGGCTAATACATGCAAAAACAAAAACGATAAAATATGGAAAGTACTCTGGAAAATACCCCATAGGGTCAAGGGTTAAGAAAGAGGGATAAGGAGGTTAAAATAGGATTCAGCCAAACTCACCTAAAAGTAGTAGTCTGTGTGTTGCTCTGTAGATCTGTTTGTCCTTTTGGAGCTGCTTCTCAATCTTCTTGTTAGCTTCTCTTTGTGCCTTCTCCTCATTTCTCTGGTCTTCGGTCTTACTGTTGCCCAAACAACCCATCTTCCCGCAAGAAAAAAAAAGAAAAAATGGGGGTCCAGGGGAGGAGGAAGAGGAGTGGAAGAAGTAGAAGTAGTGGAGGGAGGGGAGTATGTAGAAACGAAAATAAATAAGTAAAAATGATCTAGGTCCCTCGTTTGGCCCTCGGATTTGGCAGCAACGCAACACACAATTACACAGTTATTGTTTCTAAAACTGTCGGTAGTTTAATTCTGGAGAAATAATGTGTATAAAGCGTATTTTGCTGTCAGAAAAAAGGCAGGATACTGCTGCTGACGACACGGAGGCCGCCTTTCTCTGTTAGCTTCAATCCTGCTTTCCCCCCCTCTTCTAACCCTAACTTTAGTGTGTTTTCCTTCTTATAATCTCTCCCCCTCGACTAACTGGAAGATAATTATAGTCCACAGCGTTCGTTACGACACTAAAATGCGGGATTTCACCTCGAACGGAGGCAGCGAAAAGAGCCTAATTTGCATCTCCGAAAGCCGGGGTCTTGCGTCTCACTGCTGCCCGTGACAAGGAGCTGAAGTCGGCGTGTCCGAAAGGCTCGGCCGGGCTGAGGCGCCTCTCGTCTTTGGCAACAAACATGTCCGAAGCTGTACAATTACACTATTTATGTGGATTTTTCTTTCTCCCCGATGGCTGCCTCGGGTCGGGTACCCACCTAGCAGAACAGCAGGAAGGGAAATAATATGTAAACCCAAACGAGCTACATGTATGATATTCTTCTTCCTTCCGTCGTCATCCGGCTCCTTCTCCGCATCAAATCAAGCTCCAAACTCGCTTCGGGTGGGTTCCGTCGCCACCTCTAACTCCGAAACGAGACCCCCAATTTGTCCTCCTTATTTGTGATGGCTGTTCCTTGCTGTATTTTCTCCTCCAGAGGGCCTTCTCTCTCTCTCTCTCTCTCTCGCTCCCTCCCTCTCTTTTGTGGCAGAAATGTGTTATCAGTCCTTCACATCACTACCGAGCCTCCAAAACTGCGCACCGACATACTGCTTATTTTTGGAAATTTCAGGTGAATCCTTCAACGAGAGAAAACTGATTTTTGAAAACGGCTGGGTTAAAGAAAATATATGGAAAACGTGACCAAGATCCGAGAATCCCTCAAAATGTATCCACGTTTCTTGCAGGTGAAAAAAAAAAAAAAATCAACCCCCGCTGTCAGGCTTCAGGTTTTTTACACGGCCTCTAAATGTTTACACACCTACAGACTGTCACACAAACAGGTATTTACAGATCGAGCCCCTTGAATCGGAGGAGAGTAAACACGCCACAGGCTTGACACTCTTACATGTGCATTTACATTGAGAAAAAATAGGACGCGGGGCTGTTGTAGCAGCACATTCCCACCGTGAAAGGCCGCTCCTCTCCGGAGGGCGAAGGGGGAAGGCGCTGGACGAGGAAGGTGAAACACGGTCCAAGAAGCGCCTCTTCGGGGGGTTGTTATTATTATTTTCTCCCTTTCTCTTCCTCCGAGAATAGCAGGCTACATTGAAGAGGCAGACGGCGCTGAAGAGACACGGGGTGGGGCCACACAGCGCTCATTGAACCCTGGGAAGGGAGGACCGAGAAAGGCGGAGAGGAGAGGCCGCTGCGCTTCGTCACATGGCCGGGGCGCGGAGCTGCGTCAGCGGCACGGCCGTGCGCACAAAACGGCGCCCTCTTCGAAGAAAAAGGACCGCAGCAGGGTGGAAGTCGTGCAAAGCAAGGGTCAGCGGCGGATTTATCTTCAAGCAGCGAAAAATTAAGGGCTGAGATATTAAAGGAATAAACCTGAAGTAACGAAGCCGTAAATCTACTAATAAGATTTTTCAGTAGAATTGACAAAACGTACTCTGATTTAATTTGCCACCTACAGAACATGTCATGGCCACTTTATTTCTTATCCTGTCATTTCCTTATGTAATAAAGATAAAAATCTAGCCTCCTCGAAACAGGCTCCCAGGTGCACATGCTTCTGACGGAATCACAGAAGGCGTTAGGAGACCGATCAAAGTTATTTTAAGTAGGCTACTACCATTTTATTTGTTTTTTCCTCTTTCATATTTTAATCAGATGTCTCTTTCAGTGGTAGTGCAGCTGGTATTCCCACGATCATCCTGTTCGTTTTGAGTTTGGGGCAGTGTATGCTACTGCCCTCCAGATATTAACGGAGTCAACACCAACTACTCTAATTCTTGAAAATAGATCCGAGTAATTCCCATTGTGATTGGGCCAATGAACACCGGGAAGGCTCATAAATCCAATCCTTCCCAGTTAGTCCGACCATTCATAAACAATTTTAGTGTCACTTCCTCCTCCCTCAATCTGCTGCACCACCTGTGGTTTCAACACATCCGCTGCTATTTGAATAGGAGTACATACAAATTCTGGGATGATTGGTGTAGTAAAATCATAACATAAGCAAACTGTGGTTTGCCAATTTCAGGTGTTCAACGACCAAGCCAGACAATGTAAACAATTGTATAAAATCACCACTGGCCTCTGATTAGGAAGATTAAATAGAAAATCACTGAAGTGAAGAGACCAAAGTCTTTAGTCTCCGAAGCTTCATGTCTGGACATATTCAGCTTCTTGTTTTCTTTTAGTATCTTTTTGTCAAAATAAGTCTGGTGTCCTTGTTTTATTTCTTATTCCAGTTAAGCTGAATTTACACTTTCAGTCTTGCTAGATTTTTTTAGCAGCCTTTCCCACAGTCAATTTCAGCATCTTAATTAGCAGGGTTCATAGTTTGGTGGGGATGTCTGGGACTGTTTTAGAGTGCTTCAGATTTGACCTTTCAAACACAAGCTTGGTGTCCGGATAAACCACATCAATATTTCTGAGTTCTTTAAGCTGTAACTCCCTTCAGATGATCTCTGAAAAGGCAGAGTGTCTGATCATTGCCCCAGAGAGCGTGATGCCTTTGATCAGGCAACAGATTGGACCTTTGAACTCTGCCATCAAGCCAAACTTAAGAAATTTACTTGTTTTTCGACCAATAAATAAATCTTAAAGGTCACTCAAAGCAACTCACCTGACACTTCATTTTTTATTTTAAGAAGGTTGGTGGGAAAACAGGAACTTCAGATGGTTATTCATGCTTCATTTCCCCTCGTCTAGGATATTTAAAAGCAATTTTCACATGTAAAAAATCCCCTGATCGCCTATAGTTGATCCCAGTTGATAGCTTTGAGTTTTGTTTTATCTGATTATTTATGAGTTGAACTTTTACTTTAAAATATAATGTTTACAGCTCTAAATAAGTAGGTGTATCAAACGAAAATACCAAGATTTTATAGGATGCATTACTTGTGAACATCCCATTGGAAACTCAAGAAAACTGGACAGTTTATAATAAACCTGAAGGAATTCAAAGGTACAAGATTACAGTTTAATTTACAGTAAGTCTATTTTGGGAGATGTGGTAAGGCTTTCTATCTGCAAATGTATAACACTTTGTGGAGTTGCCATGGGGATATAATATTACCAGATATTCAGAATCTGTTTTTAAAAATTGTTATATGTTAAAAGGATGAACCCAGTTCTTGTAGTGCACTATGCATACATGCATACAGTAAAACACTTTTCAAAAAGGTTTGAAGTACAAAAAATGGATGATTGCACTTGCCTGTTTCATGTTTGAATAAAACATTGTTAATGTGTATTGAAGAAACTAATTTGCAATGAAAATGAAATAAGTCAACTTATTCCCTATCAAACACATCATAAATGTAATATAATTTAGCAATACAGCAAAAAGCAAATAGGTAAAATAATAAAACCATTATAATTATTATTGACGACACAGTTGGATTATATCAAGCAAGTACCAGATTGGAATGATTCAGATGCAGTTCATAAAAAAATACATGAGTTTGGTCCATATTGACATGATAGCATCACACGGATGCTGCAGATTTGTTGGCTGTACATCCATGATGCGAATCTCCCGTTCCACCACATCCCAAAGGTGCTCTATTGGATTGAGATCTGGTGACTGTGGAGGCCATTTGAGTACAGTGAACTCATTGTCATGTTCAAGAAACCAGTCTGAGATGATTCATGCTTTATGACATGGCACGTTATCCTGCTGGAAGTAACCATCAGAAGATGGGTACACTGTGGTCATAAAGGGATGGACACGGTCAGCAACAATGCTCAGGTAGGCTGTGGCGTTGACACGATGCTCAATTGTTACTAAGGGGCCCAAAGTGTGCCAAGAAAATATCCCCTACACCATTACACCACCACCACCAGCCTGAACCGTTGATACAAGGCAGGATGGATCCATGCTTTCATGTTGTTGACGCCAAATTCTGACCCTACCATCCGAATGTCGCAGCAGAAATTGAGACCCTTTAGACCAGGCAACGTTTTTCCAATCTTCTATTGTCCAATTTTGGTGAGCCTGTGCGAATTGTAGCCTCAGTTTCCTGTTCTTAGCTGACAGGAGTGGCACCCGGTGTGGTCTTCTGCTGCTGTAGCCCATCTGCCTCAAGGTTCGACGTGTTGTGCGTTCAGAGATGCTCTTCTGCATGCCTTGGTTGTAATGAGTGGTTATTTGAGTTACTGTTGCCTTTCTAACAGCTCAAACCAGTCTGGCCATTCTCCTCTGACCTCTGACATCAACAAGGCATTTGCGCCCACAGAACTGCAGGTCACTGGATATTTTCTCTTTTTCCTCTTTATTATATATTTTTAATATTATAATATATATATATATACATTATACCCTTACACTGTATATATATATATATATTATATATATATATATATTCCCCACACACATATCGTCCACAGTAAAATCAGTTGTGCTGGGGGTTCAAGGTCAAACTCTGGCCCAAGCATGCAGAGCTGAAGCATTGAAAACTAAAATACACAATGACTCCATGTTGAAATTTGTCAAAAGGTAATCGTCCACCATGATGTTTGCTGAAGCCAGCTGATAGACTCCATTGTTGTGCAATTTTTTTAAAGTGTACTTTATACAAATAGATTTTTGTAAAGTGCTGAGATCTGAATCCATACTTCATTGTCAGGCTGTCGTTTTATTATAAGGTGATACTTGTTAGTGAAAAAATACAAAACTAGGATCTTTAGAAGTAACTGAAAACCATGGGATAAAATTCCCCCCTTTTCATTTTTCTGAATTATTTCTAAAATGGCATGAAATTAAAATCCTAAAGTGACAAACATTTCAAGACAACAGGTATATTTTGTGTTGTAAATAAAATGTATCCAGAAAAAAAAGTGTGACGCTCAGTATTACTTATGTTG
The DNA here is from genome assembly GCA_036173005.1 of Crenichthys baileyi. NCBI lineage: Eukaryota > Metazoa > Chordata > Actinopteri > Cyprinodontiformes > Goodeidae > Crenichthys > Crenichthys baileyi. Next base: position 422,020 of record JAHHUM010002906.1, read on the forward strand.
TTAGCCCTATTCAACACTAGGGGGCAGCCCTTTTCTTACTTCGAGTTGGAGTCTCAGATATAATTTCCATTTTTTTCGAAGGACACCTCGAAATATCTTGCATGCAAGTTGCAAGTTTTCTCCTTTTAAGTTCAGTAAAGAAATCTGATTAAAACCAATGCTATGAAAGTACTTTACAAAGCAAATAGTCACTCCTTAAGCCTTTTCACATTTTGTCATGTTACAGAAGCAGACGTCAATGCAGCTTACTGGGATTTTATGTGAGACACAGAAGAGCATAATTGAGCAGTGGAAGGAAAGTATACATGGATTGCTGTTTTTGCTTTTTTGTTTAGTTTTAAACATTAGTGAAAAAACAGCATCACAAAGACTAAAGAGCACACTAGAAAATACATTATCAACTACCACTGGCAGCAAGAACAGTGTTTGTGAAAACTAGCAGTTGGTCTCTTACATCACTGTAAAGAAATTTTGACCCACTCTTCTCTACAGAATTGTTTGTATTCACCCACATTGGAGGGTTTCAAACATGAGCGGCCTGTTTAAGGTGATTCCACAGCGTCTAAATTGTATTCAATCGTAGGCTTTGACTAGGCCACTGCAAAACCATCATCTTGATTTTTAACTTTTTTAGCCATTCCGAGATGGACTTGCTGATGTGCTTTGGACCGTTGTGTAGCAGTTGCAGAACAGGTGCAATAATAATTGTCTCATCAAGGAACAGGATCTGAATACGTTTATTTTTACAACACAGTAGCATGCGAGACCCTAAATTTGCAGGCAGTGACGTCCTCTCTTACAGCTCCTAGCAGGAGCGTCAGGCAGCTTTTTTCAGGGTGTTGTAGCTATGTTGCCCAAATGGGCCTTGTGCCGCACTAGTTAAGGTCCCACCTGCTACAACATTTGGGAACCAAAGATACAAACAGTATAAAATAAAAATAGCCCTGCTGGAACACAAAATTAATACTAGATATTTGAAAATGCTGTAAAAAATGTTTTGAGAAAGTTCATTGAAATAAATTATAGATACAAACAAAAAGCGGCTCAGGTAAAATTGCCCAGCTTTAAAACCGAAATGCACTTGAGCTCAACATCACAAACTGGTGACAGCTGGGCAATCTTCATCAGGGTTTTCAGGTTCTGAGCTGAATTGATGGTTCCATCAATTATGGGATGTCATTCAGCAGCAAAGCACACCCAGACCATCACACAACATGTTTGACTCTCAATATGATGTTCAATTCCTGGAATGCTGTATTGTTTCACAACAGATGTATCAGGACACACAACATCTACAAAGTTATTCTTTTGTCTTTTCAGTCCACAAAATATTTTTTTAGAGTCTTGGGGAAGATCGAGATGTTTTTTAGCAGATGTGAGATGGGTTGTTGTGTCAGCAGAACTCTCCCATGGAGACTATTTTTTACCCAGTCGCCTTATTGTTGAATCATGAACACTGACCCTAACTGAGGGGAAGTGAGGCCTGGAGAGCTTTAGATGTTGTTCTTGGTTCTTTAGGATTTGGTAGTTTAGCTATTCCTGAGAAGGTTCACTACTGTTCTCTGTCTTCTCTATTTGTGGATAAAGGCTCTCACTGTGATTCGACAGGAACATATGACTTCTTAGCACATTTGTAGACAGATGCAGGTCAAATACTTTTTTTCTCACCTGTTCTTGCATTTCTTTAGATCAAGGCACAATGTGTTGCTTTTTAAGACCTATTAGCCTCCTTTATGATGTCAGACAGATTCTAATGAAGGAATTTCTTGATTTTGCAGGGCTGGCAGTGGTCAGGCGTGGGTGTGGAACATCAATTTAAACTTCAGCTTTAAAAGCTATTTGGTTAATAACAGTTGGCTCAAAGACAACTACTTTTTCACTTATAGAGCCAGGATGGTTTGGCTAGCTTTTTGTATTTACTCAGGTTATTTTTGTCTAATATTAACATTTGTTTGATGATCTGAAACATTTAAGTGTGTCACAAAATAAAAAAACGGAAAAAAAATAATCACATCACTATTTATTCAATTTAAAGTCAAATTTTTTTTATTAAAAGTGTTTTAACACTGAATAAGAAAAAAGCAAGGTATGAATTTAAATATGTTATTTTTCCTCCTAAATAAACTCAAATTATTGACTTTTTCAAACGTTTTCTTTGTGAGATGATGATTCTATAAAAAAACATTTCTTTAATTAATTCTTTCAAAGAAACATGTCACATATCTTAACCATAATCTGCATCTTTTCTGTCTGCATTAAAAAAATGTCCTAAACATTTCTGTAACAACAAATAGAGCTGAATCATAGTACATTATCCCAACAAACTTTAAAGTAGTCCAAATAGTCTGGATACGTGTTCTGTTAAAATACTTTTTACTTCACTTCTCCTACAACTTTAACAAACACAAATACATAAAAATAAAGCAAAAACTAAATAAAATCCCGCAAAATAAAAATAAAAATCTATAAAATAACAGAATCAAGCATACTATGCTTGGCAGAAAATGTATGTTATTGATTGTCTCAGCCTTCACACACTGATTATTCCTCTGTAGTCACACCAGCGCTTTAATGGCCTTGCAGCCATGAATATTAGATATACTTCCCTTCACCCTACAGTACAAATATGATGAGCCAGCCCGAGGGGCCATAAGGAAATAAATACAGCCGTGTGTGAGTGTCTGTCTGAGCTGAAAAAACAAAGAAACATTATTTTCAACATATATGAAGGCAGTGGTACCTTTGTTCATTTGCAGGAAAAACACAATGTTTCTATGAAAGGCACCTACAATGAATGTTAAATAATTTTGCTCTTGTAGATGCTTTTATTTAACAGTGGAAGCAGATTTTTTTCGGTCAGGTAATAATAGAGGCTATCTTTCTGTGTGAGATTAGCTGCAATATGTGGATAGGAGATGCAGCACATTATATGAGAGAGGTGAGGGAGGGAGTGGAGGGTGTGACAGAGACACAAGCAAAGAGCAAAGGGAGTCACCATCAGTAGAGGCATCATAAAGTCAAGGTTTACTTCTTTGAGTGCTGCCTAGTGCTGGACTCACATTTTACAAGTCTTGTTCCTATTTGAGGGTTTGGGACTTTTAACAGTTGTATTAGGGGATGTTGTGACAGAGGCAGCGTTCATTTGCTGCTGAGAAATGAGTGAGCCACTTGGATTTTCTGTCCACCTTTCTGAGGAAATTATTTGTTGAGCAATTGTGTCTGAAGGAAACTGCAGGAGTCTCAGAAAGCAGCATGGCAGGGGATCTTATGGTTGGGATACTTTATAACTTATTACTACCTCTGCTTCTGCTCACCGGTGAGTGTTTTTAAAAATTTTTTAATTACTGAGTTTATGACTCGTTTATGAGGTTTTAACTTACAATTTTAGTAAAGTTGAGATTTAGGCGCGTTTTGATGCAGGTCAGTCTGTGGTGCGTGCTTTAACAAATAAAGGTCTCTCCATGCTGTGGTGATAAGGAATTCAGCCTTGAAGTATTGAGAAAATGCAAAAATAATGATTTAGACTTTATGATGGAAAAGACCAGAGACCAGAACCTGCTGGCTCTGGACAAACACTAACTTTATGTTATGATTTCTGTGATTTTCCTCTGCCACTCGATCTATTTCAATAGCAAAACTAACAGTATTCCCGCAGCCAGAAATTATTCTGGATCACCTATGTTTCCTACAGCATCCTATGTTGTTAAAATGCTTTGTTCAAAAAATAAAAATGCTTTTTTAGTTTAGTTTCACTTCAAGAATGAGTCTAAAAAGCACTCCGAGAAACTAAAAAGCTCACAAATATTTTAATGGTTATTTTAGTCTGTTTTTGTATTTTGCTTAATCTTTAAATGTGTATTTATATGACTAAATTCTGCAGGTCTTCGGTAAACTTTATCTTCTTTTTAAAAAAAAAAATGCTTTACAAAAAAAAAGACTTTTAAATTATTATAAATTAATACCAATTAGAAATAACAGAGGAGAGAACATTTTCAGGTGTTTTCACCCTAAACATCTTAATAACCTTCTATACCTAATAGAAAAACAAATGGCTCTGATGGGCCAGGTTAAAGCATTTCTATCCAACTCTTTCATTTGTTTCCTTTTCTCCTCAGCTTCTTCATTTCGCTATAATGGCTTCTCCGTGGTGTATTTTGTGTTTCTGCTCACCGTACCACTGTTGCCGAACCCAAGCTTGGTCACCCTAAAAGGTGAGAAAAGTTTCAACAATTGAAATTGTATTTCAGATATTGTACAACTTTTTCCAGTTTTAGTTATTAATGTCTGAATTTTACAATAATTTAGTTAAACGAAGTCAGGTCAACATGTTCCAAATAATTCTTGCACATAGATTCATGCATGATTTCTGCAAGAAACGCTGCAAATATAACACTTGTATTAAAATATTGAGTGCTAGGACTATATTTATTGTTCGAGATTTAGTCACATCCTTTAAAGCTGATTTAAAGTAGTCACGTTTGAGAACTTGCACAGATTTTTCAATAATTTGAATCATATTCTTCATCATTTATTCTCTAAGAGGTACAGATGAGTCCATCTTACCACCTTTAAATAAATAAAAATGTGTTTCAATAATTTGGTTCAACAGAGCTGATAGTGATCAGCATGGGTGTGTCCAGCTAAGCGACAAATGAAAAACAAGCTTGGATTGAATTAAAAAAATGCTTCTTTAAACCAAATTATTATTTAGAGCTTTAGTTTTTTGTGTCCATTTATGAAGATACACGATGTTGTGTTTTCACATTTTCGTTAAATAAAGAGCTAACTTGTAATGGTCTTCCTTTTAAAAGGTCTGTAATATTAAACCTTCCATGTTAAAAATACTTCCAGTCAGTGTCTTTAAGCTTTGTTTAGGCTTTTAAAGGCTGATGATTAATAATTTGTTGCTTATATGGACACATTTTCTGATGAGTTGCTGATGGTGCATTCAATGAAAAATGGCAAATCCAAAAGTCCAACGTTTAGCCTGAACAAAATGGAAGAAATGAAACATTAGAGAATGTATATGTGCGGCATTTTGTTGATCTTCTGTCCAGGCAGCGCAGATAAGCGAGATCTAAATGAGAGGTTTGGGACAGAAGTAGAGATTGAAAAACTGTAGTCAAAATAGGAAGGGTGACATACTTATTTTTTCTAAATAAATCTGTAATTCATAAATAAGATGTGGATGCCTCCCCATCTAATATGAGTTAAAGTGATTAATGTCTGATTTTAAACGGTAAGTTTGGATTTTTTGAAGTGAGGGTCTGTGAAGTTATTATTTTAAATTGTTCTCTTAACTGTAGTAAAGATATAGTTTCACCATGAGGTTTCAGAACGTCTGGTTAGACGCGTGCGGTCTCAATCTGCCTCACAGATGTCCATGAGTCCGCCGGGATAATCTTCAAACAGTTATGAGATCTGGAAAGCACAGGAACATACCATCTTTCATGCAGCGGCTGCACAGCTGACAGAGTGACACAAAATCTAAAACTTTACTCTGTTCTTGGCAGAGCTGGAGCGGACCGACATGTCGCAGCTGATACAGTCTTCAATTAGAAACTGTTAATATCTCTCAGCTTAGTATTATATCACACTGATAACAGTTTCTGTTTTAGTTGTGAATTGATAAACCAGATGATGTACATCTGACTAGTTTATTACACTTCAACCTACTGCAAGGACATTTTAACCTTTCAACAAGCTTACTGTGACAAATCATCTTTTCTACTAGAGTTAAGGGAACTATTTCCAACAAGAACTTTTCAAAACCTCCCTTTGAAAAATGTAAACTAATCCTTTATGGCCACTAAAGAACTGGGATGATGAGAATAACCTCTAACGTGGATTACCAAACAAGTAATATCTGGGTTAGGTTTTATAATGTCTAATGAAAGTTGTATTGTGTAACAAACTTAAAACTCAATCTATGACACAGTATAAATATAACCTGTCTATATTAATTGTATGGACTATTATTTGGTCTTACATCTTATTTAATTATGTGAAAAAGCTTCAGAGAGGTCTGATGAGGTTGTTGTGGAGGTCAAAAGGCTGCTCTGTGAAGAATGACCCAACAAACCGGGTCACATTTTTGACACAATATTTAGTCAAAACTACCAAACCTCTGTCCTAACAGGAGAAACCCAACATCTGGGTTAAAGGAACAACTCTACAGTTTGTTTGAGTTAGTGGAAAATAGAGTACCCAGAAAAAAACAATTAATGCACAGGAAAAGGATGTAATAAACACAACACGCATTACAGCAAACACTGTTTTTTACTTTCTCTCCTTCTTGCTCCCTATAAATAACTATGTTATGAACCTTATTTAAGAACTTGTCTTATTAAGCATATTTCATAAGTCAGACATGAGTGAGTAGGTCATGTGTGTTCCTTGTATTGATCACAGCAAACAGATGAATTAAAGCATCTGTACCCCTCCCTCAAAGTACTTTGTAAAGGGGGGAAGTGGTTCAAATGACTAAATCAATTATGCATAGCCTGGTAATTACAGCAAAGAATTAAAAGATGTGATGTCAGCGATCTTCTATCTCCACCATCACTGAAAAACAGTTTGCCTTTCAGCTACACAGAACCCATATATTTGCCCTTCATAGTTCGATCCTGCCCTCCTTGGGCTAAGTCATAAAATGTGTGTTCATCTCGTGTATGTGCAATATGTTTTGTTTGTGGACACACCTATAATTCTCAGTGTGTGTGTGTGTGTGTGTCTCTGTGTAAGCAGAGAGGTTTAAGTGAAACAATGCTTTTAGTAAAAATGGTGAACATCAACGGAGCATCTGCTGGCTCAGCTGCAGTTGAGCTACATCAGCTATTAGTGTCCCTAACATTTTGATTGTAAGAGTGAAACTCTAGAAAATCAATGTGGAACGGTTCATTTATTTCATAATCATGACCAGATTTTGCTGCACAACTCCTTGTTCTCAACATGTATTGTTGTCTTAAAAGTAGTAAATTCACAAAAATGAGATAAAACCTTATGAAGTCATTCAAAATCTATGTGCGGTGATGGGGATTTCAACTATGAAGCATTATTTAAAAATTTTATATTTGGATTAGATAGTTTAAAGTGAAAATTATTGTTCCACAAATAACTGAGTATGATGGTGGAAACTTTCTAAGAAATGCTTTAATTTAGTCAAAAGAAGTACCCAGTTCCATAATAAAGAATAGAGTGACAACAAAAATATTCATACCCCTTAAACCTTTTTACACTTTATTACATTACAACCACAAGCTTTTATGTATTTTAAAAGGATATTATGTAAAAAGAAAAACCCCAAAAAAAACAGAATGTAGGGCATAATTGTGAAGTCTAAAAAATCTAAAAAGAGAGGCGTTTGGCCTCTTTCACAATTGCCATCAGAAGTAACTTAATTAGTAAGAAACGTTATGTAATTTAATCATAGTATAAATACAGCTGTACTATGAAGAAGAAAGCCATTGTTGAAACCAATTCATAGTAGATCATATTTGCAGGTTACTACATGATATGTAGGAGTTGCAGCAAACATGCGAAAGATGGTGCTTAGGTTAGATGAGACCAACAACGAATTTTCTATGTATGGCAGCTAATTGTAGAAAACAATGAACACACCATCCAGACAGTTAAGCATGGTGGTGGCAGCATCATGCTATAGAGATGCTTTTTGTTAGCTGGAACAGGAAAGCTGGTCAAGGTTGTTGGGGGGATGGAACAAAATACAGGCTAATATCGATAGAAAACCAGTTAGAGACTGTTAAAGACTTGAGACTGAGGAGGAAGTTGATGCTCCAGCAGCACGACTGTAAACATACAACCAGAGCTAGAACAGAATGGCTTGGATTAAAGGATATTAATGTTATAATTATAATGAACCAGTCAAAGACCAGTCCTAAATCTAGTTTAAGCCAGGCTTGAATATTGATGCTTGTGAGCCTGGGCCATTTTGCTAAGGAGAATGGATAAAAAGTGCGGTCTGTAGATGTGCAAAACTGGTACAGACTTAACCCAAAAGAATTGCAGCTCTAGAGCAACAACAGTCTGTTCTATTAAGTATTGGCTCAGGGAGCTGAATACATTTGTATCACATGTCAGATTTTCTTTGCAAGAAACTGGGAAAACCATGTATCATTTTCCTTCTGCCTCACACCATATGCACTACTTTATGTTTGTCTATTACACCCCCCGCACAGGTTGTAATGTGATTAAATTTAGAAAAGTTCAAGGATATGAACACTATGCAAAAGATGCTAAGTAATCCATGGTAAAATACAACAGAGTTTAGCCTTCTCTGGGAGAAATCCATGACATTCATTAATCCCTCTGTATTAATGCAAGTCTTTTATTTTCTAAAACTGAGATCCTGAAACACACACACAGCTACACCCAGAGTTGTTTAGTACTGTAATGGAGCAATAACATCTGATTTAGGAACTTCGATCACTGTATCTCTGTGACTTGTTTGTAAATTATGAGGGGGATCATTTTGAAAGTGTGACCTTCTTCAGTTCTCTTCTTCTGCACCTTCTAGGTAAAACTGGCCAGTTTCTTTGGTTGATAATCTACACTAGCATAACCTTCCTGACCCTGCAGTGCTTCATGCAGATCCCCTTCAGCTACCTCCCTCCACATGGTAAAAACCTACTTGCCACTTGTCTCTGAACATTTTTAAAAACTCCATATTTCTTGGAAATTAATCTAAAACACAAGAACAATAACAAAAATAGGCAAACAGATGCATTCCAGACAGATATTAATGACCTTTAGGTGAATCTGTTTTCCTATTTTGTGATCTTTTCACTAATTACTTCCTTTTTAACAGTTGCTGGGATCTGCGAAGATTTCCTTTACCACTTAGGAATTGTGAGGTATGAAGCACTTCACACTCATAATTTCATAGTGGTTATGTCTTTTATTTTAGATAATTCACATCTGTGAGCTTCATGCACATCTGTGACCAGTTAAATTTTGCAAATGGATTTATTAAAAAGGGCTAAATAGAGCAGTAAATCTGAGCACTACAACAAATTAACTAAATGAATGTTTCCCACAAAAAAGTCTTTTTTTTCCCCTTACTTTTTCTGCACTGCTGTGTTGCTCCTGCAAGTTGCATTTGATCTGTTCTTGGAAGTGGGGATTTCCAAGTTCAAACTCTTATTAAGGTGTGCACTTACATATAATTTTATATTTTGTCCTTTTTCTGTAGATGATTTAATGGTTTATAGGCATGATCTCAGGCAGAAATAAACACACCTACATAATGTACGTGCAAGCCTCTGTACATGACGGATCATTCGACTTTATGTGAAAGTTATCCTTCTAGCAACAGAGATTAAATTAGTTTGGAACACAGATACTGAAACCAAAAGCAGGAAGAAGGGAAAAGACAAAAAATTTACCCGGTCATTGTGTTTTTATGGGACTCATATCTCCAAGGGGTACTTATTGCGTACCGTGCACTTAATGCTTACATCAGCTTGACTTATTGCACTACAGCTTTTATTTCATATTGACCTTTATTTAATCCAGATTTAAGGCTCTGATGATTAAAAGTGTCCCAGTGAAAACGGACAGCAGCTCAATAGAGCAACAGTGACAACACACATGCAATATACACAAGGTACATGGATGCAAACAGCACAGAAGACCAACAAAAAAACAATGAAAATGTGAAACTTTGCAAACTACAAGTCATTCCTGGCTCATGTAAAAAAAACTAATCGTTAGCTATTGTTTACACACTATTTGTAAAGGCTAGCAGGCATGTTCCAAATACGGTGAATGAAGAGGAAAAACAAAGAGGGGCTCTCCTTAGCACAATTTTTAGCAGATTTTTGTTTGAACCTGGTTGAATAATTTTTTCAGTATGCCATGAATGCCAGCATTTTTCAAACTCTGACACTTTACCATGAATCTAAATGAACTAAAGAATTCAGTTTAATTTATATTTCATTTTCTATAATCATGCTGTTCTGTCACTTACAAATATTCTGTTGTGAGATAGTTTCTTTAGCCAACTGTTTTTTTTACTATGATGTATTTTTTTCAGATTCAGTTTGGTTGACCCTGCAAACATTGTGCGACTCTTGGCTCCAGATATTGGCCTTTTCTTCTCCATTCTGTTCTTACTGAGGCTGTGCAGAAAACTGCTTCGCCCTGTGCCCCAAGTCAGCCTCCATGAAAATGGGATCCCTCCTTCAGTCCCAGAGGTGTCAGCAGATCCACATTCCAGCTGCTGAAAGATTATGTTTTGTCAATAATGTACAGTTATATCAAAGTACCGTGCAGTTATATCAGATTGCTTTTGTTTTTTGGATCTTGCAGGGTGTGGAAAACTCTGACACAGAATCAGAGGGAGGATATGAGACAGAGGCCTCGTCTTTTGATAGCTCAGACGAGGCCACTGTGCCGGTTCAGTCTGGCCCACCGCAGTTTGTCCAGAAGCTGATAATGTTTGCAGCCGGATTGAAGCTGCTGCTGTCAGCGATCATGAACACAGCGGGAAAAGTGGTGGTCACTGTGCTGCTGGGGCTTGCAGGTACATTACAGAACTGAGGTGTCCATAGAGACGTATTTTAGCTTTAAATTGTCAGCAGGGTTTCAACATAAAGTTTTTTTTAACGTAATGTCTGCCATCAATGTTAATTAGAATGAATTATATCCAGACCAGCAGTTCAAAGGGCAGGGACCAGTTGGCCGTTAAGTGCAAAACTGTCAGAAAAATAGACCCTCCACATACAAAATAAGCAGACCTGCATAATGTTTCACTTCCAAACATCCCCATCAACATGACAGAGAAGATGTTGCTGCCGTCCAGCATGAACAGCAACTCTGTTCCTCACATACATAAAAACATGGTCCAATAATTTAATCTGTCAGGGATTTACTGACAAAGAAAACTAAAGTGGAGGTTAAAAAGCATTCTTCACTATTTGTCATGTTTCAGGTGAGATAGGGACTCAAATTCATTTAATTTTAAGAACTATTCCGCTTGACTTTCTGTTTAACTAATAAATATGAGGAAGTGGTAGATAGATTTTTTATTAGATATGCTGTTTGTTTTTGTAATGATAATAAATGATATAAGCCTTGAAGGAATGAAAAGATTTGGAATACATACAGTTAAAGTCAGACAATTACCCTTTTTTCTCACTGTCTAGGACAACGTTTTTAAGTCTGATAGGATTACCAAAATTATTTCTATATTCTATGTTAGTGATAATGCCAGAATAATATTATTTCTTTTCTTCAAATTCAGAAGTGTATATACACTATAGTTACTCAGGCTTGGAACAATTTGAGAAAGCTCAAATGAAGATGTCATGGCATAAGCTTCTAAAAGGTTCATTCACACAATATAGTTAAATGGAGGCACACCTTTGGGAAGACAACACCTCAGGCATACTGCTTCGCTATGTGACATCATTGAAAAAAATCTAAATAAATTAGCCAGGGTATCAGGAAGAGAAATGTGGACGTCCACAAGTCTGGTTCATTCTTCCAGATACGTGAAGGTCCTGCAATCATTTGTTCAAATAATGTATAAACACCATGGGAATGTCCAGTTTTCCTACTGTCCAGGAAAGAGACCGGTTTTGTGTAACAGAGATAAAAGTGTCATGGTGTAAAAAGAAGATGCTGGCCAGAAGCTGGTAAGATTATGTCTTTAATCACAGTGAAATCCACTGGTGGTCTATGAGCCAGACTCAGTTACACCAGTTCAGGAGGAATGGGCCAACATTCAAGCAAACTGTGGTTAGAAGCTTGTGGAATGACACCCAAAACATTTGATCGAAGTCGTACAGTTTAAAGGCAGTTCCAACCAATGCTTAGGAAATGTGTGTAAAACTCTGAATTTCAAGAAACTAAAAGATCTAAAAAAACATGATTGGGATATTTAGCTAATTGTTCTGGTTATCCCAAATGACCCAAAGCAAGAAAGATTAAGTCTGATTCAATGTCAGACTTTTTTATACAGTGAGGCTTTGTCTATTTTTTCTCTTTTCTGTTTGAATGTCTTACTGTGTGTCCTACATGTCTCCAGGTATCATATTGCCTTCCCTCACCTCAGGAGTGTACTTCGGGGTGTTTTTAGGACTGGTATGGTGGTGGATATTCAGTCGGTCCATCAGCATGCTGCTTTTCAGCTGCCTGTGTGTGATGATGGCCATCTTCAGCGGAGGACACCTGCTGGCTCTGTACCTCTACCAGCTGCCCCTGTCCCAGCAGCTCGTCCCACCAGATGATGTATATGCAAGGTAAAAATGAGAATGAATAAAAAGATTGTGCAAATGCGCCTTTGAGAATAGAATTTGAGGAAACATTTTTATTTTTCATATGTCAAAAGTGCACCTTTATCACTGTCTAGTCATTTAACCTCACCTGAGTTAACTGGTCATAGAAAAAATATACAGAAAGCTCCTAGGGAATACTACAGATTTACTTTTAATGACACAAAACAAAATCCACAGATGTTTTCTAGGTCAGAAAATAAGGCAAATATCAGATACAATATTTTACCTTAAAAAGGTGCATTGTAAAAAATTAATTATGACTTTCACAGGAATTCTGCTTAACTGATGATCAGCAGATGTGAAGACCTTAATAGCACCTTGGTAAACATGTTTAAAAAGGCGTAAAAGAAATTAACAACAATCTCGCACAAAACATTTAGAAAGATACAAGCTTTAATTTGTGGAGATTTTCTTTGTGAGTAAAAACAACGCAAGTCAGAATAATGGCTTTTTACAAAATCCCAGTTTCCTTAAAAAAACATTTATGATAATACAGCATTAAGTCTTCTATAACATTTACAAGGTTGGAGCAGAGGGAGGATCATTGATTAGTGTTGGATGGTTGGACAGAAAATGCACTTTTCTGGCTTCACTCTATGTTAGCAGGCATGTAGATAAAAATAATGTGTCTAATGGATATCACGGATCTGAAGACCCTAAGATGCCTCTCTGTGCTGCAGCTCTCAAATTGTTTTTTAAGCTTCTGCATCTTCCTTATTTTACACTGTGGCAAGTTGAACTTTGGAGCTCATCCACCTTTGTATGTCACTTCCAGTTGTTTAAATTATTGCTCTGACTATAGATATGGAAAGGTTTGAGCTAGTAGCTTTTCGATTGTACGGATTTCCCGATTCCTGAGTATCTACACACATCTCCCTTACTTAAATGGCATGTTCTATTGTCTTTCGGGTTTTGAAGAGTGGCTAAGAGGAATATATCTGTGTCATACTTATACCAAATAGAAATAAGAAGTTATACCTTACTGATTAAAAGTTTCTTGACACTGATAAAAAAAGACTTAAATTACAAAAATACTGTAATTGCCTATATCTTACAGAAGGGTGCCAACATGTGACTGCTGGTGATTTGGTAAAAATAATGATTTCTAACATGGAAGTTTTTCTCCTATCAGAAAAATGCACTGAAATTAAAGGCTGTTCATTGTGAGTTTACACCAGATTAAATACAATATTTGTCAGGACCTCCAGGAACTGGAAATCCAGGCAAGTTCTCCCTGATGTCAGAACTCACAGTGAGGGGTTCTAAAAGGTCTATCTCACACTGCAGGCCTCGGTTAGCATGTAAAATGTTCAGGTTTATGGAAGAACAATTACAAAAAGACTGAACAAGTATGTTTAGTTTTGAAGGGCTGTCAGAAGAAAGTCTGTTCATTCTCAGAAGAACATGGATGCACAATGTATGTTTGCAAAAGTGCATCTAATTTAAATTTCCGGAATAGGTTCCTTTAACATAAATCTCAAAAAAACTGAAGAAGAAAAGTCCAAAATACCAAATACTTAAAGTTCTTGTAGCTAAAGATTGTTCTAAAAGCTGTTAAATTATAAGGTGCTTTTATCTCCTTGCATATTCTGTGTTGAGGTATTTTTAAATAAATCATAACATGGCATAATATCTGAGGTTGTTTTTCTTCATTTTAATGCCTTATTAAAAAAAGATTTCTTTATCAACAATTTCTTTATCAAAAGAGAAGATGAACCTTTTACCACTGTATTTTTTTTATTAATCCACACTTTTTTTCGACCTGTTTTTAGTCATTCCCTTTAAGAACACTCACATTGTGTCATTTTTTAAAATCTTTTGCAATTCCTTTAAGTTGAACAAGTTACAAGACCTCCCAATTCTTTAACTTCGTTTTCCTTTTCTTCATCCTGTCATTCTCCCATCTCTGTCCAGGCTGTTTGGGATGACGGGAGTGATCCGAATCAATAGTTCACAGCCCCATAGTCTCGGTCTGCATCCACATGTCTGCTGGCCTGACTTCGTCAACCCCTTGGTTCTTTTGCTTCTCTACTTCACGCTGGTGGCTCTACTGCACAAATGGGTCCACATCACAGAGGAGGTATGTGAGAGTGTGAGGGGAAAGTGTGGTTAAGTCTATCCAGGTTGATGCATGCACGGACTAACTCATATGTGATATATTGCTACACGTGTTGCTGCTTTTAAAGCATCAGACTCTTACCTCTGCTGTTCACTTTCATTGTTGCTTATCCACAATGTAACATATTGAGTATTGCTTTTCTATCACTACCGGTTCATAAACAGTATTTACATTATATCCACAGTTGGGCTTTTAATAGCTGCTTTTCTTGTCAGGATATTGCTGATGTTGACAAATCTGAGAGTCCATTAGAAACCCCTGAAGCTCCTCCAAGCTTCTCCAGGGTCATCTACATCACAGGAGATAAACAAGAGGTGACATGCACACATAATTATTTGTCTTTTAAATATTATTTTTGCTGAAAACCAAATCAGCTATTCAGCATCTAATGGTAATTGTTTTTTATAGAAATATCTGTGGGACAGGATTATGCTTACATAGCCAGCATGTCACCATTGTAAGTCACAAATATCTCTCTTTTAGCTCTTAAGCAGCACAGATGAAGAAACCTATCTTCCTGATGAGGTAAACTGTTCTATTATGTGTAAACTATATACACTATTTTGCCAAAAGTTTTGGGAGGTTTGCCCTCACACACACACGTGATCTATACTGGCGTAGTTTTCCTTGTACAAAGGCTTTAATATGGAGTTAGCCCATCCTTTGTAGCTACAACAGCTTCAACTCTACTGGAAGTGTTTCCCACAAGGCTTAGGAGTATTTGTGAGGTCAGACACTGATGTTGGGAAATTAAGCCTGCCAATATCAGCTCGAGCCTAATTCATCCCACAGGTGTTATATCAAGTTGATGTCAAGATTGTCCAATCACATTGAAAGTAGAAGAGGCCATTCTAGGTGAACCAAACTGTCACTCCAAGGTTTCCACAGCTGTAGAGTCCAGGAGGGACTCACTTGAAGATGTAATGCTTGGATTCTTTAGCTAATCTAAACTCCACACAAAGTTTCGAGATCTGTAGCTATTGACTCTGCAGGTTGGTGACTTCTTCACACTTTAAACTGTCATACCTGGGATTTCTGTGGCCAGGTGACTGTGGCCTCCAACTGCTTTCTAGTTTTTGATACCAATGCCATTGATTTTGGAATGTTTAGTGGCAAGAACATTTCACACATGGGCTCATTGTACAGATGACATCCAATCACCGTCACAATAGTTGACATCGGCAAAAATGAATTCTATCATTAGGAGGGGATGTCTCAGTATATTTACCATTGTGGTGTACTGACTGATTATTTCGCAAAGTTGTCTGAAAAGCCTGTATACATCTCAGGTTTTTATTTGTCTCACAGGAACATTGTGAAGTAAAATGTGCTTTTTTCCTTTCAGCAGATGGTCTTGATGACTAGAGGTTCCTGGCAGAACGTCCACAGCAACAGCCTTGGGTGTCTGTTGGAGGGAGCTGGGTACACAAACTGTTACACTCCATCTCTACATGAAGAAAAAGGCTGCCCTTCACTTGGTAATCACAGCTCTAAATACAAGGATACATACAAGACTGTGGAAAATTAAAAAGTCTGGAATCATCTCTTGATTCTTCAGATATGCCTGACTATCATGTAACTGTTTAATGTGGTATCACAGAGTAATATTCTCTCAGACTCTCTGAAGGTATTTTAAAGATTTATTAAACTTTGGGTGATTGTTCTCTCATTTTAAGACGAGTGTCTAAACATTTTGTTTGTTGAGCCCCTTAACTCTGGCCATTTATCATTCATATAAAAAAGGGTCCTAAACTGAGGGAATAAAGCTATGTGCTCACATTTTCTTTTATGTTTCCTTGTTTTGCTTCTCTCTCTCTCATGTCAGAGGCAGAAAGTGATGTAGAAATGGAGGATAGTAGTGAAGAGGTTCCTAGGAGTCTGACGGAGACCTTGCCTCCTCCCTTAGGCCCCAGTGGTCTGGTTATCTTTGGCCGTCTGCTGCAGAAACATAGCTACGTTTGTGCCCTTATCATCATGATGGTAAAGTACAATCAGCTATTCAAAATTCACGTTTCAATGATATATCACTAATATTGGTCAACAGCAGAGGAGAAGTAGACAAACTACCCCACCACCAGAATCACAGACAATGACATAGAACAGAAAACACAAACCAAATTATGTTTGTTCAGGTACTAACAAGTATATTAACCTAAAAAACAGATTACTTGATAATTAACAATAGTTGATTCCTTCATTTTTGAATTTCAATGCAGGTAACTGATCATATTATAGCAAATAGGAAACATAACAGCAGTATGACAAAATAAGGTTCAATTTAAAATCAAGGCAAGCCAGAAATACAACTTTTAAGTAGCTAGGATTCACATTTTGGTCCTTTTGATGGATTAAGAAGTTTTAACTAGTATGCTAGACTACATGCAACAATATTTTGAGTCATTGATTTAATGGGAATATTCCCAGATTAAAAAATAACCCATTTTCAGAAAAATTCCCTGTGCCACAATGTTTACGCCTTTAGGACATTCCAATTAAAACAATTTAACAGAAGGTGTTTTATAATTCATACTTTGCTTTTCCAGTTGATGAAAGTGCTAGAAACTTTCAATTAGTTATCTATGATTTGCAGTGGAATTTGCCAATTGTCTTTGTGTTAACTACTGCTAGAGTTGCAACCAATAATGTATGTACCAATGTATTTCTCTCAGTTTTATGCATTCAAACACTAAAGGAACGTGTTCACCAATAGAAGTTGTATAGTACATTGATGTAATACAAACCTGAAGTAAATCTGAGAAAACTGTTAAAATGTCAGACAATCTAATTCCTTTCTATCTAGGTATGGAGTATAACTTACAACAACTGGCTTACTTTCGCCCTGCTGGTGTGGTCCTGCTTTATCTGGATGATGCGGGACCGCCGGCGTTACGCCATGATGTCTGCCCCATTCCTTGCCATCTATGGCTCTGTCCTGGTGGTGCTGGGCTTCCTGAGCGGGCTGCGTCTCAGCCGAGCAGAGCTATATCCTGGGCTGCCCTCAGCAGTGATAGTGGACTTTGATCTGAACAGCTACCACCCTGCACCTTGTATCCACCTAGGAGCCAAGGTGAGTTATGACTGGACAGTAAGAAACAAGTACAGACATATTTTCTTTTTCTTCAACTGAAAACAAAAACATCTCACACCTGACTTTGTAGATATTAGTAATTGCACAATTGTCTTCTCAAACATAACGCTGTTATTTCCAAAACAGGGTTCAGGCCATTGTAATTGAAGGCAGGGTTTTACTACAAGGAGCTGATTTGAGGTGGGGTTGTAGCAGTTGTAGCATGTTTCTCAGTGTGCAGGAGAAAAAATGAATGAATTTTTATATTTTATTACATTACAATCACAGACTTCAATATATGTTAATGATATTTATGTGATAGGCCACACAAAGAGGTGTATAAAAATGAAGTGGAAGGAAGAGCATACATGGTTTTAATATTCTTTACAAATAAAAATCTAAAACGTGTGGCATGCTTTTGTATTCTGCCCTCCTTACACTGATACCACAAAATAAAATCCAGTGCGATCAACTGCCTTCGGCAAGTCACCTAATTTTCAAATTGAGTCCACCTGTGTGTAATCAAACGTTTATGTACCTTACATACCGCTGTTCTGTGAAGGCTTCAGAGGTTTGTTAGAAAACATTAGTGAACAAACAGCATCATGAAGACCGAAGCCAACCAAGGACAGGTCAGGGGGAAAGCTGATGAAAAGTTCAGAGCAGATTTAGTTTATAATATCCTGTGCCTCGAGCAGCTCACAAAGCAGTGTTCCAGCATCCAGAAATGAAAAATGTATGGCAAACATACTTTTTTTGCAGTTTTTGATGTGTGGTCAGACAAGAAGAAAACAATTTTAGTTTTTGGCCAAGATAAACACTATGTCCCAGAAAACATTGTCACGTTAGCATCATACTGTTGGATACCATACAATCAGCACCATCAGTCACCATCAGCAGGCAAGGTGCGTGAAGTGTCTTGTCCAAGAACACAACAACTGAGATGGATGGAGTGGCGGTTCAAACTGGCAACCCATCAGTTACAGGACAGACTTCTACCACCTGAGCTACAGTCTTTGTATCATACGTCTTGGTATCATAAGAAGAGTAGATGTATTATTGTCTTTCTACGCAATGATGGACTGCATTCCATTGGTGTGTCACATAAATTCCAATAATACATTTAGTGTAACATGGAAAAGTTCAAGGGTTATAAATTCTTTGGCAAATTACTGGATGCCTTTCCAAATATCTTTTGGCACAACATCAAAATCTAAATAAAGGTTCGGTCTATTAAAAACCACAAATGTTTTTTTCAGTTTCAACAGGTCATTTATTGTGGTTTTACTTATTACCTTCATATTAGATCAGTTTTCTCTATGTTATACAGACCGGTCCAACATTTTTGTAAAATTCTTTGTACTAAACGAGAAACACAGAAACAAAATTGTGAAAAATGTATCTAATGTGTTGACAACATCCTAATGTGATAGTAATATCTGAGCTAGGTTAATTTAGCGTAAACCTTTCTTTACCCAAACGTTTTTTCCAAATATCTGTGACATGTAGTGACAGGTTGGTGCTACTCTCACAGCTTTTCTGCCTCAGATGAACACGAGTCAGGATACAAGCCACTTGTTTAAAAATTATCTGAGAAGTATCTGAAAACAGCCAATAAATCCTGGATTTCTGCTCATGCTTTACTGTTTGCACCTTCTGCAGGTCTTCTACACCTTCAACTTCTGGGTGATGTTTCGCCAGCAGCTGAAGGAAAGAAAGGAGGAACAGAGCATGAAGAAGGAATCTCTAGAAGACATCAATGTCATGCCACGTAAATAAGTTTGAATTACAGTTTTTTTTCACAGAAATTAGACAGAAACTGTAAACTTTTAGACTTACACACATACTCCTCACATCATTCTGTTTAGATAGGTGTGGTTCTCACAAATAGTTGATCCCTTTTCTTTTCTACACTCCTTTTTCCTTTTACTTCCTCATTGGTTTTCTTAATGCCAGCGGAGGAAAGTCAGCCATCACCTCTGGTAGCGATGCTGATCTCCAGTGTTAAAGGGATTCTGGTCAAATACTGGATCCTGTTTTGCTGCTCCATGTTCTTCATAGTAAGCTTCTCTGGAAAGGTGCATAATTAATTTATTAATATATGAAAGTTCAGTTAGTCATGTTCTGATAGAACATGCTAATCATTTTCTTAATACATTTTTGATTTGTTCTTTGTGTTACTATTATATGTTAATAAATTGCATTTACCATGATATTGGCAACCAAACACTAAAATAAATGAGAACAGGAAACAGTATATATAGTGTATGCTTGTAATGTTGTTTTACTTCATAATCTTTGGAAAAATGTAGTAATAATAGTGGGAGAGTAGAAAATAAATGCCCAACATATATATTTCCAGTTAGACTTACTAAATTATCTTTCATTTGTTTAGGTGGTTGTATACAAAATCCTCTACATTGTCCTCTTCCTCATGTGTGTAGTTCTATACCAGGTGAGTATATATTATTATTTAGTCAATTATTATTAAAACAAAATCAAATATATTAATGTCATAGTTTAGTTTACAAATATAACAGTGCCTTATGTATATCAAAAATATAATTCCTCCTTAAGAGTGAATAAGTTAAAACCTTTGTCTAAATAAAACCTGGAGGCTTTTTTCAAGTCGGAATTGAAATTATTTGTTGTTTATTTTACAAAGCTATGCAAAATTGTATAAGCAGGTTTGGTGGTACCCTTAAAGAGACAAATAATCCTTGCATTATAGTCATGGTTCAAACCAAGTGTTAACCATATTAGTATGACAAGCGCTTTCAAGGTTTTCATCAGACATTGAGCTTATTCAGAGTGAACTTACCATGTATGTTGGCATGTTGAAAAACATGTTATGAGGGTCTAAGCATAAGGGGAAAAGGGGGATTGTCTGAAACATCAAGTCCTGTCACATGTTGAGCTCAGCGCTCAACGAGTGCCCCCTACTTGTCATATTAATTAAACCTGAAAGTAGGTCTTGCCAAGTCAAGTTTAACTTTCAGTTTCAAACATCCAACCTCATGATATAAGTGAATTTTCATCAGCAAAGACAGAGCATTTACATAGTGTTGCATTAAATTAAGTAATATTGCTATATGGTCATTGTTGCGGTATTTGAGTAAAAGTACATTCTGTAGCAGTGGTGCATATGTCCTGCCAGAATTTTAAACAGCGTAGGATTCATAGGTCTGTTACCAACCTCTCAGGAGAAGGCCAGGGGAAAATGTGACCCCAGGTTGGTCAGACGGATAGCATAGATGGGGGAAAGGGGATTCCTGGAGGCAACCTCACGGCTCAACATCAGAAAACCCAGCCTGAGTCACAGTGCATAGATCTTCCAACAACATAATGACCCAAAACATGCAGCTAAAAGCACTTGAGAATGTCTGGTTTTAAAGAAATGGATGATTCCTAAACACCCCTCAATAAGCCCAGATCTGAGTCCTGTTGAAAATCTCTGAAAATTTCTGAAAATTGCAGAGTGGATATGTCACCCTTCAAACCAGAGACAGGTTGAGCAGTTTCTTTAGGAAGACTGTGTTATAAGGAATGTGAGCTTATATTGGTGAGTAAATTGAAAGATACATAGCACAGAAGGTCATAAGCTTTTTGGTTTTAAACTTAAACAGACTTCTAAACAGTAAATCACCCAGCTTTGATTTGTGTTTAAGTTCAGCATGTGTCTGGTTCTGTTTGATACCGTGAAAAAGCCCACATAAACAGTCTGTGAACTGTTCTTCAATGCAATTTTTCAGCTGAAAGTATCGATTATGGATAACAAGCTCATATGCAGCCAGTTTTTGCCATAGTTTTCCTGGTTTTCCTTCCCCCTATTATGTTTCTGCTGACCTTTTACTGACCACTTACTGGAAGGCCTAATGGCTGCTGGAATTTCATGAGACGTTATTCCTCTATTTGAACAACATCAGCAGCAACCCTGGTGTTTTACATACACACAGAGGGGAAAGCACAGGCAAACCAATCATTTAAGATCTTCTTATGTGTTTTCTATCAGGAAGCCCAGGAGCTTTGCACTTATGCACTTACAGTACTGTTTAAAAACATTAACACCCCTTGAACCTTTTCACATGTTGGGACATTACTGTCGCAAACTTTAATGTGTTTTATTTATTTTTTTTTATATTAGACCAACATAAAATTATGTGGAAGGAAAATAATACATGGTTTCCAGATCATTTTATTTCACCCAAAAATCTGAAAGATCCCTTCATCTGTACTGAGAGTCAATATTTTGAAGAGCCACCACTAATGGAAATGACAGCTGCAAATTCCTACCTGGTTTCCTACCAGCTTTACACATCTAGAGACATCTAGAATTGGGGGACTTTGGGGGTATCTGAGTCTGATTTACATACCACACCTTTTGATCTTTTTCTTTGTAAAAACATTGAAAACCTTGTATCCTTTTCTTTCACTTCAGCATCATTTGTTCACTGCCTGCTGTTTATCTATGTCCCCAAAATCCCAATCCATTAGGTTTAAGGGGTAGTAATACTTTTTCGAGGGACTGTGTGAGAATAATATGGGACACAAGTATAAAAAAATGAGATCAACATTGTTAGCTGGAGGGAAGCAACATCGTGATTTTCTATGTTTACTATTTGTTTTCTCAACCCTCAGATCCGCTACGATGTTTGGCGTCGGGTTCTGAAGACCTTCTGGGCGGCTGTGGTGGGTTACTCCATGGTGGTACTGATAGCCATCTACATGTATCAGTTCAGAAGTGTTTCTGCCCTATTCAGACAGATCATGGGCATGTCAGAAGAAGGGTGAGTGTCACTTTTTTTATAGCATTTTTTTGGAAACCAGGACGAATCTGATTTAAACAAATGTTATGTTACACTTGGGTTTCTGTCATGCTGTTTGCCCTCCCTCCCCCAGACTCCGTGATCTGGGTTTGGAAAGGTACAGCACAGTGGAGCTGTTTGCACGTATTCTGCTTCCTGCTGCTTTCCTGTTGGCTTGTATCCTCCAGCTGCATTACTTCAACTCTGACTTCCTCACTCTAACTGACCTGGACAATGTACCTGTTCAGGAAACTTCCAGGTAAAACAGGAAAATACATACTGTACTGTGCAAAGGAACTAGACTTTCTTTTAATCTTTAAAGTGGTCTTTAGCAATTATTTACCTAGCTTTTTAGACATTCTCCAATAGTTTATCTTGGAGTTTGGCTCTACTCAGTTTAGGAGCTGTTGTATATGATGATGAAAAAAACAACAACATTCCTTTAACTGGACCACAAACGGGTCCAGAGGAAATCTTTGGAAGACCTTAAGAGGATCTGCTGATCTGGAGCACGTTTTAAAATTACCGGACAGTCTGGTTCTTAACCCATCAAAATCAAAACAAGCAAGGGATGAGTCAAAGCTTGTGCTCAGTCCATGATGTCAAAAGTTATTTTAACAGATTTCCAATCTACATGTAATTGTACATCAGCCAACGTTACACTTACCAAACAAAACCAAAACATTTTAAATAACATTGTAAAACCTTGGGCAGACAAGTATCCAGAAAAAGACATGCATGTAACAGATTACTGTAATCATCGTTTTTGATCAAATTGCAAGCCTAATGTGCTGTTTATCTGAGAATATGCCTCACATCCTGTTATTTCTCCTCCAGACAGGAAGAACTAAAGACTTCAGTCAATATGATAGCAGACATGTAAGCACCTCCATTATTATCTCCTACTACACATCTTATTCGACTTAAGAACCATAGTAACGTGTGTGATGCATTTCCTGTACTTATACTATGATAGGATGGACTACACTTGTTCTTGTACTCGGTGTAAATATCACATTGTCACTCTCAACACAAAGCACTGACACATGGTTGGGACTTTTGTTATTATATTGTTGTTATATTTTAATATTAGGTATAACTGTCTAAGAAAGTATTATGATGTTTATAACAAGAATGCAAAATCTGTCCCTAAATTGATTTTCCGAGGACTAAATAAAAGACCAGAAACAAACAAACGACAAGAAAACCTCCTCATGATGAGATGTATTGCACAGTCATTGTCTTTATATATCCACGTGTCAAGTTTGCAGGTTAGTAAAGGAGCCAAGCACATAGACTGACTGTGGCAAGAGCAGAGTTTTTAATAATAAATAATAACTCACAGGGAAACTTGCCGGAAGAACAGGACATGGCGCATGGCAGAGTAACGGGAGAATCTAGCAAAGAACAATGAAAAAAGCAGGAATGTATATACTGAGGCAGGGGTGAAAATGACAAAGTAACCAGACGAAGTAATAAGAGGAGATGTGGAGCAGCTGTGGCAGAATGAGAGCAGGGACATTGAAGGAGGGAGACTAATAATGTGGAGGTGTTTTGTGTGGTTAAAAAGTGTTTGTGTGTCTCAGACAAACTATTCCTGAATAAGAGGAAATAACAGGGGTCCAGTTCAGCTCAGGAATGAGGAGTTGACAAGAGTAATGAGATTTTGATGGTATAACTGTCACGTAGACCAGTTTGATGTCCTGCAGATGTTTTGTTGGTCTAGTATTCCTGGAACTGTGATTGAGAATCAATGTTGGGGATGCCAAAAGTTTTACGTAAATGAGTATAATAAATCCGATTGGTCAAGAGGACCACATACACACCAATGCTATGTATCTGTATAGAAACGCCCTGTAAGAACTGAAGGAAGGGAACGTCTGGAATTTTTGATGATGTTTTGTGCATTGTAAGAAAGTAAAGTTCCCCTGTGAAGGCTGGGAAGAGAGAAGACTCTGAGTTTTGTGTTAACTGCTTTTAGCTCAGTAGTAAGGCCGCACTCTTCCACAATAAACACAAAGGGAGCTGAACTATGACACAAAAGGATGTACAAACCAAAATGGAAAAAGCCTGAAACTAATGTAAGAGAATAAATCAAAATGCATACATGAAAGAACACACAATACTACTACTAATAATAATAATAAAATAAGAAACTAAACGCAAAGGAATAAACTGATGTGGCAAAACCCCAAAGACAATAATAAACAATCAAATATGCCAAGACCTTTTATGACAATAGTAAACCCAGAAATAATTAAAAAGGAACACAAAGGAAAACCAACACACAAACACATGTGGATCATGAAGCCCAGAGTTTTTTAAATACAGGTTGGGTTAGCTAATTTAATCAACCTCAACCATCTTTTGACCAGATTTAGACACCAACCTGCTTGACTAGATAGAAGGTAATATCGTCTTTTCCATACCTAGAAAAGCACAAAGATATTTGAGTGTGGACTGTAAAAATAAGACTACTTGGTTGGGTTTTGGTCTCTACAGGAGAAAACCTCGGTTTTCATCCTCTGTTGTTTTTACAAACTGATGTGAGGTTTTCCATTTGACTTTTAACTGTTAAAAGAGTAATCCAGTAGTTTCTCGAGACATTTGAGAAAATGTGGTTTAGTTGTGAATGCCTTGATCAGAACCTGGTTGTGACTGCACAGGTTAAAACAAATACACCATCATTGTTAGAAATGATTCATGAATTAAGAAGAAGACATTTTGTACTCATCATATTGGCATCATTAAATGAAATGCTGTCATTTCATTCCCAGCATTAAAGAAAACATTGAAAAGTTGCAGAAAAGGTAAGACTGTCCTGCTTTTTGAGTTCTGGAATAGTGGATCTTCTAGTTGAGAGGAATTGTGTTTCCCTAAATGGAAATGCTCTGGGTTTTAACAGGCTTTTAAAGGAGCAGACAGGTAATGGTAGGAGTCAGGAGACTCTGGACAGCATCGGGCTGCAGACCTCCTCTGAGAAAGGAGCAGAGGAGCAGCAAGAGACGGCACAAGAAGGTAACCACAGTCCCATTTAGAAGAGCGACTTCAAATTAGATTTGTGAGGGTGAGGTAGGAGTAGGAAAACTATATATCATAGTCTAAACATCTATAGACTTTCAAACAGCTTTACATCTTTTATTCAAACATTTGTTAGCTGCCAACACTGCATTCTGTTTTATTTATCATTCATTGTACACAGGTCTGAGCTTCTCATTGAGCTCTTTAACAGCTGCTGCAGTTTTGTACAGTCATTTATTTTAATTTAAATTTTATAGGCTGAAAGAGAGCCAGGACAAAATGTGTTTCATAGCGTTTTGGACTTAATGCATATAAATTGTAATCTCAGACAGCTGTGTCTGCTATCTGTTTCTCCTAGAAACTGTGCCAAGCAGCCGTGAGGAAAAGTGGGTCATGATTGTGGACCGGGCAAGCCTGCTCATCATCGAGGCGGTGTCTGGAGTCCACCGGCTCCAGGAGTTAATTTGGAGACTCATGGAGCTCCACAGCCTTAAAATCGTGTCTTCTGGCATCATCTGGGTGTCACTTCAAGAGGTTGGATTTATGTATAGTTTTGAATCTTTTTTTCAGTATTATTTAGAATGTACCTTCCCAGTTTAAAAACAGTATGAGATACAGCGCCTTTCAAAATGCATTTTAACTTCTTCACTTTTTATCACATCTCCATTAAAAATCCTAATGTTTAATATTGAGATTTTGTATGACAGACAAAAATTGTGTGTAATTGTGAAGTGGATGGAAAATGAAACATGGTTTTTAGGGTTTTGTTTTTCAATGTTAAACCTAAAAACTTATATAATTTTAGTTTAACAGCCCATTGAGTTAATACTTTGTAGAACCACCTTTTGCTTCAATAACAGCTCCAGGCTTTCAGGATATGTCTCCACCAACTCTGCACATGGAGAAACAATATTTTTTGCCCATTCTTCTTTGTGAAGTAGCTTAAGCTCAGTCAGTTTGGTTGGAGAGCAGTATTCTTACACATGAATATGCTTTTTATCTAAATCTTTCTGTTGTAGCTTTGGCTGTATGTTTAGGGTTATTGTCCTGCTGGAAGGTGAACCTCTGCCCTATTCTCAAGTCTTTTGTTGCCTCTATGCAGTCTTCTTCCAGGATCTCCCAGTATTTAGCTGCATCTATTTCCAATCAACTCTAAGCGGCGTTCCTGTCCCTGCTGAAGATAAGCATTCCCATGGCATAATGAGAAGACAATTGTGGCTTAGTGGGAAGAATAGTCGTCTTATAATCCAATAGTTGCCCCTGGGCAAGGCACTTAATCTCAAGTTACTTACTGGTCTGAATATTGGTGTATGAATGTGTGTGTGTTTGTGAGGCGCTATATAGGGCTCAGATCATTTACCATTGACCACTACTGGCACCACCATGTTTCACTTTGGGAGTGGACTACTCAGGGTGACGTGCAGTGTTTGGGGTATTGATAAATTGGCACTGCTTTAAACTTGCCCTAAACTTAGTCCCTGGCCTGTGCTGTGTTCCTTGTTCTTCATGATGCTGTTTGTTCACAAATGTTCTCTGTTTATAAGGTAGGTGGCTTCTGAAGGCAAATGGGTTACCCTTAATTTCATTTTGGGGTCTCATTCTAAGGAGGGCGGAATACGAAAGCACGCCATGGTTTTTGGATTTTTATTTCTGAAAATGGCTAAACTATGCATCATTTACATTACTATGTAGACTCATGCACTACTTTGTTTTGTTCCATGCCATAAAATCCAAATAAAATTTAAGTTTGTAGTTGTGACGTGCGGGAATGCAGAAACGTCAATACTTTTGCAATACACAATATTGTGTATTGCAAAAGTGTATTGCATTGTGTATTAATGTGTTACAGACAATGAAAAACTATTTGACTGATTTCATTTTTGTATAGGTTTCACTCATGAACTTCCTGTTTCTGGTCCTGTGGGTGTTTGCGCTCCCATTCCCACGATTACGTCCTTTAGCCTCCAGTATCTCGGCCGTGTGGGCCTGCATCATGGTG
Source organism: Crenichthys baileyi (assembly GCA_036173005.1). Classification (NCBI taxonomy): domain Eukaryota; kingdom Metazoa; phylum Chordata; class Actinopteri; order Cyprinodontiformes; family Goodeidae; genus Crenichthys; species Crenichthys baileyi. Next base: position 449,330 of record JAHHUM010002906.1, read on the forward strand.
GTCTGCAAGATGTTTTATCAGCTCAAAGTGATCAAACCTCTGGATTACTCCTCCAACTGCACTGCTGTGAGTACATCTCAAGTCAGTTTACAAGTTTATGTTTTTCTTCAGTTGTCCCCAACTTCTTTATGTTTTACCAAACTTCAATAGGTCACAAGCAAAAGAAATTAAAAAGTAATGATCAAATGACCTCAGGATCCTAACTCAAGGGATGTTTTTGCACGGTCTTGAAACAATTAATTAGTATTACTTGTCACAAAGAGTTATTTGACTGAAGCTTGGGATACAGAATGATCAATCGAAGGATGGTAAATCTCTCGGGTCCTGTGTCAGATTTTTGCTGTGTTTTGATTTCTTTATTTCCCAAATCCTTGAGACTCAGACACTTTTCATGTGTTGTAAATTGCTTTCTGTTGATCTTCTTTCCTTTCAGTTAAGCACTGATTGGCCAAGCATCAGTTATTAATAAAACTGATCAGAGTCATACACTCACCGGCCACTTTATTAGGTACACCTTGCTGTTAACGGGTTGGACCCCCTTTTGCCTTCAGAACTGCCTTAATCCTTCGTGGCATAGATTCAACATGGTACTGGAAACATTCCTCAGAGAGTTTGGTCCATATTGACATGATAGCATCACACAGATGCTGCAGATTTGTCAGCTGCACATCCATGATGCGAATCTCCCGTTCCACCACATCCCAAAGGTGCTCTATTTGATTGAGATCTGGTGACTCTGGAGGCCATTTGAGTACAGTGAACTCATTGTCATGTTCAAGAAATCAGTCTGGGATGATTCGTGCTTCATGACATGGCGCATTATCCTGCTGGAAGTAACCATCAGAAGATGGGTACACTGTGGTCATAAAGGGATGGACATGGTCAGCAACAATACTCATGTAGGCTGTGGCATTGACACGATGCTCAATTGGTACTAAGGGGCCCAAAGTGTGCCAAGAAAATATCTCCCACATCATTACACCACCACCACCAGCCTGAACCGTTGATACAAGGCAGGATGGATCCATGCTTTCATGTTGTTTACTCCAAATTCTGACCCTACCATCCGAATGTCGCAGCAGAAATCGAGACTCATCAGACGAGGCAACGTTTTTCCAATCTTCTATTGTCCAATTTTGGTGAGCCTGTGCGAATTGTAGCCTCAGTTTCCTGTTCTTAGCTGACAGGAGTGGCACCTGGTGTGGTCTTCTGCTGCTGTAGCCCATCTGCCTCAAGGTTCGATGTGTTGTGCGTTCAGAGATGCTCTTCTGCATGCCTTGGTTGTAACGAGTGGTTATTTGAGTTACTGTTGCCTTTCTATCAGCTCAAACCAGTCTGGTCATTCTCCTCTGATCTCTGGCATCAACAAGGCATTTGCGCCCACAGAACTGCCGCTCACTGGATATTTTCTCTTTTCTGACCATTCTCTGTAAACCCTAGAGATGGTAGTGCGTGAAAATCCCAGTAGATCAGCAGTTTCTGAAATACTCAGACCAGCCCATCTGGCACCAACAACCATGCCACGTTCAAAGTCGCTTAAATCACCTTTCTTCCCCATTATAATGCTCGGTTTGAACTGCATCAGATTGTCTTGACCATGTCTACATGCCTAAATGCACTGAGTTGCTGCCTTGTGATTGGCTGATTAGAAATTTGCTTTAACAAGCAGTTGGACAGGTGTACCTAATAAAGTGGCCAGTGAATGTATCTATCAATATTCAATCTGAAGCCTAAATTCTTTGACTTAATCGCTGCGTTTCTAAGAAAAATGTAGACCTTCAGAAAGCATGGAGATTTAATGATTGAGGCCAAGTTTTTGAGATTCCTGATTCAGGACCTGTTTAAAACTATCTGCACAGTACTTACTCTATGTAGGTTGATTTTCTTTCCTTTTTATTTTTTTTTATCTGTTTACTGCATTGTAATCTATGATACTGGTAATCAGGACAATAATACAAGTATGACTGTTTCAAAATAGTTTTTAAAAATCTTTAGTGTTAAAAAATGTCTGGGTAAATGTCTTTAGGTGGTCCCTAATGCATCTTTCATGTTTACCTCGAAAAATAATCTTTCTTTGATCTGAATATTTTTCTCGCCATCCTTCTTAAACTTGACCTTGGTATATTAGGGCTTACCAGCCTCCAACAGTTCTGGGCTGGATGATGGAGCAGATTTGAGGGGAAACCTGGTGGAGCTGCTCAGGAGGTCCATTCTCTACATCGAACCTGTTGACCCGGTCTTCTGGTGTGGAGCTCTGCGAAAGTGCGAGGGGAGAATCCTCCCCTGTCTGAGGGTGCGATGAGATCTGTATTCAATTAAAGTCTTTGACATTTCTCTGACTTAAAGATTACCTCTGATAAAAGTAATAAAATATTATTGTCAATTTGTTTTCAAAGGTGGATAGTACCAGACAGCATGAAAGATATAGGATTTACAATATCTTATATTTACATTTAAAGTTTCCTAAAAAGATCCTCTGATGGACTTTTTGTTTATGTTTTAGAACCATTTGATGGTACTCGGGTTGCTTGTATTCGAGGCGACCGTTCATCGCCACCAGCTCTACTTTCGCCTCCATAACGACCTGAAACCTCCTCCATTCAGCACCATCTTCCAGTTCATCACAAGGCAGCACATAGATCATGGCGTTCTGCCCTGCATCAAATACTTCATCAACTTCGGCTACTACAAATTTGGATTGGAGGTACTGCTTCTAAAGTTTCTAATATTCCTTGTTACGTCTTTACTTATCTGAACACATCTGACTTTTTCAATATGCTCACGCTTGTTCCTAGATCAGTTTGATTGTGGCAGTAAATGTTATCGGTCAGAGGATGGATTTCTACGCCTTGCTCCATTCCTGTGCTTTGATGGCCGTTGTGTCTCGGCGGCGCAGGAAGGCTATAGGAGAGATTTGGCCCAAATACTGTTGCTTTACAGTCGGCCTCATGGTGTTTCAGTATCTGCTCTGCATTGGCATCCCTCCTGCTTTTTGTGTTGGTATGAAAATGTGTTCAATTTTGTTGGATAATCTGTCATTTTTATCCAGCTCTTGGATAACTACTTACAAAACTGAGATACATAGAAAAAATATATGTGTCTGCTGTGGTTTTATAGGGAAAAAAAACATGATTTTAAAAGTGCAAAAAATATCAACTATTTTATTTAGAATGGACTATATGCATTCATCAATATTAATACCTTAATCTGTCATGTAAATATGACAGATTTAGCCATACAGGCTAATGTCTGTCTCAATGTCCTGCCAGGATTGTGGTCTACACTGTTACTTATGTGTCTAAAACCCAAACTTGTATTTTAAGTTGTGAGTCTATTATTACACCCACATACTTAGAATATTATAATGCTGACAGTCTTTCTCCTGCTCCTATCTGAATCTGCGTCTCTATTAAAATAGATCTCTAGACTAAAAGAACATAAGGCTTTATTAATTTAAGTTGTGCACATGAATTATAAAGCTATACATCTATACAGTAACATGAGGTGGAAAAACTCCAAGAAAATCACTGATATGCAGACTGAAACACAGAGGACCAAATGTTGAACCCTGGGGTACACCAACATTACGTTCAAACATTTCAGGAAATTTGTCATCAAATTGTTTTCTGTCACTCAGATATAATTGTATTCATTTGATTGCCTGAGCTACAAAATTTACATTCTGATAAACATCTTTGTGTTGATTTCTTCTGGTATGTTTTGGCAGATTACCCCTGGAGAACAGCAGCTCAGCCTTTGAGCTCTAATGTCATAAAGTGGTTTTACCTGCCAGACTTTGCAATGAGACCCAATCCATCCTTTATTTTCTGTGAGTATTTCTTAGCCTCTCCTTCCTTTATTTTTCCTGTTTTGATACACAATTCCTGACCTTCATCTCTGTCCATATCCCTGCAGATGACCACCTCCTGCTGCTGTGCTCGTCTCTGCAGTGGCAGGTTTTTGTGGAGGAGAACAGAGCCGTTGTGCGACTTCTGGCTGGAGACAACGTCGAGATCAGCCGTAGTTTGGATCCGTGTTCCTTCAACCAGTTCATACCAGTTGACAACTTCCTTCACTGCAGGTTGGGATCATTATTTTTCTGCTTTGTGTGAATCTTTTAACAATGATGTCTCGTCTTATAGTTTAGATGTTAGTTATGATCAAAAAAATAAATAAAAAATACTATACTGGCTCTAGAAAATGTCAGGTTGCCATTTCTGTTTTTGCTCCTTGTGTTTCTGTTTATTTTCTCTTATTAGAATCTTAAAATTTTAGGTTTTCAACTTCTATTGAATGAAATTATCTTTAAATACATCTTATTTGTGCTTGTTTTGGTTAGAAAGCTACGTCAGCCTATAGTTTTCATGTCTTATGTCTGTTAAGTGTTGAGTTGTTTAATTTTTGTTTCATTAGTTTTTTATGCTTTTTGCTGTTTTTTAAAATCTCATTTGGTGTTAGAGAGTTTTTGCTAGGAGCTTATCAAAATTCAGGTGATGTAATTTTACAGGTTTATGCAGATGTTTTAAATAAATTTAGTAACATTTTAATGTATGCTACATTTTTATTTTTAGATAAATTCTAACTTAAAGAAAGCTGAGCTTCTCTGATTGGTTGACGCGGTGCGTCAACCTCCAAAAGTTCAGATTTCCCAACTCAAGCGTCAGATGCTTTGGATGCGCGTAACGCACGTCAGAGGTTTGAAACGCGTGAAGATGCGCTGCGCCGGACTCGTGAAACGCGTCGCAGGACCTCTCGCCTCTCCAAGAAGCGCATCCACATAGATTTTGCATGAAAGCCAGACGCCCCTGATGCTCAAACCGCGTTTGGTCTGAACGCAGCATACACAAGGGCAGAAAATAAGCTTAGCTCCACATGAAAGACTTGGGTCTTCACAGAGTAATGTTCAAGATAGTCTAAATTACACATATGAATGCTCTTGAGTTAAATTAATAGTAATTCTGCATAAGCAGCTTTCGGTTTTAGAAGTGTTTGCTGTTGGGATTATTTCTGCTTTCCTTTTGTTTACTTTCTGATGTGAACAGAACAATCAACCATCAACCAAGATATTTGTGATTAAGTTGGGGTATTTATTCTCTAATGCAAACTTTTCCGATTTTTTTCAAAGGGAAAACCTCTGTCTGTGTTTTGTCCCCAGGTCCTACCTGGACATGGTGAAGGTGTTTGTTTTCAGCTACTTCTTCTGGCTGGTCCTCTGCCTCATCTTCATCACAGGCACCACACGGATCAACATCTTCTGCCTCGGCTATCTGGTGGCCTGTTTCTACTTCATGCTGTTTGGTGGCAGCGTCCTAATGCAGCCGGTCAGATACATCCTACGCCTGTGGGACTGGCTCATCGCTTACACCTGCTTTGTGATCACCATGAAAAACGTCCTGTCTGTAAGTAGCGAAACAATACAAAGATGAAAATTCTGAGTTGTACTGAAATATTTGGACCCAAGAGACTTTTTTAAAAGACAAAAACACTATAGCACTGAACAATTTCAGACATGCAGCTCATTATTTTCAGATTTTTCAGCAGGCTCTGGTCCATTTCTTTGTTTCCTTCAGCTTGGTGCTTGTGCGTATCTGGACAGCCTATTGAAGAACAGCTGCTGGTTAATTCAGGCTTTCAGCATGTTCTGCACCATCAAAGGCTATGATGTCCGTAAGTGTCTGCTGTAATTATTCTTGTATGCTTGTCTGCTATTCTTGTATTTGTATTCCATGTCTGGAGGGATGGAGAAACAAAAATGATTGAAAATACCTTCCTAATGTTTGCAGCAAATAAACATGAACTCTGTGACTGTGCAGTACCCTGCATACAAATTCATTGTCCTTTACTTTTTCACACTTTTTTATGTCATAAACACAAACCTTATTGTACTTTATTGAGACTTTATCTGATAGACCAACAGAAAGCAGTGCATTATTGTGACGAGGAAAGAAATAATCCATTGTTTTAAAGATTTTTTTTTACAAATAGAATCCAAAAGTGTGATCAACAAATGTATTCAGCCCACCATTTTTCACAGTGGGAACTGAGTGTTCAGAATGATGTTCAGTGTTACTTTTCCGTCACACATAAAGTTTGGATGCAATTCAAAAAGTTCAGTTTTGGTCTCATCTGACTATACCACCTTATCCACATATTTGCTGTGCTTCTGTGACCCGACTAGTGGACTTCTTACAAAATGTGGAAAACTTTAAAGGGTTTGAATACCTTTGCTAGGCACTAAATATAGTCGGATCTGAACTTCAGAATATGGCTCGGTGTTATTAGAATGACTCGGATGAATTTAAACTGAATCCTAGATTCTACATACAAAATCAGGATATTATTGAAAAGATCATTAATTTCTGTAACAAATTTAAGTGAAACACAGATTAAATACACACAGACTGATGTTTTCAAGCCTTTATTTCTGTTAATTATGAGGATATTCTGCTTACAGCTAATGAGAACACATCATTTAATATTAGAATTTTGCATCTGATCAATAAAAAAATAAAATTTTTATATTAAATGTGGGCTTACTGAAAATTATGTTTAATACCTGCTTAACCTATTTTTAATCTGACAAACCTCATCGGAGCACATATTTAAATGTATTAAATATGACCGTATATAACTGAATTTGAACCTGTTTGTGCCTTGAGACGACATTCAGTGTTTAAACTGTGAAATAGGAAGAAAATAACTTCTAATTGGATTAGGTCTGTAATATTAAACAATTATTTCTAAACCCTTTTCTGGTTTTGTGCATCTCAGCTGACCCTACTGATGAGTGCGAGCTGCCAGAGGGCGAGGCCGGCATCGTCTGGGATGCAATATGCTTCACCGTCCTCCTGGCACAGAGAAGGGTCTTTCTCAGCTACTATTTCCTCTACGTGGTGTCCGATCTCAAGTCCACTAAGATATTGGCATCGAGGTCTGTTCTCCAGTTTGCCACTTATAAAACTTTTATAGAGACATTTACAACCTTTAAACATAAGAGTTAAGAACAGAAACTTTAGTTTGATACTTGAAGCAATTTGATAGACACTTTAGGTTCATTATAAGTCTTATTATAAAATAGCCAACGGATATGTTCCGTTCCAGCAGCCTGAAATAGAAACTGTTTCCAAGACCTTTTTAAAGCACTATATTAAAGTTCATTTATAACCCTTAATTACCACAGCTAGCTAGTCGCCTCTATGTTTTTCTGCACATTTAAGATACACCAAAATTATTACTGGAAATGTAACGCTAGGTTTTACTGCAGCCTGATGAACAGTGAAGACATGAAATTACGTAGAAATACTTAACTGTGACTTATCAATGTGTGAACCTCAGAAAACCAACCAGTTTCTTCCTAAAAGGTATAAAAAGAACTACAAAAAATACAATAGTGATCTTTTAAGCCAGTAAAAAACTCTAACAGCTCAGTAGAATACAATGATGCCAACAACAGTTAAATAGGTGTTAATTTCTCTTCATCTCTCTAAGGGGTGCGGAGCTGTTTGAGGCCAAAGTGAAGAAGCAGGTTGCAGCCAGACTGAAGATGGAGCAGAAATCTGTCGAGGCACTCAAGAGACAGTAAGGCTGAACAGGAAAAGTCTATCAGTCAGTTAATGGATCCAGTTTAGAATGATGACTGGCTTATTTCCCCTCTACTTCCATTTTTATCTTCTCTTAAAAGAGTAAACAGAGAGTATTAACTTTTCCCCAATTTCTATAGGATGGAGAAGATTATATCCAAACAGAAGGCTCCTCCTGCTGCATCAGACCAAGCTGTACCCCCAGCAGATCAGGAGCAGGCGACACTAGGTACTGCACGTTTTTATATTTTATATTTTCATATTTCATATTTTAGTGTTGAAAATAAGCAAATGACCAGATGAGCTGTTTATTTCCAGATGACGAGGAGAAGGCAATGAGAGATGGAGGAAAATGGTGGAAGCCTTGGGTCTCTCGGCCTGGAGGTGAGTGGCGAAGTCAAGTGGTGAAACACAGAAGGGTGAGGAAATCCTTCAAAAACACAAGCAGATGACTTTGAGAAGATAAAGTATTTATTCCTCCTAAACTATTTCACATTTTGTCATATTACAACCACAACCTTCAGTGTCATTTTACTAAAATGAACGTCTCTTTTTTTTTTGTGTAAGACCGACACAATGTAGTGCGTAATTGTTAAGTGGAAGAAAAATTATGTATGTGATACTGTGTAGCCTACATTTTTATTCAGTTACCTTTTACTTTGATACCACTAAACAAAATCCCGTGTGACCAATTGCATTCTGAAGTCACCTAATTGGTAAATGGAGGGGCCTTTATTGATGAGTGGAAGGCAGAAAGCCATTGTTAAAAGATGTCCCTATGTGCAGTTTGCAGCCAGACTGCACATAATCTATCAAAATCTAACTTTCTGGCCCACATTCAAAACACTATATCGTGGTCAAACACTGCTCATCATCCTGCAGGCATCACATTTCCACAGTGAAGCATGGTGGTGGCAGCATCATGCTACAGGGATGCTCTTCGTCAGCAGGAAGAAAGGTAACTAGTCAGAGTTCATAGGAAGATGGATGGAGCTAAATAGGAGAATCCTGGAAGAGAACATGTTAGATCCTGCAAAAGTATCAGTTTTTTTTCCACTTTATAATTATCTATTACTTTGTATTGGTCTTTCAAATAAAACCTATAAAATACATTGAAACAGTCTCTGGTTGTAATGTGACAAAAATGTGAAAAAAAATGTGAAAAATCAGAGTATGAATACTTTTTTACATTTATATTTGTATGACTAATTTTTAATAAGACACTGTAAAATTTCTAAACATTTTTACTTGCTTTTTCCTATCAGACAGTTGGTTTAAGACTGAGCCCTACTATAAACTACTATACTATAAAACATGGAGATAATGCATAATGTTCTGTTTTCTGACTGCTGAGCTGTTGCAACAGAGAAGCGTTTATGTTAAGTTGCTTTTTCCAGAGGCTCTTCCTCTGCATAATGACAGCGTTGACCTTGGTATTTAACACAGTGGAGAACAATTGCGGCTACCACCTGTTTGAGAGCGACAGCGAGGAGGAGGAAGAAGAAGTTACACAGATGAAAGAGGAGGAGGAACCACCAAAGAAGAAATCTGCTCTCCAGGTGAGCGGAGGCAAAAACAGCAAGCAGATAAAGCAAAGTTACATGTGGTTTTTCAGGCTGTTGCACATTGACATATAGGCTGAAAGGTTTTCTTGTGAAAGGAAACAGAAAGTATCATTGTTCCTAAATCAGTAACCCACATGTTAATGTTCCAGTGGGCATATAATGCCTGGACTACCAGCTCCAAATCAGCTCTGAAGGATCTAAAGAAAGAAAGGAAAAAGATAAAGAAAGATGCGAAGAAGAGGGCAAAGACAGAACTGCAGAAGCAGCAGGGTGAGACAAGAAGAAGTCACGTGACTCATGAATTACCAAAAGACTGTGGACTTAAAAGATAAAGGAAAAGATGCAAACTGTATTTTTAGGTATTGACAGAACCGATTCCAGTGAAGACGAACTGGATGAAAGTGCTATGGAGGAGGAAGGAGAGGAGGAACGAGGTAAACATACCTGAAAGAGGAGCTATTAAAATCAAACAGACAGTTGTAACACTGAATCATGCCCATGTCTTGTTCCTCTCCTACAGAAAACATCCTGCAGCGCATCCTGAACATGTTGAAGTTTAGCTGGATGTTTCTGCAGTCTCTCATTGACGATTTGACGGACGGTCTGAATGCATTCTGTAAAGACAGCCTGGACATTTCCAAAGTGCTGCGATTAGAGCGAGCATTACTCAACCAGCAGCAAAAGAAGGTGAGATGACAAGATATAAACCTGATTACTGTAAAGTGACAAAACCTTTTCTTCACCCCTGATAGTATTTTACTTCTTCAATCATGGTGCTGTAGAACCGAAGAACAAGCTCCTTCACAGTGAACCACTCAAGTGATTTTTGAAGGCAAACATATTATTTTTACAACTTTACCTTTTTCTGTTATGTTGTGGCTGGTAGAGCAAGACAGTAATATTCATGTCTAGAATAATGATGCAAAAAAGTGTAAAAGAAGAAAGTGAGCAGAAGTTTGCAGGGAACTCTGGCAAATGTTGCTGAAACAAAACAATGGACATTTAAAAAGCAAGCAGTGATACCAAAGTCTGCAGCATAAATTGGAGCCCATAAAGTGAAGATTCATACATTGATATATTCAGAGAGGAGGAGGAAAAAGGGAGAACTGTTGTCTGGGTGCAGTAATTTGGAGATCTGACAAACCAGTACTCTACGAAGGGATTTGAAAGCACACTGTTGCCATTCCAGTGTGTTCGTAAATCGTTAATTTCTCTAGGTATAAATGAATAAAACCCTTTCAGCATTCAGATAGGTGATGTAATTTCTGATCTAGTTGTGACCAACATTGTTACTCTGATGCCAGCACTCTCGTTTCTCCCAGCAACTGTTTTATTACAGTAATCATCCTTCTATTAGCCAGCCCTGCAGGGATCTTGTAAGTCTCATTTTTCTACAAATAACTGGTCTGTTCTTTATTCTTGAGGGTTCAACTCCACTACAATAGTACATGTCAAAACAATATTTTGAGGACACCGGTCTGCCACTCTGCTCAAACTCAATGATGAGAAACATTAGACAATGTGAAAAATAATGTGCTGCAGCTGATGTCTGGAGACAGCAGTGGATTTTTTTACTGACGGAGGAAACATAAAAGTAAAAACCACAGTAAAATAATGCATTTTCTTACCTAATAAATTAAATGCAAGCAAACAACATCCACAGTCGTCTCTATGGTCAGGCTTCTGTCTGTCGTAACCTTGCCATGAACTGTTTGTGTTTCCATCCCAAAGCCTCGTGTTATTTCTGCTCTTAAAGCCAAGTTTCTAACTGTTTAATGAACCTGGGACATTAAGTGTTTCCAACAGAGAGTCACCTATCTACTTTTGTAAAGCACTCATGTTCCCTGTATAGGTGATCTTTTGGGGAAAGTAAGATTGCTCACTCCATCTTTGTTCTGTGTTGCCAATAAGTGGCTATACATTAATTCAACATTTATTCTTTAGAAAGGTGTTTATGTCAAACAAACAATCTGTTTTTTGTTTACAGCGATTCCAGATGGTGCAGCATATGCGAAGACAACTTCCACACATGAGCATACATGTCTGTTTTTACGTGCATGCCTCAGAAGGCTGTTTTGTATCAGAAAAGTGCCTTTGGAAATTGATTAATTCTCTGATTTTAAAAAACAATGCTAAGACCAATTTTGTTCAGTTGTGTTTCATACTTAATGCTTTATGTTTCTGTCTTTAAATCCGCCATAGGTTCTGCTAGTTTATCCATGGTAATCTCCCTTGGTGTTTCTGTATTTCTGCAGGGAAAAGAAGTGAGTCAGGAGAGCGTGAAGCAGTTTTATGAGACCTGGATATCCCGTCAGAACACATTGTCATCTGAGGAAGGTTTAGATGCTCTGTCTCCTTTAACCCCGCCTGCCGTCCCCTCCTCTCATCAAGTCTATGCAAAGCTTAAAAACCAAGCCTCCAAAATGTCATGGGGCAGCAGCTTCTCCAGGTAAACTTCTGGAAACAGTCTCATTTTTTAAATCTGTACTTCTCTTGTATTTATATTTTGGCAAAACAAAACTCGAGCACATCCTAAGTATATAATTTACTCTGTTTCCACCGCCTCTACATGTATCTAATCCCACTCGATCCCGATCAACTTCAGCTGTATGACAGATGAGACGATGCTGGGCTCCCGACAGCCAACACAAGAGGAGCTGGATGAGCCTCCTGGCATCCCGCCTCCTCCCCAGCTTCGACAGAGACTGATTAAAGAGGCCAACATCGACCTGAGCTCCTTTGATAGTGATGATCTTCCACAAAGGTAAAGGAACATGGATGTTGGATATGCATTTCAGTCAAGTTCAATTATGATTCAAACTCTTACCAACGACATCTTATTTGAAAATGTGCAAGAGCATCTAGAAAAAATAAAGTGGGTACACAATGATACTTAAACCTTTTTGGAAACCATTTTACCTCTTCATTTAGCAGGTATTAAGGCAAATATGTTCTTTTCCATACCAATGTAATTTGATGATCTCTAAAGCATATTATTGCATTAGAGTTTTAAAGACTTGCCATATTACAAACTCTGGCAGCGAATCACACATGTGCTCAAATGTTGCCACAAGGTAAACTTTAATAAAACAAAAAGCAATAATCATTCTGTATTTTTCAAGCAACGGTTTGTTTAAACATTTGACCTCTACTTTTCTAACATCCTGTGACAGCTTCCTGCGCTACAGTGGTAACACCACCTCAAAAGTAAACTGTAAATTCAGTTTTAGCAGTCAATCTTTATTTTTTGCTTTGTCCATAACGGCAACACAGGTGACATCATCTTTTAGCATCACTGGTTTTAAATAAAAATCATATAATGTTCTCACTGTTGCTTGTATAAAGTTGAATTAGGTTGCAATGTCATGCAGTCACGACCACACCTCACTCCCCAATGCAATGCATGAAGGGAAAACTCAGTCAGCTGTGAGATGACTGGGATTATAACTGGATTTATTTTAGTGCTTTTCTTATTTTCAGAAAGTGAGTCCTGAAAGTTCAACCACACAGCGTAGCATTAACAAACAAAACGTGTATAAATGTAAAACTCACACGGAGCTGTGTTTGTTTTCACACTACTTGACCTTTTTCACATTTTGTCACGTTACACCAACAAACTTCAATGTGTTTTGTTGAGATTTTTTGGTGCTCGAGAAACACAGAATAGCATGTACGTGTGGAGGGAAAAGAAAATGACACAACAATAAAAATGTGAAAGGTGTGCATTTCCTGCATTACTCTGCATTGCAGAGTGAAGGATACCCTACTCTGATACCCCTAAATGAAATTCAGCTGCTCTGAGTCAGTACTACTTTGTAAAACATTTTACTGGAAATACAGCCTCTCAACAAGCAGTGCATAACTGTGAAGCTACAAGAAAAGTATGCATAATGTTATAAATATTTTTATAAATAAAAATCTGAAAAGTGCTTCATGAATCTTTTTTGAATTGTCCCGAGTCGATATTTTGTAGAACCCCTTTTTTAATATCAGCTTGGGGTCTGTCTCCATCTGCTTAACACATCTAGAGACTGAAATGTTTGTCCATTCTAATTTTCAAAATAGCTCAGGCTAGATTTGGGTCTAGACTTTGACTAGACTGTTTCATGAAATCGGTGTAATTTAAGCCACTACATTCTGGCTGTATGTTTAAGGTCATTGTGTTGCTAGAAGGGGAAACTCCACCCCAGTTTCAAGGCTTTTGCAGCCTCTAACAGATTTCTTCGCCAGCATTGCTCTGTATTTAGGTACTTTTATCCTCCCGTCTATTCTGACCATGTTCCCTGACCCAGCTGACCAATGATGGTGACCCCATCATGTTTTATCAGAGGGATGTTTTTTTGGCCAGCAAACATCTGAGCCCTTTTACAGAACAGCTGTATTTATACTAACATTAAATTACACAGAGATGGACTCTAACATTTAGATGACCTTTGAAGGCAATCGATTGTATAACATTTTATTTAGAGTATCGAACGAAAAGCTGAATACCAATGCATGCCACTGGTTTCAGGTTTGTATTTGTCAGAAGTTTTGAAAAGAAATAATTTGCCTTTCACTTTGCATTCATGCACTACTTTGTGTTGTTCACACACATAAATCCCCGATTAAATGCATTCAAATTTGAGACAGTGATGTGACAAAATCTAAATACACTCAAGGTGTTTGAAAAGACAAGAAATATGATTAAAATGTACTATGTTTGCCATTCACAGTTCCTTTCTTTGTTGTTGCCCAATCAGAAAATCAAAAACACTCCATGCAAACAATACTGATAGGTTCTCAGTTTAAATAATTTTTTTTCTTTTCTTAAAAGTCAAGGAGATGATGACCATGACCACGAAGACACAAAACAAGATGAGGATGTTGAGAAGGATGCAGAGATTAGTGAGACATCTGATCAGGAGCAAAAAGAAGAAGATAAAGATGACCAACAAGATGATCCAGAACTGGAGAAAGATGGGTTGGACGAAGAACTACAGCATAGAAAAGAGGGTGAATTCCCCAGATACATAGAGTGCACCTCACTGGATAAGCAAGAGAGCGATGAAGAAAAAAGTGTTAACCTCACTCAGTCTTCTAGACCTCTGACTCAGGAAACAAGGAACCTCACTGCCAGCGAGCTGCTGCTCAACAGGTCAGGGGACACAATAATCATTTAAAAGCAAAATTACAGGTTAAATCAAATAATTTGCTGGTCTGTTATAATACATAAAAACTGTCTTTTTTTTGCATCACTTTCTCCTGTCCTACAGTATGTTTGAAAGTGATGAGATCTCAGAGTCTGATAAGTTTTTCAAGACATTGCCGGGACCAGTAAAGCTGCTTTTTGCCCTCTATAACACCATGGTGTCCAAGTCAGAGATGTTGTGCTACTTTGTCATCATCCTCAACCACATCGTGTCGGCGTCGTTTCTCTCACTCATCCTGCCAATTCTGATCTTCCTCTGGGCCATGCTGTCTGTGCCGCGGCCGACCAAACGCTTCTGGATGACAGCTATAATCTACACAGAAGTGGGTCATTTCAGCTGTTGCCAGCATCTTATTATTTATAGTCTTGTAATAAATTGTTTTTGCTTCATGTTATTCAGTTAAAGATGTTAAGAAATAAGTACTGTCCCCTTTATTAGTGTATTGGTTAACTGGATTTTATGGCCGCCGTTTGCTGCAATTAAAGCTACAAGATGTTTAGGGTTTGTTTGTTCCAGCTGTGCCCAACTAGTGACTGAAATGTTTGTCCTTTTCTCTGCAAAATACCTCAAGCTCAGTCAGATTGGATGGAGAGCAGCAGTGTCCATCCAATCTCATCTAACCAGAGCACAGTTTTTCACACTTTCTGAGTCCGCTACGTAGTTTGTAGTGCACTGCAAGCAAAACCTCTTATGGTTTTCTTTCTAAAATAGCTTCTTGTCACTCTTCAATAAAGGTCAGGTTTGGGGGGTGCATGTCTAACAGTGGTCCTGTTGAATCATTCTCACACCTGAGCTGTGGATATCTGTTGGTCCTCCAGATTACCACTGAGTTCTTGGCTGCTTCCTTGATTAATGCTCTCCTTGCCCAGCCCATAAGTTTAGCTACACTGCCACGTATTGGTAGGTTTGCAGTTGTGCCATGCTCTTGTCATCTTCAGATGATGGTTTGAACAGCGGTCTGTGAGATGATGTTTTATAACCTAACCCTGCTTTAAACTGTTTTAAACTCCACAACATTTTCTCTGAGCTTTCAGCTGTGTTCCTTAATCTTCATGATGCTGTTTGTTCACTCATGTTCTCAATCAAAGCTCTGAGGCCTTCAAAGAACAAGTGGATCTGCACTGCGATTAAATCACACAAAGGTGGACTCTAATAGGTGGAACTGGGTTTTATTTAGGTGTATTGGAGTACAGAGTGTAAGTACAAGCTATGAAAACCATGTTAAATTTTTCTTCTCTTTCACAATCATGCTCTACTTTGTGTTGCTCTATCACATTAAATCCATTAAGGTTGGTGGTTGTAACCTGACAAAATGTATAAAAGTTTAAATGGTGTGAATACTTTTTCACGACACTGTTTTTCAGTCCTGTGACCCTGTTAGGAGTTCTGCCTTTTTTAGGCTGATAATTCATTCTGATTTCTCTCTTTTCTTTGTCCCAGCTTACAGTTGTGGTGAAGTACTTCTTCCAGTTTGGTTTCTTTCCCTGGACCACTTCCGCTTACAGAGGAATCAACGCAGACCGGCCCTTTGCCCTGCCAAACATCATCGGGGTGGAGAAGAAAGATGGTTACGTCCTCTTTGACCTCATCCAATTGCTTGCTCTGTTCTTTCACAGATCTATTCTGAAGGTAAGTCTGTCTTTTAGTTTAAACAATCCAATTTGACGGCATTGATGCCAGTGAGACAGTTCTCATGCCTTTCCCCAAACGTACAGTGCCATGGGTTGTGGGATAACAAGGAGGTTGAGATGCCTGACTTCTTCAAGAAGCTCAAGAAGAAAGTGGACAAGAAGAAGATGACAGGAGCGGAGAAGATGGGGAGCAAAGAAAAACCCTTACGCCGGCTGAAATTCCTCCCCTTTCAGGCCTCCACCACCTCCATGTTCTGCAGACAAAAGAAAAGTGATTCTGAAGAATCTGTTGGTGAGAAGCTTTTCTTATTTGTTTGTGAGCTGTCTTTTACCATTAGGTAGTATCTCATTTCTACATGTTTATAAATTAATGTTTTATTTGCCTTTTTTTGCTTTGGAGAAGGGAAACCAAAGAAGCAGCTCAGCAAGAAGAAGAGAAGACAGCGACGCGCTGCTCCTCTGTCCAGGAGGCAGAGGATGAGGCAGCATATCAGAGAGACGATGCTGCAGGTCAAAACTGCCACCATAGAAGTGTGCGTTGTTTCCCTACTGGATTTTTTAAAAGATATTTCCACTTTTTTCATCGTTTATAGCATCCGTTTAGTCTGGAGGTCATACTGAATTTAATGCAAATATTTACTGACCTGCTAAAAATATTCATACATCTACTTTTTAGAGTTTGGTGATAAAATGACATACCTCAGTGCGTTTTTGAGTGATCTTAAATGGTAGACCAAGGTAAAGTAGCTCATGATTGTGCAATGCGAGGAAAATTAGGTTTTCAAATTTCTTTTCAAATAAAAATCTGAAGTGTGTTGGGCATTTGCATTCATCCCCTTTTAATCTGATACCAGTACACAGAGTTCATCTGTGTCTAATTTTATCTCAGTATAAACCCAGCTGTTCTCTGCCTCAGAGGTTTGTTAGAGAACATTAGTAAATAAACAGCATCATGAAGACCAAGGAACAAATCAGACTGGTTTAAAGTTTTTCACAAGCTGTGTAGTGGACACAGCTAACGTGTGGAATAGAGTGCCGTGATCACATACAACCAAAACTAAACCTTTTGGCCTGCATGTAAAATGCCATGCATGGATGTAAACTAACATGGGACCTCACCCTGAAGACACCATCCCCACTGTCAAACATGGTCATGGCAGCATCATGCTCTAGGGATACATTTCTTTAGCAGAGACATGGAAGCTGGGATGATGATATGAAGATGGATGGAGTTGAGTACAAATGCAAGCCACACCTTTCAGATTTTAATTCGTAACTTGAAAATCATCTATTTTCCTTCCTATTCACAACCATGCAATACTTTGCGTTGGTCTATCATTTTATTTCCCCCCAAAAAAAGCGAGGTTTGTAGTTGTAATGAGACCACGATGTATGACTTTACATAAATAGTTCTTTAGTTTTGCAAGGCAGTGTACAGGAGCAGAGAGAAATGTGATGTGTTTGTGTTTCCCTCTCTCTCTTTGTAGAGCTCTTCACATCTATCTCCCCATAAGACAGTTCTTCTACGACATCATCCACCCTGATTACAGTCCTGTGTGTGACGTCTACGCCCTCATGTTTCTTATTGACGTCGTCAATTTTATTGTGACCATATATGGATATGGCGCCTTTGGGGTACACACATAAGTACACCTTGCTACAGTATACCATTATAATTAAATTGGACGTTATGTACAAACTCAAACTGTTTTTGTCACCTATTTAGAAATATTCTGCATCCATGGACATCTCAGAGACTCTGTCAGAAGACCAGGTTCCTGAAGCCTTTCTGGTCATGCTGCTCATCCAGTTTGGTACCATGATTGTCGACCGTGCCCTGTATCTGAAGAAGTCTCTGCTGGGCAAATGTGTTTTCCAGGTTGTGTTGGTGTTTGGCATACACTTTTGGATGTTCTTCATCCTCCCTGGGGTCACAGAGAGGTCAGAGCTTATTCCTTAAGCTCACTATCGGGACCATTTCTTTGCATGAACTTTGAATTCCATTATGGTCAATAACTCTTCAAGTTTAAACTGAACTCATGTGGGTTCCTCATAAGGTGACATCCTGTAATTACAGATTGCAATCAACAGTAAAATAAAACAATATACACAGTGAGGAGTTTAGATCCTATCATCAAGAAAATGGAGGTTAAACCAATTCAAGGCTTTTAAGAATTAACTTGAATCATTCTTCTGTCAAGGCGCTATTATGACACAAAAAATGTATTTGTTGAATTTCAGGTTCGGCTGCATTTTGACAACTCTCCTTATCAGAATTAGAAGAGCTAATTCAAATTAACTGGTTTCCAAACAGAAACCCCGTGTTTGAAACATAATCCATACATTTGTATTTGGATTTACACTGGGGTCATTCAAACAGCTTAATTGTAGTCTGCTTTATCTATTCAAGTCAGGTTCAAGCCAATCCTACACTGGAAAGTGCTGGAACACCAGTGGCACTTCCCACGGTGAAGCCAGTTTAACCTTAACATGGACTGAAAGAAGCTCCTGCTTAAAAATCAACACCTTTTAAGCCTAACTGAAATTTGCAGCTGCAATCTTGGACAAGCCAGAAGACTTCTAGAGAATATTTATTTTCAGATGAAACAAAGATTGACATATATGCCCACAAGAACAAAGAGGCCTGTTTTGCCGCCAGTGGTACTGGTGCATTAAACAAAGTGGATAAAATAATGAAGGACTACCTCAAAATTATTCAACTTCACTTCAAATCATCAGCTAAAGGGTTGGGTTATAATGGGATTAAGCTCGCTAACCTTCAGCCTCTGGAATAGCCCTGAACGTGTCCTTTTGTGGTCTATGCTTAAAAGCTGGAAATACCAATTCTTTTAGGAAGAATGATCTAATATCCATTCAGAGTTATGGAAAAAAGTTTGATGCTGGATACAAAAACACTTTGGTCAAGGTGCAGTTTGGTAAGGGAAGAATTTAAAAACTCCTAAGAAATAGAGACAACTTTCAAACAAAAAGAAGGAAGGCACTGGACTAACTTAATAACACTTTTTTTGACACGCTGAGTCTGTTTTTCTATCATAATAAACTCAGACACTAGTAGCGTTGAATCTGTCTCTTGGTAATAAAAAGATACTATTCAGATGATTGACATCTCTTCTTATCTTTGTCTGCTGCAGGAGGTTCAACAGAAACCCAATCGCTCAGCTTTGGTATTTTGTAAAGTGCATTTACTTTGGCCTGTCTGCCTATCAAATCAAATGTGGCTACCCAAACCGCATCCTGGGTAACTTCCTTACCAAGAACTACAACTACCTCAACCTCTTCCTCTTTCAAGGGTACAGTTTCCTTCAGCAGTTACCTCGAACATAAATAGTAA
This sequence comes from Crenichthys baileyi, assembly GCA_036173005.1. Lineage (NCBI taxonomy): Eukaryota > Metazoa > Chordata > Actinopteri > Cyprinodontiformes > Goodeidae > Crenichthys > Crenichthys baileyi. The sequence goes on from JAHHUM010002906.1 coordinate 468,650, forward strand.
CACTGTAGCTTTTAAAATACTTTTTTTGTTGTTTCTTTAAATGGGTATCTTCATTGTCTGACTCTCTGCTTTCAGCTTTCGGATGGTCCCATTCCTCACTGAGCTGAGGGCCGTGATGGATTGGGTTTGGACCGACACCACTCTGTCGCTCTCAAGCTGGATTTGTGTTGAAGATATCTACGCTAACATATTTATCCTCAAATGCTGGAGAGAGTCTGAAAAAGTAAGAGATAATGTACTCCACCATGTACAGCTAATTGTAGTTTATCTCCCTCACCATATTCACAGTGCCTTGTGACAGTGTCCAGACCTCTAACCACAAGCTTCCATGGACCAACACAAAGTAGTGCATAACTGCAAAGACTGTGATGATGGCTGTGAAGAAATGTGGCATGCAGACGTTTTCAGCCCCATTTACACCTTTAAATAAAGTCTTGTGCAACCAGGTGCCTTAAGGAGTCACATAATTAGTAAACAGAGCCCAGAGGCATCTGGGAATCTCTGGCAAGACTTGAAAATTGTAATCTACAGATGTTCTCCTTCCACTCTGCTTGACATTGAGCTATCTTGCAAAGGAGAATGAACAAAACTCTCTAGTCTCTAGATGTGCAAAGCTGACAGAGACATACCCCACAAGACTTGCAGCTGCAATGAAGGCAGTTCTACAACGTATTTACCTAAAGGGGATGAATACATATGTGCTCGGCTTGTTTTAGTTTTTTATTGAATAAAATGTAAAATAACCTTCTCTTTTCAATTAAGCTCAAATTTATGCTTCTACATCACATGAATCCCAATAAAAAAAACATTTGGATTTGTTGTCACTACAAAAAAAGTTAATGTTAGTGTTATCAATGATGAAGTTGGAGGTATAAATACTTTTGCAGGCACTATGTAGATCACAGTAACTAAAGTTGCACTAATTTAAACTCATATGATGTTATGACTGAAAGTGCATTAACCAATTAATCAGAATGATTTAACATTGTCTCTTTAAACAAATAACAAATACATTGTAGTAGATCAAAAAAATGTGGAAGACCTTTTTAGTTGATCGGCCTGTGGGATTATTTGTCTAAATAAAGAACAGCTAAACAGCTGTACTCCATTTTACAGAAATATCCACACCTACCAGGGCAGAAGAAGAAGAAGGTGGTAAAATATGGGATGGGAGGCTTCATCATCTTCGCCCTGATCAGCATTATCTGGTTCCCACTCCTCTTCATGTCTCTGGTCCAGTCAGCAGTCGGAGTGACCAATCAGCCGGTGGACGTCTCCATACAGCTCAGCATCGCAGGATATGAGGTCAGCACTGGTAGCATCACCAACTCCGTCTGCTAAAGTTCTTCCTGAGACATAGAAAATGTAGAAGCTTTTACTCCCTGGCTTGAAGCCGAGTTGGTTTGCAAGTACCGTGCATGTTCATATGTTAGCAGGTAAATGTCTGTCTCTATCTGGTGTGTCTTTTTACAGCCTCTGTTTTCCATGAGCGCCCAAGAGCAGAACTTGGTCGCATACACTGAAGCTGGATTCAACCGACTCACGAAAGTTTATGCTACACATCCAGTGAGATATATTCCTTTTATTGCAAATGACGCAAATCCTCTGCAGCTAAGTAGGTCTGGGAGGACAAGCAATACAACAGCTGAGCAGAGGCAAATTCTGCAAACCAGCATATAAGTACCAGAGCTGATTTTTTATGATAAACATAGAAAAAAAATACTATTTTAAATAATAAAAATCTTAAATTGGCATTGACCCAGACTTATCTAGTATGTATTCTAAGATGTACTGCACATCTGTCTTGACAAATAAATTTTGTTTGAGATGAAAATAGATGCACATATAAAACCTTTAAATGCATTTGAAGGATACAAATGTGGATTTTTACTGTCTATATTTGAAAGTATCAGTTGCTGAATTATTACTTGAATAAAATCAGACCTTTCTAGTGTCAGAAATTAGTGGTGACGTTTATTCAAACCTATAAGAAAATCTAACTCTGTTGACTCTTACTGTGTGTTTCAGGGTGCAATGCAGTTCCTAATGAACTATGAAGCAGAGGACATTGTTGTTGCCAAAATCAAGAGTGATGCCAGTCTGCTCTGGACCATCAGCCCAGCCAGTCGAGCAGCAATGATTGAGGAACTGAGCAACTCTTCCCACATATACATGACTTTACGCTGGACACTGCTCAGGTTAGACTTTATGTTTAGTGCTTTTTCCCACTGTGTGTATCTGTGTTTCATTCGAAAACACCTGGATCTACGAAAGGGGACCTTGTGGTGGCTAGCCCAAACCCAGCTCGTAGAAGAACGAGGTTCCACAAAGCCGTTAGCGGCATTTGTTAACACAGTACGATGTTCAATTCAGTGCCACCCTAATGAAACACACACTGTCCTGTTGCAACATGGCAGATGGGAAAGCCCGGCAGAAAATAGTGAGAGGAGCTCAAAGGGGTCTGTCCAGGATCTTCTTTCAGAACCGCTGAAGAAACAGGGCTCTGAACATGGTCAGAAACTCCTTATGCCCTCTACTTGAACTACCATTACATCAAAAGCAGAAACACCCCCCTGCTACACAGGTTTCTGTTAAAATGCTGAACTGCTGTTAAGAATGTCCACTTTAGATGCAATTTATAGGGTCTAATAGGGTCAAATCTGTGCTTTCATCAGTGTTTTATTTTGGGTCAGTTGTATTGTCTCATTTTATTGTAGTGTTTCTGCAAAAAACTAAAACTGTCTAAATGGGAAATTCCAGGAATGGTGGACAGCGGCTCTCTTTGACACAAATACTTTTCAGATCTGGATCTGGATCACGCTCTTGTTAACCCTTAAAAGCCTTATACAAGAAATAAATGTCATAAGATACTGATGTGTAAAAATCAAATGGTGTGGATATGTTTAACAACTCCTTCTCACAAAATATTTTGTTTTTCTCAGTTATCATAATGGAAACATGTGGTTTCTCTGGTCTTGTTATCATCATATCCAAAAAGACATAATTTGCATAGCTTTGGCATTTTTGTAGAGAGCTTTGTTAGATCTTGTAAAATATAGTTATTTAGTAAACTTATTAACTAAATGCAGCAGGTTTTTAAAGGAATGTACCACCACTGTTAGAGTGGCAGAAGTCTGCAAAAATACTTGTATCAAAAATCCTGTGATATTATAGGGTTAAGGAATTAATTTTTCTTTCTTCAGGAAGGAGATACATGCTCGCTAGAACCAGACATCAGATATATAAATGTACTTTTATTCCACCTGCAATTACTGCAATCAACTTTCAAAATTTGTAATTTGCAGTTTGAACTATTAGCACTTGTTTGGATGCTTTGAATTGTTTTGATTCAAGTTTGGTTGTCTACATCTATATTTTTATTTCGTTGCTGTGTTATTGTTTTTACACCTATTACTACCACTGTGCTGCTACTCTCTTCATCCTATTAGGAATCTGAATTGTCCATTTACTAATATTCACACTAATCTGCTAAAGATCCCAAAGTCTTGCTTTGTTGCAAGCTAGTTGTACAATAAAATAACAATAAAATAATTCCTGTAATTGTTTATGTCTTGGGGCTGCATGGTGGCGCAGTTGGTAGCACTGTTGCCTTGCAGCAAGAAGGTCCTGGGTTCGACTCCCGGCTGGGGGTCTTTCTGCATGGAGTTTGCATGTTCTCCCCGTGCATGCGTGGGTTCTCACCGGGTACTCCGGCTTCCTCCCACAGTCCAAAGACATGCCTGTTAACTGGTCACTCTAAATTGCCCTTAGGTGTGTGAATGGGTGTGTGCATGGTTGTTTGTATGTTGCCCTGCGATGGACTGGCGACCTGTCCAGGGTGTCCAGACTGCTGGAGATAGACACCAGCTTCCCCGCGACCCACTACGGAATAAGCAGTAGAAAATGACTGACTGTTTATGTCTTGTAATAGGCTGATCATAGACACCAACATGTTAATATAAACACAAATTAGTATTAAAACTGTACATAAATGTGTTATTTTGTTACAGTGTATTGCATGCATTACAAATGATTCTTGTTTGTTGTATAAACCTCTGTTTTAGCTTCAGATGTGCTCATGTGATGCGCTCTCATCCTCAGGAATGCATCTATTTCAATGAATGTGGAGGCGGTGGGAGAACACACCGTGAAGTATGATGACAAGGCTTTGAGGAATGGGATTGTCCAAATGCTCAAGGGCAACAGCAACAAACCTGTGTGAGTCCCTCTAAAAGCACAACCAGCTCTACTTCAGTGACACTGCTGCTCTGAACTGAAACTTTATAAGCCTGAGGTGCTCTTAGATTATTCTAACACTCCAGCCAAATAATACAGCGTAATTAAAGAAGATATATGTGAGCACAGCCATACAAAGGTAGTTTAGGTGAATAAAACATATTTATTTGGCAATAAAACTTTATTTGTATTTTGCCGTCTTTCAGGATGATTCATTCTCTTCTGCCAAAATACATACGAGGTCCCAGAGGACAGGAATCCAAAATGGCAACCAGGTTGTCAGTAGGTAAGCAACTATACTCTGACAGGGTTACAAGTCCATATTGAATGCTGACTGGTCCCCAAAAAAGTTGCTTAATTGTACTACTTGAGGCTTTATATATTTAAAGAGGCTTCAGTTTTAAAGTTCTACAATAGTTGATACGTTTCAGCTTGCTGATACAATGACACCAATGTTAATTTAAATCCTCGAATAAGTTTTTCATGTTTCACGCTGTGTGAATCTAGAACTTGAGTTTCTCCTCTGCATGTTTCCCTCAGACTCGTCTGAGCGCCCGGATCACAAGGGGCTTTCTTTCTTCAGGCCCATCTCCATTAGGCTTCAGCAGGTCAACGGGACCTCAGACAAAGAGGCAGACCAGTGGTGGGTGGTAGAGGAGTGCTTCCAGGTTCTCACCTCCCCTGAACCAAAATGCCACAGCATCGAGATTATGGTGTTTAATGATAAAGTCAGCCCTTCAAGTCTGGGCTTTCTGGCCGGACATGGGTAGGTACCATAAAAAATTAAGGAATTTACCTACACTTTTGCTCTGATGTGCACAGATTAGGCTGAAGATCTCCCACGTGGTTTCTCATGCCTTGGAATAGGTATTCACAAGAGCTACTGTTTGGTATCTTTATTGGACTGGATTATTAGATTGAACTTTGAAGAAACAAAACATACTTTTAATTTAACAACTTATTTATTTAGCACAATGTGGCCTCAGTAGTGTGTGGGAGAACCATAGGCAACCAGAACAGACTGACACCTCCTCCTCATGTTGGTCACCAGCTTGGTCTCATGCTGCTGTGGGCTGGCCTCCCATTCTTCAAGCAGCCTTTTACTTAAGTCAGCCAATGTGGTTGTGCTGGTCCCTCTGGCACAAACAGCACAACCAGCCTGATCTCACTAGGGTTCAATGGGGTTGAGGTCTGGACTGCTGTTAGGCCACTTTATCATCTCAATGGGAGAATGAACAATAACATCTTGAAGGATAAAGTTTGGTTCCTAAGAGATATTGGACTGCCACTGGATGCAGAATCTCATCTCTACAGCTCTCTGCATTAAGGTTGTTTTTTAAGTGAGGGAGATGCCGCCACACCCTGTCTCCACCAAGAGCTGTTTGGTATTGGTAGAGAGAATTTAGCCAGTTTTTCATGAGAAAAATCCACATACTCAGCTCTGCAGCTCAGTCCACAAATGCATTTTCCTCACCATCAAAAAGGGAAATAAATAGGCTTTCCAACTGTTTATGATTTATGGCCAAGAGGCATTGTCAGGGTAGAAAATCAGTAAAACATAAGTTTCCTTACATTTTGTGCTAAGTTTGAAACAGTATTAAATGAATGTGTCCTTACAATAATGCAAACTATTTTTGATAAAGAGTATTGCAGTGATTTGATTTGCTCAGACTCATTTATATATTTTTTGAACTTGTTTATTCAAAGGTATCAATGCAAATCACATTGTACACAGTCTTGTCATAGTAAGGCAGTATAAATACACAGCCACTTGTACAATGGACCCTGAAATATTTTGTTTGTCCATGGTTCAAAGAAATATAATGCAGAACATTGCCATATCAGTCACAATAAAAAGAGACTCAGTTGGGCTTTAAAATAAATGCTTGAATTGGGGACCATTTTTCCTTAAATATTTCACTTTTCATCAGTAATTTTGCTGTATTTTGCTCTATATAGTATATATCCCTCACCCTGTTCTTCCATTGAGAGACTGTGGGCGGCTGTAGCTTCAGCCAAAAGTCGGTGATCATTTTCTTAGCCAGTTAAAGCAGAACCTTTAAAAGATAGAAGTTGTGTTCTGCTTGAGTTTTATTCTGGAAAATGTCCAATATGATAGAATATAGTTCCAAAAGAATTGTAATGCCCAAACATGCGGTTCTTTTTGTACACCTTTCCAGTAGTTCCCTTAATTTGGACAGTCCCAAAAAATGTGGATATAGTCTCCTGTTAGTCCACAACCCCTCCAGCAATTGTCTGAGGTGCTACTAAATCTAGATATGGCAAGAAGGGTCCAGAAGAACCTCACTTTGATTTTCCATTCAAATTCTCTCAGTGTTGGACTACATGAAAGTCCATAACCCTCTAAAAATGTCTGTTCCCAATCCTCATCCTTAATTATCACATTCATTTATAGTTCCCATTTCACCTTTATATCTTTTGTGTCTTCTGTGTCCTCCTCCTGTAATATTTTATAAATATGTGATATGTATCTAGTAGTAATAGCTCCTTTTATTACAGAGAGGAAGAATTTCTCCATATTGGAGGGAGGACTTGTGGTGTGTCACAATCCGTATGTCTTTGTAAATAGTGCCTCAATTGTATATATTTATATAAGTCATGGGTTGGGAGAATATATTTTTGTTGGAGTTGCTGAAAAGACATTAGGTTTCTGTTCTCAAACAATTGACCCACCAGAGTTAACCCCTTTTCAGCCCAGTTTTGTAGTCTGGATGTCGGGAGGAATTCAGAGTTATGATCGATTCCTATAGCTCTACATAAAGAGCTAGGTAGATCAAGTACCTTTTTAATCTCTGTCCATATCAATAGAGTGGAATTAACCCATTCATTATTGATTTTGTTCTTAGACCAAGTGTTTTTGTTTATAAAAGGAATGGTATCAAGGAATACATCTCGGCAGTCACCTTGTTCCATTTAATACCAAATTGTGTCTTCATCTTGGCATATCCAAGTGATCACTGACCTGAGTTGGCAGCCCAGTAATATTTTTTTTTTATTTGGTATGTTTAGTCCACCACGTTCTTTAGGGCCCATAAGAGTTTTCAGCCTAATTCTTTGTTTTGCCAAATGAATCTTGAAAGCAATGTAGACATGGCTATTCTTATTGGTAGGCCTCTGACTCATTTAACAGTGCTTTTTTCCTGTCATTGCTGCAGAATCGTTGGCCTATACATGTCGGTGGTGCTCGTCATTGGTAAGTTTGTCCGGGAATTCTTCAACGGGATATCTCGCTCCATCATGTTTGAGGAGCTGCCCTGCGTGGACAGAGTCCTGAAGCTCTGCACGGACATTTTTGTGGTGCGTGAGACTGGAGAGATGGAGCTGGAGGAGACGCTGTTTGAGAAACTCATCTTCCTCTATCGATCCCCAGAGACCATGATCAAGATGACCAGAGAGAAGAAAGACAGCTAGGACTCAGGAGCCCACCCACTGTTAGCATGGGTTGAGAAGGTTTACATTAGTGTTGTAGGGGAGAGCAAAGATTAAGGTGGACAACTCATTAGTCCTATCAGTTAGTAAGAACCACCAAACACTATGCAGCAAGATCATGTCTTCAGGTTTTTAACTTGTAAATGTGAAGAGCAAAAATACCTTCTGATACAGAAAAGATTGCTGGCCATCTAATTTCCAGTGACACCTTAAAACATTTTATAGGGACTTCAGTCCTTTCTAAAAAAAAAAAAGAAACACTTAACCGAATGTTGTAATCGATCGGCATTTTCCCTCCAATATACAAATTTTTTTTTGTTAAATTTCAACAAAACTGATGCTTATGTCAGGAGCGGCAATATTTGTTAAGTTGACTAAAGCAAGAGAACAAAAAACGTTTTGTGTGTCAGTCTATTATTATCAGTGTAATTGACACAAAGCGGCTGGAAACAGGACATGAATGCTACTTACCTTCCAGGTTATTTTAAACACATTCAAAATTTATTTGAAATTTGTTTTAAGTAGATAAAACCCCTGGGGAAAAAAAAAGTTATAAAATCTGAAGATAAATCGTTTTTAGAGCCCTACATCAACCAGGAAAGGGAGAGCAGACTTTTTAATTTAAGGATAAATAAATGTATTCCTTATGCCATTAATCAAAGTTGCAACAGTACAGCCATGGATTTTTTACATCCAGTATAAGACAGCTTTCCTGAAAAAGATTTAACTATTTGAACGTAAACGTGTTTAAGTGGGTTTACTGACAAAAATCAAACTGACAGCAAATTCATGCAAAGTGCAAACTGAAATCTTTACTTATGACTTCAAACCTTAAAACTTCAGGTTTTCCAAATTAACTGCAGACAATACTTCATCTGAAAAATTTTATATTTTAGGTGATTTCACCCTAAAATGGCAGCTTACAGTGAACAAATCTGTTCTTTTTCTAGTCATTCATGATACCTAAAACCCTGAAGAAACCTACTTGTAGAGTAGGGAAACATAAGCACTGATCTGTCATACTACCGATCTGACTTAAACATGTCCTCCTCCACACCAATATCAAATATCTGATTTAATTAGTCAATTAGAAGTGCTGTATTCAACAATCTGTCTGTGCAACTTATTGGTCAAGTATTCGTGCCAGTTTACAGTCCACGTTGCATTGGGTTCAGGATTTAAAAGGTATTTACTCTAGATCCTTCTATACTATTAATCGCCACACTTGAATAAGTGAACGTAAAGAAACATTCACGCCTCTGTAAATACCACATTTCTGTACATCACCATGTAAACTCATGATTAAATATTAAATACCAAAACTTGTTACACAAAACCATCTCAGTGTCTCATTCTGCACATCTTTACTATATTCACCAACAGAACACCAAAGAGACAAATTTACGATGGACATTTTTAATTACAAATGAAAAAAACAAATTTCATTCAGGTCCCAGTCTCTAACGTGTCATGTAGATGTTTTCCAACTCTTCTTCTCCATGTTTTGAAGGACAGGAGGGCCTCATAACCCAGGGAAAAAAACTATTTACACCAGTTTCACATCCTGGAAGGACACAAAGGAGAAAAATACTAATAAAAATATCTTAATGAAAATTGACTTAGAATGGAAGATACATGAGCATTTATTTGAATGATGACCAATGCTTTAGTAGTACACTTTCAACCAATAAAAAGGTACTTTCAGTTTCATCTGTTGCATCCACACATCCACTAACAGGTACAGTTAATGAGAACCATAATTTATATGAATGTTTGACCTAAACAGACTATGCAAAATGTAGCCAACAGCCCTCTTCTACATTTCTACAGGTGGTCAGAAGTTTACATCCACACATTGTAGGCAGGAATGTCATTAAGGTGGGGCTATACATAATTTATTATAAGGGTTTTCCCCCTAAGGTAGAATGTTTTACATACAAGTGCAATGACTTAAACACAAAGAAATCCCTTTCAGTTTATACTGACAGGGTCAAATATTTAATGTCCATATGCAGGTTGCACCTTCAAGTGTAAAATTCAGGTTTGTATCAAGAAAACTAGGAATTTTAAAAACCACACTCAACTCTGCCAGGAATAGTTCTTAAATTCAGCTACTGTTTTGTCAAAAGTCACAAAAAGAGTATGGTCAAGGTGCATGCTGCCATGGGACTATTACTAGAATGTATTTACATATTCAAGTCTGAATATTCAACTGTGGTCATGTTTGGATGAGGAAGAAATCCACTATAAATTATTGGCCTGTGTACCCACTTCTGGTTTTTAAAGCTTATTTCAGTTCATCGAATATTGATTTCACCCAAAGAACAAACAGCTCAATAAATCAAGCAAAAACATTTATAGTATTCATGCCCAATATGCACTATAAAAATAGAAGCATTGTTTTCCTGAAGTTTAGGCTGTAGATTCCATCAAAAATGAGAAATAATTTACCCCTTATTTTCAGGATTTACCTGTGATGCTGCACTTGAAAAACTATGTGAGCTGAATATATTTTTGTTTCAAGACAAAATATACATGTAGTTTGTTTAATGGAAAAGGTATGATCTGCAGTATCATTACTTTTTCCTCGATTGGCTATCAAAGGTCAATTAACAGTCAACAAAAAACAAAACAAAAAACGGAAGATTTATCGAAGGCGAACATTTTATATTAAATCTTTGTGATTTTGGGTCACAAACATTACAAAGTTTCAATGTAAACTCAGATGCATAAATTACACTACAATTTCTGCTTTTAAAAACACTACAGTAGTCTTAATTTTTTACCCTCCACATATGAATTTGGCATCATCTCTGTTATTTTAATGCTCAAGTCTTACAGTTTTGCTGACATTTCTATCAATTGCCAACCCATGCAACATTCTATTAACGCCTTATAGAAACTACAGTATAATGCATCATTTAATACTTTGGATATCACAATAAACTGAAAATCTATATCAAACAGGATGAACTGTGGCTACCAATATTTTTAAACAGCGGTAACAATAACCCAAAATGGGCATATAACATTGTAGCAGCCTGCATGTCAAGCCACTCCAAGGCTGATAAATTGAATCGCACATTCTGCTGTTAGAAGAACCTGAATAAAAGCTGCTCACTGTCACCCTCATGGACCTACCTTCAGTGCGGGAAGAAACATAAGGATGACAAGAGCTACTCTGGCGGGTTGTTTTTAATAAACTTACATGCTGCTTTGGGCTTGTTAACTTTGACGCTGGCTTCTGCAGCCTTCAGTGCCTCGACTTTGAACTGCGGCTTCAGCGCAGCCCGCACAGCGTTGGCGCAGATGGCGGAGAAGCGGATGTAGCTGCATGAAGGACACACTGGTTAACCTCATACAATGCTGGGTGTAATGATGAACGGGACGACAACTTTTTATATTTCGACTTATAAATGCACTTGAACGAGTTATTCTACATTTTCTTTCATTTTCTAAGCCTAAGTATAACCCGTGCAAACCCCTAGGTTAAGCACTAAAGCTAACTGAGGCTAATAGCACAGAGCGGAGGGCTGTGGAACTCGATTAAAGACAAAGTCATAAAAACCTTAAAATACTTTTAGTTGTACGAACAAATCCTGTAACATATTACCGTTTTTAAGAAGCACCTCATACCGCAAATTCAAATATGACTACATTGTATTACCTCAGGCCTGCTTGTCTCCAATATGCGACCATTTTGACCACTCCGTAATTTCAAGGACAGGTTGGGAGGCTACGTGATGACGTCATTTCACATACGCCAGGCCTTTTCTGTCCAATAGGAACCGGGTGACAGCGATGACGATTATTAAACACATGCCTAAACAGAAGCTCTCTCAAACACGGACATGATGGTCTCTTTTATTGACACAATTCCACTTCAAGCAGTGCACTGATTGTAAATATTTCCTATATACGATTATGAATGCGCAGCATTCCTACTGTTTTGTCTATTCTATTCAATTCTACGTGCTTTTTTTCATCAAAAATGTTATTTTTGTAAAATGTCTTAGATGTAAACGTTATTTGTGTGTGTGTGCGTATATATATACATTCATTCATATTTATTCCCCTCCGTGGCAATATCTTCACACAGAGGATGTCTATTAGTTGACATTTTGTTTATTTTTTTAATTTCTTTTACTTTCACCTTTTTTGCGTTTTATTTATCTAGGTCTGTAAGACCAATACACTTAAATGCCTTTACAAATTTTATTTATTCATTACATCTATTTGTCTTCAGAATTTTAAGGGCTCCATTTGTAATTGATTTTATTTTTCAATACTATGTGTTTTAATAGAATTTAAAAACACATGATTTAATGAATTATGTATTTAATTTTCTTATACGTTATGTGCTTGTGTATATCGCTGTTTGATATATATTTAATATATATATTTAATTTATTTTTCATTTGAGTCATTTATTTTATTTTATTTGTAAACACTTTGCTTTGCAATGTTGTGTGCATAAATAAGGTTTCCGTGGTCTGACTGATTGAAACTATCATCCTAAATAAAAATATTTTGAGGATTCATTTTAGAAATACGTCAAATATAGAGTGTTTAAAAAAAGTCCAGTTTCCTTTTGGAATCTTACATCTAGACTGGATTTGTATAAAACCAGGTAGTGAGTAAGTGCAGCTTAAATCTTTGCAATTCATTAAGAGAAAAGAATAATTATGAACTGAATTAATTAAGTTGCAGATTGCTCTGGATAACACGTGACGGTGTGTTTGTCTGCCACTAGGGGGCAGTATTGCTGTTTAGCTGAAATACACCCAAAGAAGGCTTCCCTCATTGCTTCAGTCGGTTTTCGTCCTTCCCCTCGGTCACGCTGTCATTAAGTCGCCGGCTCCCGAGCTTCTGACAGAAAAGCCTGTAATAATGAAGATCTGGGCGTCAGAGCACATTTTTAAGTAAGTGTCTCTTCCTGCCGATATATTCAACCAAGCGTACGGGCTGCACAACTATGGTTTTGTCTATTGTATAACCTTTTCTGGTTGTTTCCTCGTCTTTTTAATCGCTGCTGTTGGTAGCTTCCCCAGCCAAGGTTGTGGAGAAGTTAAGTAACTTGACTGAAATCGCGTTAAATTACACTGCCAGCCGTTTACCAGTTCTGTCTGTTGCAGCTTGTAATGGATAACATGGCATACTTTGAGCTTTTTAACGTGTGAACATTTGTCTTTGTTGAATGTAAGTAAACCGTTAGCCGAGTTAACGCTCTTCTAGCATTAGTGTGAAAGCATTTTTTTTATAGTTTTTTTGCTAACTTTCGTCCTTTTTCACGTAAAGGGTCGTGTTCGTGGATTCAGGTGGTATATTGTGTTTTATTTTTTTATCTCGAGGTCGGGATCTGCCCGCCACGAACAGTTTAACATTACGTACAGCATTATCTGCGTTACATAACTGTTATTGTGTGAGCGTGGCGCAGCAGAAACGTCGTAATCAAATAAACAAGGATTTCTTTACGTTCTTCCCCATTCAGGACGCCGAAAACAACTAGATACCGAACAAAAGTCTGGTTTGGGTTCTTTTCCATTTCTAGAAGTTTCTGGCTGAGCTGCTACGTAGTGATGCTGCGAGTCTGCGCAGTGCGCGGCACGCAGCGCTGCTGCCTGGATACGGCCAGCCAGTCTGCTATTGATTAGTTCTGTGTGATTCTGAATCGTGTGACTTAATTATCAACTTTTAGCTGACAGGCTTTTCATTAAAAAACTGCCATCAATAATTTTTGATGTACTTTCACATGTGTTCTTTTTTTTTATCGAAACATTGCATTCAACCTTCCAAGAGCGACTAAGTACAATCTGTTATATTGATTTATTGTTATTTAACCGATATAAAATATGCAGATCGGAGCAGAAAAAAAACAAACGTGTGAAGGAAACGAGAAAGCAAAGCAAAAAAGAAAAGAAAAAACAGACAAAATATACGTTTTGAAGAAAACTATGCGACATAAACAAGACACCAACTATAATTGCTGACATTTAGATATATTGATCAAAATACAATTTGGGTCAGTTTGTACCCAGACATTGCTGTTTTTTCCCTTCAATATTTTACATATGTACTATACCTTCCCTACTTGGGCCTGCCGACTCTTATGAAATATGCCAGATATAATCAATTCAGCTTTTGGAAAATATTATTCATAGCACCAACATAACCACATTTTCTGACAGTAGATTATAATAAATCAATGGTAGTCAAAGCAGTTATGAAATAAACCCTTGGTGCTATTAATTTAGGCATAATTGCAATGCCACAACTTGCATCCATTTCGTAGCCAAAAAAAGTCTCTGTGAAATGACCAAAACTACAAAGGTACCTTTCTGTAAAGGGGTGCGGTGACTAGTGATGGATACCGAATTCAGTATTTTTATAGGTACCGACCGAAATCAGTCGGTACTACCAAGTACCAATTCATGTAAAAGCAAACGGTACCATGTTTAGGTACCTAAACGCATCATTGTAACACTGAGGGAGTGGAAGAGTGGGCGATTTTCCATGGCCGACATGAACACAGCATTGCACGCACAAGAGCCTAATGATGTCAGTAGCCGCTGGTACCGTCAACAAAGCATGGCTGACAGGAAGCGCTTGAAAGTATGGCTCCACTTTTCAAAATGCGAAGCAGATTACACTTGCTGCAATATTTATGACAGGAAGTGCAAGACCAACATCAGGATTACTTCCAGCCTGGTGATCAGATCAAGGCTGAAGAGGCACAATTTTCATCAACCTCGGATCTACGGCTACAACTCCTGCATTAAGCAGCGTTAGCACGCCTGAATTCGTTAGCGACTCGTCGTCTGCAGCCAGCAACATGAGAGAAGAAATGTTTGAAACAACTGAGATGCTACAATACAAACAGCTGGATGTTGTTTTGATATATTCATTCTAACATTTGTTGCCACAAACGCACACAAAAGTATTGAAAATTGGTACTGTTGAGTCCTGATTCCCAGGTACCAGACATCGGTACGGTATCACTATTCCTTTAAATATGGCACTTTACTGTCCACATTTATTTGTTTAACTATAATGCAAATGCTTAGTTTACTGAAAGAGTCCAGACAATAACCCAACTACCTTATATAAGTCTTGCTTTGCACGTTGAACATGTAATTAAAATGATCTCATTGTTTTCATGCTAACAGCCACCCATGGGAGACGGTGACCAATGCAGCGATGCAGAAGTACCCGAACCCAATGAACCCCAGCGTGTTTGGTGTTGATGTTCTGGACAGAAACGTTGATTCCCAGGGACGGTTACACAGCACCAGACTGCTCAGCACAGAGTGGGGGCTCCCCGTCATAGCAAAATCTGTATGTTTGCTGATACTTTATACAAGTCATGTTCAAGGTTCTCTGCTCTGCGTTAGGCTTGACGTTTGCCTTTGCTTTCAGATCATTGGAGTAACAAGAACATGCACCTATGTTCAAGAGCATTCAATCGTGGACCCCAACCAGAAAACATTTGAGCTACAGTCAACAAATGTAAGTAAAACTGCTAAACGTTGGACACTAGTCTGTTCTCTGGGTTCTAAGGTAAAGGAACAAATGAATCGATTTAGGACTGAACCTTAAGGGGGGTTGGATGGAAAAATTTTTTACTTTAAATAGACTTTCCATTTGTGAATTGGGTTTGCTTAAGTATTGTTTATGGTTTCACTTTAGAGCAAAGGGCTGCAGCTTTTGTTGGCTGCATATAATTAAACCCTTCCCCAGTTCGTACCTCCATTTCCTGCTTGGCGCCAACCATTTCATCCGGTCATATTTATCCCATTGTAAATATTTACCTACCATAGCGGGTACTTCTTGTTCTCTGGGTTGGCCATTTTGGTGAGTAATGGAAATACATTTTTGTGAAAATTGAACAAAGAGGGGGGAAAAAAACATGCTATGTAACCAAATCTCTGTGCTTGCTCTAACTGAAGACGCATAATTTCTGAATGATTATAAAAGCATCTTTTGGTTCTACCATATAAAATTGTGTGTTTTTATTGTAAATAGTTGCATAAATAAGCTAAATGTAAGGATTTAGGCAGGTCAGCAGATGGAGGTATTACACGCCCCATAAAGTCTGGTCCAAAACAAGCAAAACCGTGAAGGGAAAAAAGTTTGTTTTTAGAAGTCATAATGCCCTTTAGGAGGCAGCGGCAAATAATGTCAGAAAACGGTTCTTTCCTGTATCTGATGTAAAATTGAATTGCTATTTATTTAAACGTTTTGCTTTTTAAAAACATTAATTCCCACTGTTTTATCTGCCTAGATCTCCTTCACCAACCTTGTATCTGTGGATGAGAAGTTGACATACAAGCCACATCCAGAAGACCCTGGAAAGTAAGTGACTCAGACTTACTTATGTGTTCTGTAGCCATGAGCAGTAAAACTGTCCCAAAATATGTTTTAATTTGCAAACGTTGTTCTTATTAAGAATGTATATAAACCCTAGAACACCACAAGCATTAATAGTTGTGCTTTCTGTGACTGTGTTTGCTTGATTTGTGCTTCAGAACAGTGTTAACCCAGGAGGCGCTGATCAGCGTAAAAGGTGTCAGTCTGAGCAGCTATCTAGAGGGACTCATGGCTAAGACCATGTCTGTTAATGCCAATAAGGTGAGTCTGTTTTTATTTGACCTTCTTATATTTCATCAAAACAAAGTGTCCGTATTTCTTTTACGAAATAGTTCTGTTTCCTGTTAGTAAGTTGTGCGATTATCGTTTTCAGGGTCGGGAGGCGATGGAGTGGGTCATCAGACGGTTGAACACAGAGTTTGAGGAGCTGGCAGCAACTGCTCGTGGCTCCATGCGCGTTCCCATGGCAGCCGCCGTCACAGAGAAATGACCCCAACATTTTTTTTAATTTATTTTCAGCTTACTTCAACACCATAAACTGACAGACTCAAACATGTTCCCCTGAAAGGGGCCCCCTCCACTAATCTGCCAAAACAGCCTCCGGTCCGTTCGTCTGTTCTTCCTCAGCAAGTCTGCACCGACTTTTTCCACTTGTCTCTGTGGGCAGTGACAGGGAACACTGAGTTAGCTTTAAAAAACAGGGTTAAATCAGGCTGATGGGCTCATAGCACTCTCGTCTTGTGATGTAGACGTTTTTAAAAATAATTCACACTGTGCCTACATGTCCACTCAGCAACGTCACCTTTCCGTCCCCCTTGTCTCTGTCTGTAACATTTCCTTGTTGTTTCAAACCTTTGCAAATGGGTTGAGTACATTTTTAGAGTGTCTGGTCTTTCCTTGTACTACAGAGCTGAGAGTGACGGCTGTTGCTACTGGAGGGTTAAATTTCTCTGCTTCCAGCGTGTGTTTGAGGTTGGTTTCTAGCAGTGTTGTGGATTTACAGGAGTAGAATCGGTGACAGAAAAGGCAGATTCTCTATGTACTTGTAGGCATCTGACACTTCTGACTGGAGATTTCTCCTCATGCAGTGACCCAAAGCAAACCACGCCACATGAGCAGAAGGTGGCATCGTAGAGTGTTGTACCTACGACGAAGGCAGCTTTGACTTGCTTTTGAGATTCTCAATGATTAGAAATGTGATGCAGGTGCTGGTTTATCAGCATAATTGATTTTAAAAATGTAAAATGAGGTCTCTTACAGTGAGGGTAAGCTGTTTGGTTTACATGTTGCAGTTTGAGAATGTTCGTATTTGAATTTTTAATTTATTTTCAGTATGTGAACTTCAAGTTGAAGACCTCGCATGGGGCACGTTAAAATGAGAAATGTGGGTTCAGTGTTCACTGATGTCACAGCTCTGCAGCGACTGCACCAACTTTCCTAATTTAATACCAGCCTCCGCTTGAACCCGTATGCTTTGACCACTTCATCCTCCTGTTTGTAAATGTCAGTGTTTTTATTTGTTGCGGTGAACATTTGTGAAGACTGTTAAACAGCTCGTTTCTGGAAGCTGTTGGCTTGTGGCATAAAATAAAAAAGGAAGCACATGTTTTATATAGTTTTTCTTCTAACCGAATCAAGGAGTTGCTTTAGAAGACTCGGCTAAACGCACAAGGATGAAGTGGACTACGGAACCGTGTAACATTTTTCATGTTCTTCCCTCTTCCTCTTACGGGAGAATTTGCATTTATGCAAATGAAAGTTTACATGCAGGGCGTTTGTGTTCAGACTAATGACTTAACAGTACACAACTGTCCCATAACAGAGGTTAACACCATCACAAGTCTACAGTCGTCAGTCTGATCTCATCATCAACCATAAACTGGTCTCTTTCATTCCAGCTCCACCTGTTCAAAAGCTGTTTTTAAAAACCATATTTGACAATAATCTGTTTCATCATGCGTCCTCCTCTGAACACAGTGTCTCTTTTCATGACAGGAGAATGATGTTTTCCTAAGGGGAACATTTTAACAACGTTGGCTGTAAATAGACTCTTATTTATATTTTCATGGTGCTACATTCCAAGAATGTAAACGGATACTAATGAGTGAGCACTGAAAAGTTTCAAAATAAAGAGAAGTCATTGTTTCATCGATGCTGTGGCGTGTGCTCTGTTTGATGTGATTTACCTGTGCGATATTTTAACTGGATTCATGCAGTTTTTTATGATTGCTTAAGAAGTATTTTATCCTTATTTAACTTATTTGTGTGTGCTTTAATGACACTAATAAACAATTGTTGTTTTTTTTCTTAAACAGTAGCCTTAAGAAGTCAGAAAAATGAATAAGAGTGGATGAAGAATGTGGAAATTTGTGACTCTACTGTAGTCACCTTTTACAGTCCCCTCCACATTCACTGGCATGCTGGGAAAAATGTATAAAAACAGTCTTAATTCGATTCAAAAATACTTTATTAATCTCAAAGAGAAATGAAATCCGGCTCATACAGGTTTCTTCAAAGAGCCGTTGTAGATGCTGATGGCTGTGTGCAGGTAGGATAAAATAAATTCATATGATCTCATGCAGAAAATAATTAAAAACTCAACCTTTTAGGGGGGGGGGGTTCCCCCTTTTACTAATATAGCATCTTTCAAACTTGCAGCGCACAGAGAGAGGAATCTTTAACTATTAATCTTTGCACAATTTTCTCCACAGCATACAGACTCTCCATTTTCTCTCTTCTTCAGCTCACTGGTCTTCTGTAGGATTTAGAGTGAAGGTTCTTCTTGTAAACCATTTCTTTGTTGTTTTTATGATGTCATGCACAAAGCTTTTACGGCTTTAGGAAGAGAAACAGGCCCACAGCATCACAGATCCTACACCATACTTAACAGTGGCCATGGTGCTTATACTCGACCTTTCACCTCAAATCTACTTGTAGTGTTTGTAGTTCAAAAGCTCACTTGTAGTCTAATCTGACCTAAAGAAAGACCATTCCAGTAGAGTTCACCAGTACATTTACCTTTTTGATGGTGGGACAGAAGAGCAGAGCATGCACTGCAAAAACCTAGTTAGCGAGTAGATTTTTAAGAGTTGTTATAGAGGCTTATTGACCCCTTCCCGCTGCAGTCCTCTAATAATAAGCTTTGGAGATTTTCTTTATCTCTCTTATCATCCCGCTCTGTGTGTGAAGGCGTTATAAACGGAGTCTTGTCCAGAATGGAGCTTCATGTCTTATTTGTACCCCAGGAAAACAGAAAGTCATTAATGAGTTGTTTGCCGTTTAGCTACTCAAATCCTCCTAACCAAGTGATACATTTCTGAAACATATCGTTTTTAGTTATAGTATTCGATTATGAATAAATGAAAATGAATCAATGTACCTACGTTTATGATAAATCATTTTTGCACAACTTTACCAGGGAAGTGTGGAGATATTCAGTATTTTTGTAATCCGCCATAACACCATGCAGGAAGTGTATTAATATTTAATTTGAAGCAAATACAGACAGTACTCTTTCAGTTGTGGACCAGTTGTATATCTGAGCACCAGACTCACTAATGATGAGACATATTTGGCTGCATATGTGTTCATTATCTGTTTAGGTTTCAGTCTTTATAGGATAGCAAGGCTTGGAAAGATGTGGTAGATTGAGGTTTACATTTCAAAAAAAGATTTAGACCAGATCAGTTTAAGCGCTAGAAAGTTTGAGTGTGAACCAAGAAAAAAAATCTATTTTACACATTTGATGTTTATAAGTAGGAGCGTCTGTCTGTTTGAAGAGTCTCGGCATCTGAAGAAATGGCTACAAACCCCTGTTTGGAAGACAGACAATGATCAGTGAGACAAAAAAACCCCATTCTTTTTATCCAAAGTTACATCATGTCTTTTCTCTAATAGTTACCTTCTCCATCTTCAGAACTGTGTTGACAAGTTGTATGTGTTTCATTCTTGGTAAAATGATCCCTTTTCCCAGTGTTGCTGAAAAAAGGGAATACATTTCAAGACAAAAATACTTAGCAGCCTCTAATCTACAGTGGTTGACAAGTGGTTGACAAGAGCACGATTGTTTCACACATATTTATTTAGTTTCTTTTATATCTGGGAGTTAATGAAGTCGAAATCAATCATTCAAATTGAGCAGTGAAAGGGGATTTAACTAAAACTTACCGTTGACTTTTCCTAAGGCCAGACCCATTCCTGTCTTTACTACATTTTCCAAAGAATCAGTCTGCAGACAGAAAAGCCATTTTGCACCTTAACCAACAACAAATCATCTACTTTTCATATTGTGCCACTTACCTTAAAGACTCCAACTTCACTTGAGGCCAGTGTCAAGGTAATGCTAAAAGAGAGCAGTGTCGTTACTTTGGGTGGCATTAAAGGAATGGGTGTCAAATATTTAATTTTGATAAATTTTACACGCACTTATCCAACATCACGGAACCCATCAGCTTTCCTTTATCAATCATCAATTTACTGGTGATGTTAGAGTCCTTGAAGGGGAAAAAATGAAATGAGTTCATTTAGCTTGGGTTAAAAATTTTAGCAGATTGAAACTAAATCGGCTAAACATTTAAATTACCTTCACTATGGTCTAAAATGAGAAGATAAAGGTGCATATAAGAGATTTGTTGGTCATTCTCACAGATCAAACAGCAGATTTACTCACAATGTTGAGTTTGAACAGTGGGACCTGAGTACCATTTGGTTCAATGGCGACGGCCTTTGCACTGACTTGGGCACCCAGGACAGCAGCGCCAGGCTGGAAGGAAAACACTGGAGCCTCTCTGGCGTACAACATAAGATTCATCAACAAACCTGGAAACATCTTGGGAAGCTGGACAGAAAGAGAGTTATACGTTTTAGCCTGAAATACGTTAATAAAATATGTTAATTAAAGCAGTTTAAAAGGAGGAACTTTCAATTGACACTTTTAGTTATACCATAACAGAAAGTGGTAGCTACTATGGAATACCAATATAGACTAGTCTAATCGAGAAGAAGTCTCTATATTTTCATTTAAATCTTATTCATTACAATTAGTACTATAGTCTATGCTGAGCTAAGGTCTGGACCTGATTTAAGCTATAATAATTGATGAATGAGCTTTGATCTAAACCATACCATTGTTGCTCTGGCTGCATGTTTAGTGTCTTTGTCCTACTGAAAGGTGAACCTCTGCCCTAGTCTCGAGTCTGTTTCCACTTCTACCAGGTTTCCTTCCAGTATTGTCCTTTATCTAGCTTCTGATAAACTCTCACCAGCTTCCCTGTCCCTGCTCAAGAAAGTTCACTTGTTTCACAAGTGCGATGATAGTGTTATCAGAATGATCTCCAACATCTATTTTTCTCCACATAGGGTTTTGTAGTTTTGAAAGACATTTATCTGTTTTCTTTCACTTCACAATTTGCTACGTTCTACGTGGTTCTCTTTTACAAATTAGTTCAGTAAAATACACTGAAGTGTATAGTTATAATGTGACCAACTGTGAAAAAGGTCAAGGTTTACGAATACTTTTGTAAGGCACTGAAGATTAGAAAGCTGTATCATGATCCCATTAAGTTTAATATTTTACTCTATTGAGCTGCAACACTTAGCTTCAGATGCGAGACATTTCTTGTTAAAAAAATGTCACAGTGGCTGAAATAAATCATAGTTTATGGAGCAGGAATGGTCACTGTCACACTGTGGCTTTCAACTTAATCATCTTAAAAATACAACTAACTCTGAACCGATAAGCCTACCTGAGGAATGAACATTCCCATTGAGGAGGTATTCAGGTGAAAAGGACAATGAGGAGGCATCTGAAACCATGAAGCATCTCTTTAGCACCAAACATTTTCAGCAAACAAAGAAGTCAGTGAACACAAATGCACAAAATGTCCTCTGCTCTTTCTTTATGGATGCACCCACCATGCTGTCATTGATTAGGGCTTGAAGCTCTCCTGCTGAGAAGTATCCAAATGAGGCAGAGTTCAGAGTGAACTCAGACATTCCCATCGACAGCATATAGCCCGCCTGCTCAGGCAAGGTGAATTGCTGGGCCACAAAGGGAGGCTCTTTGTGAGTTTTGATGCTGTAGAACTCCCCCTATGAATAAAGAGATCACGAGTTTTTCATAAAACATGAACGCATGTTCAACATGCCACAGAGATAAAGTTATTTAAGCTTGTCCGGTGCCCTGCTCCCATGTGTGTAACTTTACCTTTAACCCAAACTTCAGATTTGAAGCATCAACGACAGGGAGACCAGTGAGAGGGACGTCGAGAGTGAGAACTTCATTTACACCAAAGGAAACTGTCACAACATAAAAATTATTTTTGCAATTCAATCAGAATGTCTAAATCCTTCAGTTAAAATTTAAGTAACTTTTTAAGGAGGTTGCAATACCGTTCATAGCCTGTAGATGGTGGTCCAACTCCACGATGGCGTCCTCAACTTCAGGACAGATCTGAGAAGAAAACAAGACAATGCTTGGATCTTTTAAAGTGTGCTTCGGTTAAGTAATTAAATATAAAAACAAACTTTACATAATTATGGTGTGCTGAAATACATACCTTACTTTGTATTATCCCAATGACATGTCCCTTGAAATACTTGACAAATGGCTGAAAGATCCAACTGTGGACAAATAGCAAAAGAGGTCTTTTGCAGGTCTTTTATCCAGGCATCTTTGTGGGTTAGATAAGTCCCTTCATTAGTGTTTATTTCTGTACCTGGCTCCACCGGAGAACCGTATGTCAACATCTCTGACTGAAGCGTCACAGCTGATGCTGGTGACAGACAGATGCCCCTCAGCATCACTCCCAAGATGCACAACAGAGGTCACATCAGTGTTAAATATAGCCATGTTGAATGATCCACCATCATGTCTGGAGATTCAAAAGAAGACCAGTGATGTTGCTGAAAATTTCACCAATAGGACTAAGATCTGGTGACATACTGATTCTGCTTAACTTGAAGAGCTTTATATACAATAGCCTATATTTAATTTTGAATGTGCCTTGCTAGTAGCAAAATAGTTTTTATTCCTTGAATATCCTATTCTTTAGATTTTGTCAACGTAATTCAACGTAAATTCATATGGTTATCTTTTTTGTTGCTACCAGCTTCTATCGACTGTTTTTTTGCCCATTCCTCTTTGTAAAATAAAACCTTGGATGGAGAGTACATGTAAAAATATTTTTTCCATAGTTTTGCCATAGATTCCATAGGTGAGGAGTTGTCTTTTCTGATGACGATAACCTTAATCTCCTCTGCAGTTTCCAGTCTTTTGCTGTTTTCTTCCAGTATTGCCCCATATTTACCTCCATCAATATTCCCACTAACTCTCCCCAGCTTCCCTGTCTCTGCTGAAAAAGCAGCGCCACAGCAGTTTCATGGTAATGTACAGTGTTGTTTTTTTCAGCAGGGTTTGCATGTAGGCCAAAAAGTTGAATTCTGGTCTCATCTGACCGGAGCATCGTCCTCCTCATTTGTTATGTCCGCTACATGGGTTATTAAAAACTGCAAATGGGGCTTTTTATGGGTTTCTGTCAACAAAGACTTTCTTCGGGCCACTTTTGCGGCGTAAGAGATTTTCCCACATAGGCTTTGGATCTTTGCAGGTCCTCTAGATTTACTATGAGCATCCTGCCTCCTCCTGTTATTAATGCTGTTCTTGCCCGATTTGTTAGTTTAGATGGGCAACCATAAATAGCAGGGTTGCAATAGTGATATACTGTACAGCTTGGCAGTCCATCAAAGGATTGCGTAGATACACAAGGCACAAACAACCATGTAGGCACACGCTCATACTTAAGGATAATTTAGTCCGTGTTAGTATTTTTAGCTAATTTTCTTTGACCAACCTCTGATGCCTTCACAGCAAACCTCTTATACTGACAATAAATTATGCACAAATGGATTCCATTTATTTATATGGAAACTTATGAAGGGTAATAACTGCATGAAATTTCCTTTAGGGGTATGAAAGCGAAGGAGGACTGAATACACATGCAGGCCACACTTTACAGATTTTGCTTTCTAAAACAGTTTTATAACTATGTATTTTTTCCTCCTACATATGTTACTTTATATTAGCCTCTCATCTAAAATCCTTGTAAAATACATAGAAGTTTGTGACTGCAATGGGACAGAATGGCAAAAGGTTAAAAGGGTGTGAATATTTTTGCAAGCACTGTAGATTTGTCAAAGAAAAGGAAAAAAAAACATGGTTCAGTTATACTTTAGGTTCATAATGATGCACTTCATTTTCTCAGTGCCCTAATTTTGCTACTTGGGTCTACTCAGATTAGTATTGCATAGGGTGGGTTAAATTTTATTTTAAGTTCAACTTTTCGGTTTTCAGTCTGATATGATTGATAAAACTGAAAAAAACAGGAAGTAGATCTCAAGCTTCCTCATTCTTGAGCAAAATGAGCAGAAATAAAACCTAAGGAAATCTCCAATTGTTTTTACAATACTGTTTAGTGATAAAAGATAGAGTCCTGGTAGAGTTATAAAAGCAATGAGGAATATCTTGCTTCTAACATGTTCATACATTTCTGGCTTTCACTCTTTCATTCAGAATGCTAGTTCAGTATTAGAAGCCGTCTCTTTTTCTAACTGACTGACTTTACTCTTGGTAAATCTGTCTTGGAAAGTCAGGATGCTTTGATAACCACTTTACCATAAGAAACCCCCAATGAGACAGCTCTTAGGAAAAGAGGGATTATTTGTGTTTTAATCAAAGCATTGAAGGCCAAATATGAATGAAAACTCACATTACACCAAAACGTGTACTCCAACCACCAGTAAGGGCCAAACTGAGACCTGTGATGGATGTCTTCAGGCCTATATCCTGGACAAACTCAACGACAGGCTCTGGAAGATCACACTTTTGTATAGTCACACTAAAACAGAACAGAAAGAACATAAAAGTGTAATGTGTAATGTACTTTCAACTAATGTCAGCAGGTTGTATCAAAGAAAATATACCGCAGCTGACCTCAAAGGCTATGCTTTCTAAACACTGACATGGATAAAACCAGTTGTAGACATACTTATGAACTGTTTCTTATTATAAACATGATCCTACCCTGATAGCGTGTAGTGAACCCTTCCAATAAAGATGTCAACATCACCGTTGATGTCAGGAAAGGTTATTAGCGTCAACTTCTCCTGAATCCATCCAGTCCCAGCATGTTTCCCTGCAACAACAGTGCATGCATAACAGAGCTGACTGTACTCTGAGAAAAGTAAGCTGCTACTCTGACTAGTTTCCCTTTCTCTGCTTAAGAAAAGCCTCCCACAGCATGATGGTGCCACCACCTTGTATAAAAGTGGGCATGGGGTTTTCAGCGTGATGTACATTTCTAGATGCTTACCACACATAGCATTTCGAGTTGAAGGTCGTCACGTGACACATTTAAAGAAATATTTAATCACTGGGAAAAATTATTGGCTTTTCCCAAAAAAAGCAACACTTGTTTTGTTATGAAGGCAATGACTGTAATGCATTCAATTGCTGGCATTATTTTCCAGTGTTTTAACTATAACAATGGTTATGTTAGATACATAATGAAGCCTTGGAGCGGCTCTGAGAGAAGCACACGTTTCAAGTGTACCGAAACATGCCTCCCTGGTCATTGTTTTATCCTGACTGGACTTGTAATTACAGGCATTTAAGTTATTTAAGACCACCATACATCACCTTACCATACTGAAGACCTTTGTTTGTCAGGATGACTTGTACTGCAGGGTTCTCTCCACAGGAGCACGACAGAAGCATAAAGACTACTATCACAGCTGGAAGCATTTTTTCTGGGCCTTCCTTACCTGTAAAATGACTAAATGGAATGAGTTTGAACAATATCTTGAGCCTTTATAACATTTTTCAAAGTTTCTAAAAATCAAAAATGGCATTGATTCCATACCTGAAATAAGGAACAGATGGCAGATGAAGTTGCAAAGAAGCTCTTGAAGAAGGAGTTTGAGCTATAAGAGAACGCTCTTCGTCCTCAGCATGTCAGTGGCAAAGGATAAGCATACACATGCATCTTCTACTTCCTATACTGTACTGATGAGAAGTGAAACTGGCTGACATCTGGTAATAGCAGCGAGATAGTTGCCTATGAAGGTATGAGGAAGTGAAAGCAGTATAGTTTCCCTGTGTTGCTTCTCAGCTAAAGGGTGCAGTTAATTTCATTAAAGGATCCACACTGTTTAAGACTTAAACACAAACTAACTGAGAAATTAAATTAAAATAGTTGTTTGACTTAAAGTGTCTGTAGTATAAAGGATCGAGGCTGGCGTAGTGTAAGTTTAATTAATTGTATTGAATTCATCGGAATGGAAGACACTAACACTTCAAGTCTTTCAAAACGAGGAAGTGTAACTAACATTTCAAAGAGAAAGTTCAAAAGTGTATTGAAAAAATACAAAAGACTGAGCAAAGAAAAATTAATCATCAGCCATAAAATATTTGATTTATTTTTCTCTTAATTCAACAAATACTCTTTATCTCACATACCATGATTAGTTCCATTAAATCACAATGAACATGTTCAATAAGAACAGAATATTAGCAGACACACATTTTTTTTAATATAACACAATTAGGACCCACTTGCCTTGAATTCACTCCATCCAGAATGACACTTGAAAACACAAAGGAAACAAACAAGGACTTAAACTGGCATAAGAATATTAAAAAAAGAAACTAAAACTCCAAACAGAAATGTATTCACTCTGTTCAGACCACTACACAGAAGATATTTATGGTTTATAGAGCCCCATCTGATCTGATGGGTGCCTGTTGTTTTCTCTGATTATTGATACCTATAGCAGCTCAAAACCAACGATAACATATTGACTTCATTGTTTTCCATATATTTCATTCCTCGGATATAAACACGTACACACTTACTGACATTTTCACTGAATCTTTGCATAAAGATTGACACATGGACAGAGTTTTTAATGCCCTCTTCTGGTGCGGAGGTTGTGTCCCCTCTGTCAGCTGAATAAAACACCTCTTCTGGAATGAGTTAACTACTTTACACTACACTGATTAGGAATAACATTATGACCACCTGACTAATAGTGTCGCAGAGGCCGATGCCCCTGACCCATGATTATGAACTGTATCTGGCACCCAGATGTTAACACCTGATCCATTTAGTTGCAAAGTGGGGACTCAATGTTTTGGACTTGTTTGTCCAGAACATCACACAGATGCTGGACTGGATTTAGATCGGCAGGATTTGGAGGCCATGTCAACGACTCTATCTCGTTGTGCTCCTGAAACCATTCCTAAACCAGTTTTGCTTTGTGGCAGTTCCACAGAGACCAACGTCATCAGAGAAAAGCACTTCCATGAAAGGATGTTAAAAGTCATCAGCAATGCTTAAGTAGGTGTCATGTGTCAAAGCAACATCCAGATGGATGGCAGGACCAAACGCTTTCCAGCAGGACATTGTCTAAAGCATCACACTCTCTTTGCCAACTTTCATAGTGTCATACTTCTCAAACTGTGGTACAAGTACTGCTGGTACTAGGGCTTTAAGAGGACATTTTAATATTAACTATTAACAAGGTGAATGCCAACAAATTTGTGTGATGTAGAGCTAAGTATCAAAAGGTACTTCCAGCACACTGATCTTTGCTTCAAACAGATAGTTCTCAAAAAGGAAGTGCAGTGAAGAAAATGTCAATAAGCTTCCCAGGAGAAACTAAAGCAGATGACAATGAACTGAGAAAAGCTGCTGGTGGCTCCATAAGCTCTGTTCCATTTACCTCTGAAGTCAAAACTGGGTTTTGAGAAAAAACAACAAACCCAATTTAACCGTGTTCTAGTTGCAAATTAGAAAAGTAGTAGGATTTGCCATTTGTTCTTATTGGCCAACCTAATTGCTGGCTATTACTTATACAAGCTAAGAACAATGTATGTCCCTTCATGACAAGCATTAAATCCCTGAAGCCAAATGTTAACAAAAGCTGGTATGTTTATTTATGTGTGTGAAAGATTTTATTACACATAGGCTAACAAAGATGCAAATAGAATATTTATTATTGCACCTTCTCATCTGTTTGAAACACGTGGTTTTTGGGGTCAGGGTTGGTAGGAAACCTCAATGTTTCTTGGTGTATTTTGTTTGTGACAAACACAACAGAATGGAAAAAGTCAACTTACTCCTGCTGTACTGCTGTGTTAAAATATTTTAACAGTAAAGTGGTACTTGGAGAGCTGGATATCTATAAGCAATGTGTCAGATAACCTAGTCTCCCTATTTTCAGCAGCAACCAGGCTGCACCTACTCAACACACAGGGGAGTCAAATCCTATTGACTGCAAATAAATAAAGGCAGCACAAAATATGTTCATGGCACAAATGGCATTTAAGTTATATCTTTTTTATCTAGTGCTTATGCTGTCTACTTTCTAATGCAGCCTCTGAGCGATATTAAAAACCGCCACTGCTAACCACAGCAGGCTGGAAACACCCTACATGAGCTGCAGTTTTGGAAAGTTCTGACCCAGTCGTTTAACCTTCACAAATTGGTCCATGTCAAACTTGCTCAAATCCTTATGCTTGCTCAATTTTGTTTGCTTCTAAAATTACCTTTGAGGACAAATGTTCACTTGCTGCAGAATATATCCCACCCACACGCAAGTGCTATAATGATGGGATCATCAGTGTTTTTCACCTTACTTGTCAGTGGTCATAATGTTGTGCCTGATCTGTGAAAAGTTCATTATTGCACATTATCACAAAGGCAAAAATAAAAAGATATACATTTCACACAAATTATTTTCCTTTTCACGTCAGATGGTCAATATGTTTTGTGAGGTTGCTGCTCTCAGTCGTGGATGTTGTACCTGAATGCCTCTATGAGCCCTTCAATGGAGTGGATCAAGCCCGATATGGCACATATGCCCCCAATAACAAAAATGGAAACATCAAAGAAGACGTGGTGCCACAGAAGATTTCTCCACTGGAGCTTCAGGTGGAACAGGCTTGGTAAGAGGAAGCACAGGCCTGCGCCTGTCAGGCTTCCAGTTAGACCCATTAGCAGGGCGAAATGGGGGACAAAGACGGCCATGAGCAGGGTAAAGACCACCAGGGCTACTCTTAAGCCAAGACCCCAGGTTTTTAACTGCCCACCAGGGCCGTAGCAGTCAGGAAAGAGGGCCCTGCCACCGTCCTGGAACAGTGATTTTTCTAGAACTTCTACAGCTGCAAAGAATGGCAGAGGGTAGGATAGGAGCGCCTTGGCGACAAGAAAGAGGTTCACCACAGCCCGGATAGTTGAGGGCAAGTTATCCGTGATCACCTCTTTGGTGGCGTCTGCCCAGGTCAGGTAGGCCACCAGGGCGAAGAGGCCCTTGAGGACACAGGCCGTGATGTGGGTCCAGTCCATCATGCAGTGGAACTCGCTGGGCTTCTGCATGTTTCCCTCCAGGGAGGGAAGAAAGATCTGTGAGGTGTAGCTGAACACAATGATGCCGATGGAAATGGGGAATTTCTTCACGTCGATGTAGAACTTGACCTTCTCCCACGCCCACTCGCGCGCCCTGGACAGACAGTAGGCGATCACGAGGATGTTGATGACGAAGTGCGCCAGCGTGCACAGGAGGCTGAACTTGGAGACCGCCTTGAGGTTCTTCAGGAACGCGCAGGGCAGCAGCGCGGCCGTGGCCAGCACCGACCAGGCCTTCTGTGACACGGGGAAGCTAGGGAAGCTGTTGTACATCAGGTTGCCGCTGACCACCACGTACAGGATGCACGTCATGACCAGCTCGATGATCTGGGCCACGTTCACCACGTGGCCGCCCAGCGCGGGGAAGCGGGGAGCGCAGCAGGCGTTGGCGATGTCCACGTACGAGTCTCTGACGCGCACCTTGATGCCGTCCTCGTTCTCCTCGTACAGGCACGCGATGAGGATTTTGCCCGTGTAGCAGCACACTACTGCCGCGAAGATTATGAGGAAGAGGCCGAGGTATCCACCGTGGAGGATGGCGTACGGCAGGCCGAGGACGAACATGCCCTGCGGACAGAGAAGCGCAGCTCAGTGATAATAGGCGAGGCCCACATCGGAGTGACAGGCCGACGAGCGGCTTACTCACTCTGCTCCCATCTTACATAACAATTCACAAAATTTATCGGATGGGCTTTAGAATAAAAATGCAAACTGTGGTTGTCAGTATATTTCCACAACCCAGATGGTTAGTGTGTCTGCATCAAATCGCAGTACTCAAGGCAATTAAATCGTTACATTTCTTTGATAGCAATTGTAATTTGACGAAGAGCCTGATAAGCGCCTTATGGCAATCGATGTCAACCAGACCCTGCCTGAAGCTCCACTGATAAAAAGATTTGAATAAATAAACCGTGAGGACCGCTCACTGCAGTGGATTCACTCACAAAGCAGGAATACAGCGTGAAATTGTCTGCATTTAATTATGACAAAAATCCACCCCCACCTGATATGTCACTGTTTTCCTGCTACAACACCAGCACGATTTAGCCCAATCTTAAATTCCCAACTGTCCGAAAATATTTCAAACGTAAAAATGTTAAATCAAGGTGACTTTTTTGTCCCGTAGCAGGCCTCATGTAGCACATGCAGAGCCGATCCTAGAACGTATGAGGTCCTAAACAGATTTTGATGTGGGGGGCCTTCCAGGTATCATTAATAAACACAACTAAAATTTCGTTTTATCATCCACGTTGACGCTTTTATGCATTATGCATCTAACAAAATCAATATTATGGAAAGTATACCAGCCAGACTACATAACACATTTATTGACTTGACAACCAAATGTTTATACACTGTTGAAAATGTGGACTTTATTACATTTTCCAACAGTGGCGGATGGAAGAAATTCATCACAAAAAATACAATGGCATTGGATGTTTCAGTGTTTTATTTCAGTTAATAGTCTTTTTTGTTTATCATTAATTATCAGAAAAAAGTATATCTGTACATTTAGCTGTACATTTGTTTACAAAAACCTAAAAGCAATGAGAAGACTAAATCTAATTACAATCTTGAAGTAAAAAATGTAAAAAAAATTACAAATAAAATAAAAGACAATGCAAATTTAAAACATACTATGGTATTTTTATTAAAGTCTTTTTTTTTACTGTAAATGAATATGTAATTCACACAGAATAACAATCTTAGTTATATGGAAAATAATATTTTCTGTTCATGTTACCTTAATTTTGTATTTTTGAATGTATTGTCAACTAATAAAGACTGTTAAAACTAAAGGACTATATTATTTCTATTTTTTAGTTCTTTTAAAATGCAATAATAATAATACCCCAACTAATTTAATAGAAATCCAGTTATTTTTTCCTGATGGAAGTTTACATACTGTTCCCCAATGCAGTTTAGGCAAATGTCAACTGAACCCCTACTCAGCAAAATCATTTAGTCAGAGAAACTCTGCTGAAGTTAATTTGCATGTAACATTTTAGATACCAAGAACATGAGTTTTGTTTTGCGTGATCACCGCAGTATAACTCATATAAAAGATTTTAATTCTTCACCTGACTTGTGTGTTAATGCCCTTGCCTTGTTGATATGAGAACCCTTAGCAGTTGCCTACTTCGCTTTGACTTGGGCCGACTCTGAGCACATGCAATGTCCCCACTCACACATGGGTGATACAAGTACCTGAATGGCATTGGTGACGTTCCATCCAGCTTCCCATGACGTGATTTTAGGCCTGTCCTCCTCCAGAGAGCCGCCGCTTTTCAGGGTCGACTGCCTCTGGCCAGTAGCATCTCTCTGGTAGCGGGTGTCCCCTTCCAGTTCTCCCTCTCCCTCCATGTCTCCTCCTTCCTCCTCTTCCCCCCGAAGGACATCCATCTGCATCCCTTGTCTGTAGTCATAGTCCAGGTCGTCGCATTCGGCGAAGCCCAGACCCTCTTCATCCGTTGCGGCCTGGAAGCCCATCCGAGCGAACACCCCGCTGACCTTGGCTTGGGATTTGTGGGACACCGTGTGGGCCGCATTTGTCAGTTTGTTGGTGATCTTGTGTCGTATTAGATGAGCCATTTTTATCCAAGATAAATTTGTTCTTCACTTCAAAAAATCTTTCAGATTAGCCCACCAAAAGCACATGCAAATGGTTTGATTGATTATTTTTTTTGCTCCTACATAAAAAACATGCCTGTTGGCCTTTGAATTTCGTCGCAGTTGCCGTTCCCTCCAAACCGTTAGAAATCCTCATCCGCTTTTCTTGGCTTGTCCATCCATGTTACTCCATCAGAAAACACCTTCCCTCATAAAGGAAGAATACGCGAATAAATAACTAAACACGCCTCCTGGACGAGCGCTAAAATCTCGATTTTATCACAATTTTCTTTCAGTTTAGAATCCAGTGTGTGATGCTGGAATCAGAGAGATGCTGGAGTCTCAGCATCAGCACCGGAGAGAGAAAGAGGGGGGCGCGAGGAGCGTGCACGTGTCCGCACAGAATGGCACAGCCCTCGCGCTCCCGAGTCGCGCGGGTGGTAGAGAGAGACGCTTATTCCCTCGGCGAGAGATTAACGACAGAGTGATCACGACATAAAAAATAATTTAATAAAAACAATCCGGCCTGTTAGAGGCGTGGGCAGAGGCTAAGAATCCCCCCCTGAAACCATGCATGAATAAAAACACCAAACATCTCACCTGCTTCCATGCTGCGATCTGGTGGAATGGCAGAGACACCTGCCACCAAAAAAGACCAAGTGATTTGTTTCTAAAAATGTAAATCAACAAAAAAGGGGGGGAAAAAACATGGAAAAAAATATTTCAGATTATTTTATTAGAAAAAAAGACAAAAGAGCGTTTTCATTCTCATCTCTTTTGTTTGTTTAAATAAAAACAATCATTCCTGTTTCTTCCTTAGCTGCAGTCTAACATGTGAAACCAATTTAAATTTTTTGAAATGAAGCATGCATCATCTGAGAGCCCGTACGGCCATACACGGACCGAAATAGTCGGCTTGTCCGAACAGGCAACATTTGGTGCGGAAAAAAAAAATCTCAAAGGCGCAGCATTTTTGGCAGGAAAGGCATATGTTTCCACATTTGCAAATTACAAAAGAAAACAAAATGTAGCCTATTTCGTATTTTTGTGTCTGAAACGTTTGAAACATGGACCACGAGTAGCCTGGCGTTATATACATGTGACAGTACTGCATATAATTACGATTGAGGACTGCATGTAATTGTATCCGAATCTCTCTATATGACTGCACTGGCATGAAGGTGATTAATTTGATTATATATTTCAATATATTTGAATATAAATTGTACCTGTTTGCCTTATAGTATATTTGGAATTGTTTTACCGCACAAGTTTGTCCAAATTTATGCAATTTTATTATTACTATTGTCTTCCTGCCTTTCGAATTTTCTGCTCATTAACAGTCCAGATGCGCACACTCCTCTGGCTGTGAGGGGATGCAACTCGTAGCTGACATGATGAGCCTCCTGCAGCTGGCCTGATGCGGAGCTTCATCAGCACCACGGAGAGCTCCTCCAACAAAACCAAGATCCGACTCCTTTGTCTTTTAACGCCCTTAAACCACTAATTCATTGTGCTTTTATTTAATTTTAGAATTTTGTATAATTTGTGTGGACTGTATTCTGAATGTACATATAGACAAAAAAAAAAAAAAAATCAGAAAGGAGTACCGCTGTTTCTCCTCCACCTCAGTTCTAATCCCTGCAAATAGGAAGCACCTCGTCTTTGACTCCCTAATCTTTTGTGACAGGGCTGAGCAAAAACTGTCATCCAGTCTTTGCAGTCGGGTTGCAGTAATGTACCCTGCTGTGGCAGGGAACCTGGAAGAACAAGGGCTTGCCTTTAAGTCGCAATTAAAAAAATGAAAAACACGGGAAAGTTTTATAAATTAACAAAATCATGTTTATGACTGAGCCTTTGTTCTAGCTAAGAATTGTTTTGACACCAAGAGAATGGCATAAAACGTGAGCCAGTGCAGCAGGAGAAACACTGTGAGACAAAAACATCCACCATGGAGGAGAGGTCTAAATTTAGCAATCGGCCGGAGGACAGAGAAAGTTCCGCGTATTTTCATGCTTGGCTTGGGCTGAGCTGGCAGCTGCTGTTTGCGCTCATGTTTGTTAGTTTGTGTGGGTCATCCGTTTGTTTAAGGGTATGAGCGTGCGCGGGTGCGTGCGTGGGACGGCGGAGGAACCAGGGAGAGTCCTCGAGGCGTTACTTCCTCCCCCCATGACACGCAGAGTCCACGGGCCCACGCCGCGTGGGGCAGAAAATGTCACACAAATGCAAGCACGCAGATAAACCAAAACCATGCAGCTCAACCATAATTATAAGCACATCATTCTACAAGGAAATGAAACATATAAAACACAAATTAATCTGATATTTAATGTAAAACAAAACACGTCTTTGAAGTATTTTCAGTTTTTTATGACAAAGGACTTTAAGACTGGTTTGGTGACTGAGGCTACCAACAGAAGTATTAATTCAGACTCCGTGTGTGCAAAGGAGTCCTCAGTGTGTGTGCGTTTTAAATTTGCATGCGTTTGTGTGTGTGTGTGTGTGTGTGTGTGTGTGTGTGTGTGTGTGTGTGTGTGTGTGTGTGTGTGTGTGTGTGTAGGTCTACAATGTGCAGAGGCTTACAGCCTCCACTGACAGCCATGCAGCGCTGGCTGGGAGCAGTAATCTCTGATAGTTGCCATGGCCACTGTAATTGGACTGAATGCGTGTGCACGTTCAGATTTAGGGAAGAAAATGAGATTTTCACATAACAGGCCTTTTTTTTAAAATCAGAAACCTTTCTGTAAAAGTAAAAAGGAAAGATAGACATTTAAATCACTATTAATTTTTTTAATTTTTTGCTAAATTTAATTTTTAAGGCTTGCTGCTTAAAGGAAAGCTTGAGAAACCCAACTGAGACCATAAAGTGAGAGGTTTACTTTGGGAATAAATAAAATAAAAATTTGAATAATAGACAGGGGCAGAGGACATGGGCCCTTGGGATAGAGTCGGTTTTGGTGGTCTTCCCACTCATCTGCTTTTGTGCATGAAAATTGCAATAAATTGATATCTGGGTGCACATAAACATCAAGGTTCACTCACTCACCCACATGGAAATAGAGTTTAGTTACAAAATGATCTTTGTACATGTCCTTGTTTGAAAGCTTCTCATAAACATGACATCACTTTATAGAACTTTATTCAATGTAAAAACATTATAGTTACAACCCAAGTCCTATATGTGGAGATATAAAGGACACACTGAAATACATGAAAATCAAAGCAGGAGACGTGAAGCGGGCAGCTGAAGCTTGCTGTTCAAGGTAGAGCTATAGCAAATATTGATTTAAAAAAAATTGCTTATCAGTATTTCACACAAAAATCCAACAACTAAAATGCAAAGGTTAAAATAAAAAGATTTTCAGTGAAATTAGAAACTACAATGTTTGTGAGTCATTCTTTCTTTAATCTAAATCAGATGTGTCCAAGTCCAGTCCCTTCTCCAAAATCCTGAATCAAATGACAGAATTCCCTCATCTGCAGTCATTCAGCTCTGCAGAGGTTCATTTGACTCGGGTGTGTTGGAGAAGGGACGCCTCTAAATGTTGCAGGATAGTAGCTCCTGAGGACTGGACTGGGACGAACCATGTTTCAGTTGAAGTGGATTCAAATGCAGAGCAGGACAAAAAAAAATCAGACAGAGTGCTTTAATGATAAGAGTAAGAATAACATGCAAAATCTGGTCCTGCACAAGGAGATGAGACAGATAACACCGAACAGAAGCAATGGAGAACAACGGCGTGACAGGGAGCAAGGATTAAATGGAAGGAACCCATGAAGAACAAAGAGAACCGGAAAATATATATTCTATGGCAGTGGTAGAGAAAGTATAGGGAAACCAGACAAGATATTTAGAGGTAATGAGTTGCAGCTGAGGCAGAGAGAAGGCAGAGCAATCAGAGGATATGTGGAGCAGCTGAGGCAGAGAGCAAAGAGACAGAAACACAAAGATACCTGAGAAATAACAGATAATAATAACAAATGTATAAAGAACAGAACACAACAAACTAGTGTGACAAGATAATGCTAACAAACATAAACAGAGGAAACAAAAAAAATGATCAAAACATAAACACAATCGAAAACCAAAATCCACCTTTCATCTTTACTCGCATATTGTCATTATTAGATATAAGAACTGGACTAAAAAGAGTTACAAAAAAGAGATCAAAATCCAAATCCAAGCTTTGAAAGATTGTCTGAAACCTTGGAGAACTGTTAACTAACACACTTGAGAAACTACAAGGAAGTCTATGGAAACAAAATCTAAAAAACAAATCACTTCAGTTCTGCTAAATTCGATAACGCTTTTAGTTCATTCAGTGGAACTGTTTTGTTTGCTGCACTTCTGCAGTTTGTGTCTCTCCCTCCCCTGCAATGGTTTTATATATAGCAGGTCACATATATCCAGAGAAAGGTTTTTGCAGCAACCATATGCAAACAAAGATTAATCGGTTAAAATAATTAAAGAAAAGTTAGATTTTCCTGAAACTTTTTTGTGTGACACGGTTCTATTCATAGCCTAGATACATGAATCAAAGCAGGTCAACAAACAGGTTAATTAGGCTGTGGCTTCAAAAAGGATTTGCTGCGCTTGCAGGACTAGGGAATGGAGGGAACAGTGCTGACATATGCTGCATGCAACCTTTTTAGTTACAGAGAGAAAGAATGACTGGATAGATGGCAGTTACTTTTTAGGTTTTAAAAAAAGGCATAGAGCACAGGTGTCTTTAAGTTTGCAGAAGACATCAGAATTGTATTTGCTGCCAAAATGTATTTCTGTTCAGTTAAAAGAACAAAGGCTCAGCTACTTTTGAACATTTCAGTTTCTGAAATCAGTTTCCTGCAGATTAAAGGCTGTGGCCTTAATGACTGTTTGCTTAATCTTGCCAAAATATTGCACTAACCTTAATCTAATCTTAAAGTGAAGTCAGGTAAACAATGTGTAAAAGGGTCAACTGAATCTGCCTGCACCCTTGATTTTTAAATTTTTACTCAGTTATCTAAGATTGTTTTCATTAAATCAAAAATGCCCTCTTGGGAAAAGATACTAGGCCTTCAACATTCGAGTGTAAAAGTAATGTCTTTCTGCATCATGAAGTTTGGTGCCACTAATCTAAAAAAACTGGACTTGAAAATGAAGACATGGTTTGCAAGAATGAGGTTGTTTACTGGACAAAAAAAAGCACAGAGACTGTTACTTTTACTTCCTGTTTACATTTATCTGCTTCTCCACTGATACAGGAACACTAAACAAACGTAAACCTGTCATGGTTCTAGTGTGTGTGTGTGTTGTGTGTGTGTGTGTGTGTGTGTGTGTGTGTGTGTGTGCATGTGTGGACTTTGTGTGACTTTTATTCTGTGCTGCAGGACTTTATTCAATACTTCATGCATTTACCCTTTTATTTTTGTCTGTAGAAGTAGTTTATTTCTTCTTGATTTTATCGGATCTAACTTTTTAATTCAGTTCATTACTTTACTACATTACTTTTAATGTGTGATTGTAATAATTCCCTGGTAAGGTAATAAATTCAGGGCAGATTGAAAAACTTTTAAATTGATCATTGATACAATAGCATAATTTTACAAGAGACTAAATTCACATGTCTACAGGGAGCCTAAATCAAATGCATGCCACCCTTTATTATACTAATGTGTGCTACTTCGTGTTGGTATGTTTACAGTGCCTTATTTTTTGAAAGGCTGTAAAACAGAGTAAATTTTTTACTAGAGGTTTTTCTTACTTCTGTTTTTATGATTTTTATTACAACAGACATGGATGTGTTACTGTGATGGCAGAATGGAAGTTGCTTTAGGATGATGTAGCTCTCAACCACATGAATGATGATCCATTTCAGCTTGCCATCTCTTTAAAAGATTGGTAGAAAGAAAACAGCATAATGTCTTTTTTTGTGGGGTGTCGGGGGTTTTGGGATCAAAATGGAGTACTGTCAAAACCATAAAATTCAAAAATTTAGATAGATGGTGCCAAGTACTTTAGACCTGAGCCTGACATGTTTCCCTTCTCTCCTCTTCCTTGTCAGAGAGAACCAGCAGTTTGCTCATTCCTCCACAAAATGGAGGCTACTTGGCATCATGCGTGGCAGTCCCATAGTGCTTGTAGGCTGTTTGTTCCCTCATGCCTCATCACCGCTGCCTGGATGACAAGCACAACAAGCAGAGAGCTGCGAGTGCTGTATGCAGACAGCAGCACCATGTCATATCCCGCCCCCTAGGAGGAATCCATGCCACCGTGTGTGTGTGTGTGTGTATAAATTGAGAGTAGACAGGGTGTTTATTTTTTTTTTTTATGTGTGTCTGCATGCATGCATGTGTGTGTGGGAATGTGTGTGTGGGTGGAAGTATGGTTGCAGTTGTGAGTGTGTGTGTGTGACCATGCGTGTGTGTCTAAGAGGGTGAGATGACCCAGATCTGCTTGTTAGCATCAGGAGGATGGGGATGCAGTCACTTAAAGCTTTGTGCCTGAGCAGTGAACTGTGCACGGGCTTCATGCCTTATACTGTTACCGCCCACAATACACACCCACCACACGCACACACAGTTTTCTTCCTACTTTTCATCTTGCCTCTGAAAATCTGTGCTATCCAGGAAATAAACCCATCCAGAAACACATTCTTTGCTGTCATTTGTAATTTAGTTGATATTGTTAAAATTAAACATGCATTTCTTGTCTGACAATCTTACATTTATCACATTCATTTGATAATACATTTCTAGATAATTCAGTGAAAAATTAAATAAAAATTTTTTGGGATGTGTGCAGTATGTTGAGTTAAAGATAAATGAAATCAAACCATGTAAAATTTCTATTTTGTGCACTGACTGTTTTAAACTTATCTGGAACATACAGCAGTCCCCACAGAAACAGCTGAAGCTTCAGCTCTTTAGCTAAGACAAACATCAATTCATTGTTTAAATTATTGTTTACAAGGGTTCCAGTTCTGTCTGATTCTTCTTGCTGTCTTACTATTTGAAAGTATGGGTAAAACCTTTTTTTTTTAATTTTTGCAATCTATAAAATAGCTTTTGAAATAAATCAGAATCATATTATTTTTTAATGATTAGTCTTGAAATGTGTCAACCACTGTACAAAACTATTGTTTTAGAATATGGATGCAGAAATGATCTAAATGCATACAATACTTCCTGAAGTCTGAACACATCTCTCCACTGTCATACAACCACAGACGCCCAAAGTCTTTATACAGGAGTCAATCTGTAACTCAAACTATTACAGTTCCCTAATTCAAAATCAATCTTGTTGGGCAAAAGGGAAATCAGAAAAATATGTAAATTGTGTAAATATAAATGTAAGTTTTCCAAAAGAAATATGACACTACTTGAATATGGGTCTCTATATGAACTGTACTCTTCTGTAGTACAAAAATAATCAGCCTCACTCAGTCAAGTCTAAATTCAAATCAGTGTAGCACGACCTCTGGTGGTAAAATGTAGACATACAGTTCTGGTCACATTAATAAGGTAGAATAAGTGAAAACATGACCTGAAACCTTGAAAAAAATGCATCTTTTTTTCCAGTGGCAAAATCTCACATTGAAAATTTACAAAAAAAATCCAACTTTTCATTGAAGTACATGTATTCAGCAGGAAATTGTAAAAAATAATAGCTTTTTGTCTTTTTAATCACTGGTGACTAAGTTATTAGTACCTCTGGTGTGTAAGTGCAGGCCTCTTTGTGTCAGTAGGACCCTACTTGGTTTTCTAACAAGGTTTTAGCATACAGAGAGAAAAATAAAACAAAAGCTTGGCATGTAGATAGCATCTAATTGTTGTGAAGGAGAATTAGTGATCCCAAGATGTCTCTCTTTGCTGCATGTCCCTAATATTCAGTTTAGGAGATCTTTTTTTATCTTCCTTACAGTCCTCCTCACTGTGGAAGGATAAAAATGTGCCCCAAAGAAACTGGATTCTGTGTCACATCATATTTATGCCCAGGGGAAACTGGAAATCATTGGATTAGGAATTTTTACCTCCTAGAACTTCTGAACAATTTTTAGAAGCATAAATTAAAAACGCAGTTAACTTCATTGAACAGGACTTGTTTAGGGTCATCCCACTGAATAAATCTACTAAAACTAAGGGTTGGGATTTCAGTGTAGGATTACGCAATAAAAGATGAATTCTTGAAGTTCAGTTTTTTTCCACAGAAGAAATGTGAGTATATTGCTTTAGTTAAAACAATTTTGTTTTCTCTAGAAAACATATAAAGCAAATTTTACACAGAAAAATGTTTGGGATGACACGCAATGATTTCAGTCTATATTTCTCACACTGTTGCTCTTCACCTGTCTACACACCAGCAAGAAACTTTCTGCTGGAGATGTTCTCTTACAGAGTAAGAAACAGAGTAGGGACACTATGAAAGAATCTGTCAAAGAATGTGTTGCTTAGCGTATGCATAGTAAAATATCTTTATAATGTAAGCTCTAGCTCTAGTGAATGAAATTATTCAAAAATATTGAGTATTGGATGAGTAAAATTGTGGAAGCAACTTAAAATTTGTCAGATTTAAATGCAAGAGATTAAGGAGTTTGCACATTAAATGCACTCTGTTTCATTTGATGCAACATCTGGATTGTTCTGCAAACCTTGATACTGTGGTGCTGACAAATCCCAATTTAAGCAGATTCAGCCACTAATCCAGACTAAAGGTGCTCTGGTAGAATGCATCAATGTCTGCTTGGTATTTTCTGGGTAGTTAGGTCTGCTAATGAAGTTTAACAATAAAGTTAGAGTCTGTTTGCGTAGTTCATGGGCTAGCAGGGTTTTTTTTAAACCACTATGGAAGATGTCATTGTATAATTTTTATTTTAAGTTTAACAATACTTAAAAAAACAGGATTCAGATAAAGTAAAAAAAACAATAAATAATTTCTCTTCAATTCCCAAATTTCATCAGGAAAAATAAAGACAATAAAAATCCCATGTAATCTGCTATAATAAAAATGACGGAACAAATGAATTAATTCTTTCACCATTATTTTCATTCTTTCTAGAAAATTCTGTGCAGATTTAGCACGAAAATGAAAATACAGAGAAGGGAGGAACTGTTCTTGGGAAACGTAATTAAAAGCAGCTAGGAACCATCCAGTTGACAACATCTAGTTCTCACTCCGCCGTATTTTGCAGCGACACATTTCAAACATGGCTTCTAAACACCCGCCGGTGTGTCAAATTTTCTCCTTCAAGGATTGTAAAACGTCTCTGGATCCGATCTTTGAGCTCCCGGCCCACTGCTTGACCCCCACAGCCGCCCCGATAGTGATAGACAACGGCTCCTTTCAGACCCGAGCCGGCTGGGCGGCTCCAGCGGCGGAGTTGGACTCTGCTCCGCGGCTGATCTTTAGGTCCGTGGCGGCTCGCAGCAGAGGAGCCGCCCGCAGCGAGACCCAGATAGGGAACGACATCCCGAACCTAGAGCCGCTGCGGTGGCTGCTCAAGAGCCAGTTCGACCGAAACGTGGTGGTGAACTTCGAGATCCAGGAGCTCATCTTGGACTATGTGTTCACACACCTGGGGCTCAGCTCGGAGGTCAGTGGAGGTCAGCTGTAAATCAAGATCAAAACAAATTTAGTTGTATTTTCCAGTACTTGTTGTGTGTTATACATCTATATTTTATTTATTATATTTTTAACAATATTATAATGGTATGTGGGCTGAATAACTCGGTCTCTCCAATGCTTTTCTCTAAAAAGAACTCCTTAAATCAGAAAGCCTCACAGCCTTTAATACTGCTTAGCTAGTTTGGCCGGGGACAGTTAAAGCATGTAAATATAATTTACAGACAAACATGATCTTATCAGATTCATTTTTACAGTTTCAGAAATGGTAGATCTTTGACAATCTGAGTATTGAAGCCTGAATAGTATGACCCGTGTTATTCCAGCTGTTTTGTAAAACGTTTTACATTTGTTTTATACAATCCTGATCAAAGCCGTAATTCTAGGGATCAAATTACAATTATTCACAATTTGTGCTGTCGGAGCGTAACCAACGCTGTATGTTGTGCTTCGAAATGCAAAAGGAAGAAATAGGAATGAGAGAGAGAGAAAAACAAGTAGTGTAAAAGAGAAAATTGCATTTAAACTCAAACAGTAAACAGTTTAAGACCTTAGCCTTTAAAAAATGCCAAAACAGAACTGAAAATGTCCAAAAAAAGATTCAGTGGTGAATCATATACTCTCTACTTTGGCGATCTTTGAAAAAGTAGGTTTTCGTCTGGAGAAAAACCAACAATCCTAAAGGCTCAGTTCTTATCAATTCGTTTTTATTAATAGCTTTATTTCTCTTGATACTGCTCCAGTGGGATTGCATCATTACTCATATCAGAATGTGTGGATTTGCCTCTGGTTTTGTCTCTGTCCTTGCATGCCTCTGTCCATTAAAAAAGCATAAAAAGCAGCTCGGATTATAATTTGTATGCCTTTTTTTTAAATATCTAGGGCTCTGTGGAGCACCCCATCCTGATGACAGAGGCACCCTGCAACCCGCTGCACTGCCGGCAGATGATGTCAGAGCTTCTGTTTGAGTGCTACCGTGTCCCGTTTGTGTCTTATGGCGTGGACGGCTTGTACAGTTTCTACCACAACAACAATCAGAGAAACCTGCAGGCACCGCACACTGGCATCATTCTGTCCTCTGGCTACCATTGCTCTCACATCCTGCCTGTTGTAGACGGCAGGTGAGACTCGGCTGACCCAGACAAACTCATACCTTGTTTTTGCTCTTTTCACATCATCCCGAGCACCTTTACCATCTTTGCCTCTGTTAACTTTCGCTCACCTCAGTGCAGTCTTCCCTATTTCACTGGATGTGATTTTGTTGATTTCAGATTGGACGCTGTGAACTGTACGCGTTTGAATGTAGCTGGAAGCCAGGCCGCTTCCTACCTGCAGCGCCTCCTGCAGCTGAAATATCCAGGTCACCTCGCTGCCATCACACTGAGCCGCATGGAGGAGCTGCTGCATGAGCACAGCTACACTGCTGTGGATTATCATCAAGGTACAAATGGATAAAGATACTGACAGCCTATTTTTTACTTTTTTTAAAGTCTTTTTCAATTTATTCCTGTTCTGCAGAGCTGGAAAAATGGCGTTGCCCGGAGTTTTATGAGCGAGAAGTTCACCGTATGCAGCTCCCCTTCTCTGGGAAGGTGCCAGGGGGGTGTGTGAGTGTGGAGGAGCGGCAAGAGAGGCGAGCTCAGCAGCTCCGAAGACTTCAGGAGATCAACACTCGCCGGCGGGAAGAAAAGCTGCAGCAGGATCAAGAAAGGCTGGACAGACTTTTGGCTGTACAAGTAAGTGTTACTTTAAATTAATTTTTTCAAGTCTTAAAACAACATTGAGAAAAAGTTACATATACAAACTAGTTTTATTTATTACTTATGTTGCTAAAATGTTGCTGTAGGTCTATTTTTTTAGGATTATTATTAAATGAAATCAATATACTTTGCTTACCCTATGATTACAGAGCTGCAGCAACAACCAAAAACAAAAAATCCTGCAATTCTAAAAGCTTTCCTTGTTGAGTCATTGTGCAACACAGCGATCACTGAGTTTTGTGCGTACAGGAGCTGTTGGAGGACGGGCTGTTGGATCAGTTTCACAAAAGCCTCATGGAGCTCAACATGGATTCTGCCGAGGAGCTGCAGTCATACATCAACAAGCTGCAGCTTGCTGTGGAGCAGGGGAGGCTGAAGCTGCTGCAGAGCGACGGA
This sequence comes from Crenichthys baileyi, assembly GCA_036173005.1. Classification (NCBI taxonomy): domain Eukaryota; kingdom Metazoa; phylum Chordata; class Actinopteri; order Cyprinodontiformes; family Goodeidae; genus Crenichthys; species Crenichthys baileyi. The sequence continues at coordinate 512,533 of JAHHUM010002906.1, forward strand.
GCAGAGGGGAAGATGGAGGTGTGGGCCCTTCTGCTTAACTATTGATCACAAAATTAATTTCTATAGTGTTTGTTCATTTAAATGTTTGCTTAACACAGTGCCATGTATTTGCCAGAAGACATAAGTTGAACATTAGTCAGAATCAGCTTTATTTGCCAGGATTGTGCACACAAACAATGAATTTGTTTTTAGTTCCACTTTACTTTCAATGAAGAAATAAAAAAAATATATAAACAATTTAATAAAACGCCACATGCCATTAGTATTACATGTTCAAATAGCATTATAATTAGTTTTTTAAACATACACTTAAATTAGATAATATGTTTTTACATGGTCGTGGTTTAGATCTTAATTCTTTAGAAACCTGTGTATGAATTATTTTACCAGATTCTAACACATGGTCTCCAGTTGTTGCCCTGTGCTATTTAACTAAGGTAACTACACTGCCTGGCCAAAAAAAAAGTAACAACCAAAAAAAAGAAGATCACACACTCAAATATTTAGTTGGACCGCCTTTAGCTTTGATTACGGTACACATTCGCTGTGGCATTGTTTCGATAAGATTCTGCAATATAACAAGATTTATTTCCACCCAGTGTTGCATTAATTTTTCATCAAGATCTTGCATTGATGATGGTAGAATCTGACCGCTGCACAAAGTCTTCTCCAGCACATCCCAAAGATTCTCAATGGGGCTAAGGTCTGGACTTTATGGTGGCCAATCCATGTGTGAGAATGATGTCTCATGCTCCCTGAACCACTCTTTCACAATTCTAACCCGATGAATCCTGGCATTGTCATCTTGGTATATGCTCGTACCATCAGGGAAGAAAAACTCCATTGATTGAATAACCTGGTCATTCAGTATATTCAGGTAGTCAGCTGACCTCATTCTTTGAACACCTAGTGTTGCTGAACCCAGACCTGACCAACTGCAGCAACCCCAGATCACAGCACTGACCCCACAGGCTTGTACAGTAGGCACTAGGCATGATGGGTGCAACGCTTCACCTGCCTCTCTTCTTACCCTGATGTACCCGTCACTCTGGAACAGGGTAAATCTGGACTCATCAGACCATATTACCTTCTTCCATTGCTCCAGAGTCCAATCTTTATGCTCCCTAGCAAATTGTAGCCTTTTTTTCCAGTTAGCCTCACTGATTAGTGGTTTTCTTAAGGCTACACAGCTGTTCAGTTCCAGTCCCTTGAGTTCCCTTCACATTGTGCGTGTGGAAATGTTCTTACTTTCACTATTAAACATAGCCAGGAGCTCTACTGTTGTTTTTCTTCAATTTGATTTCACCAAACGTTTAAGTGATCACCGATCACGATCATTCAGGATTTGTTTCCGGCCACATTTCTTCCTCGAAGACGATGGGTTCCCACTATCCTTCTAGTTTTTAATAATGCGTTGGACAGTTCTTAACCCAATTTTGGGAGTTTCTGCAATCTCCTTAGATGTTTTCTCTGCTTGATGCCAATGATTTGACCCTTCTGAAACAGACGGAAATCTTTTCCACGACCACGGCGACTTTTTTTTTGGCCAGGGTGTGTACATTTACACTAGGTCCTACCCAATATTAAAGGCCACATGATATACTATATTTATTGCACTGTCCAACTCTGAATGGCTTAAAAAACAAACTAACAAACAAAGGTTTTAAAATGGCCCAGTCCAAGTTGGGACTTAGATCTGATTGAGATGCTGTGAAGTAATCTTAAACAGGTCGTTAATGCTTGAAAACTTTCCAATGTGGTTGATTTAAACAATTAATTCACATTGGAGATTGGGCCAAAATTCCTCCACAGCGACATAACAAAGTAATTGCCAGTTATCCTAAACGCCGGATGACAGTTGTTGCAGCCAAGGGGGGCACAACCACTTATAAGGTTTATGGGAGCAAATACTTTTTTACATTTAATATTGAAAGGTTGCTTTGGATAGCTTTCTTCCTCTTTAACTGAATTATGTAACAACTCGAGTTATGTTTGATTTGTTTGATGATCTGAAGCATTTAAGTGTGACAAATAGCAAGAAGACTGTAAGGTAGTGAGTACTTTTTCACAGCACTGTAGATAAGAAATCCAAACGTATTACTACATAATGAGCTCAGTTTCTATATTTACACTGTGCTTCGCTCAACAGCAAGTATGCAAATCCATTGGTAAAATCAAGGAGAAATCTGAGAGATCAAACTTCATCTGAAGTCTGAATTTAGATGATTCGGTCATTTTTATTTTGTAAAGATTCCTAATAAGTGCAGGATTTGTTCTCGCCTGCTCCAGTGGATTATTTGCAGCTGACATGACACCCCAGGCTGTTCTCTCGCTCTCTGCCAGGTGTCGGAGTTAGAGCAGCCCATAGATGAAGGAGACGGAGTGGCGCTTATGGATCCAGACTTCCCCGAGGACCCGCTGTCAGAAAAATCTGTCAATGTTGTTCAGGTAAATTCCCTATTAAATACACGGAGCCTCATTAACGCCGTGCTGACTGGGGAGAGTGGGGAAGTATCTGCAAGTAAACTTTTAGTCAAGTTTTATGCTTTTGGGCGGAACTTTGCTCCGAAAAGCAGACATTGTGATAGGACTTTAAGGATAAGTTCGATCTTTTTCCAGCCAGCATTCAACATGGCCGAGTACCACCAGCTGTTTGTGGGGACAGAGCGGCTCCGGTGTCCTGAAATTTTGTTCCAGCCTTCTCTGATCGGAGAAGACCAGATGGGACTGATGGAGACGCTGCAGTATGTCCTGGCCAGGTAAAAACACAGTACTATAGGTCCACTCTGGTATTTAAAGCCAACTGCTCTATATGCTAAATGGGTAACCAATAGGAACCCATGCTTTTAAAATCATTCATATACAGGGGTTGGACAATGAAACTGAAACACCTGTCATTTTAGTGTGGGAGGTTTCATGGCTAAATTGGACCAGCCTGGTAGCCAGTCTTCATTGATTGCACATTACACCAGTAAGAGCAGAGTGTGAAGGTTCAATTAGCAGGGTAAGAGCACAGTTTTGCTCAAAATATTGAAATGCACACAACATTATGGGTGACATACCAGAGTTCAAAAGAGGACAAATTGTTGGTGCACGTCTTGCTGGCGCATCTGTGACCAAGACAGCAAGTCTTTGTGATGTATCAAGAGCCACGGTATCCAGGGTAATGTCAGCATATCACCAAGAAGGACGAACCACATCCAACAGGATTAACTGTGGACGCAAGAGGAAGCTGTCTGAAAGGGATGTTCGTGTGCTAACCCGGATTGTATCCAAAAAACATAAAACCACGGCTGCCCAAATCACGGTAGAATTAAATGTGCACCTCAACTCTCCTGTTTCCACCAGAACTGTCCGTCGGTTTCAATGGTGCAAGGAGCGCAAATCTTGGGCTGTGAACAATGTGAAACATGTATTGTTCTCTGATGAGTCCACCTTTACTGTTTTCCCCACATCCGGGAGAGTTACGGTGTGGAGAAGCCCCAAAGAAGCGTACCACCCAGACTGTTGCATGCCCAGAGTGAAGCATGGGGGTGGATCAGTGATGGTTTGGGCTGGCATATCATGGCATTCCCTTGGCCCAATACTTGTGCTAGATGGGCGCGTCACTGCCAAGGACTACCGAACCATTCTTGAGGACCATGTGCATCCAATGGTTCAAACATTGTATCCTGAAGGCGGTGCCGTGTATCAGGATGACAATGCACCAACACACACAGCAAGACTGGTGAAAGATTGGTTTGATGAACATGAAAGTGAAGTAGAACATCTCCCATGGCCTGCACAGTCACCAGATCTAAATATTATTGAGCCACTTTGGGGTGTTTTGGAGGAGCGAGTCAGGAAACGTTTTCCTCCACCAGTATCACGTAGTGACCTGGCCACTATCCTGCAAGAAGAATGGCTTAAAATCCCTCTGACCACTGTGCAGGACTTGTATATGTCATTCCCAAGACGAATTGACGCTGTATTGGCCGCAAAAGGAGGCCCTACACCAAACTAATAAATTATTGTGGTCTAAAACCAGGTGTTTCAGTTTCATTGTCCAACCCCTGTATATCTGATTACTAAATTCAAACAGTCTAGACCTTTACAGTTGTGTTACTTCCTCCATACCACAAACAGATACACCCCTGAGCAGCAGGAGGCGCTGGTGAGCAATGTGTTTCTGACTGGAGGGAACATGCAGTACCCTGGCATGAAGGAGCGAGTGGAGAGGGAGCTGCTGGCATTGAGGCCCTTCCAGTCTCATTTCAAGGTACCAACAAGTCCTTTAAAGTCTTTTTAAAGAACAGAGTTTAGAAAAATGCAAATCATAAATCATGTTGGCACACATATTGCACATTTTGTCTGACAAAATCGTTCCGAATAGAAAAAGGGGGAGACAAATATATATTTCTGTAGTATGAACAGAGTCAACTGAAGTCATTTTAACTTCGATTGTAAAACGTATGTTAATGGAAGATGAGTTCTGTGAAATATATAAAGACACGGTACATTTCCATAGGTCTTAAACATTTTCACATTTGGTCACTTTACATCCACAACTGCAGTAAATTTTATTTGGGTTTTTATGTGACAGGCCAACATGATGTGTCACATGGTTTCCTGAAAGGGTTCTGGGCATTTATATTCACCACTCCTCAATTCAGTCATCAATTTGTAGAAGCTCCATTTTATTCTATTCAATTAAAAGACACTTTATTTATTCCAAGGGGCAAATAAATGTTGCTGTCACTGTCTAATTTCAGCTTTCAGCGAGTCATGACAGGCTGACTGTGGGCAGAGGAATCTCCTGTAGCGGGCTGCTTATTTTGTAGCTGTAAGACTTTTGGAAAATCTCTCTACCAGCTTTGTACATTTAGAGACTGAATGTTTTTCTTCTTTTTTGCAAAATAGTTTAAACACAGCCAGACTGGATGAAGAGCAGCTGTGACCATCAGTTTTGAAATGTTTCCAAAGATTCCTAATTAGATTTAGGTTTGGATTTTGATTGGGTTGAACTAACAAATGAATATGCTTTGATCTCAACCCCTCCATTGGTGAAACCTCCACTCCAGTCTCAAGCATTTAGCAGCCTCTTTTCTTCCAGTATTGTTTTGTATTTAGCTTCATCCATCTTCCTGATGAGTCTGACCAGCTTCTTTCTCCCTGCCTCCAAACGTAGCATTTAGCCAGCGGGCCAAATTCAGCATTTTCTTCCACAGGTTTGCTGTGTTGCCTACATGGCTTGTGAGTGTTTTCAAACTTTTGGCAGCAATGGTTTTCTTTAGGCAACTCTTTTACAAAGAACAAATTTGGGAATATATGAGCTTCTGAGGTGTGGATCTCAGCAGCTCCTCCAGATTTACTGCTTCTCTGATGTTCTCCTTACCCAGCCTGTCCGGCTAGATGAACGGCCATGTCTTGGTAGGTTTTGCAGTTTTACCTTAGCCTTTCCATTTTCAAGTGATGGATTGAACAGTGCACTGTGAGAAGGTTGAAGCTTGGGATAAGGTGCTTAAATCTCCACAGCTTTCTCCCTGACCTGTCTGCTGTCTTCCTGAGACCTTCACAGAACATTCACACAACAACAATAACATACTTTAAGCGATTAAGATGATCTGTACGTCACAATAGTAAGCTCTAACGTGTGCCTTTACAGGTAACCATGGCAACACGCCCGGGCTTGGACGCGTGGTACGGAGCACGGGACTGGGCTTTGGAGCATCCAGCTGCAGCAGGAGCAGAAGGATGGATTAGCAGGCAGGACTACGAGGAGAAAGGCTGTGAATATCTGAGCGAACACTGCGCCTCTAATGTCTTCGTTCCAATGAAGATCGCCAAACCTGTTCCTGCCCGTCCCGCTGAGCTCCCTGTGGCTTTTCAGATGCCGACGGGAGCATCTGCCGCTGTGGCAACAGTTACATCTACGTCAGCTCAATCCTCATCCACAGATGCTGCTGACATCAACATGGTTGCCTCTTGAAAAGAGCAGTCAGTCTGATGTTTTATTGGGTTCATTTTGGACCAAGGTGAGGACTTTTTTTTTTTGAAGTAATCCTAACCTTTCAGTTTGACTTCCACCAGGCTTTTTCACAACTTGTTAGGGTCAGTTTCACATACATGTTACTAAAGACCTTGCTCTTTAATTTAGATGAAAATTAAAATAAAATAAAACTTTGAATGATAAAATAGCTGAAAAAGCTTTGTAACTACCACATTTAAGACAACATGCAATATTATTATTGAATATTGCTCTCTACTAAAATAGCACCCAGGCAGTCTATGCTATTGGAATATTGCACACCTTGATACTACAATGACGAATGTGATTCAATATGGTGTGCAGCTCTAGTTGCAGCCAAGCATGTCATCCTGTTACATTTACATTTGGGAGCTTTCCTCTGAGGTCTCACTTATTCAGACTGTCCTGCGTGGGTCTTTTGTAAATTTGTAATTAACGTTTGTTGAAATTTGAAATGTTGGTCAAAACCTTTTATATTGAATGGTGATCACATTTTAAGCTCTAGTGAAAACATTATTTCAATATTTTGTTAATAAAATAATGAAATTCTTTGTTGTTTTGAAGAACATGTTGATACAGATTATGTTTTTTAAAATAAAGTTAAGTCTGTTTTGTCCTTTCAGTACGTTTGTTTCTTTCTTCTAACCTGATGTTTAATTAATAATCCAGTGCATTTTAATATATTAGATTTAGATTTTATTTTAGATTTTATTAGTTCAGTTGTGAAAAGTGAAACTAGTGTACATAGATTCATTGCACACATACAATGAATCTATGTATGCTAATGAACATACGTTTTCTAAAGCTATGAGCCATAATTATCAAATGTAGCTGAAAAAAACGTTTGTCATCTATCAGTCTGTGTGTAATAAAGCCATATGTTTTACTTTTTAACCCAATTACTAAAAAAATGTAATGAAACTGTAATTTGTTGAGATCCAGTTGTATTATAATAAGAATATTTCAGTAAAGTATCAAGAGATTCTAAAGAGCATTAGCAAACATACAAAGCACAAAACCCTTTTCTAATGATGATACAAAACATGCATCACAGAAACACTGATCGCATTCTCCTGTTGGCTTGAATTATTTCTAATTACATTTAAATTGTTTATTATTGCAGATCTTTTTAAATCCTAGTATTTGCTGAACCCATTAGTCTCAGCTAAATATTTTCATCATGTCTTTATTTTGATCAGGGAAAACAGACCCTTTTGTAAAGAAAAATAAAGTACTTTGTGTTGCAGTGTACACTTGTTACCACTAGATGGCGAAAAGCAACACAAAATGTTATGTCTTTCCTATTTATTATAAACTAATGTACAACACTGATCTTTATATTTACAATTTCTGCTATTAATTCTTATAGGGGTCACTAAGGGCCACATTCCTACTGCTTCCTATAATGAAACTCTCTGGTTTGTGTAAAACTACAGGTTAATAAGCTGCATGATTTCATTGTCATGTGCAGCAGCTAACCTTTAGATTTTAGACTTGTTTTAACATCACCACTGATGTAAAAGAAAAGGTTTAAATCTCTCTGGGCAGCTTGGAGCCGTCTGGTAGGTGCATGGACTTCATTGTTCCTTGGTGATCACACACCAGGCTTAAGTGGTTTAATAGTATTAAATGGAAAACTGTGGGAGCAAGGTTCAAACCAGTGCTCAGCCTGTTCTGCTTCTCCTCATGTAGCAATGCAGCAGTTGTGCATGCATACGCACACTTTAGAAAGGCCCCGTTCCCACAGCGGGGGCTGATTGAGGCTAATAGGAGCCAGGAATGCCTGTCACTTCTACGCGATTGGTTAAAAATTACCATAAGAGATTAAAAAAATGAGAACGGTCTATCATGTGTGTAATCCAACTATATAACTGCATGTCTACAAAGGTGTCCTCATGATGTTGAACAGATTTCTGCATTTTAATTTTCTCCTTCTAAAAGATGGCTATGTGCAAGATGCTACCCTGTAAAATTTCCTGCTAGGACCAATCACCATCACCATTATGTGTTTCTGGAACACGTTTAACACAAAGCTCAGGGGCAATATTGTGCTCACTAGGGCTTGTGTTTCCGAACAAGCCTGCTGCCACCGAATTGGCCGGTGTCCAATTAGGATTTGTTTGCGAGCTGCAGTGTTGTAGGTCCAGCAGACAGGGATGAGCTAATGGTCATCCCTGGTCATCTAATGGTCATCTTGTTTTTTACTGGGAAACCTGTTTATTGTTGCACACCTTATAAAAACCACCTCTGCAGTGGCTTGATTGACATTTTAATCTGCACAGAGTATATGCATGCATTTGACCGTTTAACAGGTTGCCCTCTTGGCATGGTAGACAAGTACAGTGTTATAAATAGAAGAACATAAGGTGCCTTACTGTTTTCCTCATTTTGTCCCATTGCTACCACAATATGTGAAGTATTTTATGTGATAGTCCAAAGCAGTCACACAAAACCAGCATTATGAAGAAGGAAAACAGCATAGGACAGGGAGAGAGATGTAGAGACTTTTAAAGCAGTTAGGTTAGAGGCCCATGATAACTCTGGAGGAACTGTAGAGATCCAAAGCTCAGGTAGAATCTGTCAACAGGTAAACCATTAGTTGTGCACTCCAACAATGTGGCTTTTATATAAGGATGCCAAGGGGGAAGCCACTGTTAAAAGAAAACCACATGAACTCCTCTGTAAAGTATCCCACAAGCCATGTTGGTTGACATAAACTAACACCGAACATCGCTCTAAAGAAATCATTACTGGCAACATGATGCTGTGGGGATACTTTTCTTCAGCAGCGACAGGGAAGCTGATCAGAGCGGATGGGAGGGTGGATGAAGCTAAATACAGGGCAGTCCTGGGGGAAAACCTTTTAGAGGTTGCAAAAGGCTTGAGATGGGGGAGGAGGTTTACCTTCCAGCAGGACAACGACTTTAAACACAGAGCCAAAGCCCAGAGCTCAGAGACACATCCCGTCCAATCCAAACGACCTTGTGCTATTTTCCAAAGAAGAATTTGCAGAAGTTTTAGTCTCTAGATGTGCAATGCAGGTCGATATAGCCCAAAAGATATGTGGCTATAACTACAAGGTACTGACTCACGCGGTCTGAATGCATATGCCATTCTTAATTTGTAAAAGATTTTCGAAAACAATGTATAATTTTCTTTTCACGTCATAATTATTCTCTTTTGTGTTGGTACATGAAAATTTTCTGGAATGCCACAAAGTTTGTGGTTGTATGATTATAAAAGGTAAAAAAAATGTTTGATGAGTTGGAAATGTATTAATATATAAATCACACAACTGAGGTTTATAAATGTCCAAACATCTAATTAGAGAGCGATGAGATTTAAAACTTGAATTTACACAACTCCTCATTCTGCACCACAAACCTTCACTAATATCCCAGAATAATCCCTGTGACCAAAGCTGCAGCTTTATTTTCCAGAGCAGTCCTCTGTGGTCACTGTGGGATGTCATGGGCTGGGATGAAACATCTCTGAGGTTGAAAGAGGGGCACTTATGACCCAAATTGGATTGTATTTGTCTTCACATCCAATTAAACTGATGTACAATGAATCACAGACACTGGTCCATTGAGCAGACTGGGAGGACAAAGTGTTTTCATCTCGGTCAACTTTAGGAATAATGATCTCTTTTGGCTTTTCCTTTGTTTTTAATCACTGATAGACATTTTCAGCAGTGCATGTAATAAATCTGAATGAAATGTGTTTTCCTTCTACATCTACAAGCCAAACTACAGTTGAGGAACCTACTGGGAAAATTTAAATTTCAAATGCTCGAGAGCTCCAGAGCCCATGTTGTTTTTTCCTGGAAATAATGGTCACTAAGCTTCGTTGCTATGTTACCAAACACTCAGCATTTGACTAGGTCTGCGGCAGCGCTGACTGGGTGTCTGAGAAGCCTGAATAGGTGCAGAGACGGTGATCGAGTGTCCAAGATGGCAGCTGCAAACACGATGCATCCAGACCTAATTAGGAGGAGGGTTTCTGGAGTGGATGCAAAATATCTGACAAGCTTGTGTATTTTATTAGATAAAACTCTATTTTTTATTAGATAAAAGCTTCATTCCTACATGAATCTCCCATGTTTTGTATCTGATGAGATTGAAGACATACATATATTCCCCATGGCCTTTCAAAGGAAACCCAAGTCTTTTCATTTCCTCTACTCGTCTCCCATAAGACAACAAGCAAAGAGAAAGGATGTGATGGATAAAGTCGCTCTGAGCTCCCTGCTGAAACCTGCTAAACTTCCTTTAAATGAACACCTTAACATCAGCCTTCCCTGGAATATCAAATCCTCATGTTTTAGTTCCAAAGACAGCCATGTTTAAAACTCTTTTACTATCTATCAGAGTTGAATCACCCAACAGGCGAGCAATAGTAGCTTTAATTAGATGAAAACAGCCTCTTTCTGATCCTCCCTCCTCCTCTTCCTCCTCCCTGCTTGCCTCGCTCCATATGAAGAGAGCAACAGGTCAAAATCCTGCCTGTGCACGGCCACGAGTAGTTCGTGGTTGGCCTGAACCGTCGACTCTGAATAACTTTATTTTATCCGCTGCACATTAAGCTCAGTAAACTGGAGCCCTGATGTTTCGGGTAGTGGTAGAGCACGTCAAGCGGCACCCTGGGGTGAGTATTCCTCATTTCCTCCCAGTTTGTCTTTAATGTTATGAAAATGTGCAGAGGTTTTTCAAAGATACGTCCTGCATCATGCCTTTTTTTTCTAAATTTGTTTGGAAAATGTGTGTTTTAAAAACGTGAGAGGAGATTCAGTCACCTAATGTGTTTTCAAATGTGCTTTAATAAATACAGGATTTAGGTCTTTGGAATAATGGCTTTGGTTATAAAAGTAAAAGTGATTATGGTATAATTTCTGTTTTAGGTATACACCCATTCATAAATTTATTAGATTACCAGATTTAACTCATATCTAAGTTACTATACTATGCTATAACTTTTGGTTTCAGATGATTGCTATGGAGCTTTTTTGTTATGATTTTCAGCTAAAATACTGCAAAATTTTATTTACCGTCTGTATTTTTTTAGCCTAACATTACTCCCCACTGTTCCAGTTACTTTACTTAGACTACTTAGGTAATTATTTGCAATGTCACTCATTCATTAGTAGGTTAAAGCAGGAGAAGTCTAATTCTGTCACTTCTAATCTTTTTAAAGCTCTAATTCAGTCAGTTAAGATGCTCCTGTGGTCGGTTTTAAAATCAAGGCAGAATGAAACATATTCCATCCCTTTAATGAATTATATTCTGCCAAATTCAGATCAGTTGCTGGTGTAAAACTTTTACTGAAAAACATAAGTTTCTTCCCCACAGGGGAGGGGATTAGCACAGAATTTTTATCCATCTTCACGAGGGCTGACAGAGTGTTAACCTTTTCTCACTGGTGTCTCTAGAGAGAAAAAGAGAGAGAAGCTGCAGGGATAAAAACCCAGGCTACCATGGCTGCTCAGCACGGTCTATCATCCCGCAAAACCGACAAATTCAGAAACTGCAAATACTAAATCCCTTTGAGACTCCATAAACTGGTCTCATCAAGTTCACAGTCTCCCGAGACCCTTTGCTCTCCTGCCCAGGTCAGCTGACCAGCGGGATTTAATGATTTTATCAAAGCAAACTCCTGGTTTAACCATTAGAGCAACTTCCTCAAAACAATTAGCCATCTGCATTAGACTCTTATATAAGACAAAACAGTCTGATATACACAACTCGTCACACATATTCAACACAATCCCTTCTCATGTAAGATGTTTCTTCTATCAGTCTACATATGACTGATGGTGAGAACACTTCATGACGCCTTTAGCAGCTCTAATCCTCCGTTAGGAGTGCTTTGGCTTACTCAGAGATCATGTCGGATTGACGTTAGTCAAGCTTTAACTTGTAGTCAGACCTCCAACAGGGCTTCTTACAATCTTGCTGATAGTTGATGGTGTTTTCCATCCATTTGTTGACATTCTTTTCTTCTTCTATAAACATTTGCTGGAAGATGATTCCATATTTAATTTTAAAGAGACCAACAAGGGATTCCCAACCCCAAAATTAAAGTGTGAGGGACTTGGGAACATAGCTGTAATTGACTATACAAGAAAGCCAGTTAAAACTTAACATAAACTAATCGACAAAAAAATAAATGCATAAATAAAGATGAATAAATCAATATTTATTCTATCATATATTATTATTTGAGTATTTTATAACTCAAATAACATGCGAACAAAAATTGAGTTAGCTGTTGCTGGCTGACAACTGTATTACATAATAATAATCAATAGTCACCATAATTAAAGGTTCCTACAGTAATACATACCCTGTATTTGAAATACAGAACAACTGCAACATTTCTATACTGTCGTGTATTTTTGTTATAAAATTTAATGAATAACAGATACTGTATGTCTTTTCAGATTTCTTCCGTCGAGTATTTAGTGCAATTAACAGATCATCCTTTGGCACAACCCTGAATACCCAGGCCTTTTATTAAAAAGTCCTTGTAAATTTCTTCCAGACTCTGCCCTTAAATCTTATGAGCTTTTCAAAATGAGGTTGATGGCAGATAAATGTGTGCCCATTTTCCAATAACCCTTAACTGTTCAGTAAGGATGTAAGTAAGTAAAACTTTATTATATAGTACCTTTCAAGGTATAGACCACAAAGTATTGTACAGAAGAAAACAAAAAATATTAAACATGAAATTGAAATAGTTCATTAAAAGCAAATGTTAAAAGATAAATTTGCCTTTTAATTTAAAGCTCAACAGAGTCCACAGACCTCAAACTTTGTTCCAAAGTGCTGAGAAGGCACTGTCACCTTTAGTTTTCACCCTCGTACGTGGCACAACCAGCAGGTCTTGGTCTGCAGTGGACATACAGATGTAAAAGTTTTGAGATATGTGCCGATGTTTGACAATTCAAAGCCTTATAGGTGAAAACCAAGACCTTGAAGTGTTCTCTGGAATGGATGGGGAGCCAATGGAGCTGGATGTGTAGCGACGTGTTATGAGAAAACTGGTGTGATTTGGTCAGATGTCTACCAGCAGCGTTCTGTACGGTCCAGTGATGCTTTGCTTAGGAAGGTGAAAAGTGAGTTGCAGTAATCCAATCTCTAAGAAACAAATGCGTGAAAAACAAATTCCAGTTCTGTTTGTGAGATAATACTACTTAGCTAAGCAATATTTTGTAAGTGTGAAAAACATGAGCGAACCCGAGACTAAACATGACTATCTAAAGTAAAACCAGCAACAAATTTTCCTCCAAGGTTCCTGATGAAAGACCTGGCACAAGAGACTAAATGAAGAAGACTTTTTATTATTAGTGTTTATTCATTAAGAGTACTGAATCCCCAATGATTTCCCCACTTTGTACCCTCCACTAAGATACTTTTAATGACAAAAATGCCCAACCATGAAAAGCAAAGAAACACGAAAGTCCTCTACTCATACTGAAACCAAATGGCCACATGTAGTTCTTCAAAAACCTTCCCATTTTGACCCAATCTTTGTTTATTAAATAAGGGCAGTGTGTACACTTGAGCTTGGAATTTAAATAATTTTGGAACCTAGTAAAGACCAGATTCTTTACATGTTATAACCTTAGAATCAACAGATGGTGTAATATCTTTTAATCATGGCTTTATGTGGTTGTAAAAGATATTTTCTGCAGCAATGTGAAAGCACTAGTTAATAAGACACCTCAATACGGTGTGTTCCGAAATATTTATAAATTATCTCTACCACTATATTAAATGGACAACCTTTCAGGAATACTTACAGTAGTGTGCAAGATTAACATTTTGTAGACCACTGTTGTAAATTCGCCAGAAAACACCACAGTGCCAAAGTTAGCCAAAGTTTTTTTTTTGTCCTTTTCTTTCTGCTCTCAGTGAAGGAGGACGCTTTTCTCTGTCTCCCGCACCCTCCCATATCTGCCCTGCCTTAGCTCTGTGTCGTGTCTTTCTTCTTGGAGCCTGTTTTTGCATATCTTCCAAAATTCTGAGTTATGGATTTGGTCAGCTGGTCTCTCAATGCAATTGATCAGATTTTCTCGACGAGAAGACAGGGTGAAGGGGAACCCTCTTGTCCAGACGGGACATTTTTCTCCGGATACACAAGAACGCCTGGCAGAAGTGGAGGATTGTGTGTCTGTCGATATTGTCAGTCGAGGATGTCGAAGATGTGTACACAATTGGATGTTTGATAACAGGATGTCTGCTTTTTGGAGTTGCCGGTTACCTTGCATATCGAGAAATTCAAAAAACGTCGGCAGCTGTTCTGGCCATTGTAAGGCTGCCTGGCATGTATGATGGGATCTGCAGAGCGATCAACACTCAGACTGAGATGTTACGTGAGCTGAATCGCAGACTGGATGTGATCCTTACACACGATCGCAGGCAGGTTGCGGTTCCTGGACTCAGGGGTGAAATGGGATAAATCTTGGGGAAAGTTGTTCGCGCCGATCTGGCGGAAACGACCTGGAATTTGGCTGTTTGGATTCGCTATTGAGAAGCACCAGCGAGACTCTCAAGGCTGATGGAAAATTAAGAGTCCTCCTAACCCAAATAATTGTTGTTTTTCTGAATCTGGCTCCCCTGCACGGCCTTGATGGCTGGCTATCTTCAACTTCTCCTGGAAGTTATGTAAACATGAGACTCTGCTCCCTCCCTTCCCTGAGGACATCTGTGGACCTGCCCAGAACTGTGTGGCCGGTTGATGAACATCATCAAGGACAATGGCCTCTGTGACTGTGCTTCACGGACTTACTTTGCACACACTCACATGCACACACACACATGCTCAAGATAAACATATGCACCCCCTCACACCGCCTTCACCGGATCCCCTGCATGATGTTGTTTCGTATATATGTTGGTTCTTTGTGCTGAGTTTTTTTTTTGCAATCTCAAACTGTATCCTGCTAAGGATAAAGTGTGAAATATTTTTTCTCTTTTCTCATCTACCTAAATGTGTGATTTCATTACTTTTCATAGATTTTCAGATTTCTCATAAGGATTACCAGCAAAAGCCAAATATTATTAGTATTTGAAAATTTGGACTAAAGCTGTTTTTACACCAATGACCAGAGAATTTTAGATTTCTTAAAAGGATTGTATTACAACTATATCATACCAGTGACAGCCAAACATTATTAGTATTTAAAAAGTTTGGACTAAAAATGTTTTATACCAGTGACCCAGCTTATTTGAATGATGGGACCACAACTGTCATAATGCTGGTTCAGACTCTGATACACACAACCACGAGAGGCAAAGAGAAAGTTCTGAAAACAATTTATTATCACACTGTTGAAGCTAGGATGAACAAGAACCAGGAGCTGAGTAAGCGGGTCAATTCCGGAGTTATCTGGACGGGCACAAAAAACGTTTAGCTGGGTCCAGACTCAGGGGGAAAAAAACAGAAGATCTTGCTGATAGTGATTAGTTTGATGGACTTACTGAGTGAGAGGCTGGATAAGGAGGTAGGGGGATAAAGTCCTTCCCCACAGCGTCTGTGGTTGGCAGGCAGTGAGCCAGCTGGTACCTGTGATCTCCAGTTAGAAAAAAACTGTCCTTTCTTCCGTGGGGAAAAGGCGAACGATGGAGGGTGAACGGGCAGGTGAATGTTCCCCTGAGTTGAGTCCGACGGTTCTTCTTGAGAGGATGGATTTGGAGGTAGTGAGCAGGGACCATGAGTCAGAGAGGCGTCATGTTTCTGAGTTTCCACTCTCCTTAAAAAAACCCGATTCAGGAATAAGCAGGCGCAGGTTACTCCATGAGAACCCCGACTGGGCATGATCTGTTGGACAGGGAAAGACAATGAAACGATTAGTTTCCTGGGAAAAACCAAACTGCATTAGAGCAGGGGTCCAACCTTTTACCACTGAGTGAACACAACGGGCTGACGCCTTCCCTAGGTCCTCCACTCCTTAAAAACCCAGCTGATTGCTGTCAGGATGAGGAACACCTGTGCAGAAGCACCTGCCCGTCACACACTAAAGGCAAAAAAAGAAAAAGCAAAAAGCACAGCAAGGCCCAGCACAGCACATAACCTGCACACAAACACTGTGGTGGTTGACAACAACTGCCTCATACCAGCGACCTCAAGGATTAATATTATCATTTTTCTTCTAGCACTGGATGAATTCCTTACCACAGAGGACTTAATGAGTTAATTACCTCTATTAGAAAGATTGGACTAGAACCAGCTCTTACCAGTAAACTCCAAAGGATTATTAGTGTCATTTGATTTGTTTTTCTGTGTTTGATTTACTGTATCATTGTGATGTTTTTCCTCGTGTGCAGCGCTTTGAGTGCCTTGTTGCTGAAAAGCGCTTTATAAATAAACTTGACTTGACTTGACTTGGTGTCTGCACACCACCCATGCCTGTTGATGCATATTCTACTCATTCTAAGGATTGTGTTGGAATCACTTTACAGCCATCTACTGGGCAATGCTATGTCCCAACTACACCTAATAACACTAACGTGAACAATACATTTTGCTATATGTAAATTAGCTATCACCACTTAAATGAACATCTACTTTAAATGAAAAACACAAATAAATTCTGTTTTACAAATAATTAAATTCAGCAACTAAATGATTAGGTTGACATATTTTTGAATAGAAACTGCAGCTATAGTGAAAAACAATACCCAATATGAAAACGGCAACATAATCCCCCACAAAAAACAAAATTTGAAGAAACCTCCACTTTGACTGTGCCAAGTCTGTCCAAGATATAACAATGAAAAACGTTTTTAAATGTTTTGTAGAGGACAGTAGAGCAACAAGTCCCTTTTAGCAAAGACTGGTCGACCAAAAGCAGAATATCCCACCATGGTTTAAGTTACTATCTTGTTGGTTAATAAAAAATATTTTAGGCCTAAAACACTTGCCAAGAGAAGGAGATGCACAGATTTAAAACCATCTTTCGATTTTCTGAACATGTTTCAGTGGAGTTTTATTCCACTTTAAAATATAGCTGTCAGATAACTGCAATATAAGCCAAATGACATATTTTTCTATTAAAATACAGCACAGTTGAAGCAGAAAATTGTAGACAAAGAAGTACTTGTCCCCTGAGATTGTTGCTTTCATTCACAGTCTTACATAACCTCAGCACTGTGTCAGCTGGTTCACTGGGATGGTAGGAGGCGATGGAGCAGAAGCAGGTCACTAATTAATCATCAGAGCTGTAATTGGTCAGCTGCCCAGATCCCCTGTATGACAGTATCTGTAAACCTTACCTAGAAAGGACCTCTGCAGTACTTCTACTGCAGTACAGCATATTTGTTTAAATTCATTAATGTCCTTTTGGGTTTCACGTAACAGTTGAAACGTGAAACATGTTTTTCATCATGACTGAGCCTGTTTAACATACTGTGCAGAAATAACTTGGTTTTGATCAGTTTTATATTTCTAGCATGATTTTTAAATCAACACTTTTTGACTCACACTTTCACAGAAAGAAAATTTGTTCACATCTTGCCACTTTACAACTTCAAACATAAGCATATTTTACTGGGATTTTAGACCAACACAAAGTGCTCAGTGAGGTAGAAAGAAAACTATACATGGATTAGAATTTTCTTCTGAAAGAGATCCAGAGAACCACAGAGATTCACATCTCAGGAGCGAGAATCTGTTCAACAGCTGGCCAAGCACTCCACAAATCTGGCATCGGGTGCCTACACTTTTCACCGTGTATCATTTTCATATTTTCATAGCAACAAGAAAGTCATTGGTCATTAATTTTGTCAGGAGCTTTTCTATGTGGTTTTTGCATGTGTAGGTTCTCTCTTGGTACTCTGACTTCCTCCCACAGTTTAAAGCCATGTATGTTAGGTTCATAGGCCACCCAAAGCTACTTTAGTTCATGAATTTGCACAAGTCGTTGTCTGCCAACATTACTTTAATTGCAAATTATATTACATACAAGTATGGGAAGAAACTCTCTGTTGCCCTGTGATGGCTTGCGACAGGTCCAGGGAGTACCCTGCCTTTCACCCATTTACTGCAGGAGAAAGGCACCAGCCCCCTGTGACCCTGGTATAGAAATTAGATGAATTATGCACAACTTTGTTTTGGTGTAACACATAAAAGCCCAATAAACTACATGACAGGGGAAAAAGTTCAAGCTGTATAAACACTT
Organism: Crenichthys baileyi; assembly: GCA_036173005.1. Classification (NCBI taxonomy): domain Eukaryota; kingdom Metazoa; phylum Chordata; class Actinopteri; order Cyprinodontiformes; family Goodeidae; genus Crenichthys; species Crenichthys baileyi. Next base: position 530,721 of record JAHHUM010002906.1, read on the forward strand.
CTACAAGGCCTCGTAAAACTGACTTATATTGTGTTTTAAACATGTTCATAAAGTCTGTTGGACATTAGAGAGAAAAGAGTTTGACAGAAAACAAACAATTCATAGTTCAATAAATTGTTATGTTTCAGCAATACTCAAATGTCATAAATGCATCCTTGTGGGTATGGGAAGAAACTTGTGCCATCAGAAACTGAATTTGAATTGCTCTGACTGAATTTGTATTTGTGTAATTTGAAATTAAATACATTGGTTTGAAAATGAATTTCACTAAACTGAAACTGAATTTTATGGTTTGAAACTGAATTCGCTTGCTTTGAAAATTGCTTTGAAATGTATTTCGTTGTATTAAAAATTCATTTTGACTACTTTCACTTTCAGGTCTGTAATTCCAAAATTCAGTTTTTTTGTGTCCCACATCCGGGTCCTTGAGGATAGCCACAGATTAATCAAACACAGATTCACCGATTTACGTTTCACATCAGGTTAAACTTCTTTTACGGCATGTTGAGCTGGAGCAGTGCAGCATACATGAGCTTGGCGGATGTCAATCACCAAGTCAAATGAGCGTCTATAAGAAGCGTCATGTAAACAAATGATGGTCAAACAGTAACACTTATGCTACCTGTAGCTATTAGCTAAACATGCCAGATTAGCATAGTGTGCCGCCGGTGTTACGTCAGTCTGCGTTTCTCTTGCCCTTACCTCAGCCTTATGTTGCCTAGTAACCGTGTAAGCGTGAAGCGCAGATCTGTGAAGCCGAACAAATGGAGCTTGAAGGTTAATAACGCTGTCTCTACTGTAAATAACTGCATGGTTTTTATTTACCCTTTTACATATTGCTGATGGCCTATAATACTGTTTTGTTTTAAAATGTTATTGTTTTATGATCTTGTTCATTATTCAGCCATTTAAAATGTTGAAAATATTTTTTGTGTTCATAGATATAAAAATCTAACACTAGATAAAATACATTGATGACAAATACCATTTGTTTAATTTATTTGTAAAGATTTCAACAACTTAAACACTAACATATTAACTTTAGGAACAAAGTTTAATTAGTTTATTTGCAGAGCATAATGATAATAACTTTTATTATTATTATAATAAATAAACCAAACATTAATATTAGATTTCATCTGACTGAATTATATCTGTTTAACTTCCACCCATTGGGGAAACCCAATGGGATTTTGAAAACAATGTGCCAGGAGCCAGCTGTTCTCTCGGGGTTTAGTGCACCTCAACCACCCGGTCAGCTGACAGCTGGCGAGGCGAGCCGGCTGCTGGGGCAGCGGATGAACACATCGTCGCATTGGTGCAATTAAGCGATAGCTTGATAAATTGATCAGATATTTTAGATTTACACAACTACATTCTCGTCTAAAAACATTGTAAAAGTTCAGTTGTTTCACAGAATGCGCAATATATCCAATTTTATTCACAGCTTTTCTGTCCTCCGGCCTTTGCTACTTCCGTTTGAACAATCTACTTCGACCCGCAATGAATCATGGGATAGAGTGGGACACGGAGGATACACCGGACCCATCCTTCAAATCTGGGGATAAGATTTGTTAGAACCTTGGAGATTGGACAGCATTCGTCGCCTCATCCAGGACGTTATCGGCCTAGAAATGCATCCTTCAAAGGATGCAGTCCTGAATTTGGACACAGAGATTGTTAATGACATCCGTGAATCAGTAAATCTGTGTTTGATTAATCTTTGGCTTCAAGAACCCGGATGTGTGACACAAAAAACTGAATTTTGCAACTGGAATTGAATTTCAGACCTGAAAGCGAAAGTAATCAAATTGAATTTCAATACATTTCAAAGCAATTTTCAAAGCAAACAAATTCAGTTTTAAACCATTATATTCAGTTTCAGTTCAGTGAAATTCATTTTTAAACCAATGCATTTAATTTCAAATTACACAAATACAGATTCAGTCTGAGCAATTCAAATTCAGTTTCTGATGGCACAAGTTTCTTCCCATACCCACAAGGATGCATTTATGACATTTGAGTATTGCTGAAACATAATTTATTGAACTATGAATTGTTTGTTGTTTTCTGTCTAACTCTTTTCTCTCTAATGTCCAACAGACTTTATGAACATGTTTAAAACACAATATAAGTTAGTTTTACGAGGCCTTGTAGAAGTGTTTATACAGCTTGAACTTTTTCCCATTTCATGTAGTTTATTGGGCTTTTATGTGTTACACCAAAACAAAGTTGTGCATAATTTATCTAATTTCTATACCAGGGTCACAGGGGGCTGGTGCCTTTCTCCTGCAGTAAATGGGTGAAAGGCAGGGTACTCCCTGGACCTGTCGCAAGCCACCACAGGGCAACAGAGAGTTTCTTCCCATACTTGTATGTAATATAATTTGCCATTAAAGTAATGTTGGCAATGACTTGAATTAAATGTGAGAGAACTGCAAAAGTATTAGTGTCAGAGATTTTTCTGGATTTTCATCCTGAAATGTCCTGCTGTTGAATAACAACGATGGTTATAACAGTCACCAGGGTCTTACCAAACCTCTCACCAGAGCAGAGAAACATATAGCTGGACATTGCAGCATGATCAAAATCCATAAACATGAACATATTAACATCTCAAAGCCAGCCAAAACAAATGCCACCAAATTATGTTTGGTTCCAAAGGTGTGTGCAGAGCCAGTAGGTGGCAAGGCATGACTGTAAACAAAAATGGGCCTTTTTTAGGTTGACACCCGTTGTTTTGCCATGTGTAAAACAGAAAAAGAAATGATAATTAATTGTTTTGTCTATATGTCTTCAGCTAATCCCCCAGTTCTTCTTTATCTGCCTGGGAATGGGTGGTGCATCCTTATATCTGATCCGGCTGGCCAGAGGACCACATGTCACGTAAGCCTCTTGAACTTTTGCAGTGGTGTTGGAAGAAAAACAGCATAATTAGATAGAATCATCCCTTGTTCTATCTGCAGTGCTTTGTAAAAATATTAATTCCTCCTAAGTAACCAACACAAAGTTGTGCATAATTGTGAAGTAGAAGGAAAACAATACATGGTATACAAAATTTTTAACCGATAAAATAGGTTAGGTATCATCAGAATGATAGGAAAGTCAAGTCTAGCTTAAGGTTCTCATTTGGATGTTTTTTTTACTTTGACTGGGCCATTCCAACACCTGAATTTGCTTTGACCTAAATCATTCCATCGTAGGTCTGTCTGTATGTTTAGCGTTGCTCTCCTGCTGGCAGATGAACCTCTGTCCCAATCTCACGTCTTTTGCAGCCTCTAACAGGTTTTCTCACAGGATGTCGCTCCATCCATCTTCCCACCAACTCTGACCCCAACACTTTCTTTCACTAAGTGGATGGTGTGTTTAGGGTGATGTGCAGTGTTAGCTTTCCCCTACACGTAGCATTTTACATGCAGGCCAAAAAGTTATACTTTGGTCTCATTTGACTAGAGCACATTATATCACATGTTTGCTGTGTCGCTGACAAAGCTTGTGGCAAACTTTGAACAGAACTTCTTCTATTTCTTGTCAGCTAAGGCTAAATTCCTGACACTCTTCCATTAAGGTAATATTTGTGGACTGTATGACTAATAGCTTTCCTGTTGACAGATTATTCCACTTAAGCTTTAGGTCCTTGCAGCTCCTTTATTATTACCAACTTATCAGCTATCAACATTTCTGTTTTCCAAGTAAAATCCATTAATTTCGACCAACTCTATCAGTTTTAGTATGATCCTGCAAATGCAGCTCTGGTATTATCTCAAAATAACATGTGGGAAGGATATCTTTTAGGAGGAGAATAGTTTCATTCATTTTCTTGCCTATGTCCCACTTGATCCAGATCTCACTAGATTTCCTTTCATCTTGCTGGTATTTAAACTCTTCAACTGTTCATTCAGAAACCTCTAAAAACTGTAAATGCAGCTAAGAGCATTTAGCAAGCACTTGGTCCAGTGTCTGGTCTTGGCAGGTCTTTTATCATGTCTTTGCAACACAGTTTTTTTTTTTATTAAAATGTATTTAAAGATTCTGTAAGATAAATTCCATTATTTTTTATGGTTTCTTTAAAAAGGAATGGTGATGAGAGAAGAATTATATTTTCACAAAAACATGCAATTCTTTGTGTTTACGTAGCTGGAACAAGACCGATAATCCTGAACCATGGAATAATCTCGACCCCACATACCAGTACAAGGTAATCCAAATCACACACAAGCTACTACCATTCTGTGCACACAAGCTGCATGGTAAATATTACTTTGCAGCACCAAGCTTCTATTGCATTTAATATTCTTCTACTTCTTCTGCAGTTTGTGGCCATCAACACAGACTACAAAAACCTGAAGAAGGAGGGTCCTGACTTTTGAACCTCACAGCCCAGGGTCAAAAATTGATTTCTGGACTCAGATTTCTTTTTCTCTTTTCTGACATTAGCACTGCAGGTTTGGGTGAACTCCAAATGAAGACGTGTAGATGTGTAGTTTTGAATAGCAGCAGATTGCCTGCTAAACATGACAAGAAACCACCAAATATGTTTACTTAAAAATACAGCGTGTGACCATTAGTTTAGAAGGGGATGCAACACACATGTACTTCTGCTTATGTATGTCCCATGTCACAATAACACTTTATGGGGTTGTTTTTCAAGTCATACTTGCTCCTACGTTTAATTATTTCATTAGGACAACTGTTGCTTTCAGAACATAGCCTTGTTTTAGAAATATATTTTTTTTCCACCATAATTTTCACTACAAAAAATACAAATACAAACAAATAAAAAATTTCCAGATATTCCTCATAATTGTAAATAGCATGTAAAATATGCTAAGCAGCAAAACCACCAAGACAGCTGTTATAAAACAACCCTGCATCATTTAAAACTTTAGATTTTTTCCAAATATTTCCTGCAGCAGCTTTTATTATACCAGCTTTTCATAGAACAATGCAGTCCTGCTCTGTAACATCACATCAAAGGTCCAGTCATTGTAAGCAAACTGCTTTTATTTCATAATTGACACGACTGTACGTTTAGCTGCCACTGAATTTAACATTTATCGTGTCGGTAATGAAAACAACAGGTGCATTAACTACATTGTATTCTTTCAATAAATAAACAGCTGATTTATGTTTGCAGAAGTGTTATTTTGTCATGAAAATGTACAGATAATGGAGAGGTGATTTTTATTTTGCACCTGCATGGAAGTGGGTTAGAAAAGGATCTTTTTCCACATGCTCAGCAGCTCTGATGGAGATGAGCCATCTGTTGGCAGCACAGCTGTCACTTTGCAGGTGTAATGACGCTTATTCAGTGGAACCACGTTTACACTGCAGCTGTGTGTGTGAGAGACGTGTGACAGCAGCCCAGTGTCTTTGATCAGTGAGAACAGTGACAGGATTTTAAACAGTCCCCCCTGCGTGGCACTGCAAGCACAATATTGTGAAAGTAACCTAAGCGCACACGCGTGCACATACACACACACACACACATATGAACATGCACACACGAATAATAATGATTATAACAAATCCTTGTTGAAGGCACAAATTGTTAATAAAAGTGTCATCATTCAGTGTTTTTGTACTTTCTAATACCAGAGCAAACTGAATGTAAGGAAAGATTATTATATTAGCTAATCTATTTTTTAAATTAAACCTCACAAATCAGTTCGATCACTTTTTAAACTCACCTTTCACTCCCAAATTGTTAAATATGTAATTTCAAATCATCACAAGGCGCTAAGCCAAACACATTAGGTCTCTGGACCTGTGGTTCTAAACGCGCTGTTTCTCAGCTTTAGTGGATGTAGGAATCTGTGCACAAACTCCGTTAGACCCGAGCTCACGGTCATTCTACCAAAGAGGTACTGTGGTTTTAAAGAATTCAGGACCGAAATGTAAACAGTACCAAAAAGTGATCATTATGAATGCAGTGGATCCTGGTCTTTTCTCTAGTGCATGAAGGTGAAGCAAATGAAAGTATGCTGGAACTTTAAGGATTAGAATGTTAACAAAAAACAAAAATGTGCAGCTGGATAAAAACAATTACACAATAAAATTTTAATCAATTGGATCAGACTTGATAAAAGTGACTGGGCTCCTTTAATATTTTGGTTCTGCGTCTCTATTTGTCTGACACCGCATTTAGCTCACAACCCAACCAGAGGAATTTAGCAAATGATGCTTTTTAGCAGTTCAAGGCTGTCTACAAATATTTAAACCCTATTGTTTATGTTTCAAAGAAGATGCAGTTCCAAGACAAACCTGTATCCAGTTTAACACTGTACAGGTGATAACTGATCATGGATCTATTAAGGTTTATAATGAAAGGTTAATTAGCACTAAACTAGCAGATTAAGATCATTTCACGTTAAGAAAACTTTTACATGTATTCAGATTCATCTAAAGGAACATTTTATCAGGGCTGTTTGAGGGTCGTAAACATGTTCTGACAGACTCAGATACAAAATCTATGGAATTAAAGATTATTTTAGCTCAATGTAATGTCATGATGAAGGTCTTCTGTACAGACCTGGCAAGACTGGGATGTGTGTGCATGAAAGCCAGATTACTGAGGTTCCATATTGCTACACCAAAACAGAACTAAATGAAACAGGACATTGGGCAGAACAGGACAGGATGTCAAGTCCCCAAAATAATTATAAGTTAGTGCAGAAAATGGTAAGATCTGTGAGCTTTTAATGTTACAGAAATGATTTTATGTCTTCCTCTGTTTCTATGACATTGTTTCTCCAAGACAAACCCTGCAGCAGTGAACAGTGATCAACTACGGAAGTAAACAAACACAAGCAATTTAATGAAGTAGATATGTTGGCTAGAAGACATGCAGCAAGACCAAGTTCAAGGATAAAAAAAGATCCATTTGTTTCAGGTAATACAGCATCATTCTTTACCAACAGCATGAATTTATCCATGCAGGGCACCATTCTTACTATTCTAAAGAACAATGGCAACTATGGTCTCTCATTTCTGGCGGTACCTGATTGCTGATAATCACCTATTTTACTGCAATCTCCTCAGTAACAGCAACACTGAAATTACTAAATTCACTCATCACACTAAACATTTGCAAAATGCCTATCTGCAAATATCAAAAGGAAAATAAATATTCAGATTAGTCTTTACCTTAACCCTGAAACAATGCATCATTGGGGTTCAAAGGGCAAATATCACCATTTGAGCCATAAAACCTGAAAGTATGAAACATAATTGGCTTTTTCACTATAATCGTACACTTCAACAACAACAACGCTTCTTTCAAAGAATAGGTAGTAAGTATTGATAATGAAGGGTCAATTGATTACAGGGCCTTTTTAACAGTAATGAGTCTAATAGATGTGTTGCTGCTTTTCTGCAGCAGAGATTCATCAACTTAAAAAGAGCAGACTTCTCTTTACCCACCAAAATCAGTGCCATGTGTTTGAAACACCCTCTGGCATAAGACAAGGAATCAAGTCCTTTGCAGAGTTTTATCAAGGGAAAGAACAGCACGAGGCTGAGAGACGAAGGATGGCTTATAGTTCATGCACCAGACATGACAGAAGTCTTGTGAGGGACTACAACAGCCAGACCGTCCAGACAGCTGCTTTCATCAGCGTTGACGAAGTGTGAAGTTTCTTGGGTAACCAGAAGTACTGCTTAGCTGTTTAGTAAGAATAAACACCACTATCTTTAACAGTAAATTCCTTGTTATGCTCTAAAAATAACTTTAAACTCTTGAGTGCATTTAGCTCTTTGTGTTCTTGCACAACATGGTCAGCACCACATGCAAAAACACTGCTAAAATAAAAGAAACCAAACATAAAAATACTAATCAATATTTTCCCCTTCAGTTCAGTCCAGCACCTCTGTGGCATTCTTAAGGCTTCCACCTAATCAACCATAGCAGAGCCTGCTCATTGGGCAGGTTCTGTTACGACTTGCATTATGTGGGACCCCAGAATGCAGACGAGTAGGCAGCATGACGGTAAGTAAAACGGTTTAATAACAAAAAAACTCACTCTCAGAAGAGGCAGGAACAAAACGGAAGCAGGCCAGCTAGACAGGCATTGCATGGTCCACAAAACAAGACATGAGCTGAGAACAAGACATGATTTGAGAAATGTTTCCGCGCTGAACAACTGAACAGGAGTGAATATAATGAGAGTAAACCAGGTAGAGCTAGGAGACAGATTAGTTTGGAGCAGGTGAACCAGATAAAGATAATTAACAGACAGAACAGAACGTGGCTGGAGTAAGAACAGAGACTCTTGAATACAAACAAAAACTAAAGCATGACCAGAACCAAAAACCAAACTTGACAAAACATGAACAAGACTAAAACATAACCAGAAAAATAATAAACAGAAGCATGATTCAAAAACTGTGAGAGAAATATAAGAAAGACCCAGAAACCAAAAACCAAACAACCCCAAATCATAACAGGTTCAAACTGGTCCATGCCATTACTTCACAGACACTACTAGTCATGCCTTCCTCTTTTTTCATTAGACAAATCTCCAATGGAGGCTTTATCATGAGCTCTAATTTAAGCTACAGATTTCACTATCACTGTTTTCTTCCATTGGGGCGTAGTGGCCCAGTGTTACTGTATGTCAGTGATGCCTGAGATAGTTTTCCATACCTGATGTACTCACTCTTCAGCAAATTTCAGCTGCTTGCCCAGCTACTTGTCTGTTTTTTTTTTTTTTTATGTGTTTCTAGATGTCTGAATTTTCAAATGAATATAGAGTTCAGTGAAAAGGGTTTCTTCTATATTTGATTTTTATTATACCTAAATGTTTCAGATGAAACACATTTTATTATGAGACAAAGATAACATGAATAAATGTAGATTCAAATGATATCATTTAATAAAGGGATGGGGGGGAAATCCCTTTTCAAAACAAGCGGGCCCTATGTGAAAATGTTTTTGTTACTAAAACTATTAACTGGCTGTGCTTCCACTGGCAGGAGCAGCTGCCGTCAAGCAATTGTGATAACTGGCAATAGGCCTTTTACATCTCTGTAGAACAATTTTGGCAAAACTGTTTTAATCAGCCACATTGAATGGTTTTTGAAATGAATAGCATATTTAAGGGTGCATCACACCAGCTCAGGTGGATTTAGTCCAGACTTTGACTAGGTCACTCCAAAGTCTTAATTTTGTTCAGTTATTTTTAACTATTCAGAGGTGGATTTGTCATGATTCTCCTGTGTTAGGAGTTTGTGTTTTGAGTTTCTTGTCAGTTTCTTTGCACTTCCTTGTTCAGTTGATGTTTCTAGTTATTCTTAAAAGATTAGATTCAGATCAGTGTTTTGATTTTTCTGTGTTCCCACTCTGCGCTAATTAGCCTCCCCCCTTTAGTTGCTCTGCATTCCTCCTGCCACCAGATGCTCCACATTTTTCCTCATTAACCCTTGTAGTTCATTGGTAAATTTTTCACCCTGCCTCTGTATTTAAACTCTGCTTTTTATTACTCGCCACTGAATCCTACTGTTTATCACACCCAGTTTGTCCATGACTGTTTGTCATGCCCTTTGTGGTGTACCTGCTCCATGTTTGTGACTCTGCCAATGTGTTCAGCCATCTCCTGGAAGTTTACCTGTGCAGTAGTGTCATTATTAAATACCTTTACTTACCTTGCAACTTTGATGCTGCTGCTTGCATGTTGGTCCTGCTAAACACCTCCGTCATATGACAGGACTGGCTGGTGGCCTTTTATATTTTTACAAAGGGCCGGGTTGGATTGGATAGCTTTTTTTCTTAAAGAATGAAATCGTCACTTAAAAAGAGCCTTTTCTATTTACTCATGTTTTCTTCGTCTCATAATAAAGTTAGTTTGGTGATCCAAAATATTCAAGTCTGCCAAGAAAGCAAAAACATAATACATTTATATTTTGCGAAATAATTTTACACAGTGCTGAAAAAGTACTCTAGGTTGCCTCAGTTGGCACATTACTTATAGCTAAAAGGGAAATGAAAACCAAAAACGGTTATAGTAACGGGTATGGTATTAAAGCATTTTTCTAGTGCTATACCCACCAGCTCTGTAAGCCAAATAAATTAAGCCAAACAGTTTTTCACATCACTGGAAAAACTGTTTCAATAATAGAAAGTCTAATAGCTTGTAGCGGGGGAATGGAGGGTTTTACCAACTTCAAAAAGGAATTTTAAATGCATTTAAAAGCTCACAAAGACAAGTTGTTAGGTCATGAGAAAAATTCAGCGAGGCGAGGCAGGTCATGGTTTATTTGTGCTGTGATGCTGCTTGTGTGACTGTCAGAGCGGTTTTGAGGTTTTCTGACGAAACAGCTGAGAACTCGACCCGACCTCTCTGACCTTCAGTTCAGCCATTTTTTTCTCTGTAGAGGATACACATTCCTGTGTCAGTAACAGAGGCAACAGGCCTCAGCTGGAAAAACTGGAAAACAAAGCAAAAAAGCAAGTTGGAGACATCTGACTCAGAACAAAAATCCATTCAGCCTTTTGTTTCAGTGCTCAAATATGTAGCATCGGAAGTCCATGTTTTAAGCTAATTTTGTGCCTCTTTGTCAGGCTCATTGAACATAAATGTGAAAGTTCTTTTAGAATCATAAATAAACACATAAAAAAATAAAACTTTTCGTTATATCAAAAAAAGGGGGTGAAATTAGAACATCTTTTTACGTTTCAGAGAGAATGAAGATCTGACAGCAGTGCTCTGAGGAACAGTGGGAGACGAAATGTTTAAATAAACACAAATGCAGCTTCTGAAGGTTTAATGAGGACAATGAAGGACTCTGATGTTGCATGGGATTCTCATCTTCTCATGTTTTTAACAGTCTGTCTGTTTATTCTACTACTGATTGACAGTGACGAGAGTATGACTGGAAGAATTACATAAAACAAGAATCAGTGTTCTTCGTTACATAAGTCTTTGGATTGTTTCTGCTAATAACAAACCATTTGAGTTCAGATATTTTTCCTATTCTAATTTTTCTATAATTAGTAGGCTCATAAAATCAGAATTTTGGCATTTTTTGATGAAAGAACCCAGAAATGAACAAACTGAAACTCAAGGTTATTTTAAATAAAACAACCAAATTATTTAATTTACCGTAAGAAGTTTGGGCAACAACTTTCTGCTGCTGTCATTCCTTTGCCTAGGGCTGTTTTGAGTTTGAAAGTGTGTTTAGCTAATCAACGGATTTAGCTTTCCAAAAGACTCTGAGTGGAGTTTAGGTGAAGCCTCGTTGTAGTGAATTTGTGCTTTCTATCCTGCTGTTTTATTTTGGCTTTGTTGTGTGACTTTGGTCTTTGTTGTGTTTGGTGCTTGGTGCTTTGGTGCTTGGTGTTTGGTGCAGTAGTATAGTTAGCTCTAAAGTCTTTGCTCTTCTCATCGCAATATGCAACAGAGCCATCCCACAGCATGATGCAACCTCCACCATGTTTTACCATGTTACTAAGTTTCATCTTAGTTCCAAATTGATCCTGGTTTTATTGACAACACCACAGTTATGACAAAACAAATCTGGCATTTGGGGAAATTAAATTTTTTTTTCTTCTAGATTTCAAGCTTTTCTCATTTCCAGTGTATTCATAGCTCACAACTATGATAAACAAACTAAATCTTTGCTGCACTAGTTTGATATAGATTTTTCTAATTACTTTATCTGGTAAAATTTGTTTCTTTAGACTTGTTTCTGAATATGTTTTGTTAAATCTGTACTGGAAATTTATGGCTGCCTATCAGAGTGAACGAAGACAAACTGAACAAAATGGGTGTTTAAAGAGCAGAGACAATGGTGATAAAACTTTTAATCTATGACTCCAACTCTCCTGACACATTTCTCTCCATGTTGAGAAATCATTCTCTTTTTTCCATAGTCTTTGAACACCAAGAGGAAATGACTGCAGGAAATACCAGCTGCTTCATACAGCTCAAAGTTTGCCAGCAACAGAAGCTCCTCCCTTCTTAAATTACTAAAACAAAACAATTATCCTCATAGCTGACCTAGAAATCCACATTTACCCTTGTTTAGATTTCTATTGCAATTACTTCAGAAGTCACTTACAGAAATAATTTGACTGCAATTTGACTTGAATTACTATTTTACTCACAACATTAAACCTGTCAAAAACAATAAAAAAGCTGCTGGATTCCTCACAAAAAAAGACCTCAAAGTCATTATCTGCTTTGCTTAACAGATAATGCCTCTCTCAATACATTTATGCCATAGACTATTATGAAAAGTACCTATTGCGTACAATGATAAAAAGACAGTACAGAAGTTAGTTCCTTTCTCTTGTTTCCATCAAATCTAATATCTCTAAAAGCAGTGCACATACTGCTCCAAACAATTCTTATTTTGGAAACTCCTTTATAATATATATTTCTCATTTAATTTGGTTTGCATTATATCTTAACAGTTAATTACACAGTTCAAAACACAGCATTGTTGTGCCAACTCAGTTTCTTGTTTTATTAATTTGTGACTTTTATCAACAGTTATACTGAGATGTTTTTTTCACAGTTGTACACCAATATTCAATATATGATTTTATACACCAGCCATTGCGTACGGAGGCCTCAGATGAAACTCTTTCATTGAAAAAGAGGCATTTGTTTACATTTTCAGTTACATCATGATAAGCAGAAATCTGACCAATGATGCATCATGACATAAAAAAGTCTACATTTCTATATTACAGTTCTACAGGGTATTGACATCAGGTGGTGTCGCTCACTTTCTGTCACTTCTAGTGATCTGGAAATCCTGGCATGGGGAAGGGTCTGGCAAATAGCTCCACCCGATGGCGGAGCTCTGCAATGAGCTTCACTGTGTCCGGGTCCTTCAGCAGGAAAGACTTGAAGCTGGCTAAGTTTCCTAATGGAAATAAGAGAGTTCAAAAACCTTAACATGTCTGATGCGAAAATCAGCAGGAAACTCTGTACAATATGTCAACATGTTGCTTCCTCTTTAAATACACATTTAGAACAGCTCAAGATAAAACAATTTTCTTCTGTAATTTAATTTGAGAAGTAAAACTCATTCGTAACAATAATCCTTGACACTCAGAGAGATATACTTCAACCACTTATTTCTCTTCTGATGAGTATGGCTTACAGGTACTGAAAACTTAAAATTCAGTTCCTTAAATAATTTGACAATAACATTAGACCAAAAAAATACATTTCAATACATACATTTTATGTTAGGACCTACATAATCATCCGGAAGACTGCTGAATTGACAGCAGGGCTGTATCGATGGATATTAATGGAAGGTTTAGTGGAAGGAAAAAGTGTGGCGGGACGTAACACCTTCCCCCACATCCAAATTACCAAAAGCTGGTTCAATTGTGTTACTGTGCTTGACTGGCCAACACGTTATCCTGACCTGAACCCAACAGAGAATATATGAAGTATTGTCAAATTGAAGGGGAGACACCAAACCCAACAATTTAGATGACCTGAAGGATGCTATTAAAGTAAACTGGGCTTCTTCAGCAGCACGAGAGGCAGATCACTTCCATGCCACGCTGCACTGATGCAGTAGGTCCTGCAGGAACCCCAACCAAGTACTGAGTGCACATATTGTACAGTACATGGACACTTTCCAGTACATTTCTGTAATCACAGTGCTTTTTTGTTACTCGTAAAATTTTCTAATATTGATATACTGAATATATTTGTTTTTATTAGCTGTAAGACATAATCTTCAAAATCAGCAGAAAAAAATGTTGAAATATATCAGCATGTCATGAATATGTATAAAATATGTGTTCAGTGTTTGACTCAATCCAAATTTGATGATTTTTTTATTCACAACACATCACCTTCCCTGTCCGGTTAGGTTTCTAAGAAAAAACAACAAAACTATCTCACCAGTTTTCTTCTTCACACTTAGAGCGATCTGAATGCCTTCATCAAAGAAGTCCACAACCTTTTCAAAGTCTGACTCTTTAAACTGTCGAGAGGTCAGAGCTGGAGCTCCTTTACCAAAATATTAAGAAAAGTAAGTAAAAACAAACAAAAAAAGGAAACATAAACAACAGAACCCAATAAGTGATTAAATAAATGTATCCAGACTTTTATGTTAAAAGAATAGGCAAGTTGGCAGTTCTGTGAAAATAGGGCTTTACATTAACAGGAAATAGATTTTCATCACCCTCTCAATTAACATTTAAAATCATCAACTTGTTTACCGAGCCGGAGTCCTCCTGGAGTGAGGGCACTTTTGTCTCCAGGACAGGTGTTCTTGTTGGCTGTGATGGACACCAGCTCTAGGACCCTCTCTGCCCTAGCTCCATCTATCCCACGAGGTCGAAGGTCAACCAAGACCAGGTGGTTATCCGTTCCACCTGTGAGGAGGACGAGGAGGAGGAAGAAAGAGATGAGGAGGAGAAGGAGGGAGGTTAAGTGTAAGTTAAAGCTTTATTAATTTGAATTTGAGAATTTCTCTGACAGTTTCTTTCCACCCCAGCCTAACCTTTTTGCTGACACTAGAAAAGTTAACTACCTTTTTAAAATTCCCCTCAGTTTTGTTTCTTATCCATTCAACAGTAGTGAAGTGAAAGCTAACGTTTTAAAACAGGAGGCAAATTAGTCTGCAGTGAATGAAAAAAGGTGATTGCATCAAGTACCTACGAAGTGCTTGTGCTATAATATTAGAGGTGTGGAATCCAGTTTCATGCTGTAATTTACAATTCCAGACAGAAACCTTTTATGTATCTGTTATTGTGAATAAAATGTGCACCTGACACCAGGGTGTAGTCTTTCCTCAGCAGAGCGCCGGCCATGGCTTTGGCATTTAGAAGAACCTGAGTGATGTACTGTTTGAACATGGGAGTGGAAGCCTGCAGAGACATGAAATTATGCTGTGTGAAAGAGGAACACCGCATCAGAATACTGCACGACTTCAATGTTTTATGCATGAGCTTCTGAAATTAAACTGGTTCTTCAGTTTGTTTTCCCTGAGAATTTTCTCTCTTATTACATTAGTTACTGGATACGACTGAATATCAGTGACTAAAACAATCATCTGGACCTGTCTGAGGGCCACAGCCACTCCAGCTATGGCGTGATTGTGCGGTCCTCCTTGAAGTGACGGGAACACAGCAAAGTTCACCCTGTCCTGGAGGTCGTAGAGCACCTCCCGACCTTTGGCATCCACGGACCGCACACCTTTCCGGAAGAAGATTAGACCAGCCCTGCAGAGCGGAAAGAGGAAACCGGCTGACTGCTTCTCTTGATTTGTCATAGTGAACGCCGTATGAAAGCTGTATTGAATGCAAATTTAGCAGATCACACCTCGCTCCTCTCAGGGACTTATGTGTAGTGGATGTGACCAGGTCAGCATGTTGAAAGGGAGAAGGAACAGCTCCAGCTGCCACCAGACCACTGATATGAGCCATATCAGCCAGCAGGTAGGCGTTTAGCTCCTCACACAGCTGAAACACACACAGACGATCCCTACTGTGATCCCTCATTCATCATGGAAGCTCCTACACAAATTTTAGTAGAAAATTATAGAACTGGACAGGACCATTTTCATGCGAGCATAGTCAACGAGGCGAGCATAGGCGCTGGTTCCTGCAATGATGAGTTTGGGTCTGAAGAGGCGGGCTGTCTTCTCCAGCTGGTCATAATCAATCAGACCCGTTTGGGGCTAAGATTATATAACACAAGTCAAGAAAAATAACTTGTTACCAGCAATCCTTTTCAGATTTACTTTCAGAGGTTCACCAACTACTCACATTCAGCTTGTAAGGCATGGATTCAAAGTAGATGGAGGTGGCTGAGATCCTCTTGTTGTCCGTCATGTAGCCGTGGGTCAAGCTGAAATGTGGTGGAATAAATTTACAACACAGAGTATCCCTCTTAGGTTGAGCTGAGTTCTTTTCCAGTTGTTTTCTCACCAGTCTGAATCTTAATATATCCTCAGAATAGCGAAATATGCTGTAAAACTAGAACCTCTTTTTAATTTGCTGCTTTGGTATCCTTTTATTTTCTTCACTAAGAATTCTGCATTTGTTAAAAAGTGCGCCTTCATATTTTCAACTGTTAGCTATACTTTTACTGTTTACATTTTTAAATTTGCACATATCACATCAAAAGGATTGACATTTAATACAATATTTAATGTCAACCAAACGTGACATAAATGACAAATGTTATTTCCAGTATCTTGAAAAAGTATTAAATGTATTTTATTGGAATTCTGTGTAATAAACTAACACAAAGTAGCTATTAACTGTAAAATGGAAGTGGTTGATTATATCCTCTTTAACTAAAAGACTGAGAAAGAACTCTTGAGGAGCTGCAGAGATATACAGCTCATGTAGGGGAATCTGTTGACAGGGCAACAATTAGTTATACACTCCACAAATCTGGCCTTTATGAAAGAGTGACAAAAGAAGGGCACTGGTGAAAGAAAGCTATAAGAAGTCCCAAAACGTGTAGGAGAAACAGAAAACATTACAGAAGGTGCTTTTGTCAGATAAAACTAAAATTAAACTGCTATTTATTTATTTTTTTGTCACAGAAATGCTATTTGTGACAAAGAACTAACCCTGTACAACACCCTAAAATTCCCATTCCCACAGGGAAGCATGGTGGTCGCGGCACATAAATTCCTAATAGAGTACATTGATAGGCTAAGCATCTGTGAGATCTGCTGAACAAAAAAGACTGATCCATTATGGGGGGCACCTTACAATTTATGAAAAGGATTTGCTCTACGTAGCTTGTTGTAGGCTACCACCATGGATCTTAAGCAGTCAATAGACTACACTTGCTCAGTACTGACTATTTTAGAGACAAAAAGTAGGCCAAATAAATATATGGTAAAACAGGTATTTATGTTATTATAGGTCATCAGTTTATACCAGCATTTTCTATTGGACTCCAAAAAGTAGGCTTGATATATAATAATAATATAATAATGTCTTAATTTCAGGGGCAACTTGATGTTCTCTTTACAATTAGGTGGGGGGAAAAGACTATAATCAACCAAATTTATTTAAGGTAATAGAAGAGCTCTATTATTTTGCATAATTAGCAAATATACAGAACAAAACTTCTACAATAATGTATCTATTCTGTCTTTCTGCTCTTCAACACCCGGCCAGCCATCATGTTATCTTCATTTCCTTCTGTTCTGTGAGTGTCTGTGAAATTAGAATGAGCTCATTTCAAAGAGGCTGTCATCCCGTGACAGCTCCAGTCTGTGAGACCAAACTTTAATCACACACCCCACTTCTTGACGTTAAGTCCAAGAACAACATTCACTTTCTTTTGGGAAATAACTGCAGGGCAAAGTGACGCTCTTTGGTGATACAAATAACTAAAATGTGCCAACTAATAATGCAGAATCTGTCAGACTGGTGAGAATAACATGACGCAGGGATTAACTTGGGAGTTCTTATATGGTTTCATAACATCTAAATAGGTAAATATTTCTGTAGTAATATTATTTTAGCACATAAAGTAATCATGTTACACATACATTTTTGTAAAATGATTTAAATAAAATGCTCTTGTTTTGCCAAAACAGGATTTAACGTGTTTGCTAATTGAAGTTATTGATTGGAAGGATAACCGTCAATGTTTGTTCTCACAAGCAGCTATTACTGCCAAGAGTAAACAAAAAAATCTACTTTAAAAATAAAACATTAAAATTAAACAGCATTTTTACTCACTGTCCTCCATCCGGTAGATCCAGGCCCATGATTCGGTCATGAGGCTTCAGCACAGAGGTGTAGGCAGCAAAGTTAGCTGGAGACCCAGAGTACGGCTGGACGTTGACGCCCCACAGATTGGGATCCAGGCTGAAGGCGGTGAGAGCTCGTCTCTGACACAGCAGCTCAATCTGGTCAACCACCTCCGCACCGCCGTAGTACCTGAAAGAGACACACAAACAAATTCATTCATAGACTATACATAGTGTCTCAGATACTTTGTATTGTATCTAATAGTTTTTTGTATTAACTTGTGTCATTATTTATTAAACTTTTTTTTTTAATGTGCTATTAAATAACATTTTACTGTTTTATCGTGGAATTGAGTTTCTAGTTTCTAGCTTTTGGACCATATCTTATATCGTCCAACACCACATTGTACTATATTGCATCATAAGACATATATCAAATTTAACTCTAATGTACTGAGTCATAGCTCATTTTGAATTGCTATGACATGACAGTTTTAATCCTGCTGTTTTAGGTAATTTCTTCTAATATAATTCCAGTCATCTAGAGGATGCTAAGTACATTATTTTTAATGTAATATAAATACATGACAGGTAAGGTAGCATTGCTTTAAATGCACACAGAGGTTCAAGAGTTTTATTCGTGAAGACTAGCAAATGATTACTTGCTGTATTTATAGTTAAATAGGAATGTTGAAGATGTCTGAACTAAAAAAATGGATCAGGTGTAGCTGATTTAAAAAAGCTGGCCAGACAATCAAACTCATGTAACATACAGTTATCCCTCTATAAAGCACAATGCTTTAGTCTGTTTTTTTAATCTGTTGTGCTATTTTGTTGTAAATTGTGATTTAACTGGATAAAATTCACCCCTTCCAACAAACTAATGTGACTTAGAAATGTCACAGTAGGTTTTAATCTACTGAACCTATGCCTAATGTGCTCAAAGAACAATTATTAGTTTTTCACCAGTGTTTTTAATTCACATTTGTTCGCCAGAAAGGCAAACTTGTTTTGTGTGATGCTGCAGGCTAATTTCTGAGCCATACTGTATGCCGGGAAACCTGCTAGTTTTTTGGTATAATTTGCAAACAGAAACTGCATGGAAGCGAATGATGCCGAGCACTGGGGCAGACTGGGATGGCCAAGTTTAGTTTTCATCTACCAACTGTATTTGGTATTTCATCTGCTACAACTGTCAAGAATGATTGGCAGGCAGGTGGAGTGATGATGGGTCCACTCGGACCAGCTCCAGAATGCCTGCACCTGAAACATAATCCAAGGTACGTTATTAATACAACATAAATATTGAGAAGCGCTGTATCGAGTTAACGAGAGGATATTAAACTCAGCAGTCGGTTCAGTTATGCACAAACAACATTAAGTCTTCTTAAAGGTGGGTTTTAGCATTTTCTGAAAGTGTTTAATGTATGTAACAATGGGTTTGTATGTCATCTATATGACTGCTGTGGTGGTGTGTCACATAACTGAGAAGACGGCAACAACATTCTGCATTTAGGAAATCAGTCACATTTGAATGAAGAACTGGAATTTAAATAAATTCACTCTGGTTCTGACATTCTGACATAAGTTCTGACATTGATCATTAACCTTACCACTGCTTGTTTCAGCCTCTGCATCCATGTTGGCATCCATCATGGATCGTCAGTCATATTCTGCCACAAACACATAAGGCTTTCAGGAGGAACTCTCCCTCTGTCTAAGCTGTATTCCACTGGGAAAAAGTTGGTTTGACCGAATAAAAATGCTTCAGAATCCACATCGGAGTCTGTGAAGCTTCACTTGTTCAGCACAGTGTTCAGTAAAGTTTGTCTTTTACTTTGATGCAGGTATATCTGAATTTATCCACTGTAGAGCAATTTCTTTTCCATTCTATTCTATTCTATTTTGTGTCAGCCCTCCACGTTTGATATATTTCTAACTGTCGACTGTAAAATTTTAGGACCCTTCTGACACCAGGGACCAAGATGTTCTGTGTGCAGAAGCATCATTTTATTTAGGGAGATTTTTAAACGTTGTATTTTGGTGAAATCCTGCTTTGGAAATTCATAATTTTTGCAACATGCCATTTTTGTTTTTATTAATCAGTTAAAAATGAAATGCACTTCTGGTCGTTTACTTTAGAATTATGTGATAATAATGATCAAGGTTGTTTTTTTAGTCCCTTGCATCTGCTTAAACAGTATTAAATTTGTTACATGATCAGATTCGGGGTTCTGTTTGACACTCACTGTTTCATGTGAACATTTGTGTTTATTTTTTGGTATTTTCTGGGAAAAATCCAACTCTATCTCATGAATCCGTTTTGAGTAACAAATGTGCCAAGTTTATTGTTGGAGGGTTATGGAACATGAATCTACGGAAACCTCAACAGCAGGTTGGAAACCTGCATTGTGTTTCATTGCATAATGTTGCAGTGTACCGTGTTGTATCTCATAGTAGCAGTGATGCATGATATTACACCATACAGTTATTTGCAAGATTGTGTTGTGGCAAAACTGTACTGCATTCTCCACAAATGATTGCGTTACATCATTTTTGTATAACTGAATAGCATCTAAGACAGGGCTTTAGGAAGTTTGTCAGGTTTGCAGAATGACTCTTTTGTTGAACGACATCATCTAAAGCCCACTCTAGTCCACTTTCAAACTTCAGGCTTTAAAAATTGAACCTAACAAAATTACCTGCATGTATGTTTCTAGGTGATGATGGTAACATATATTCTGACTGAGTTCTGTTTTTGCGCTCACCTTTGCCCAGGGTATCCCTCAGAGTATTTATTGTTCAGACAGGAACCCTGTGCCTCCAGGGCTGCACGGCTGCAGAAATTCTGACAGGACAAACATGCACAGTGTCAGCATCTGCACATATGTCTTAAAAAAGTCAGAACAGACTATCCAAGTATAGCTTTATTTACCAGGAGAAGGCTTTGCTGCTAGAGACTGTAACCACAACATAAATTTAGCTCTCCCTTATGTTTTTAGGCCAGCTCTCCTGTCTCATTCAAGATAAAATAAACACAAAAACTAGAATGGTTTTCTGTGTTTTGAAAAGGTAATGGAATCTATTACAATTTGTTAAATATTTTCTGTGCATCCTATAAATGGTTGTCTGAACCTTTTTATAAGAGGAGAGAAAGCTACAGAAACAGAACTGAATGCAAATGAATTTTCCTCCTTCTGTCAGTTTTTTCTCTTCTCCCACTCTCACTTCAGCTTACTTTTTTGTCTCTTTCTCTCCCTCCTCCTCACCCTCCACCCCCTAACCCCCTGTAAGTCTTATTATGCTAAACCTGTCACTGTTCAGGGATCCCTCAATCATCCCAGTGAGGTTTTAAAACAAGCTCCCTGTCTGACACAAAACTCTTTCTGTGACATTTTTGAAACACAAAAAAAACACACAAAAATACACACAGATACTCGACTGCCCCTCCTCCTGTTCTTCTCCTCTCAAAATGTGTCAGTCAATGAAGAATGTACGTGATGAAGCCAATCGGATAATATGACACTGTTCTAAAAAGCAGGGAGCTCTGGTCTGGTGAATGACTGACATCACTCGTACATGAAGATGAAAATCTCTCAGATGTCATGGTGGATGGTAGAGCTTTGGGTTCATCATTGCTGCATCATAGAAGAGATGGACTTGGTTAAAATTCTACAGCCTCCATGTAGATTGAGGGAGTTCAGTTAAAGAGAAAACAGTGTATAGAAAATAGTTTTAGAGCTGAAGGTGGACTTTTGGCAGATAAATTTGGTTTTCCTGATTTCTGTTTCACAGCTTCTAGTCCAGACTAGTTGTCCAGGCAAAAATCTATTTTAGTTTTAATGACAGCTGACAATCAACTGAGTGCATTTAAAACCAAAATTAACTTTGTTTTACTTATTAAAAAAGATATAAATTAATATACATTTTCAAGCTGAGGAAAAGGTGAGGATATCCCACCCACAAATCTTCTAACTATGATATGATATTACTGTGTACGCGTTTAACTGTTATAAGCGGGAATACAAGAATATGCATTTTTTGTCACATTTTACATAAGATAAAAAAAATACTTTCTTCAGTTTTTATTGTCTATATCACTAGAATTATTCTGGACTGGTAAAATTGACATTCAACGGCCGTACATCCAGCTATGTTAAAAAACAAACATGCATTCGTAGGGCATCCTTGTTTTTTCCACATGGGTTCACAGAACAGCATGAGCAGCTATTGCGCTCAATGTTTATGGAGAGAAAGGTTTGCTCCACTGGTTTTAACTGGTGCAAACAGAGGTGAAGAGAAGCAAAAGGGATGGAACTGATAGGAGAAAAACTGTATATTGATTTTCTAGATGCTGCTCTGTGTGGAGCTCACCTGTCAAAACCAGTTGCTTTCCCAGCACCACATTTACACACAGACTGTGTGATTTCAAGCAAAGAGTTAATATTTAAACAGTTACTTCTGAGGCTCTGCAACCGACCGATGTCCATCACAGTTTACACAAAAACTTGTTCTGCTTATGTTTGATCATATGATGCGCTATGATACAGTAGTTTTACTGATGTTTATTAATATTATTATTGTTATTATTCTTATTATTGTGCTTTACAGATTCATGAATTCTGAGGATCTATGTGTGTTCCCATGGATTTCTGTCATCATGTTTGTCTGAAGCCTGGTATTTCCCTTGGTTTTGCTTTTGCTCTTCATTCGAAAGTAGTTTCTGTTTTCTTGTATAAGTTCCCCAGAGCAACCGTTTTCATACAATTTGAACTTTTTAATATTCTGCCGTTTCACCATATTCTTTTGGAATTTATTATAACTGAGCAACATAAAAGTGTTCAGTACTCTGAAGTAGAAGGAAAAGGATACTTACCCTTCAAATGCACCACTAATTGCATATGTATTCAGCCCCTTTTACTGTGATCCCACTAAATAAAATCCATTTTAACAAGCTGCCATCAGAATTCACCTACTTTGCAAATAGAGTCCACATGTCTGTAATTTAATCAAATCATAAGCAATGTTGTTTTGGAATCAAAGCCTCGTTTAATCTGAGACCCCTAAATGAAAATAAACATTTTTTTAAACTGTATCATTTTCCTTTCCCTACACAATTATACACTACTCGTTTGAGGCAATTACATAAAATCCCATTTCAATACACTGAAGTTTATGTTTATAATATGACAAAATGAGAAAACGTTAAAGGGGTATGAACCTTATCCAGCACTATAGATGTACTCCTAATTATTAGCTGTTTTTTTCTTTTTTTGCAAGATCATGTCTGCAGCACCTTTTGTTTCTTAAGAAAGGTTTAATTTTGGCTTAACATGCCAATTTCATGGACCCACATGCCATTTGGGTCCTGCCTTCTCTGCATTCTCACCTCCGATGCGATGAGCTCCAGTCCCCGACACTGCCTGTCCTTCTCCTGCTGCAGGAGATTCCACATCTCTGGGTCATCCTGGGCCAGGCTCTCCTGTCCTGTCCACTCGCCACTGCTGTGCTTAAGCCTGCATGACTCTGAGGTGATCTGCCCCTCTCTCCCCAAACACCCTGAGACTCTGAGGAAGAGGGGCTTTAACACGGGAAGAGGAAGAAAACCAAAATGAGTGTTTCAGTCACTAAGTGAACAGGTACTTTTTAAATAATGAAGGTTAAATGTTAAGATCTTGAAAGGTATTCAATAGAAAGTCACAACTTTCCTTTGTGTTTTATATTGTCCAGACAGATTTTTAAAAAAAGCTCAATTTGGTTTCTTTTGAAATGCTCATGAAGACTGAGCTTGGGTGAAGAACGCTTTCATCACTTGAAATGATGATACTATGCCGCTAGGGTTTGAAAGAATGGGTTAGAATAATGTGTCTTTTGATGTTCTGAGCAAACCATTAAGTGAAAGGCAGAGCCAAAACAAATACATTATCGAGCAGTTATGGAAAACCTTGGACTTGAAACGTCTATGCAGGCTGACCAGGTCCTTGTTTGTTGAAACAGGTATGTTTTCCATGATACTTTTGTAACCAGGGACTCTTTGAAATAGTTCACCGTTAAAGCATATGCACTAAAATAAGCTTCTTCTATCCTGCTTGTTATTAATTTTGCCCTAGTATAACACATGTTGCACCATACACACATACCCTTTACAAAGTAAAATAATATATTGGACAAACACATTTTACTGGTTTTCATACATATTTTATGATAGAAACCATGAATGAAACCATGCATGTTTCAGGCAGACAGTTCTGTCAGGGTTGAGATGAACTGCAGTGACATGCTGACCTAGTTTGCAATTTTTAAGTTATTTAGTAACAATAGCTCAGACATGCAGAGGGGGAGAAAACTCCATTAATCAATATCAAATTGCATCTGTGTGCAAGGAGTTATAGACAAATGCACTTACCCTCAGTGTCTGCCGCAATGACAAAGAGAGCATGTTTGTGACAGCAGAGGTCTGGGGAGAACTGAAAACTTTCAAGGTACAAAGGGTGAACGCACAATCATACTGGAACAAAGCCAAGTACATGCGTACTCTGCGTCACTGATCAAATAAAAAGTGCAATAAATCTTCCTCTGAATCGGTTCTTTGAAGGTACAATGGGACCAAGAGTTGCTTCTTAACACCAAACAGTAAAGGAAATAGTTTCCAGATTAAAGAAAACACCAACATCCATCAGAGTAATTAAAAAGGCTATTTCAAATGTTTAAATATGTACAGTAAGAGTAAAGAAAGCCAAGGTTTGACTTATCAAACACTGTTAAATGAAGTTTAGAATATATACATACAGAAAATATTAGCAACATTTACATCACCACTCATTTTTGGGGGAATATAAATAATGTTCAGGCTAAAGGAGGCAGTTTCAGGTTAAAACTATTTACAAAGTCTTAAACTGCTCAAACTGCTCTCTTGAACAGCTTAACATGTATTTCTAATCAGAAATGACACTAAAACCTCTCAACCTTTTGTTTTTAAGCTGAGCCCCTGGATTTGTGTTGATGTCTGAAGAATATACAGTATAAACAGTTAATGTTCCAGTTTCAGTGTCTCTGATTATCCAAGGTGCTGCTGGTTTTGCTCTGCCTGAAAGTTGTGATCCGGACAGACTTTCTGCACCAGCCTGTAGTCCGTGCCGGTGAAGGCGATGAAGATGCATATAACCTTGAAGGGTTTGGCGCAGATCCAAGCTGCCTGGGATTGTGTGTTTTCTGAGTAGCAGGTCTGTCCTGGGTCGTACATGCATGGCTTGGTCTTCTTGGATCTGTTGGTTTGCTGGTAATCGATGCGGCAGTTGAGCTCGGTCACCATCATCATGTCCCGTTGGTATTTCTGATGTTCAGTAGGAGTGGAGCTGGTAGACTGAGGGGGGCTCAGATCTGGGAAAAGGACAAAGTTTTTATTGGGGGTGCTGTCAGCTGTACCATCAAGAACCTCCCATCCTACTGTTTTGGATGGTGGGACGATGCTGACAGATATGTTTCCCAGACGAGAAGAGTTGTGACGGAAGTAGACGCTGAATGTTCCATTGATGTGGTCCACAATTTTTCCAGTCACCAGAAGGCTGAACTTCACAGTTTTCACGTTGAAGTAGAAATCCCCCCAGCCCAGGAGCTTCTTGGCCTTGGGGGACATTTTGACAGGAGGCTTGGATTTGGGAGGAGCACCGTACAGGTACTGGTCTGGAGCTTGTGAAAAGTTCTGCGGCCAGCCGTAGGGGCTTAGCAAGCCGTTTGTGTGTGTTTTGTGTTTGGTGGAGATGATTTGTATGTCTTTGGATACATGTTTAACCTTCAAAGCTGCTCCTTCAGCTTCTTCTCCTCCTGCTTTCTCCTCCCTCCACCGTTTGCTCTTAAGGTCTAAAGGATGGGATGACTCTTGTACCTGCAGCAAAAAAATATAGGCTTAATTTTACTCTCAATAGCTGACATTTTCTTTACAATTGCAGATCCCATTCAAAAACACGATGGTTACAGTGATTGTTTTATTGAAACAACTGAAACCTCAAATAAAGTTTTTCCACATTTTGTCATGCCACAACCAAAAAGTTTTGTATTTATTGGGATTTTATGTAATTTGTCAATAGAAAGTAGTGCATGACTGTGAAGTGGATAAGAGTGATACCTGGTTTGTGTGTGCGTGCATATACAGTAATACAGTCATAACGCAGCTTCAGTTACTACAGCTAGAAACCAAAGATCAGGCCGGAAATCTTGGTGTAGTGATGAACTCAGACCTGTACCTGCAGAGGCACATAAAGACAGTCACTAAATCAGCCTTCTATCACCTGAAGAACATTTCCAGGATTAAACGACTAATGTCCCAGCAGGATCTCGAAAAACTCATCCATGCATTTATCTTTACTCAAACTGATTAACAGTGTCTTCACAGGTCTGCCTAAAAAGTCAATCAGACAGCTGCAGCTGATCCAGAACGCTGCTGCACTAAAACTAAGTAAGTAGAGCACATCACCCCAGTTCAGCTCCCTGTACCTCAGAGAATAGACTTTAAAATACTTCTGTTAGTTCATAAATCACTGAATGGCTTAGCACCAAAATACATTGAAGACCTATTGCTGCTGTATCAACCTTGCAGACCACTCAGGTCCTCTAGTTCAAGTCTACTCTGCATCCCCAGAACCAGAACCATAATGGAGAAGCAGCATTCAGTTCTTATGCTCCAATAATCTGGAACAAACGTCCAGAAAACTGCAAAAATGCAGAATCCATGAGTTCTTTTAAATCAAGGTTAGAACCCCAATTTGTTTAGAGTTGCTTTCGTGAACTATTAACTAAAACATATTGGTAAACGTTTCTACTGGGGATAAAGGTAAATCAGGATTTTGCACCTTGGAACAGACACCGTAAAGATCCTTATTGTCCACAGTGAGAAGCAGTCCAATGTAAAAGACCCCTCCCCGAAAGGCTGTGGTTGAGCTGGGTTCTCTTAGAAGAAGTTAGGAGGAAGGTACAGAGCACTAAGAAGGCTCTGACTTGGTCCAGACGTAGACAAGTTTTAAAGAAATATTCCCCTATTATCCAGATACATAATGGGCCAGAAGGGTTCTAGGGAATTACCTCCTCCCTAGTGAGAAGCGTTTGATTTTATGGTAAAAAAATATATATATTTGGACCAATAAGCATCAATCAATGGCCTAAAGATGGTTTTCCTGGTTTGTTTAGTTCTACAATTTTACAAAAAGGTTGAGGTTATTAATTTCAATCTGTAGTCCAACTTTTCTTTACTTTTCTTTACTTACCTTTATCATGCCACTACAATGTACTTTTTTAAAATGTTTTTTTTTCATGGGTTAGGGTTAGTGTGAAGCACTTTGAATTGTCTTGTTGCTGAAATGTGCTATACAAATAAACTTGCCTTGCCTTGCCTTGCCTAATATTCAGTAAATTACAATATTATTGAAAAGCTCATTTATTTCAGTACCTCAATTCACTGAGGTACTGAAATAATTCACTGTAATTCCTCCTTATATAGAGGAATTACACACAGACTGATGTTTTCAAGCCTTTATTTCTGTTAATTATGATTTTCTCCATACAGCTAATGAAGATATGAAATTTAAGATTACAATATTACATCTGATCAATAAAAAACATTTTCAAATGAAATGTGGGCTCAGTGAAAAGTATGGTAAATACCTGCTTAAAAACTGCTATTTTCAAAAGGAACTTTTAACCTGACAAACGAACCTAAATGTAATGCATATTCTACTTTATTGAATATGACTGTATATTCACACCCCTGGACTTTGACTGGACCATTCTAACACATGAATAGCATTTGATCTAAAAACTTGCATTGCAGCTCTGGCTGTATGTTAAGGGTTGTCATCCTGCTTAAAGGCCGTCATGTTTTCAAAATGTTCCTTTAATAATCTGTGTTAGTGAGAAACGGACACCAGATCGTATCAGCCCCAGAGTCCTGAAGGGCTGTGCAGAGCAGAGCAGGATTCTGCAGCACCTCTTCAACATTAACCTGGCCCAAAAGAAGGTTCCAGTGTTGTGGAAGACCTGCTGTCTTGTTCCGGCATCAAAGAAATCTTACCCATCAGTCCTCAATGGCTATAGACCTGTTGCCCTGACATCCCACATCATGAGGGCCCTAGAGAGGTCCTCCTGTTGGCCCACCTGAGTACGCAAACAAGCAACATTTAGGACTCCTATCAGTTTGCTTATCGCTGTGGAGTTGGAGTTGAAGATCCCATCATACACCTGCTTAAACAAACCCACTGTCATCTGGATGAAGATGGCAGCACCGTGAGGATCATGTCCTTTGATTTCTCCAGTGCATTTAACACAATCCAACCTGATTTGCTTTGTCAGAAACTCCAGAAGACTCAGGTGGAGGCCTCAACAATCTCCTGGATCAAAGACTACCTAACAAACAGACCACAGCTTGTGAGACTGAAGGGTTGAGTCTAACCAGGTAGTCAGCAGCACAGGAGCACCACAGGGGACAGTACTCTCACCATTCAACTTCACTCTGTACACCTCAGACTTCCAGTACAAGACAGACTCCTGTCATCTGCAGAAATACTCGGATGATTCTGCAGTCGTAGGGTGGATCAGAGATGGAGAAGAAGCCCAGTACAGGGAGCTGGTGGAGCACGTTGTGGCATGGTGTAGAAACAATCATCTTATCTTGAACGTGAATAAAACAAAGGAGATGATTGTAGATTTTAAGAGAAACAGGTCAAACACTATTTCCATCCAGGGAGATGAAGTGAAGGTGGTGGAGGAGTATAAATACCTCGGTGTTCACCTGGACAACAGACTGGAGTGGAGATGCAACTGTGAAGCCGTCTACAAGAAGGGACAGAGCAGACTGTACTTCTTGAGGAAGCTTAGGTCCTTTGGTGTTTGCAGCAAGATGCTGCATATCTTCTATAAGTATGTTGTGGAGAATGTGATCTCTTCTGCCATCATCTGCTGGGGAAGTAGCATCAGAGCCAGGGACTTAAAAAAGCTCAATAAGCTGATAAAGAAGGCTGGCTCTGTTCTGGGGATCTAGAACCCCTGGAGATCATTGTACAAAGAAGGATTCTTCATAAAATGAAGAACATTATGGAGAACCCTGAACGTCCTCTTCATGAGACTGATGTACAACAACAGAGTGTCTTCAGTCAGAGGCTTCTTCAGATCTGCTGTAAGACAGACCGTTGCAGGAAATCCTTCCTGCCCACAGCCATCAGCAACGTCTCTTTGAAGAAGTCTGCATAATATGAGCTCGACAACATTTAATTTCCAGGTGCAGTAGAGAGGACACCTTTGTTTTCTCTCCACCATACTGAGCCCAGTTTTACTGGAGGTCTCTTTCTATTAAAGGCAGTGGTTCTTTTCCACTGTCGCCACGTGCTTGCGATTTACATCTTGTCAACGGCTGGATAGGAATCCATTTGACTAATATGAATTAATTTTGGGCCAAAGTGTTGGACTTGGAATTGGGCGTTTTTGTCTTAGAAAGTGCCTCAAGATGACAGTCATTTTGAATTGGCACTACAGTATACAAATAAACTGAACTAAAGTGAAATGAAATGGATTTCCAAAAAGTAATTTTATGACTTTCCATAAAAACAACCTTGAAAGGATGTGAGAGTAAGAGAAAACGGCCTGGACTATCAGGATGACCACAAATGAAGGACAATTTCACTGTAAGTGAGTTAAACGGTATCAAATAATCGATTAAAATAATTATTCTTCAGTCTTCGATTGTCCTTTAAAACTGACTACGATCAATAGGTTATTTCCTCCAGGCAAGCAGGGATGTTCCAATCAACCTGCTATTAACAAATTATAATTTGCCTTCAGTCATCCTTTAGCTGGTCCCCCATTTAAAACTGTCAGTCATTCTTTCTCTGTAACCTTGGTTCTAGGCCCAGTCTGAAGGTTTATTAATTGATTTTAGAGGGACCCTTTTAAAATCAAACAAAAAAACAACAAGCACAAGGTAAGAAACATGAAACGTTTTCAATATATTTTATGTTTCTATGCTTTGCAATATATTTCATCGGTTTTAAAAGCCCCTTCTATACTCTCTCCTATTCATCTTTCCCTGAATCATCCATTTTTGTATTTTAACATGTACATGGATGGCACAGCCTAAATCATTAAGGAGCTAAGTATTGCATTATTATATTGAATTTCACCATCTCTATCCACATCATCTTCTTCATCTGCTTTTTTAAGGTTTTATTGGTAAATGCTGTTTTGGACTTTATACTATATTAGAAAATAACTCTTTTATTATCCTATTATACAGAAAGAAGAGGACATGTCTTACTCAGAAGAACATTTTATCTCTAAACTGCCCCTCTCAGTTAACAATGACTAAACACTGAGCACATGTCAACATTAATGGACCAGCTTAGTTTAAACCAGGAAACCTCCTGCTGTTGGGTTTAATAAACAGAAAAAATCCCCCAAAATGAAGTCCTTAGGGAGGGTGTTAATGTGAGAAATGTTCCTGAAATTTACTACACAGTGGATATGAAGAGCTGTACATCACAAATGTACACCGAGGCGAAAAATGTGGGCTGAAGGATCCGGGCTCATGTCTTCTGGCCTCCAAAGCACAGTTAAAGCATACAGTGCAAGAAAAAATATGAACTTTTTCACATTTTATCATTGCATTACAGTAACAAACCTCAATATATTTTGTTAGGATTCTATGTGACAGATCAACACAAAGTAGCGCATAATCATGGTATGAAAGGAAAATGATTCAATTTTAGTTTTACACAATAGACAGATCTGAGAACTCCCCTGAGTCAATACTTTGTTGAGCCATCTTTCTCTGAAATTAAACATTTTGCAGTCTGTCTCTACAGCTCAAGCTCAGTTGAATTGGAAAAATGAGCATCTGTTAAGATCAGTTCTCAAATCCTGTCACAGGTTCTCAATTGGATTTAGCTCTGGGCTTTGACATGGCCATTCTAACCTATGAAAATGCTTTGACCTAAACCAGTGGAGTCCAAACTTTTTGCTGCAAGGTTCTGAAAGCGATTGCGGGCCACAAAAATTCCAGCACCGAAGCTGACTTTGAGTAAAAGTTGCTGTTAGTTAGTGGTATTGTTTAATGGAATATTAAGATGGATGCAGAAACCTGGTTAATTATAGAGAAAAGATTTGTGTTGTACCTAGCACTTATTATTTTAAGCAGAGTGTCAGTGAAAATGTTGCTTACAAGTGTCCATCTGCATCAACCGTGTGTGGCTGCAGACCAGATTTGCTCCATTCTGGAACTGTGGTCAAGGCCCACACAAAACATGGGTGATGTGTGTTCACGGTAATCTGCAGTTTTAGTTTTCAGCCATTCATTGTCCAAAAAAAGGTTAGTTATTTTATCATCTGAGCAGAGCACATTCTTACAGATGTTTGCTGCATCCCCCACAAGGCTCGTAGAAAACTTTTAAACAGCACTTCTTTTAACGATAGCTTTCTTCCTGCCACTCTTCCACGAAGGCAGCTAATATTAATACTCTCAACTCTTAATGCTCTCTTTTCCCAACCTACAATTTCCAGCATATGACCATGACTTGGTGGGTTTGCAGTTGAACAGCGCTTAACAGTGAGATTTTTTTGGTCCATCATGTAAAATCCGAACAATATACACTCAAGTTTATCGAATATAAATACTTTTTGCGAGGTGCTGCATGTGCAGAAAGTCTTGCACTCTTGTTTACATTGAAGAAAAAAACAACGAAGGTTCTTGGTTCTTTTCACCTCTATTTCAGAATAAACAACTCCTCAGGTATCATTATTTCTCTCACAAAAGTGAGATCCCCAACACCCCTAACCAATCTTGGCCCGCTCCTGCACCCAGCTATGCCTATTGTTACAAGCCTAAAACCTCCAGCTATGTGCTGTTCTCACCTAACCTAATTGGAGCTCATAATGTGACAGCCATGTCACCAGCTCAGTGTCAAGATGCCAGCACAATGACTGGGACTGATCAATGGTAGAGGAGAGGATGCAAGCACAACACTTGTGAGAAAGCACCAGCAAAGGTAAAAATAATGAAAATGGCATTAAATTTAAATAAGAAAAAAAATTGTGAGCTGAAAGTGCTGTTTTATCCAAGGACAGGAAGAATATTCTTGCCACAGGCAGGGAAATTCTTAATGTGACAGTTTTATAAGAGTAAAGAAAACATAAAACAACAACACTCTTGAAACCCTGAGGAGATTAAACTCTTTCAAACTGAGAGACCCTCTGAAGTCATTTACTTCAACTTTTACAGCTCAAAATAAGGTTGCTTTGACGTCGTCACTTAGTTCGCTGGTGAAGTTAGGTGTTGCAATTATCTGTTTGGGCAGTAAAAAAAATCAGGGGTGCATAATAAATTGCAAGTGAACCTGGAAGAAAATCACAGCCTGCAGAACCAGAGCGGCTCAGAGGAGCTGCAACATTTCATAGAATAAACAATCTTGATCATGTCCTATAAGGCCAAAATATTTCAATATTTTTACATATTTTTGTCAAAACAGCATAACTTCAATTTTACAAAAACCTTTTAATATTAAAGAATGACACAACATAAGAAAATGTAAGTCCAATGTAAAGGAAGTAAAAGATAAAATTTACAGGCAAAATGAAGAGTTCTCAATTCCTAATCAATGCGAGCATCTCAAGTTATATATTATTTATTAAAGAGATCATGACATTGGTTATGATTTCAGTTTGCAGCACAAAAGCATCCCCAAATGAGAAAAAAAAACTAATCTGAAAGGAAATGTATTCCTTATGGAGGCAAGCAGATTAGGAAATACATTTTACTGGCAGGAGATGATTTATGGCTTGCTTGTTTCCCAAAGAGGAGAACTTAAAATTATACTGCAAACAACAGCACTTTGAGTAAATAATGAGCTCAGCCTCAGCAGCAGAGTAGACTCACCGCGCAGGGAAGGAGCCACAGACAGGTGATGGCAAAGTTCAAACAAAGAGCCCTCATTCTGCAGCAGCGATCATCCATCCACAGAGCCGAGACGTGTCTGTCCGAGTGATTTCCTGAATTAAAGCCTGTACTCTCACTTCTCGGCTGGAGGAGACTAGAAATCCTCCAGATTTGAAGTGAATCCGCTCAGCTCTCCCCCTCTTCAGCGCTGTGCCTCTTTCTCTCTCACTCCTCTTTAGCACATACACAAACACTCTAACACACAAGCCAAACTTAAAAATGATCTTTAAAAAAAGCATTGCCTAAGCAACATTTTACTCAGTAAGTAAAAACCTACTGTCAAGTGGTTCAACACACACACACTCACACACACACATATACACAAATACAGTACACACACCCTTTACCTGCCTCTGTGCTCATTTTCAGGACCTGGCCGGCCCTCATTATGACTCATCAACCCAGGGAAAGGCGCTCTTAGGCAGGCACAGTTTGACAGCCATCCCTGCTGTCCCGGTGTACTTTAGCCGCAGGGGAGGCTGACAAAATGACAAGGGCTTTCTTCAGGAAAAAAAATATATACTGACAACTGGTGAGCGTCACTGCTTCAGTCCTTCACTGGAAATTCAAGCCAACAGACCCCACAAGTACTAACTGAGCCGAGGGAATGTCTTAAATAAAGATCCATAATGAATGAGTGTGATAATGTTAAATATCTCAACATTTTCTAACCAGTTTGAAGCTTTCGTGTACTTTCTTACAACCCATGAAAATATTTTCATGCCCCCTCAGCTTAATCACATTTTGACCAATTAAAAGCAAAAACTTCTATGTATATAAATTGGATTTAAAGCTGTCAAACAATACAAAGTTGTAAATAAATGGCAAGCGGAAGAAAAATGATACGTGGTTTTCAAACATTTTTCCTCATAAAAATCTCTAAGCTTTGGTGAGTATTTGTATGTACCCCCCTGCTTGTAGAATCATTTCTTGATGCAATTGCAGATTTAAGTCTGTTGGGGTATGTCTCTTCCAGCCTTGCACATCAAGAGACTAAAATCTTTACTAATTTTTCTTTGCAAAATAACTTAAACTAAGTCCGACTGGATGGAGAGTATGAACATCTGTTTTTAGGTTTTGCCACAGATTCTGAATTGGATTCAGGTCTGGACTTTGACTGGACCATCCTACCACATGAAAATGCTCTGATCTAAACCATTCCAATGTAGCTCAGGCTGTGTGTTTAGGGGCGGTGTATGCATATAGCCACTAGATGGCGCACAATGTAAACCTTTTCTTTTCTGGATGACATTTGCAGGAATTGTGTAGTGTCGAATACCTGGGAAACCAGGTATTGGAGCTTTAAGCTTCGTACAGGCAATAAAGTCATGATTAACAAAAATGTAGTTGTGAAATATTAAGGTTTTTTGCCTGTTGGTTTCACACCACACTCCAGTGAAAATATACAAATTCTAAATTTAGTCATAATTTCTCCTTTTATCTCCCCTATAGTTCTAAGACATTTTTTTTAATTTTCGTTGAAGTTTTTTAAACGCAATGGATAGTGTTATGAATCTTGTCTTTTTTTTCTATGATTACTATTTTACTTGAGTTCACATGAACAGCAAAAGTCATTATAGAGATACCTGCTGTTGTAGAAAGAAACTGGTTACTCTAAAGACTAAATGATGCGGACATCTTGAAGAGCCTCAGCGCTGTGTTCGCGCATGCGTATGAGTGTATTCACGTTGCATAAAAAGCGTGGTGTTTACGTGAAGATCGTAACATTATTAGTATACTTAAAACAGCACAAGGTTAGCCTACCTTGTGACCAAAAGACAAACCCCACCACCCGCGCCATACCCAAACTTGTGTTATTCTTTGCACACGAATAAAGAAGCGATGGCGCCTACGTCACACCTTTCCCACAATCCATAGCGCCCACAGCGTTAAATTGTTCATGTTGTTTGATTTTATTTGACTTTTACTTTGTTTTTAATCCATGCCTTTTCGTTTTAATCTTAACTGAAAATAATTTATGCATCATTTTTTGCTTTTGCTTAGATATACTTAAGTTCATTTGAAAAAACCGTCAGTGACAGTCTTATGTCACAGAAAGAGGTCTGCTGACAAGACTTACTTTACGTTATGCGCTCTTGTTTCTCTTCAGATCGTATAAATCTTTCGCCTTTTACTAAAGATTTCCGTGGAGAGGAACAACAAGAGTTTATCCCAATTTTTTGATGCCCTGCTTTGTTGGGACTTTCTTAATTGTTTAAAATGAAAATATGTTGCTGAACTTAACTGTTACTTTTATGCATACCAATGTGAAATCTGTTTCTAATGGTATCTTTAGATATCAGTTAATCAGCCTGTTAGGGGGTGGCATGTACTGTAAGAGACAGACAACAATTCGCGGAAAAGTCTCAGATTTTACATGTCGACGTTAGGAAACAGCAGATACTGTGGTAAAGGTGATTTTAATAAACTGCGGCATAACAACGCCACAGTTTATCAAAGCATAATCTCGCGTCCTTCACCGTCTGGTTTCAAAATCCAAGCCAACACGCGGCTCCAATCTTCCAGCTCAGCAAACCGACAATTAAAATGCTAAAAACGAAGAAGGCTTAGAATAAAAATGTTCAACAGCAACCAGTAAAATCTGGAAATATATATATATATGTAGCTGGAGAGTGGTAAAGAGATCCAGACAGGGTGTTAAGGTGGTGTATATGTCACAGAGTCAAGGGGTGGCTGTTAAAATGCCTGGTTTTTCTGATGATAACAAATTAAAAGGTAAATTAACTTCTCAACAACTCTACAATTATTATTAGAAAAATAACATGATACAAAATGATAAATGTCCTTTGCGGGATTTCATCAAAGTACAAAGTTTTTTTTATAATAAAAAAAACAGCCATCCCTGCTGTCCCCATGTACTTTAGCCGCAAGGAGGCTGACAAAATGACAAGGGCTTTCTTCAGGACAAAATTTATACTGACAACTGGGGGAGCGTCACTGCTTCAGTCCTTCAATGGAAATTCAAGCCATCAGATCCATTTAGATGCAATTGCAGCTTTAAGTCTGTTGGGGTATGTCTCTTCCAGCATTGCACATCAAGAGACTAAAATCTTTACAAATTTTTCTTATGTTCTTAATTTTTAAGAAAAAATGTGTTTATCATAGAGCACAAATAGGTCGAGAGGGTCAGTGGGATCGGCAATGGAGAACCAGGAAAATTGTAAACAATAAGTCGCAAAGCAACGAGTTTCAGGGTGATTTGTTGACTTCAGTCAACAATCTACTGGAAATCTACTTTGAAAAAGTTGAAATGTGGATTCTGAAGCATTTTCATCCAGTCAGACAGAATAAAACCTGGAAAGAGGGAGCGTTCCAGCTGCAAGCAGTTCAGCCCATATGGTTTATCCAGAATATGAATGATGATGCATGAGATATGATGGATGCTATTATGGATGCAGATGGTGAAACAAGCGATGACGAGAATAATGATCATCCTCTGAAACTGGTATGAGTCTATTAATGTTTCTTATTGAGGTTTTTCATTTCATTCATTTCCATGCATGTTGTGCAATCGTTCCACTTGTGTCCTCTCAATGACGTGAAACACCTTCACAGCAGTTATAGATATGATACACAGTTTCACAGTTTTATATGTTAAAAACTCTATTAACTCTAAGTGCACGAACAAAGCAGAAGACCTGGTTTTGTTACTTGTCCTGGGCTGAACTGGGTGCTGTGTTTTACAGTTAACAACACACCTCACCTCATACCTTGGATTATGTTACTGGTTCAGCCATGGTAAACCAAGCTGGTTCCACAGAATACAAGTACCACTCTGGGGAACAGATGGGAATAAAAAAAGTGTGGGGACATTTCCCACACTTAATAAAACAAACTAATCAATAAAAATAAAAATTAAAATTAAAAAGCTATGTTGCACCCCCGTAAAGTAATACTTAGCCGATTGATAAAACTTCCACCTCGCTTCTATCAGTGTTGACAGTCTAATTCTTGCAAACACACTCAGACTTATACATTCGCACCCTCAAGATTCCACCGTACCCTTGCCAAATCTTTACTTATGTGTGTGTTGCTTATCCCTGCTGAGGTTTTGTTGTACTACTTCAGACTGTATTCTGCTCAGAATAGATTCTGAAATATGATTTTTTTCCCCTCTAATCTTACTTTCCCTAAATGTGTGATTTCATTACTTTTCATAGATTTTCAGATTACTCAGAAGGATTACCAGCAAAAGCCAATTTTTATTAGTATATGAAAATTTGACTAAAGCTGTTTTTACACCAATGACCAGAGATTTTTAGATTTCTTAGAAGGATTGTATTACAACAATTTCATACCAGTGACAGCCAAACATTATTAGTATTTAAAAAGTTTGGACTAAAAATGTTTTATACCGGTGACCCAGCTAATTTGAATGATGGGACCACAACTGCCTCATACCAGCGACCTCAAGGATTAATATTATCATTTTTCTTCTAGCACAGGATGAATTCCTTCCAACAGAGGACTTAATGAGCTAATTACCTCTATTAGAAAGATTGGATTAGAACCAGCTCTTACCAGTAAACTCCCAAGGATTATTAATGTCATGTGATTTGTTTTTCTGTGTTTGATTTTCTGTATCATTTTAATGTTTTTCCTCATGTACAGCGCTTTGAGTGCCTTGTCGCTGAAAAGCGCTATATAAATAAACTTGACTTGACTTGCAAGGAGTGGTAGTACTTGCCTACCCTACTTTGCAATAGTTTTCCAAGTCTGCTAAATTGAGAAAATCTCTTGTCATCAGGCATCAGCATGGGCACCCTGACTGGTCTGCTACTATACAGCTCCATACTCAACAAGTTGCAATACACTACACCTTTTCAGTAATTTGAGCCGTCATAGCTCGGCTGTTGTATTGGACCTTAAATCCAGCTTTCCCACCCTGCACATGCATCCATAAGGCCTAAGCTTCGGAGTCTAAATATTAAGCTCCAAAGTAAACCATGACCAGGTGTTAAGTTAGGTTTAGTTTTGTTCAAAGCTTGCTTTAAAACAATCTAATTACGTATCATAAGTCAGCTTTTAGGTGATTAATGCCTTTAAACTCTGAAACATGTATGCCTAAATAATTAATAATGAGTCGAAACATTAAAAACAAATCTGAACACCATTGCCACACCTTTTACTTACTTTTCTCAACCATCTTCAGGTTGTCCAGTTTAGCACACAACTTTACGTCCTCTATTATTTATTGAAAACTGCATTTCCTTGCACCCCTGGTAAATATGTGCAGTATAACCTAAAAATAAATCATTTTAACAGATACTTGGTGAAACTGAAACGTTACTCTTTGCTGGAAGTCCCCTAACAGATAATTATATCTCTTACTGTACCATTCCTTCTACTGTGCATGGTGGCACTATCAACATAGGTCCAACGGACCCGTAGCAACTGACTGCTATAATATGAAGGGTCAGAGTAACAACAATTAACTTGAAATGAATTGGAGGTGTGAAAAACTGAACAAGGTGAAATTGAGTCTCGTAAAAACCAACATGTGAGTAATTTCCCCTCTGTGAAAATTAGAATCCGTGAATTTGGAGGTCATTAAAGTCATAACATGGTAAATATTGATGTTATGAATATTAAGGATATCAAATTTAACATTGCCTGTTTTCATTCACTGCCTTGATTTTAACGCCTCCATTTTTACCACTTCAGATTTATCATTCATCGTGTTCACAGTGTAATTTTTGTTACTTCCGGTAGATCGGAACACGGCAGCAGCCCCGGCGCGACAGCCATTCGCACAAGTAGGGGTCTCTGCAGACGAATTGGGCGTTTCTCAATCAGGGCGTTTCTCAACCACCAATCCTAATTGGACGAACGAAATCAAGCACAAATCAAGCGCAGCACATCATATGCCGAGCATATGAGTATGGGCGTAACTCAACCGCAACATATGATTTGACGAGCCTTTGTGGGCGTAAATCAACTGCAACATATGATTGGACAATAACAGGAAGTGATTTTTTTAATTGACGTTTGCCACTGGAGTTTATTTTCTAGTTATAATCTTCGATAACCCCCTTTTTTGTTACATTGAATCTGTTTGAATAAAATAAAATAAGAAAATAAACAAAAAGGTCTCTCTACGGCATTTCAGCCGTTTATTCCCTGGCATTGGACTTTTATTTATTTGTTTATTTTCATAAAGTTGATCTTTTAATAATCAACGGTATTGATTTTTCAGAGAAAGTGTGAGGGCTATAAGTACATATTTGGACAAAATGATTGATACCCTGCTATTATTTTCTAAAATAATATCCGTTTCGGGTATGAAAATAATGTGAAAACTCACAAAAGTAGTTTGAAACGAATCATAATGAAGACATAAAAATGTATCGTTTAAAAAATAACAATTGTAATGAGAGTAGCTTGGAGAGAAAGGATGGTACCCATGACTTCATATTTTCTTGTTCAACCTTTTGAAGCAGTCACCTCTGATAAGTGATTACTGTCATTTTCAATTCAAATTCAATTAAATTTCAAAAATACTTTATTAATCCCAAAGGGTAATTAAATGTTGTTGTAGCTCATATTATGCAGGTTTCTTCAAAGAGCCGCTGTAGAGATGCTGATGGCTGTGGGCAGGAAGGATCTCCTGTAGGTCTGTCTTACAGCAGATCTGAAGAAGCCTCTGACTGAAGACACTCAGTCTTGTTGTAGGACAGTCCCATGAGGAGGATGCTCAGCGTTCTCCATAATGTTCTTCAATTTATGAAGAATCCTTCTTTGCACAATGATGTCCAGAGGTTCCAGATGAGTCCCCAGAACAGAGCCAGGCTTCTTTATCAGCTTGTTGAGCTTTTTTAAGTCCCTGGCTCTGATGCTGCTACCCCAGCAGATGATGGCAGAAGAGATCACACTCTCCACAACAAACGTATAGAAGATCTTCAGCATCTTGCTGCAAATGTGAGATTTCAGCAGCTGGAGCAGGTATTTTGGCTCACATCTCATTAGTAAACTGCTCCGGCTTTTTCAGGTTTGAAAGGTCACTTCTTCCCACTCCGCGTTTCAGCTAAAACACGAGAGTAATTTCAGTTTTAGCTTTTTGTTCTGGGTCATTATCTTATGGAGGACTTATGACCTTTGACTGAGACCAGGCAGAAAACATCTCTTTGTATGCCATGATCTTGTTATGATTTGGGGTTGTTTGGTTTTTGGTTTCTGGGTTTTTCTTATATTTGTCTCACAGTTTTTGAATCATGCTTCTGTTTATTATTTTTCTGGTCATGTTTTAGTCTTGTTCATGTTTTGTCAAGTTTGGTTTTTGGTTCTGGTCATGCTTTAGTTTTGTTTGTATTCAAGAGTCTCTGTTCTTGCTCCAGCCACGTTCTGTTTTGTCTGTTAATTATCTTTATCCGGTTCACCTGCTCCAAACTATTCTGTCTCCTAGCTCCACCTGTTTCACACTCTATATATACACACCTGTTCAGTTAGTCGTTGCGGAAACATTTTCTCAAATCATGTCTTGTTTTGTGAACCATGCAATGCCTGACTAGCCAGCCTGCTTCTGTTTTGTTCCTGCCTCTTCTGAGAGTGAGTTTTTGTCTTTTTATTAAATCGTTTTTCACCTACCGTCATGCTGCCTACTCGTCTGCATTCTGGGGTCCCACATAACGCAAGTCGTAACAGATCTTTTATTGCATCCTTCACAGATTCGAGGCAACCTGTGCCAGATACATCCTACAAACCTCTAACAGAAGTGAATCTTCTCATGTTCAACAACATATCAGTTCTTTCTTGGAAAGCTTCATTTGAACTGGTGTAACTTGCCAGATGATCCAGTGTTGTCTCACTTGTCCATATGATGATGTCTCAGCTCAAGAACTGCACCATCAGCATGAATATGAATGAAAAAGCCTCCCCACCTAACTACACACACAACTCTGATTTTAACATTAGTCTACGATCTAATGCAAACAGGATGTGAATCAGTCTACATTTCTAGATTAGTGTGCAAATATAAATATATATATTTACAAACAATCTGCATTTTCTTTAAAAGCTGTAAATCATGCTGATTTGATTTCATTGGTTGCTCAGACAATTTCTTTTTTTGCTGTCAGTCCTAATATTCTTTCATTAACATAAAACTATTTACTGCAGAAAAATGCATTCCTATGAACCTCTTGTAACTTTTGGTAAATGTGCATAAACTATGTAAAAAACTTAATGCGAATCTGTTTTGTTCATAAAAAATGTTTTTCATACACATGGACTTACTTCATAATATACTTAGCTTTATGTCAGGGTAAAAGCAGATTATCTTTCAGATATATCTTCTAACAGTAATAATGACCATGCAGAACTACCTCTTAATGTGCCAAAGATAAACGTAGTGCTAAAGCTATTTGCTCTACACTGAAAAACTGTAGTATATTATACACAAAGGCTAGAAATCATCACATTTCGACTCACACAACATAGTATCATCAGGGTGTACTTTTGACCTGTACTTTTTTTTTTACCTACAAATTTGTACATGTAGGCTTCATAATGCAAACTGACAACATTAAAAATATAATTTCGAAAATTAACTTCATGACTGATAATTGCGTTACCTACATTCTGCGCTTCTCCGTACAACTTCATACAGGTTAGCTCTGGTTCTCCTTCAGCTCCCCAGCGCTTTGAAGCAAACCAATGTGAGTCGCTAGAGAGACTCTCTTTCTATGGAGAGTTCCGGGTTAATGGCGTGCTAAGCAGACGCGTTACTCGAATCTCCTACATGAGTCCCGATGATAATCTCCACTATAAATAAAGTTGTTAGACTTCAAATATAAACATGAGTCAACGAAAGGAAGCCCAAATATCGAAAAAAGTACTCTTTAAACCCACGCCGAATCGTCAATTAGAAGACTCTGGGCACAACTATGCTATGTCAATCGAGGTGGCTAATGCTAATGTTAATAGCAGACGAGACAGAGGAACCACCAGGCCGACAAATACTCCTAAAAAAGGACAAATGGAAAAAAAAGTTAAAGGTAACAACGATGAGACAGTTCCCGAGGAAGCAGTCGGATCCATACTTGGTGCTTTAGAAGCTCTAGGAAAACGGGTTGATAAACGGTTGGATGATATTAGCAGCCAGCTACAGCAGCACAGCGCCATGGTAGCTAAAACAGTACAGATCAACTCAGAAGATATTGAAGAGTGCAAGAACAAAGTTAAAAACTTAGAAGCACAAGTAGAACTTCTTCAAAAGGAAAAGGAGGAAATGAAGGAGCATTTGAGGAGCCAAGAAAGATACAAACGAAGATGGTTTTTACGTATAAAAGGTAAAAAAGAAAAAGTCAAAGAAGACCTCAAAATGGAAGTTGTGGAGCTGCTAAGCAGAATTTTACCTGATCAGGCTGATAAGATGGAGGATGCCATTGACGTAGTTCATAGAGTGAGGAGACCAGCAGAAAACCGTCACAGACAAATATTAATCCTCTTTGCCAAAAGAAGTGTAAGAGATGAGGTGTGGAAGCAAACTTAATCATCAAGGATCTGTAAAGAAGAAGGTATTCAGTTTGGGAAGGATCTAACCCAGGAGGACTGGAAATCCAGGCAGGCGCTATGGCCAAGAATTGAGAAGGCAAGGAAGGAGGGTAAGCTGCTGGATTCAGAGGTCCCTTCGCCTACATCGAAGGAAAGCATATTTCAGGTTGAAGTGTTAGCAGTATAATGGGGTTGTTTGAATATTATTAGTGGAGAAATTTGATTCATGGGACTGTTCAGGGGACTCTTCTCAAGTGTTTCTACTCTACCTCCTAGGACTTAAGGTTTATTCTTTGTTTTTTTTGTTCTTCTATTAAGGTGTTCTTCTGTTATTGTTCACAATTCAGTCAGGATTTGATTTAAAGACTGATAATCTCTTTTCTTCTTTCAATGTGAGAGGGCTCAAAGACTCTGTTAAGCGTAAAGCAGTGTCGAAGGGCCAACTGACACACTCGGAATCAACAGATGTGAAATTTTGGACTCAACAATGGGGTGATAAGATTATTTTTAGTCATGGAACAAATCGCTGTGCAGGAGTAGCAATTTGCTTT
The DNA here is from genome assembly GCA_036173005.1 of Crenichthys baileyi. NCBI lineage: Eukaryota > Metazoa > Chordata > Actinopteri > Cyprinodontiformes > Goodeidae > Crenichthys > Crenichthys baileyi. The sequence goes on from JAHHUM010002906.1 coordinate 573,453, forward strand.
AATAGATGTCCAGGCAAGCTTATTTTTGCAAGAATCGGATAAAGATGGACACTGGGCAGCATGTGTGTTAGATATTGACAATAATCTGATTATTACAATTAATGTTTATGGATATAATATTGATAAAAAAACAGACAGTTATTACATCAGGTCACAACAATTATTAAGAAACTTATGCAGAATTATTCCACTGAACATGTTGTCGTTGGAGGAGACTTTAATTTAACACCGGATGAATGGATGGACAGATGTCAATCAAAGTATTTTCAGGTGACTTTGAATCCAATAATGGAAGAATTTTTAAATACAAATAAACTAATTGATGTCTGGAGAAACCTTAATTATAATATCAGACAATACACTTGGATTAAACCAAATGGAATGTCAAGATCAAGAATAGATTACTGGTTGGTTACAGACTCCATACTGGAACACATTACTGAAGCCAACATCTCTTGCAGCCCTTTAAGTGATCATTGTGCGATAAACCTACGAGTTGCCAAAAAAGATTCTAAAAATAAATTCAAGGGTTACTGGAAATTCAATTCTAACTTACTGAAAAATGATCAATTTTGTGAAAACATTAAGAAAATAATTGAAGATGTTAAAAATGACGCTAATTTAGTTACAGCAATACAAAAATGGGAATTTGTTTTAATTTACCATAAGAAAGTTCTCTATTTCATATAGTAAAAAATTACAAAAAGAACAACAAATGAAAGAAACAAAACACAGAATTAATTTCATATTATTATAAATCAGATTGGACTGAGGAAGACAGAACCAATATTAACATTTTACAGTCTGAACTGGATCAACATTATCAAAATAAAGCACGGGGAGCATTTATACGCTCAAGAGCCAGATGGATGGAAGAAGGGGAAAAAAATACTTCATATTTTTTCAGGTTAGAAAAACAAAGGCAGGAAAAAAATTCAATTAACAGTCTCATAATTAATGGTGAAGAGTGTACAAACATAAAATGTATATCAGAAGAAATTAGGGAATTTTATAGCACTCTTTTTACATCTTCATACTCCAAACAAGACGCAGTATCATTTTTTAAAAAAATTGAAAATGTTATTCCTACCATAGATACTACATTTAGAAATATTTGTGAAGAAGATTTCCGTATAGAAGAATTTGACTGTGTTATTAAAAATGTAGCATCGGATAAAGCTCCTGGATCTGATGGTATAACTGCAAATTTTTACAAATTCTTTTGGAAAGAGATAAAAATGTTATTATTTAATGCGATTATGGAAAGCATCCAGAATAAAGAGCTCATGACAACAATGAAGCAGGGTATCATCACATTAATACCTAAACCAGGAAAAGATAAAAGGAACCTGAATAATCTAAGACCAATCACTCTTCTCAATACAGATTATCAAATATTTACTAAAGTTCTTGCAGATAGATTAAAAGTAGGTATATCAGATATAATTAGTTCTACTCAATCTGGTTTTCTAAAAGGTAGATCAATCCATAATAATATTCGTCTGGTTCTGGATTTAATTGAATATGCCCATTGATTGACGAGGATGGTTTTATCTTGTTTTTGGACTTCCAGAAAGCCTTTGATTTGGTGGAACAGCTTTTATTCTTGAAACATTTAAACATTTTGGCTTTAGTGAAAAATTTATGGATATAATCAAAATGTTGTATACAGACATAAATAGTTGTGTTTCCTTAAGTGGTGGGACGTGCCCAAGATTTAATATAAAAAGAGGGATTAGGCAAGGATGTAGTGTGTCACCTCTCCTGTTCATCACAGTTACAGAACTCTTAGCTATCTTCATAAGAAGCTCCAATCTTCAGGGCTTGCAAATTAGAAATCAGAATGTTATCATAAGTCAGCTAGCAGATGACACCACTTTGTTTTTAAAAAATAAAAATCAAATCCCACTGGCCATCCAAACAGTGAATGCATTTTCAAAAGCTTCAGGCTTAAATCTAAATTTAGAAAAATGTGAATTAATGAGCCTCCATGAATGCTCTCAATCATCGTTATACAATATAAGGGTCAAACTGGAGGTTAAATACTTGGGAATTTGGGTAACAAAAACTGAAAGTTGTAGTGTCAAACTAAACATTGAACATAACCTAAACAAATGTAAACTGATACTTAACAACTGGTTGCAGAGAGACCAACTCTTTTTGGTAGAACCCTACTTACCAAAATGGAGACCTTATCAAGATTTATTTACCCGGCATATTCTTTATCTATACCCCCAAAGATTATCAAGGAAATTAATAAACTAAACTTTAACTTCATCTGGAGAAACAAACATCACTATATCAAAAAAGGAAATGTAGTTAAAAGTTATGAAGATGGTGGAAATAAAGCAATAGATTTTGAAATAATGCATGTTGTTTTAAAACTAAAGTGGCTTCAATCTTTTCTTAGAAGTAGTCACGAGATCTGGTTTGCTGTCCCCTCTCTGGTGTTTAGTAAAATTGGTGGTATTGAGTTCTTGTTGAGATGTGACTTCGAGATTTATAAATTATTTATAAAAGGCATTTGTTCAGCTAATTCAGAACAATAATGATACAAAACTAGTGATTAAACTACAGAGGATCGAAATAAATGGTTTAGATTTATTAGACAAAAAATTTAATAATAAGTTTCTAAAACAATATTTAGCCAAACAAATCTACCCTGGACTGGTAAGAAGGAAATTTATGGACAATTATGAAAAGATCAAATAATTTTAATGTCAAAGTTTCTCAAATTTGTGCTCCCACCAAAATATAAAGAAATAAATTTCAAAACTTTTACCCCTCAAATGAGTTTATAAGACAGTGATAACTGCTATATATGTAACGAAGTCGAAACAACAGAACACCTTTTCTTTTTCTGTCAACCTATCACAAGAGTATGGGAATCTCTGCACAACCTCATGACCAGTAAATTCATAAACATGGTCCCCTTCTCATCACAAACTGCTTTATATGGATTTATATCTGAAAACAAAAGAGTTGAGTATCTTGTTAATAACATTATTATTATTTTAAAATTTTATATACATAAATGCAGATTTGGAAAATCAAAGCCGTTATGGTCGGTATTTAAACAGGAACTCCATCTTCTGAATCTTTCCTTGGACAAAATTCATAAACCAAAAGCGAAAAGTTTATCATATCACCTCTCTGATTTAACTAATAATTTAAATAATAATGCCTTTCTTTTTATTTAGGATTTTTGAAATTTTCATTTTAATTTGTATCTTGCTGTTTCTCTTTTTTTTTCTCTTTATTATAATGTTGATGTTAATGGAATAGGTATATGAAAACCTCCTTAACTGGTATGTATTTATGTTTTATTTTTTGTAGTGTATTATATAATCTAAACATCTTTCTACATGGCAATAGAATAGGAAAAATTTGAGAATGTATTAAGAGGTATGATGGTTTCTATGTTATTCTTGTATATGTTGTATCAGTTGAGTTTGTCATTGTGATTGTTATAAATAAAGTACTAAAACAAAAAAAAGGTTAGCTCTGGTTAGCACGCCATAACATAAAGCCAACCAATCACTGTTCGTGATCACGGAACGCCTACAGGTTGAGAAACGCCCACTTTTAGTCTGCAGAGACCCCTTGGTTCTAGACTCATCTTCTTCTTGCTTTGTAATGGCGGTTGGCAAACAACAAAATTGGTGCATTACCGCCACCTGCTGGTATGGAGTGTGGACCAAAATGTCTCAGGAATTAAATTCCACTGTACAACTGTTATTTTTAGATATCGAAATATTATCTGATAAATGTTACTTTTTGAATTACTTCTAAATAAATCAATTAAATCTAATTTAACTTTAATTCTATTTAAATTTTGAATTAATTGTTGTCTCTCTTGTTGTCTCATATATTTTTCACATGCAGCATAACATGCTCTATTGTTTCACAATTCCACAGTATTCACATTTACCATTACAATGTTTCCCTAAAATAAAAGTACTATTTAATCCAGTATGCCCAAATCTTGCCCTTTCTGTTCTTCTCATTTCTCCAGTCTTTTGAATTAAATGAAACCAATGTCCTGTCTTTTCTTTCTCCCATTCCTTTTGTAATTAATCCTTAATTTAATGTTTAATTAACATTTTTATTTCTGTTTTACTAAAATTAATAACTAAATCTACTGATACATTTCTAACAGCTTCCTTTGCTGCCATATCAACCAATTCATTTCCTTTAACACCATAATGCGATGGTATCCATAAAAAATGTATCATTAAACCCATCAGAGTCACCAGACTTTCCACCTCAGTTTCTCTTAAACACAATGAGCCGGGAATCAGGCGCCTTCTCCGGCAGAGGGAGGGAACGCTGCTCGGTCAGCTGACAGCCGCCCAAGCGAACTGGTGCCGAGAAACGCCATACCTCTTTTTTTAAAATAAGTGGAATCTTAATAAACCAAGTGGATATTTGAGTTCAACAAACCAACATTCTCACCTAAAAACACCGTAAATGTTTATTTGGGGTCACAGAAAGCATATTATTTAAATTTTTATTCAAAATTTTTTGCCACCATCGTCCGCCATTGCTGCCCGAGCTTGACCAATCCGATTCAACTCGCAATGAATTACGGGAATTTGTGGGACATGTACTACATAACTCCGCTGTCGCGCCGGTCTCCCATAATAATGAACAAAATAATGAAATGTGTTTCAAATAATCAGCCAGTCAAAGAAAGAAATAGTTTACAGCAAACACAATAAAATCAAACTTAGATTTTGATGGTTTTGTCAATCAGAGACCAGTTTTTGGTGACATCTTGTGTTACAGCCGTTTTTTTCTTGCTTAATGTTGTGTTTTATGTCACAGTGATCTCCTGAAGAAGATCTGCAGGGAAGTACCCCAGCTTGCGTCCTGTGCTGACCTTCAGGTAGCCGCCTTTTTCATCTCCTTTCTTCACAACAATCTTAAACAGAGATGCAAGTAGAGCAGCAGAGCATCAGCATAAATTTAGATTTAGAATATCAGTTTTGTTGCTTTCTTTCTTTTTATTTGTCTCATTTGTTTATATATCCACCCACTAAGTTACCTGATCTTTCTTGAGTGTAATTTGTCCCATTTCTCTGTTGCCCACAAAGGAGCGGGTAATCTTGTAAACCCTCTCAGATGCACGCACTTTTATGAGGTAGTTGGCAGGGAAGTAACCGCTCTTCTCCCCCATCTTTCCCTGATAACACAGGGAACAATAACAGAGTTAATCCTAACAGTAGTAGAGTATTATAGATTTTTAATGGAGAAGTTTGACTCACTCTCCACCACTCTTCATTGGAATCATCCAGCACTATGATCCGATCACCGGGGCTAATCAAGTAAAATTGAGATAAATAATGAGGGTCAATTTATCAAATTCAATCAACAGATAAATGCTTCCTGATTTATAAGGTGAATGCATTAGGATTCGTTTGGTTCTTTCAAACATACTGAAAGTCTAGGTCATCTTTCTCAATGGCTTTAAAGCGGTAGAGAGCCAGGTAATAGTGGGACCCAGTGAAGGCACCTTTAGCCTGTTGACAAGAAGCACAGATGATGCACCATGAGACAAACGATGCAGATCTGAGATGATTTACCTCCACTTGCTTGTTGAATAATATGATATTCACTCTCACCTTGTCATCTGCTTTGTCTCCACCTTTTTCTTTTTTATCTTCAGGCTTCCCTGCATTAACAACGGAGGCAGGAACTCATTTTTTGGAAACTCAGAAACAGAGATTGATTTTTTTTTTTGGTATCTACCCTGTGTTTATGGAAAATAATCTATGTTTGGTTGTATGAACAAGTAATTTGTTTGCTTTATCTTAGATAAAGCATCATTATTTTAGTTTTACCTTCTCCTCCCTCCTCATTTTCTTTGGGTTGTTGGTTTTCTTCTTCCTCCTCTTCCATCATCATCATAATCTAGATGACACACTGTGTTAAATCAGCACTTCAACCAAAAATCATAATTTACTGATGCTTTAAACATATATTAAATATATATCATTTAAATATTAAAGAGCCATTAACATTTATTGGCAATGATGTATAAAAAGTCTTAAAACAATTCCTTGTGTTATTGAGGTACTATAACCTCATCCTCACACTCAAATTTGTTACTTTTCTAAGTTGATCAGAGCGCCGAGGAACTTTTAAGTAGTCGTCCATGACATCCTCTTTCCCTGCTATACAAATATGGTGTGACTCAGAGGACCGTTTCTATTAGTTTATCTTTATAATTCAGGAAATCACCACAAGAAAATAGCTACTTACTTAAATTAGCCAATTAGAATGTTTTGAACAACTGGAAATGTGACAAACAAGGTTTAATGACGTAAAAAATATCTCCAACTCTCACTGTTAGTGAACTGCAGCAAGTTTATCTACAGGGGTTGGACAATGAAACTGAAACACCTGGTTTTAGACCACAATAATTTATTAGTATGGTGTAGGGCCTCCTTTTTGCGGCCAATACAGCGTCAATTCGTTTGGGAATGACATATACAAGTCCTGCACAGTGGTCAGAGGGATTTTAAGCCATTCTTCTTGCAGGATAGTGGCCAGGTCACTACGTGATCCAGGTGGAGGAAAACGTTTCCTGACTCGCTCCTCCAAAAACACCCCAAAGTGGCTCAATAAAATTTAGATCTGGTGACTGTGCAGGCCATCGGAGATGTTCAAACTTCCCCTTATGTTCATCAAACCAATCTTTCACCAGTCTTGCTGTGTGTATTGGTGCATTGTCATCCTGATACACGGCACCGCCTTCAGGATACAATGTTTGAAACCAATTTGGGTGCACATGGTCCTCAAGAATGGTTCGGTAGTCCCTTGGCAGTGACGCGCCCATCTAGCACAAAGTATTGGGCCCAGGGAATGCATGATATGGCAGCCCAAAACCATTACTGACCCCCCCCATGCTTCACTCTGGGCATGCAACAGTCTGGGTGGTACGCTTCTTTGGGGTTTCTCCACACCGTAACTCTCCCAGATGTGGGGAAAACAGTAAAGGTGGGACTCATCAGGGGAACAATACATGTTTCACATTGTCCACAGCCCCAAGATTTGCGCTCCTGCACCATTGAAACCGACGTTTGGCATTGGCATGAGTGACCAAAAAGGGTTTGGCTATAGCAGAAGCGGGCCCTGGGATATTGACCCTGTGGAGCTCCGATGGACAGTTCTGGTGGAAAAGGAGAGTTGAGGGGCACATTTAATTCTGCCGTGGTTTGGGCAGCCATGGTTTTATGTTTTTGGATACAATCCGGGTTAGCACCCGAACATCCCTTTCAGACAGCTTCCTCTTGCGTCCACAGTTAATCCTGTTGATGTGGTTCGTCCTTCTTGGTGGTATGCTGACATTTCCCTGGATTACCGTGGCTCTTGATACATCACAAAGACTTGCTGTCTTTGGTCACAGATGCGCCAGCAAGACGTGCACCAACAATTTGTCCTCTTTTGAACTCTGGTATGTCACCCATAATGTTTTGTGGCATTTCAAATTTTGAGCAAAACTGTGCTCTTACCCTGCTAATTGAACCTTCACACTCTGCTCTTACTGGTGCAATGTGCAATCAATGAAGACTGGCTACTAGGCTGGTCCAATTTAGCCATGAAACCTCCCACACTAAAATGACAGGTGTTTCAGTTTCATTGTCCAACACCTGTAGTGTGTTATTAAGCTAATGCAGTAGAAGACAAATTCATTTAAAACCTTTTCACAGATCTTTAACAGGCGATGAATCTGGAGCACTGTAAATTATGCAGAAACCTTCAAAAAAACGACATGTGCTTCCACATATTGTTTTATTAACTTGTGTTTTTGAGTTTCTAAGTAAAATGTCACCAGATACTCACATTCTTTTTGTCGTTTTCATTCTTTTTGCGCTCCTTGTTTGCCATGATGACACCAACCCTCAAGGTGTCAAAGACGGGGTCATTCCGGTTTGGGTTGTCTGGTTTTAGCACAGAATTTTAAGCCAGAAAATTATTATTAGCACTTTCACAAAAAGGTTTTGATGCTTTATGATAATCATTAAACAGATCAATTTGCAATGTTAGAAAAGTTGTAGAGTTTGAAAAATCGATGCACTTTTATAACTTTAAAGCTGAAAGAAATTGTGCAACCTCCTACAGCCTTTGCTACCTTGAAAGAACAGCATTGAATGAGCATTTAATTATAAATGCTTTGGACATCTAGATAGAACCAGTGCAAATTAAAGTTTGGCGGACTTACTTGAGTCTGGTTGGTCACTGCTGTAAAGGGGGGAGCTATAGGCCCTTCTGAAGCCAGGTGGCTGCAGAAAAATGTTTGAATTTTTTAAATATCTGCCGTCATTGGTGCAAAGAAATTAGATATTTAAGTGACTTGCTCTGCAATACGTATGCTGCATACTAAAGAAAAACTCACAATTTTGCCAAAGCACTTCTGGAACTCGACGTAGTGCTGACATGAATGATGGATGTTGGTCTTGCAGTTCTTACACCTCAGACAAAATTTGTTGTTCACTAAAAAGTGTGCAAAGTTATAAGGTCAACATGTGGCTATAGCAGTTGTCCAGGTATAGAAAACATTCGGGTTAATGTCCTGCATGATACATACAAACGATCATCCGAGCACAGACATCACAGAACTTGGGCTTCTTGCAGTAATGGTCCTTAAACTTGTGGGGCTTGTCATTGATCCGAATAACTGGCTCGGAAGGAGGTTCTGGTTCCTTTTCCTCCACCTCCACCTCCTCCTCATAAATAAAATAGACCTGGAGAAAGAAAGAAAACCCTGAGGTAAGTTTTATATCCCTTGTTTTGGGCTAGGTTTTTTTAAATGCCCCATGCCCGATTCAGTTATTAGAAGATTTTTTTTCTATCAAAGAGATTGAAAAGACACTCTTGAGTCCATCATTATGGTGTTAAAAATGCCTTTGCACTGCAGTCCTGCCCTGATGTGGGGGCTATTTTAAACAACCTGGGAATGCCCTGCTAATACTGGCTGGTTGGCATGGTGTTATTACTCACCGTGTCTCCATCTTCCCTCACAACGTTGTCAGGAGCTGGAGGATTGTCATGAATATCCACAGAGTTTTTGTCATCCTCCCTAACACCCAGATACACATACACACACACACGCACACACACACAAATACACAAAGGAAAAAAAGGACCAAATCAAGAAGATCTTGCATGGTGATTAGTAGGACAAAAAAGCAATCTCAGCATTTCAGACAGCAAATGGAAATGTAAAAAACTGCCTAGTAGGAGATTAATGAAAAAAGTGAGTTAACCAACACCGTCAGAGTGCTATTCTACCATGCATGCATTCACACACACACAAAAAATCTAGAAGGCATACAGTGCCTTTCAAAAGTACTCAAACCCGTTAGAACCAAAAACTTAAATGTAACATATAAACACCTTTGTAAAGTAGAAGGAAAACGATGTATGGGTTTCATATATATAAAACTCTGAAACTTGTGACATACATTTGTATTTAGTTCCCCTGAGTTAACAGTTTGTAGAACCATGCTTCGCTCCAGTTAGAGCTCAGTCTTTTGGGGTATGTCTCTGCAAGCTTCACACATTGCCTGGCCTGCTTTGCCAAATACCTCAAGCTCAGCCAGAGAGGGTGGAGTGGAACTGTGAACAACTATGTTCAGGTATTGTCATGAATCATCAGATGTATTTAAATCTGGACATACTCTGATCTAAAGCATCTGGTGTGGCTCAGGCTGCATGTATACAGTCGTCTTGTGGGAAGGTGAACCTCCGCTCTACTTTCAAGTATTTTGCAGCCTCTAACAGCTTTTCTTCCAGGACTGTCTTGTAGTTAGCTCCATCCATCTTGTGCATCCCACAGCATGTTGCTATCACCACCGTGTCTCATTGTGGGGATGGTGTGTTCAGGGTGATGTTCAGTGTTAGTTTTCCTCCAGCCTTAGGATTTTGTAATATTTAGGCAAGTTCGATTTTGATTAATGTTATTAATGTTATTTTGATTAATGTTGTTAATGTAAATTGATGTTCTCCTTGCCCGGCCTTTCAGTTTAGTTGGATAGCCATGTCTTGGTAGGTTTGCAGTTGTTCCACACTCACTTTCATTTTCAGATGATGGATTGAACAGTGCTCCATGAGATGTCCAAAGCTTGGGATACTGTTTATACGGTCTTTTTATAACATAACCCTGCTTCAAACTTCTCCACATTGTTCTCCCTGACCTGTCTGCTGTGTTTCTTTGTCTTCATGATGCCATTATTCACAAATGTTGCCTTCTAAATCTCTGAGGCCTTTACAGAGCAGCTGGCTTTATACTGATATTAAACTGCACAGTTGGACTCTGTTGACTGAAGCAATTTTGACACTTTGATTTGTAAAAAAAATGTTTTGAAAAAGATGCACCATCGTCCATCTTCTTGACAGTTGTATGCTACTTAGAGGTGGTCTATCACATAAAATTCCAATAAAATACATTGAAGTTTGTGCCTCTAATGAGACAAACATGTGATCCTCAGACACATACGCTACACCAGAAAGGTTTGTCCAATATTAAATTCTTTAAGTCATCACATGTTATTTTGTACTAACATTACTCCTCTTGGAAACAAACTCCTGTATACTAAACCTCTTCACTCAAACATGGTGCTGCTTTATATGTTATTGTGTAGAAAAATGCAAGAGAACTGAAGCTTAGATTAACTGAACTGAGTATTTAGATATTGGTATAGGGATATCAAAGGTGTGCAGCAACATAACCATGCAGGAACAGTACTCACTGATCCATGGTGCAATGCTGAAATTGTCAATACACCAAAACCTAAAAGAAATCACCCAAGATTTTACTGTCTTTCTTATTCAAGATGCTTGCCTGTTCATCAAACAAGAGTTTCTTAGTCACAGTTCCTATACACTGTGTTTTTATATTTTACTACATCTTGAATGATTATATTTGTTTCATGAGCTGTATATATATAGAGAGAGCCAGTGATGTTTTTGTGTAAATGGTGGCCTGGTTGAGCCCCTCCCTCTGCTGCCCTCCAACCAATCAAAATGCACGAATTTATGTAACCTAGTCCCCCTACTCTCAGCAGTAGCAGGGGGCGCTTAGTCAACACTATCTGCTGGTTGATTGCACATGCATAAAAGCAATGGAAAATATGTTTCGGGCACAAGTGACAGATGTGTCATTTTTTACATCTGGTGTTCGTGTGCCCCTACTTCTAATGCTGCCAAGGGCATCTGCCTATGTTGCTTTTATAAAAAAAACTGCCACTGTATATAGCATATATATCTTGAATAGCAATTGAAGAGGTTAATTTAGTTGGAATCCAATTTAAATCCCTCAAAAATGACACTTAGCTATGAATAAATGCATATTGGTCAAATAATATCATTAAAAAACTGTGAAAATGAAAACTACAGAACAACTTTTTACCATTAACTGAATACTCTTCAGAAACTCAAACACAGACGCAAACGCACAGCTACATCACACGTTTCTCAGTCTTTAAGGCAAATACTTGCAGCACACATAATGTTTGACGACATTTGTCAGCTTAAACAGAACTATTCTTGGTTTGTGAAATTTGATCTCTTCACAACTAAATTTGGAAGTTGCTGCCAGCCAGAAAAATAAGGGGAGCTCCAAGGCTGTAAAAATACCGCTTTTGTAAACTAGTTCAACATTCTCTGTGCAATAGGTGTTAACTGGAAATACCTTTTCCATCGAAACCGAGGCAAACAAACAGAGCCCCTTTTGGCCTGTAAACAGATATTTTATTAAAAGTATACAAAATTTAAACTGAAACATTGACTTACCTTTTGTCTAAACTTGTACAGATCACACTAAAGATACCAGACACTGTTAAATATGAACTCTGTCTTCACCTCAGTCTGGTTGAATCTAAGAAGAAAGCTGACCAAAATGTTTCCTCACTTCTCAGGGCCCCAGGTCCCAGTCTCTTTGTAGTCCCTCTAATGTTTCCTTCAGGTTATTTCTTCTCTGATTAGGGGCTCCCGCTGTAACTCAAACTATTGTAGATTTGTGAAGTTCTTTGTGATGTGTTTCCATGATTTTCCTGTGTGTAACTGTATGCACAGCAAGCTGAGCGCTGCTATGTGAAGTTGATGGGTTGGAACAGCTGAGGACCTCAGACTGAGCACCAGTGACGATGGAAATCAGAGATATTCTCTCCGAGTGTCTTCGTTACATGCATACACACATGTCTTTTATCTTGTCCCACTCGTTCACAGGCAACAGAAATACAAGTTCAGGTATTTATACATAATTTACAATTGTATTTACAAGTCATACAGTGGTAAATAGTTTGAATGTTCAGTAAATACTGACAAGGAATTCAAATATAAGTATTTTATCCAGTAGCATTAATGCTTAGATAAATTGGATTTAGATTATAATTAAACAGATCAACACAATACAACAAACTAATCGTTTTTCTTCCATCCCCATCTCTGGCTTTCATATTTACTTTTTTTCTTTATTTATTTTATTAACTTATTTATCTATTTAGCACTGTTTTTATGGGGTAAGAACGCTGTCAAAAACAATATGTATGTAAAGACGGAAATGTGTGCATATTAGTCAATAGTTGTGAATAAGTAAAATCCAAAAGAGGTATGGTATATTTTCTCTATAAGAATACAAAATAAAATGTTTCAGCTTCAAGAAATTACAAACACAAAGTTCAAGTTTACAGTTGTGGTTTATTCTTTATGAATACAATATGCTATAATAGTTTGTGAATACGATTTCTTTTCTATGAGAATACGAATTTACATCAGCGACTTCGTGTCACGTGATCTCAGGCTGGTTAGTGGAGCACAGAGTCACACTCCTCACCGCCAGTAAACGTAGTGCCGGGATTGGATGACGGAAAAAAGGTAATTTTACTTTCTTAGAAATGCAGTTCCTAATGGGGTAACCTTTTTATACTGCCAATCTATCTATCTATCTATCTATCTATCTATCTATCTATCTATCTATCTATCTATCTATCTATCTATCTATCTATCTATCTATCTATCTACCTATCTATCTATCTATCTATCTATCTATCTATCTATCTATCTATCTATCTATCTATCTATCTATCTATCTATCTATCTAAAATTAGAGCTTTTGTCCAAAAAAGAATGGATAAAAAAAGGGAAAGTTATCTTAAGAAATAAAGTGAGAGAAATCTCATTCAAAATAACAAACAATTATCATCCAATAAACGTTAATAGTTTATTGAAAGTCTTTATGTTATTTTTATATACTGCTTTAAGAGAATTTAGCGACATAGTTAGTTGATTGGTGGCCAAAAGAGCCGACTCTTTTTGATGAACTGAGCCAAATAATTTGGATCCCAAAACAGAGCCACAATTCCCATCACTGGTCGCAACACTACAAAGGTCCCGTTGCATGTTGGGTACAATATTCCAGAAGCACTGAATGCGCATGCCCCAAAGAAAACTCCATTATTTTTGCTCGGAATTTGTAAGAAAAAAACACTGTGGGTAACTGTGAATTGGGGATTACATGGGTCGTTATGTTTTCTCGGAATAGATTTGAATGCGACGAGAAATAGCAGAAGGACAGACCAAAGTGAGGATCTTATAGCTGCGGATCGGGAGCGGGACATCCCTCAGTCCTGCTGGGACACTCCAGAAACAAGTAAATTTCACTCTGTTAGCTCCTCCAGCTAGCCTTAGCAGGGAGCGTTAGGCGCAGTAAAATGAACCGTTATTGCCCTTTGTTTTTTTTAAAGCCGGACTGGCTGACTAAACCCTAGGAGCTGATTCATCGCGCCAATACGTGGTTCGGGTTATGTAATCATCCAAATTTACAGTAATTTAATAAAGTATTCTTCGTTTTCAAAACATCATCTCACCAGTTCTGGGGCTAACTGGCTAAGTCTTAATTTGAGACCAGAAAGAGCAAGACTTCAAAACTTGTCCAACACAGCTTGACGCAAAGAAATGTTTAGCAAATATTGACGTTAGCGGACAGATGGCTGCAAGTAAGTGTAATATAGTATCTAAATGTAAGTTTTTATTGCGAAGCAGTTTCGCAAACGGGTCAGTTTATGTATCCGTAGCTAAGACGCAGGAGTTTGCATCGGGAGTGTTTTGTGCTCCTGACAGCTGTCACGACAACAGAAGTGGATTTAGCCTGCTAGCTTAGCCGTTAGCCTACACGCTAGCTGTTGTGTATTTACTGCAATATTACAAATTTGCATTTACATATATTACATATTTAAGTGGAGTTTAGTCGTCATTCCACGTTTTCTGTTATCGTTTAAGTTTGTTGTTGGAAAGGCAACTGTTCACACTGTAGGCAACCATTGAATAAACTAGGGGCCTAGCCAAACACGCCCTCATACTTCAAAGTAGCCACAGCTCGCTCTAAACTTGTACTAGTTCAGGTGATCAGATATAATAATTTTTCAGCCCTGGCTGGATGAGGAAAGATTTACTGCACCGTTTATTTTCCCCCCCTGCTTCCCCCTCCTGCCAGATTACATAATCCACCTCCACCTTTCTTTGCAGACTCTTCTTCATCTAAGACCCTACTCTGATGTGAGTTGAACGAGTTGGGCTGTTTGGAAACATCCTGAAAGTTAAGGATCAGCCTCACAGTGGTGGAAATTCCAGTTGTTTTGGACAAGTCAGGTTTTACGGGCAGTGTGAGGTCTTCTCACCCACCAGCATGTACATTGGACAACGGATACCTTAGCCAAAATAGATCCTGGCTTCCCAAAGATGACAAGGTATTGAGCATCTTCTTATTCTGTTCCTTCTTTTTTATTATGGAGTTTGTAATTGGTAGTGTTCTGTCATTTATGTAAAATCTGTATTTTTGCTGTGGCCACACCCACTAAATAGAAAACACACTGGACTCAACTCAGTCCAGACTGTTTTTAAGACATACTTTACTTGCTAGAAGCATATCACAAAAAAAAACAAGGAAAGAAATGTTGGAGCCTTTAGTTGGCCTTTTTTGGTGTGTGGAACTCCAAATCCTTGTGAAAAGGTGTGTCTGGAACTGGTATAAAACTAGTGCAGTGTGTATAATTTGCTGCTGTTTGTATTTACAATTCTCATGACTGGGCATGGGCTGGTATGAGATTCTCAGGGTAGGGTAACTTCGTGTAAAAATAACACAGTATCACTTATTTAGACAAAAATGTGGAACATATATTCTAAACGCTTTATTTAAAACATAAAAGCAACACATTCCTTCTGCTTCATTCTGTTATTGGAATGTTGGTTTTGATACATAGACTCAAGCAAAGATACAGAAGAAACATGCTAAATGTAATAGTTTTTAATAAAAGGTGCTTCTTGAACTGAATGTTATTCCTGTTTACTCCTTAGTAACTGGTTAATTAGTTAGGCTACTTGGCTTTCCAGCCCGCAGTTGAATGCTTGGCAGACTTGTAGCTTAATAGTTGTCGTTTTAAAACGGTGTCATCCTAATAAGAGGGATGGAAGGCACTTCTTTAGTTTTCACACCATATCTATCAATGTTTTTCGCAATCGGAGTCTAGTGGGCTTCTTTCAGCCAGCACACCAGCAGGGCACAGCAACAGCTCAGTGAGGGGCTTTGCTGGGTTAATCTATGGCCCATGCAGCTGGACAAAATCTGGACAATCTGACATTTTATTGGTGTCGAAACCATAACAGTTTTAGATTTAGTTCACTACTTACAATTAAGTTAATCCTCCCAGGTTTTTGTATCAAGGTGCCAAATCACCTCTTTAATTTTGGTTGTTGGTCGTAAACAAAACTTTTCAACATGATTAGTTGGCTCGGGGCGAATATTCCGATTTTTACCTTCATTTTGTACATGCTGAGTTATTTTACACCCACTGCTTAAATCATTGTGCATCAGTTTGTTTCTCTTTATAATTAAATATTTTCATTAATCATTGAGATACTTATAAACATCCTCGAATCAAACATATATCATGTATGTAACAAAATTGTAAATTCAGAAAACTTTGTATTAGACTATTTACATTTATTTAAGTTTTGAATCACATTTCATCCAACTGACTCTTATGAAAGATGACATGTTAAGACCCCAGATAAACACAAATGGCTCTATGCGGCTTCCTGCCGGCAGCTATTATCAATTGGAGACATAAAACTCAATTTCGGAACCGTAGAATACGGAAAATTACTTTGGTTGTCAAAGCAGGTTTGAAATGTCCAGCTGGCGGCCATGATTTGACCTTTGGTCGGCAAAAAACATCCCGCAGGGGAAAGCTTGATTTTGTGTACTAAAAAATTGTGCATAACCTGTCAGAGTATGAAACGGGGAAATGACTTGCACCTCTGTTTTGTATGTGTTTTATTTTAGGAATGTTGCTGAGACTTATTTAACTGCACAGATAGAACTAAAACTGAATTGTTCTTATTACTGGCCTATAATGTTCTGAAGTAAAAGTTAAATGTGCTCCTGAGAGTACAAGAATAATGTTTTCAACTTACTTGACTTTAACTTTAGAAATACATAACAAGGTGTTTCATTTGATTAAACTTTCTACACCTTTTCAGATTTTATCAGTTTAAACTACCACTTACTGGCATATGTTGACTCGTTTACCAGGTGCTGGCAGGACGCAGCAACAAAATGATGGGAGGCAGTGAGACCGTCAGCGGAGACAAGGATGCGGTCCACACTGCTGCAATACACGTCCCCATTGGCTGGCTCCGGAGAGTGGACGGAGGGCAGGTGACCTATGTCAGGTGTGTTGCTTCACTGGAATAATGTAGAACTGTAGATGAAGTCCATTTATAATTGGGCAGCAAAGTTAATGAGACGCTAGTAATAACCTCTGAGGAAATTTGTATGAAATTTAAAGTGTTGCCATGCAACAGCATTTAATTTTGTCATTCGCTTTGAAATATGATTATCCTTTGTTTCTAATTGTAAGCCAGATGGAATTTAAATTGTTCAAGCTATGCAAAAGAAACAGTGTATTAACATTTCTATTAGTTTTACAGTTTCTTTTAACTTGTATTCCTAACTTAAAAACATTTTTCCTTGTCCCAAAGGTGTCCTTCTAGGGCTGCTTCACTATGGTAAAGATCATAGTCATGATTATTCAGGTCACTATTGAAATTATTTGGTGCAGTTACTCATTAAATTTGGAAAGGCTACATTTATTTAGTTTAAAAGAACAAAATAAGAGCAGAACTGTAGGAAATACATTCGATCTTTTTCTCAGTTCTGTTGTTTTTAATTTATGTTTTCTGAATTCTATGTTTTATTCTATGTTTTTCTATGTTTTTTATTCTATGCTTATTTCATTTTACCAATTCAGTAGCAAAACATCTCATTTAATTAATAACCATACTTTTAAATGAAAACACAATCACTCTTTGTTGAGTGCTAAAAATTCTTACTGCAGGTGGTGAAAATTCAATTTTTTGTGATAATATAAAGTAACTCGAATGTTTTTCATGTGAGATAAAAGAAAAGTTCTTCTCTTAGTAAATTAATTAATGAATAACCCTAAAATCCCTACTAAGTTTTATAAGTATAACATGGTCCACACCACTATGGTTGTGTCCTATACTGACTCACCAATGACGGGTCTTTCTTCCACCACATGAATCCCTGTAGGGGAACTCAGCAAAGTCTTCTTTAAACCTGAATCTCTCCTCTCAGGAGGACATTTGCATAGGTAGAGGTTAACGGCAGCAGGCTGACTCTTCTTTCCCTTTTTAGTAGTGACTCTGATAATTTGACTTGTGAAATGTTTTCTCGGAGTTTCAGGGAATTAAGCAGGAATTAGAGTTGCAGAAAGGCATTTCTCCTAATAAACTGTATAACTTTCCTTCCTTCATAGTTTTTGGGGGCCAGTCTTTCAGCTGATCCGAGTTCTGTTCAGGTATTCCTCACACACAGCTGTATGTGTGTGAGGGAAGGCAAGTTTATTAATATGCACATTTCAGGGGCAAGACATTTCAAAGTGCTTTACGTGATTAAAACATTGGAAAGAAAACGCATAGTGGAGTAGTAGTGGCATGCAAAGGAAAGTAAACGAAAATTGGACTACAGACAGAAATAAATGTTGTTTCAGTTAATTGTTTAAGTAGAACAGTCAAACGTAGCCATAAATAATGGGATTTTAGCCTTGATTTAAAAGAACTCAGGGATTCAGCATTTTTGCAGTTTTCTGGAAGTTTGTTCCAGATTAATGGAGCATAAGAACTGAATGCTGCTTCTCCATGTTTGGTTCTGATTCTGGAGATGCAGAGTAGACTTGAAGGAAGGCTGAGCCGGTGACAACAAATCGTTGATGTATTTTAGTGCTAAGCCATTCAGTGATTTATAAACTAACCTCAGCAACACCCTCCTGTTAGTGAGATGGTGCAGAGAAACAAAGCTATTTAAATGCTTATTTCAGTGTCTATGTGTATATTGACATGGATTTGACCGGAAGTATTTGGAGAAATGTGCTTGAACGCAGAAGTCTCTTTGATTACTAACGTTTCCTTACCTTCCTCGCTGTAGTCCCAGTGGCACCACCCTGTCCACGCTGGATGAGGTCAAGAGCTACCTGCTCGCTGATGGTACCTGCAAATGTGGTCTAGAGTGCCCACTTATCATTCATAAGGTAACATTAATCTTTGAGTGTGTGTGTGTGGAAAGAGTGGGCAATGCATAAAAGGTCCTGCTTTATTAGGCCTCCTGAATATTACGAGATGGTAGTGATGGCGAGATGAAGCTTCGTGAAGCACTGAAGCTTTCCGTTCAGTTGAAGCAACAGAAAAGCAACATTAAGTTTATATAAGTTAGGATAATCGTTTTTCCGTCTGTTTCAGTATTCGCCTCGTTCTTGTTGGTTCCGCTCAGATATATTGCTAACAGACTCGCGATACGATCCCAAGACAACAAAATGTGACGGGAGAATCAGCAGGAGAACCATGACAAGAACCTTTTTCATTTTCTTCTAATTCATTTGACCAGTGTTGTTTATGTGCAGGAATGCAAGATACCTGCAATGTTGCCCTCAGCTGTGATTAGACTTCATGCATGGTGTTTAACATCTGTTTAATCCTGTTTTCCACTTGTTTCATGCAGGTTTTTAACTTCAGTGTGGGTGTGAAAGTGGAACAGAACAGTCAGCCGTCATGCAAAGCAGAGCAGGACATGACCAAATTGTGTAATCACCGCAGGAAAGTGGTGGCGATGGCTGCTCTGTGTCGAAGTATGCAGGCCTCACAGCTTCCATTTACCAACTTTCATCACCCAGGTAAAATTCAAGACATTGGACAACCCACTCGCTGTGATTGTGTACTTTCAGACTTTTTATTTTCAAACAATAAACGATTACTGTCAGGACTCAAGGCAGATTTTTTCCATTACCAACAGTTTTAGGCTTTAAGACATCTTCTAGTCCACTTATCGCCTCCTTATTTGGCTCCTGTTAAATGTGAAAATGTAATAAGGTAGTATATACACATTTAAATGTTTTAAAGAAAATAGAAGTGAAAAGCAGTGCTTCTTTTTATAGTGCCTCACATTATTCATAACCCTTGAACTTTTAAACATTTTAGAAAACAAACTTCAAGGCCATTTATTGATTTTAATAATACAGACAAACACAAAGTAGTCCGTCACTGTGAAGTTAGAGGAAAAATTATAATTGTTGGCAAACATTTAACAAATAAAAAAAGTGTACTTTTTACTCTGACACACCTAAATAAAATCCACTGCAACCTATTACCTTCAGAAGTCCTCTAATTAGTCGACAGAGTACAGCTGTGTGTATTCTGTCATATAAATCCAACTTTTATGTGAAGAAATGCAAAATACAAGAAGAAAGACGCTATTTGTTACACTGTTAGGTGTTGGTGTGGACAAGAAAAGAAAACATTACTCTGGCTTTGCAGTACATCAAACAAAGCTGATTTTCAGGCCATCACAACACTTCTCAAAGTGGCAGTCCTTCAGTCAGCCCCCTACTACATCCAGCAGTCCCCTTATATACATTCCAGATCCCACCCTAATTCAAAACAGCCAATCATCTCCGTCTTCCAGAGCGGGAAAAGAAACAAAGAAGTTAAGTTTCACATAGATATTGACGACATTAACAATTCTTTATCAATAATAAAACATTTAGCAAACTTGGTATGTGTACAGATACATATTTTACAAGTCAAATCATTTTTTAAATTACTTTGACTTTCTACACTATTTCAACCAATCAAACTCCTGCTCTCATCAACTCACTTCCTATATCAGAGCTGGGTTTGAGGCGGGCCTCCTCTTTAACTGAACTCCAGATGGCTGCCACAGAAGACACACCCACATGGTAAACAAACAATTCAACAGTATATGAATACACAGTGTTTGCAATTAATCCCACACTGTAAAGAGGTTAAAGAAGAACTTAGTGCTTCTTAACACTGTTGAAAAATGTTTTGCGCGCTAAATCCTATGCGTGGCACATCCTCATGAAAACGTCATCCCCATGGTAAAACATGGTGGTGGCAGTGTCATGATGGGAGGATATTGTTCCTCAGCAGGGACAGCGAAACTTGACAGAGATGATGGGGAGATGGCTGGAGCTGAAGACAAGGCCATCTTGGCAAAAAAAAAAATGTCAGTGACTGTTAAAGACTGGAGTCGGGCAGAGCTTAAACTCCCAGCTGCAAAACGACAATAAACATACAGCCAGAGATACAAAGAAATGATTTGGATGAAAGTATTTTCATGTTTAGAAAAGGCCAATCAAAGTCCAGACTTAAAACTGAGAATCTGTGACAAGACCTGAAAATGAGATTTCACAGATGCTCTTGATTCGCAAAGAGTAACTCTCAAAGTTCAGTCTTCAGAAAAACAAACCTGCCAGAGACATACCCCAAAACACCTTTACATGTAATGGCAGCAAAAGGCGGTTTTACTTAGTTTTCAGCCATGGGAAAATATTTTTATTTGTACAAAAAAATGTTTTGATCTATTAATCCTTTTATTTCCAATACAGAATTATGTGTTAATTTATCAAATAAAATCCCTAATAAAAAACATTGAAGTTTTAGGTTGTAACATGACAAATTGTCCCGTTTTTAACAAAATCTGAGCCATGATTTCTGACTGTTTCAGTGCTGTAGCTCTTGTGAGTTGTATACCTCATCTGGGCACCAAACAGTTGATTCATTCCTTGTGACTGTTGTGATTTTGCTCTGTTTAGAAATGAGAGACTTATGGTAATTCACTCTCTGAAGGACTTTTTCCCCCCAGAAATGAGGCCATATTTGAAGGGCCATGCAGCTTTTTTAGTGATCAGACTCTTGTATACTGAGAATACCGAAAGCTTTTTCAAGCTGGATTTGAAGATGTAAACAAACAGTGTGTTTTTGTGTGTTCCAACCTTCAGATGTAACTCGAGGAGACAGCAGAGATCCAAAAAAGGAATATTCAGAGCGTAAAGAAGAGGACCGTGGACATTTTTATCCAAAACACAATTCAGTACCAACTCGGGGGCTCAACAACATCCACCCAAACCCTTGCCCCAGCCCTAAATCCTCCCATCAGTTTATCTATCCTTACAATGGTTCCTCCCCTGTGCTTAATACAGGCACAAATTGTCACCATCCCCTAGATGCTTTTAGAAGACATCATCACCCTCCTGTCCCGACATCTTCCACTGCTTCCACTTCGTTTCCACCTCACAGCCCTGCCCAGAGGTCACCCCACACCCCCACACCTCAAAATACCAGTCAAGGTCAAATAACACCCAAAACCCCTGAGACTCCTAGCTCTCCTTGGTTAGGACCCCTGTCATCACCTCCTCCCTCTTCCCCTATGACCCTTGGAGGAGTAAGGGGAGCACAGACTCATACTCATTACCCTCTAACCCCCCTTTCTCCATCTAACCCCTTCTCTCCCTCTGTCAATACCATGGGTATGTCTTCTCACCAGCGATCCCGCAACCCATCAGCCTCTGCTTCCTCTGTGTCTGAGCATGGAGGAGGCTCCACAACAGCAGAAGGAGGAGGACTGATGGGTAATAACTTGCCTCACAGGAGGAAGTCTGCCTCTTCCTCTCCGCACTCCCCAGTCCCTGGCGGCTCCCCTCTTCCCAGCCCCCACTTCCCCAAGTACAAGCTGGAAGACATCTTAGAGCAGTTTAAGAACTCAGACAACAGCAGCACTAATAACCACCGTATCCTGAACCCTGCTAGTCCCTCTTTACTGACCAACCAAAGCAGTAGTCACCTTCATACTGTCTCCTCAAAGCCCTCTAAGAGCACCGTGACTCCAGCAAACAGTGCAGGACCAAAAGGTTTTGGTTTGAATCAGTTAGGGCCTCCTAATTTGCCTCTGGGGCCACTGCTGAACCACCATTATAGCCATCAGGGCAAGCTGCCGCACCCGGTTTCGTTCCCTGCCAGCAGCCTGCTCTCTGCAGCAGCCAAGGCTCAGCTGGCTAACCAGGTAACCCAGGGCTCAAATGTGTCCAACAATGCAGGGAACTTGCACTCCTCTTTGGATGCTTTGAAAGAGGCACAACAGCAACAAAAGGTAACAAACAGCACTTTACACAACAGCATCACTTCCTCCTCCATTGCTTCTGCTAGGCTTCCTCATCCCTCCCTTGCAGCAGCTTCTGCTGTTCTCTTTCCTCCATCCCAAACTCTGGCCCAGTCCCTTGTGTCCTCCTCGCCTCACCCGCCTCCAGCGGCCGAACGCAGTGCATCGCACAGGAAGAGACAGCGACGATCGCCTACACAGCCACTGCCCAACGGAGTTCGAAAGACTACACCTGATGAGGCTGTATCTGCTACAGTTATCAACCTTTCCTCATCTTCCACATCCTTCCCCTCCTCCTCACAATCCTACTCTACCTCAGCTGTGCAGAATCGGAGTACTGTCACATTGGAAAACCATCATCTAAACCTCCCCGGGCAAATGCCAAGACTCCCTGCACCTCCAGGACATCTTTCCAGGCCTCCTCGGCCAAACGAGGCTCTGAACTTCACTACAGCCCTGACACCCACATCTCTTGGCTTAGATCCCCCGACTCAGCCGCTGTCTGCTCTGTTACACCTGCTTAGTGTGCAGAACGCACAGGCCACTGCATCAAACTCGGCCTCAGCCCAGTCTAGAACTGTTGAAGGAGGTGGACACACTAATGAACAGAACTTGAGGCAGTCTCCATCGTCTCCAGCTCCTACTTCTAATGTCAGGCACCCACAGACTCGACCCTTCTGCCAAACGGAAAACACTAATCCCCTACCCCTGCTGCAGCAGCCGCTTTCTTCCCCTCCCACCTCCTCTTCCGTCGCAATACAGTCCCAAACTCCTCCACAATCTACAATATCAAGTCCTCAGCAAATACCCCCTCCTTGTAAGTCAAATGAAGTTTTTCAGAACAACTGCGATCCATCTCAGCGGACAACCTCCCCTCCCGTAAACACGGATCAGCCATCCAATAATCACATTCCCACAACAGACTCCGTTTCCCAGGTGTCTTCACATGCAGCCTCTCCTCGGGGAGCTGTGGCAGTGGAGACTGGTCACAACAGCCCATCAACATCAGTGGACCTGAGTCACGCTGAAAGCAACGCTTCTACAGGGTTACCATCTTCTCCAAAGCCTCTTGATCTTAGCAACCATGTCCTGGCTCTTTTCTCTACGTCCTCCACTGTTACCCAGGGGGACGGGGATTCCTCCAATCATGCCACTAATGCTGACGTGTCTTCCACAGAAAATCCTACAGCAGGTAAGATTATTTTTCAGTCTCTGCATGTTTTCTATATACACTTGCGCTGCTACAGCATTAATACCACTTGAACTTGCACATTTGGTCACGTTACAGTCGCAAACATAAGTGTATTTTTGGTTGATTGTCTGTGATAGAGCAATGGTGTAGTGCACAATTGTGAAGTGGATGAAAAACTATAAAAGTGAAAGATAGTGAAAGATAAAAAATGTTTTGCCAATGCATTTGTATTTAGTCTCCTTGGGTCAACACTTTCGCTACAATGAACTTTTGCTGTAATTACAGCTGCAGCCTTTTGGGGAATGTCTCTAACAGTTTTCACATCTGGAGATGGACATCTTTGTCCATTCTTCCTTGCAAAAGACCTCAGGCTCAGTCAGATTGGATGGAGGGCAGCTGTAAACAGCGATCTTAAAGACTTGCCACAGATTATCAAAAATAATTTAGTTTTGGACTTTTACTGGTGTAAGGATTATGATTAGTCAGTCAGTCAGTCATTTTCTACTGCTTATTCCATAGTGGGTCGCGGGGGAGCTGGTGCCTATCTCTAGCAGTCTACGGGCGAGAGGCGGGGTACACCCTGGACAGGTCGCCAGTCCATCGCAGGGCAACACACAAACAACCAAGCACACACTCATTCACACCTAAGGAAAATTTAGAGAAACCAATTAACCTAACAGGCATGTCTTTGGACTGTGCGAGGAAGCCGGAGTACCCGGTGAGAACCCACGCATGCACGGGGAGAACATGCAAACTCCATGCAGAAAGACCCCCGACCTGGGAATCGAACCCAGGACCTTCTTGCTGCAAGGCAACAGTGCTACCAACTGCGCCACCGTGCAGCCCGGATTATGATTATTGATTAATTAATATTTATCAAAAATCATAATTAAAAATCATAATTCAGGAAAATCATTTCTTGACTAAAAATTACTTACAAATAGAAATCAGAAATGTCCTCTGGTGTTGTGATTATGGGCCCAAAGCTCTTTAATAATTACAATTAGCTATTCATCATTAATAATTGATAAATTATTAACCAAAACCACGAAATGTCCCTGTTTATTTAACCGCTTCACAGAAGGGGGGGGGGGGGAACTTCGACCTTGTTTTGACAGATAAATCACTCTTGCACGAAATAAACACAAACGCTTCTCTTAATTATATATATGAAGGTTTATTGAAGCCAAATAATTCTGATATACCACTATTCTGGTCCAAAAACCTTCACCTAACTAACAAGCACTATTCTACACAAAGGGGATAAAAATGACTACCTAACAATAATAATAAAAGAAAATATATGCGCATTGAGTGTCTATGAAGATCAAACCAGCAATTTTATGGACACAATGTGCAATTTGGGTTAAATGGCAAGAGAAGTCCTCCTGGTGTGTTGATGTCTTGATTGCAGCGATCAGCTGGTAAAACGGTGGGGCCACGCCCTTTAGCCACTAGCAGCTGATTGCCCCGAATCTCGAACAAAGAGTCATAAAACTCTAAGGCGGGAACTCAGTGGAAAAACTTCAGTAATAAAACTGGAACAAAAGAGTGGTCAGGCAAGGCCCAGACCACAGTTGCTTTGAATGAAAAACTTTTAAAAGTCCTACTTCTAACTCCTGGCTGATTTGGGATCAGCCGGACAAAAACATGAACACACACCTTGCACAGCAAATCAAAACACAGCTCAGCATAAAACACTTCAATCAGTATTGCATGCAACAAGTTGATACCTTGGATTAACTACTGGTGTTTCTAAATCACCAACTCTGCCTCATCCTGCCCAGACCTCTAAATGTACCTATCCAATTTAATATAAAAAATAAATAAATGATTTTGACGTTGATTTCTTCTCTCCACCGGTTGAGGATGGGTCAGGTCGGAAGAAAAACGAGGGATGGGGGGGAACACGCATCCGTGATCACCTCAACAAAAAAAAACGGTAAACTTCTTATCCGTCCAGGAGGGGAAAATATGAAGAACTATTTAGTTGACTGATTCAACAAGGAGGAAACTCATCTCCTTGGAAATAAAACCTCTGTGGGTTTTCACCTGCGCCGGGTGTCAGCGTGGTCTTCGATTGGTATATGAATCTTCTGACCTTCTTGTATCAGACAGATTTCCAGCTTTCAAGCTCTTCCGGGAATGGCCTTGTGGAGCAAAAGTTCGCCTGCGAGCTTTTTCTCTCCAGTTGCGTCGTCCCGTGAGACACGCTGGAAATGGCAACGAATGTTTGTTTTCCGCTGGTTTTATAATCCCGGGTGACATCAGAGCTGCGACCAATATGGATGACTCCTACACTGGGGTTGTTCTAAAACAATAATATACTTTGGTCTAAACCTTTGCTTATGCCTCTGGCTGTTTGTTTAGGATTGTCCTGTTGGAAGATGAACCTCCACCCCAGGATGGCCATGTATTAAGCTCCATCTATCTCCACGTCATGTGTTATTTTTCCAACACACATAACATTTTACATGTTGATCAAAAAGTTTCCTCTTGTTCTCATCTGAGTTCAGCCTCCTCTGTCACATGGTTGCTGCTTTTCCATAAAGTCAGTAGATTCTGCCAGGTAACCCTTGGATCATTGCTTCTCTAAATAGCGTGTGCCAGATATTGAATCACCATGGCAGTATCATCTTGTGCAATATTAAAATAACAAAGGAATGTTTGAATGCAATATTTGGTAACTATATTTCAAGTGTTATGCATTCCACTTTGCATGTTGTTAATATATTTGGCCTGTTGGCTGGGCTCCAAACTGCCCTTGAGCTCGACTTTTGATGTGTATTTTTATTGGTTGAGAGGTGAGGACATTGCCTAATGTAAAGAAAGAAAAGTGTCAGAAAATCATCTAAGTTATTACCAGTAGTATCGCAGTAACACATTCAATGTTTTTTTTTTATGGCGCAGCTCTAATGCTGTCCTTACCTGGCTGTTAGTTTAGGTCTACGGCAATGTCCTGGTATGTTTGCAGTTCTTGTGGTCTTTCCAGTTTTGGATGAGGCAATGAAGCGTACTCAAAGCTTCGGATAGTGTTTTCTAACCTATCACTGCATTAAACTTCACCACAACCTTCTCCCTGACCTTTCTGCTGTGATCCTCGGTCTCCGTGATGCTGTTTGTTCTCTAAAGTTGTCCGACAAACTGCTGATGCCTTCACAGAACAGCAGTATTTACAGTGCCAATAAATGACAGACACTTGGCTTTATCTATTACTGAGGTTGCATTTGAAGGCAATGAGTTGCTCTAAAATTCTTTGTAAAAACTTAACATGGAAACCATGTATCATTTTTCCTTCCACTTCATAATTTTGCACCACTTTGTGTTGGTCTATCACATGAACTACCAATAATGTCTGTAAAATGACAAAGTGTGAAAAGTTGAATGTAAATGTAAATAAATCATGAAAACTTTGAATGTATAGTGACTAACACTTTGTTCAGTAGATGGCATTGTGCATAAAATGTACAATGTAAATGTTTCAATCTCGGTAACGTGCCGTGTTTGGTGCTTTTCTTTGTCATTGTTTCTCATCACTACTTGGATTACCAGTGGTTCCAGTACTTTTTAAGTTGAATGTTGTCTGTAGTATCATTGGTGTCAAAAAGAGACAATACTGCAGTTGTGATGCTGTTTAGAATGTCCTCCAAAGATGTCTTTAAAATTCACGTTCTGTTTTCTAACCCATTCTGAATAAACTTTAATACATCTGTGTCTTTTCCACAGTACAAGAGGAACCTGACCATTTAGACCCAAAGACTTCCTCGATGACTACCCCTCCAGCATCCACTAGTCCCACATTCACCTTCTCTGCACACCATGAGGGGAGTCACAGTCCTGCCAGCTCTTCAGCTGTGGGAGACTCGACGGCTCCCTTAGCTTTGGCAGAGGCTTTTCCCTTCATGAACCAAGAGCAGCTGCTTCAGCTGCTGTCCTCCACAGGAGGTTTACCATCTCTCTTGGATTCCACAGTCCTGGCTTCATTGCCCTTGGGGGGGCTTTGGTTAGGAGGGCAACATGCACAGTTACCTCCTGCTTCGGTTACACCACAGCCGCCACCGAATCTCGCAGAGCAGCACCAATCAGAGCAGCCGCATTTACTGGTGCAAGAAACACAGCAACAACACCAAGACCAACAACAGAAGCAACAGCAGGTTAACAACAATCCTTTGTTTCCTTTGTTGCCCTTGTTGAGCAGCGGACAAGGGGAGCTGCCACTGAACCTTCTAGGCCTCCTGAACCCGCTTGCTGCCTCAGCACTATCTACAGGACAGGAGCCTGACTTAACAGAAAGATCAAGTCTTCAAGCCCTGCTCATGGCCTCTGTTTTAGTCGGGCAACAGCCAGCGTCTCTGTTACCTCTGTCTGTGCTGGGTCATCTGAACCAGATCAGCTTAGATCTTTCTATTCAGCACTCACAGCAGATCCCTGCCACTTTGGAGGGCCTCAACCTCGATAAGACCTCTGGCCTCTTTGATCCAACCTCCCTCACAGGCTCAGGCTTCTTAGACATAACCCACAGCCTTCTTCCAATCACTGCAGGAGCAGAGAACCCTATCCAAGCTCTGCAGTCTCTGCTCCTTCCTGCCACTCTTCCTCCTCCCCCCGCAGCCTTCCTGCCCCTCAGCCCTGCTCTGCTCACAGCTGCCCTGAGCTCTGCTGAGCTCCACTCTCCTCCCAACACCCAGTTAGCTCCTGCACAGCAGACCCAACACACCCAGCCTCAGGTAGGCTCCTACCTCCTGTTGCCTCTTTTTTTCTGAGATCGTCCTTATTACCCTTCAAATCCTGCTTTTTCATTCAATTACCTGCTCTGCTGTTGTCCCTGTGTTGTTTTTTTCTGTTTTGGATTCACATTCTTTCAATACTTTTCACAAAAACGTGTCCTGTTGCTCTATTACGCAGGTACCCACTGACACAGCTGTTGACACCCTCATCCCTGTGTCTCTCCAAGGCAAAGACAACCCCCTCCTCCAACAATTACTTCCCACTTTGCTTAACCCATCTATGTTAGGTGAGTTGGGATCTAACCTTAAAATGCTTTTTTTTTTTCATTCGATGTTTAAAACCTTAAGCATTTTTGCTAGTTTTTCAACAACATGTCAGGAAACTAGTTCCTTCTTGACTATTGTCATCTTTAGGAGATGTTCCTGGCATCACCGGGCTGCAGAACATGGTCGGCATTGGAGCAGGTTCCATTCTTCTGTCCCCAGTTCAGGCCTCTGCTTTAGGTTTGCTGCAAGGCCCCGATGGAGGAATCAACTTACTCAATAACATCCAGGTTGGTTATTGCTATGCTGCTGTTTAGGCCTCTGACGTTGGCTGTTTTCGTTTTGTCAGCCTAACCCTGCTCACGCTGCTGCATTGCTCTAGTTCTTGACACACTGAAACCAAACTGCTTGCTGCACATGCATTTAAATAACATGGAACTGGTAAATTTAGACTTGTGTTTAATTTTTTTGTTGATAATACACTCGTATTTAAACAGCATTTAAACAACTACAGCCCTTGTAATTGAGTTAAAGAAAAGTTTGAATAAATTAAGCAAAGCGGTCATTTATTTCTGGCATCACTAATGACTGAATATATTAAAAAAAGGATGTAGCCTCTGAGTCTGAGAAGGAAAGTCTTCATTCAGCTCAGCAGACAAGCATTGTCAGCATTACTAAAACAGCAGTCTGTATGTGTATTCCCTCGGCAATCTGGATCCTGTTAATTGTGAGATTTCCAAGAGGAAGTCCATCATGTTTCATTACAGACAGAGACTGAAAGGTTGAAAAGATCAAATGGAGCAACCAGGGTGTGCTTTGTTCGGTCTTCCTATTGCCTACTGAAAGCCTCGTTCTCTCTTGCCGCCTAATCTAACAGCAGACTTGTCTCTATCTGTAAATAAAAATACAGTTTCCTTTTTAAATAGCTTTGTCTCTGTTAAAGACAGACCTTATGTTAAAGACCTTACTAATACTCAACATAACCTAATTTGAGACTTATTCTCTCAGTCACAGCATCAACACTGAAGAGTTGTTCTCACCCCGAATTGGCAGCCCTTAGCATCTTGGGTTTACTGATTTTAAAGATTTTTTTGGATTTTATAGTTTCCGTACTGACGGTCATCTAGCTGAAAATCGACTTTTCCTTGTGTGCTTTTTAAACCTGAATAATTCCTTCTTAATCTGACTGTTAAGCATGTTTGTTTTCTGTCTAGCTGAACCTCACACCACCCTCAGATGGGGAGAAACCCAGCTCTTTGCATGAAACCCAAAGACCAGCTGCACAGGAAGATTTACCAGCCAGTGAAATTGCTCCTGAGGTAGTCCCATGTCCTGGTTCAGCTCTGTCTCCGTCTCCTGCTCAAGAATCCACCCAACCCACTCAGAGGGGGCCTGAGGGCAGGTCTGTCATTGACCCTTACACTTCTTTTATGGACACTATTTATACCTCTTTTCTGCAAGTGAGTGCTAAAGAGCAGGAAGACGGGGTTCAGCTGGGGCCATCGGACCCTACTTCACCCTTCTGTGCCTTACCGCCGGTTTCTTTTCCTCTAGAACACCATAGCACATCCACTAATGTCCCAACTCTGCCCCAGGCAAGTGCCCCCATCTCCCTAAGCCCACGGCGAGCTTGTTCACTTCGCAACCCCGACTTATCGCGGCTCAGTCTGGAAGCTGCCGCACATTCCCCGGCCCAGGGAACACCTAAACCCACAGAGGATGGGCCTACCTCACCTCTACAGAGAAAGCCGGTTATAGAGGGACATATCCACCTAGAGCCCCCTTTGCCACCCATATACTTGGAGGAGGCTAAGACAGACTGTACTGGTCCTGCAGCAGCTGTTTGTCCATTTGTGGAAACGGGAGTGGATAGCCAGGGACAACTAACCCATGCTGGATACCTCAGTCCCAGAGACGGATGCAGTGAGAGGCCTAACGAAGAGACAACCGAGACATTGCTGCTCACTGGACAGGGAATGGTGAGCCTTCAAGTCTCCTGCTGTAACACATAGTATTCATGTAAAAACACGGTTCTGAATCATTTACTTCTGTGGCTCTAAAATTTGAGTCTATTTTTGTATGGACTATGAACAAATTGCTGTTAATTAGAATAACCATCAAAACATACATAAATGATAATGTTCTTGGAAATTAATCCCTGTTTCTACCTCCTAAGGATCAAGCAGGGGCAGCAGGTGGAGCCAGAAGAGGAAGGAAAAGAAAACAAACGTAAGTTCATCTTTGACATTCACTGGACAGTTTGTTGCTTCAATGTAAACATTCGGAGGAAAAACCTTTCCCTCAGTAAGCTTTTAATTTCACCGATCCTTTTCGAACTGCTGACGTATGAGACAGATTCAGCACGCCACTAGAGTACTGACTACTGCTGTATTTCTTACTCTGTTAGGCTTCAGAACGTCTTAGAAGACTTCAGAGACATGGATGCTACAGCACTAGAGGAAACCAAGGCTACAGTAAGACTTAGCTGCCCCTCTCTGTTACATTTAAAATGGGTGAATGTTATGATGAATAAAATAATCATTTTTTTACTTACGTTTTATTGTGTTAAATAAGATTCTTTCCAACAGGAGTCTTATTCATAATGTTTTTTTTCCCCAGACCTAGACTGCAGAATTTGCTGATTGCATGTTTGTATAATTTAGTATAGAATACTAAATTTGGCATTGTATCAAAACAAACCTGGACCCTGTTTACACAACCGGTTTTTGGTGAAAACTGAAAAGTTTAGTTGCGTTTCAACTGTTGGTTTACATAACAGTGGAGAATGGCACAAATAAGAACGGGTTCTAGAGTGTAATGGTTTGAAAACCTCCTGGTCTCCAATGTCGTGTAGACAGAAAAACAATCTTCCTGGATGGGGA
The DNA here is from genome assembly GCA_036173005.1 of Crenichthys baileyi. NCBI lineage: Eukaryota > Metazoa > Chordata > Actinopteri > Cyprinodontiformes > Goodeidae > Crenichthys > Crenichthys baileyi. Next base: position 605,055 of record JAHHUM010002906.1, read on the forward strand.
AGCCCTGGCCCATGCACAGTATGACTGAGTGAAATCAGCAGAAATTAATGCGCATAACGTAACAGCTGCCGGCCAGCTTAAAACCCACAGTAGATGAAAATATCAGCAGTAATAATGACGGATTGCAGAGTCTGTTTGTGTTGCTGAATCTTTCAACGAGAAAGACTGCAAAATACGGAAATCATAATTAAAATCGTCGTGTGGATGTGTTAGCAGAAGGGAAAAACAATCCCATTTGGAATGGATTGTCATGTAAACAGGGCCTTAGACTACCAGTGTTAACATGCAGCCCCATAAAGGTGGATACAAAGTTTATAAAAAGTTCTCTGTTAGGACACCCAGCCGATTTTATTGACTCACCGACTTTACAGCAATTTCAGAAAATCTACAGTAAATACGAATTCAAATTTTTAAAAAAATCCTTGAAGTTGTTTGTTGGGTAGTGACCTTTTCAAACACCTCCTTAAAAGCCAGAAAGTTATGGCATTCTTGCCCATTATTAGTGCAACTACATTTCTGATTTTTTTTTTATATATATTCACAAAGTTATTCATTTAAATAACAATTTAAAGTTGGAGTATTTAAAAGAGCCAGAAAATCCTGGGGCCTTTTTAAAGATCACGTTATGCACTCATCGGCCACTTTATTAACACATTTAATATATTTAAGTGACTTTGAACGTGGCATGGTTGTTGGTACCAGATGGGCTGGTCTGAGTATTTCAGTAACGGCTGATCTACTGGGATTTTCACGCACTACCATCTCTAGGGTTTACAGAGAATGGTCAGAAAAGAGAAAATATCCAGTGACCTGCAGTTCTGTGGGCGCAAATGCCTTGTTGAAGCCAGAGGTCAGAGGAGAATGTCCAGACTGGTTTGAGCTGATAGAAAGGCAACAGTAACTCAAATAACCACTCGTTACAACCAAGGCATGCAGAAGAGCATCTCTGAACGCACAACATGTCGAACCTTGAGGCAGATGGGCTACAGCAGCAGAAGACCACACCGGGTGCCACTCCTGTCAGCTAAGAACAGGAAACTGAGGCTAAAATTTGCACAGGCTCACCAAAATTGGACAATAGATTATTGGAAAAACGTTGCCTGGTCTGATGAGTCTCGATTTCTGCTGCGACATTCGGCTGGTAGGGGTCAGAATTTGGTGTCAACAACATGAAAGCATGGATCCATCCTGCCTTGTATCAACGGTTCAGGCTGGTGGTGGTGGTGTAATGGTGTGGGGGATATTTTCTTGGCACACTTTGGGCCCCTTAGTACCAATTGAGCATCGTGTCAACGCCACAGCCTACATGAGTATTGTTGCTGACCATGTCCATCCCTTTATGACCACAGTGTACCCATCTTCTGATGGTCACTTCCAGCAGGATAACGCGCCATGTCATAAAGCACGAATCATCTCAGACTGGTTTCTTGAACTTGACAATGAGTTCACTGTACTCAAATGGCCTCCACAGTCACCAGATCTCAATCCAATAGAGCACCTTTGGGATGTGGTGGAACGGGAGATTCACATCATGGATGTGATGCCGACAAATCTGCAGCATCTGTGTGATGCTATCATGTCAATATGGACCAAACTCTCTGAGGAATGTTTCCAGTACCTTGTTGAATCTATGCCACGAAGGATTAAGGCAGTTCTGAAGGCAAAAGGAGGTCCAACCCGTTAACAGCAAGGTGTACCTAATAAAGTGGCCAGTGAGCGTATATTCCGTAAATATAACATTTTTCAGTATTCTGACCAGTACTGGTATTAATTTTAGTATTTTCCAGGTTTGGATAAGTATGGAACAAGAACATAAGAGATTCCAAAAGAGATTCTCCCTTTGTCAAATGATGTCCTTCCTTCTTTATGTGCTTTTCCTTTCTTCCTTTCTCATGTCCTTTCTCTCCTTCCTTGTGCTTGTATCCTTCCCTCCTTCCTTATTTTCTAACCTTGTTGCATTTTTCATCTTTCTGTCCTTTCATACTTGTCCTACCTCCTTTTGCCTTACATTCTTTCCTTGTGCCCGATCTCCTTCCTTCCTTAACTCCTTTGCTTTGCCTCATGTCCTTTCTCTTATCTTTCCTTGTCTCCTTTCGTCTATCCTTCCTTGTCTACTTCTAAGCTATCCTTCATTGTCTTTCCTTCTCCATGTTCCTTTCTTTTCTTTCCTTCCTTGTGTCCTACCTTCCTTCATTCCCTCTGTCCTTTCTAAAATGAATTTGAAGGACTGAGAGCTTTGGGAAAGTTAGAGTTTTGTACATGAAGGATGTGTTGGAACCGTGGAAAAAGTTGTGGAATGAGTGAACTTTTTGTTAACTTTAGATTTTCTCCCATTCCAGGCAGCACTCCTAAAGCCTGACAGGTCTGTGCGCGGCAGGCGAAGACGAGGTACCAGATCTCAAAGGCAGTGATTAGTGGAAGAAGCTGTTCAGCAGTAAGAAGGTGGCCAGACGACTCCCTACACACCCCATCCATCTCTCTGCTGTCTTCACTACTGTTTAGACCTTCCTAAAGGAAAAATCAGCTGCACTAATACGATGCTGTTGTCGGGTCAACCATGAGTATGGCAACCACTATTTAAAATAACACATAGGAGAAAGATATAGTCAAATAAATTTATTTTTAAACTGTGGGGTGGGGGGATTTTTGTGGATAGTTTTTTCACTAGATTTTCTCTTAACTCATAAAACAATGTCTGGACTTTGTGATCAGAGACCTTTCAACTAGGTTGGTGTTATATCAATGAAAAACAAATGAGTACTGTTTTCTTCTCATCAGTGTGTTACTATGAGCCAGGATAAAGCCCGTCTACTTGAATGATGCTCTGTGTTGAAAGTGTGTCTCCTCAATGTGTGTGTGTGTGTGTGTTTGTATGGATTAGTGTCTTTTTGTGTGTTTGAGTGTGAGCTGTTGCTGAGCCCCAATTGGGTTTGTCACGATTTGTTTTGGTATCAGTATAGAGGAACCCGTCTCATAGCTGTTGAATTTTTAAGACGGTGGTTGTATGTGGAAGAAAGATTTTAAGGTTTTCAGAAAACGCTGAAAAAAAGATGCGAATGAAATGATTTTCTTTCCTCTTGACCTCAGATTGGACTTTGCTAAGGAAATGGTTTGGGACAGGTTTCTTTGGCTGTTTACGTCAACCACCAAAACAACATAGCCGTTCATTAGTTAGAACTGTTTATTACTTGTCAGAATTGCTCATTATTAATTGGAACATAAATTGAGCTCTTTTATATATTCCTTTTTTTCTTTACTTTTTCTTTTTTTTTGTTAAGAAGCCCGGGTCTCTGTAACTTCCTTCTTAAATGACTGAATTCATGAGGTTTTGCAAACCCACAACAAATCTTGAACGTCTTATGAACCCTGAGGTGCATTTTGTGATGTTTTGGCAACCCTAGTTACATTTCACATATTATTTGTCTTTAAAATAAATGGCATGTAGCTATAGTGTGATGGAGAGTATTTTAAAGAAGACCCACTCCCATCTACTCACCAGGGATCTAAACATTTGCACAAACGTTGAGCTTGTGGAAAGTACTGTATGTCCTTCCTAACTGGTGAAGTGGTTTGCTAGGATAATAAGACAGAGCGTGATGGTGTCCGTCTGTATAACTGTTGAGTCTGTGTGTTACTGTGGACTTGGAGTGATACGTTTATCCTCCCTGTGTTTCCTCATGTCACTCTCTGAGCTCTCCTCCACTCACTGCCCCGCCCCAGGAGTTTTGGCATCTCCATCTGTATTTAAATAAAATTTAAAGAAAAGAAAACTGAAAAGAAAAGCAGATTATGCAATTTCTATACTTGGACATTTGTATATATGTACAGTTAATGTGTTTGATTTTATATTGTCAGAGAAACACCAGAGAAAACAATTGTGAATTTTCTTGGAATTGTAATTATTTTTCTCCTTTTACCCCTTATGCTTTCAATACTTATGTTCAAAAAAAGACGATTAAATTGTGGACTGTAGCATTCTTTTTATATGGGAGTCAATTTTTTATTTAATATTAAACTATTTACAAAAAAATTTATGCTTTGTTTATTTCTGTTGTTGAGTGCCATGAATTCAGGATGCATTTTTCATAGATTCAGTCAACGCCTAACTTAAGTACACGAGTAAGTTATTGTTGCAAATTGTAAAAATTATGATTGGAACAAATATATTAACGTAAACTGATTTAATATTCGTTAAGTTTGGAAACGGTTTTATAAATACATCATTAAGCACCTACAAATAAGATTGATAATATCAACTGAGATCTGAGTTTGTCATGTTACAACCACAACCTTTAAGTAACTCTTGAGGATTTAATTTGGTAGACCAGCACAAATGGGAGGGGAAAGGAGAATAAATGTTTTTTTTACAGTTTTTGTTTTTACAAATCAAAAAACGGAAACTTGCTCTATCCTTTCAAGAGATTTGCCTACATGAGCTGTGGCTCTCTGCAGCTCCTCCAGAGTTACCACGAGCCTCTTGTAGTTCACTGATTAATGCTGTCCGTTCCCAGGTTGTCAGGGTTTACAGTTGTGCCATTTCCATTTTCCATTTTCAGATGATGGGTTGGAAGATTGCTTTATAACTTACTGCTTGAAATTTCTCCACTGGTTTATCCTGGTTTCAACAGTTGTTTTCCTTGGTCTTTGTGATGCTTTTTGTTCACTAATGGTCTCTAACAAAACTCAGGCCTTCACAGAACAGCTGAAATAATACTGAGAAGTAATTTTACACCGCAGGACTCTGCTTAGCTAACTTGTAAAGGCAGCTGTTGCAAAGCTGCCTGGCTACAAATAAACACAACACTTTTCAGATTGTTTTGAATAACTCTTTATTGAAATTTTAACGAGTTATACAAAAACAGCTCCACAGAGGTCGCAGAATGCATACAAATTCATATATTTAACGGCACATTCATTCAATATAAGGTTTCTGAAAACAGCCTTATGTGGAGCTGGGAAACACCAGAGACCACTTTAAATCAGAACGTTCTCCCATGATGTCATGGAGTTTAATTTTTCACCATATTCAGCTGCAAATTTTACTTTTACATACAAGAAATGCTTTGGCAAAGTAAATTAAATCATAGTTTGTGGAAGAGATGGGCTCAGATCTTAATTACGATAAATTGTGACGCTGTAAAATCTGTTGCGGTTTGCAATTTTAATGTCACAAAATGTAAAAAAAAGTTCAAGAGTCATGAATACTTTTTGAAGGCTTTGTACTTTCTGGAGTCATGGCTATCCTCCACAATGCTCCAAGATGTGAGGTCGCCTGAATATTTATTAAACTCTGCAACCAACCTAATCGCTAGCCTAATCCTATTTTGAAGCAGTTTGTCAAACCTTTTTAATGGTCAGAGCGTGTCCTCCGGCTTCACATTTTGCTGAATCATCTTGTCTCATCAAGTATTGTAATACATCTTCAAAGTGAGGCTCAGTTGTTATGAAAAGTCTCCCCACCCCTTTTCAAAACCAGCCACATGGGTTTTCCATGAAATTATACCAGGCATCATAATGATCGATAATTCATACAGATTATTAATGTTTTTTTTTTAAATTAGCCCAGACGTGATGCGCCTCTTTTTGGCTCTGGCTTCCGCTTCCTAATGATGCAGCTCTGACTAAGATGATGATGAAGCTGGGGCTGTGGGTACCACTTTAAAGAAGCGGATGCAGACCACGCCCTTCCGCGGACCACCAATAGAGGGCGCTGTTTCGCCCACAAGCAGGCCGAAAGAGCAGCAGCTTTACCTCACTGCCCTTCCAGCAGCATCTCACCTTCAGCCGGCCACACGCACATCCGCCGACGCCCCTGAAAGAGACCACCGAAGACCGGAGACACAAGCTGCGCCTAAAAGAGACAACCAAACGGGGCGACAGCGTTCAACATCAAGGCCGATTGATGTAATGATGTAGGGCTTATTTTGCGGTTTGACATCTAATTTAGCCTGCCCGCTTCACTGCGACACAGAAATCCCGCATAGATTTTCTGCAACCTTTCCTCGCCTTGTCACGATTAAACCGTCTGACTTCATACCCTCCCCGGACGCGACCAGCCGACGTCTCCGTGAGTCCATCGTAGTTTGTTTGTTTTCGTTTTGACCGTCTGTTCAGGCCGCATCTGCTCGCCCCCAGCATCAGCAGCATCTTTCCAGCAGCAGCAGCATCATTCCCATCACCGCCATCCTTGAATCTGCGCAATGGCCGATGTACCAGCGGAGTGCAACATAAAAGTGCTGTGTCGCTTTCGTCCTCTCAACCAGTCCGAGATTATACGCGGGGACCTGTTCCTCCCCAAATTTCAAGAGGACGACACTGTCATCGTGGGGGTGAGTGAGTTGGGCAGCCGCTTTGTTGCAGGCCCCTCATCAATAAATCATCAGCTCGACCCATCTGTTTGGGCTGGAGCTCAGCAGGGAAACATGATGCAGCAGGACATAAAACACATTTTTCGCAAATTCAGGAGTCTATTGCATGTCAAAGCGCAAACGTTTTGCAATTATATTACGTTTTGAAAATGCGCACAATGGCCTGCTGGATTAGCTGACTGTGGTCTGCATGAGGCTTAGACTGTCCTACACTTCATGTTTTAAAATGTTTTTATGGCGGTTTTGTAAAAAAACAAAACAAAAACGAAAGCACATTTAATGCACTCTTGCTTACTGGTGTGTATTAAAGAGACCCTGAATAGTGTTGGGTAATTCATCTTTTTTTGAATCTTGGTTGATGACATAACAAGAGACACAACGATCTGGCAGTTCCGGGTCAATTCACCCCTACAAGTCATCTTCCTGTTTTATACATATTTCCATGTCATCACCTTCTACTTTCATTTTGTACCTGTAACAAAACATGTAGACTAGTAGTTTAGAAGTTTTATGGAGATTATCTGTCACAAAAACACTCAAATCTATATATAATTTTATTAGATCGTATATTATTATCTTTGTGTTATACTGTATTCTGATTTGTTTATGTTCTAAACCCTCTTGTGGCCCAGTTGACTTTTGTAAAATATGACAGATTATGATCCCAGATTTAAAAAAAACTAACTTCTGGTGGTAGATATTATTCAATGGAATCATATAACCACATTTCCTTACAAGACAGGCTAGAAAATTACTTTAAATCATTGGCTGTTGAATAAAATGTCCCTCTGGTGTGTATGAACTGATGCATGCTTGGTACAAACGTTCCACTGTAGATGGCAGAGTAAAAACAAACAATACTCCAAACATATAAAGTGGCAAAATGGCAAAATGACCAGCACTGGAATCAGGCCACTCAGCTGGCACTAATAAACATTAGGGTTGACAAGTGGCTTTTTATAAGCTTCGCAATATTGATTTGGCTATTCTGAACTATTTAAGTTGCATTTGAGTTGGCAGGGGTTTTAACTACATTGTTAAATGTAGTTAAACCAGGCTGCACGGTACCACAGTTGGTAGCACTGTTGCCTTGCAGCAAGAAGGTCCTGGGTTCGATTCCCGGCCGGGGGTCTTTCTGCATGGAGTTTGTATGTTCTCCCCATGCATGCGTGGGTTCTCACCGGGTACTCCGGCTTCCTCGCACAGTCCAAAGACATAACTGTTAGGTTAATTGGTCACTCTAAATTGCCCTTAGGTGTGTGAATGAGTGTGTGCATGGTTGTTTGTGTGTTGCCCTGCAATGGACTGGCGACCTGTCCAGGTTGTACCCCGCCTCTCGCCCATAGACTGCTGGAGATAGGCACCAGCTCCCCCGCGACCCACTATGGAATAAGCGGTAGAAAATGACTGACTGTTTGGGCAAGAATTTGGCTCCCAAGCCTTGATGGAAGCTTAAGCAAATCTGCTCATACTCCTGTTTGGGTTTTTCTCATCTAATTGTTTTCTGTGTAAATTTGCCAATGATAAAATGAGTCAATCCCATATTCAGCTTGTATCCTCTGACATAGTCATTTGATTATCTAACACAGGGGTGTTGCTCTAGTACGCTGAATTTAACTCTCTCTTTCTGACTACTGAGTGATGTAGATTTAAAAATCACTGTCCTTCAGGTGCTTGCATGGTAAAGCTAACTAGCAGGATTAGCAACTATTTTTAGCGGCTGATGCAGCATTTCTGCAGGAAACATCGTTGGGACATCGTTCATGCCATGTGGTCTTTAACTTGGCTCAAAAAGATCTTTGATTGGGAAATCTTAGCATTCCGGTCTGCTCCTGTCCTCTTCACAAACTGTTTCCATGCGTTTTATTGTTTCCAAATTTCTTATATACAGCTCCAGTGTTTTGCTGTAGACATTTTGAAGGAATAATCTGAATTTGAATAAAGAGCAAAAGGAAAGCCTTCGAAGCCTGCTTTTAAGAGGTTCAGTTTACTCCTAATTAATTCATGAATTGCAAAAAACCAAAAAGAAACACAGACCATGTAACGGTAACAAACTATTTTGATTTGAGTTTGATTTTTACAGGAAAAACCAAAATCACATTAAGCCATGAGCAGAATTTCATTCAGAGGTCCACCTATCACTAAATCCATCATAGATGTTTCTGACTCATGATAGTTGGAGGAACGAAGTCTAATGTTTTGCCACAAAAGGAAAAAGCCTGCTGCAAGTTGGTCCGCTGACAAACATTTACACTGTGCAGTAAATGTGACCATGGCTCAGATACAGGTGGACAAAATTACTACATTTGCATTAAAATATGACTTTTGAAGAATAACTTTGGTCTGTAATCAACTGGCTCATTTGTAAACTCGTCCTGTGTGAATTGAAGTGCTCTTGGGGCCTCCAGGCCAGCAGCAGGCGCTGACTAAGAAGTCACAAAGTTTGCTTCTACCTCGGCCCAACTCAGGATGTAAAGCATAATTTGGTTTGCACTCAAAAGTATTCTTACTTTCAAACAAGATTTCACCATAAGAAATTGTCCAAAAATATTACGACTGTAAAAAATATAATCAAAAGTTAGGCGTAGACTCTTAAAGAACCTTCTGCAACTATGAACCATTTTAATAATGTAATCTGCTAAATACTGCATAAACATATCTTTTGAGAAATAGGTTCTGATGAAAACCATGGAAAGAGTCTGGCTTGGAAACACTGTAGTTTTCACCTTTTAAACACTTTTCAAAATGCAAAATTTTGGTACATAATTAATAGCAAAAACATGGCTATTTTGGTGCATATCTATAGAGACGTACAGTTGTTTCTGTTTCTTTTTTTGTGATTGATTATATCTCTGTAAACAAACTAAATCTACATGTCATATGTGTTTAAATAAATAGATAAATAAGATCAGATCAGTTTCATTCCCACACCATCTTGTAAATGTATTACAGTGGGATAATAAATGTAGATATATGTATTTAACTGGTTGGTCTGCTTTATATGGTTCATTCTTTGCTGCATATGTCAAATTTTAAAATGATGTAAAGAAAAGTGCATAAGGACACATTCCAAAAGTGAGAGGATATGTTAATTTAGATTCTCATCTATCTTTCAAATGTAACCTACAGAGGGATGCATTACACTGAAACTATCTCCAGTGACGAATGCTGAAACCTCATTGCGACCTTCCTCTCCTCTGTTAGCATTAGGTTGGGCAGTACAGTCAGAAACTGATCTGTGTAATTGTTTGAGGAGAAGATCAATAATCATTTAGAGACAACATGCATTACTGCCTGACCTGCTTTTTCATGTCTCTGGCTTCTATCATCTGTCTCCTCTTATGTCTTTGAATTTTACTCTGTTTTTGTCTTCTGGCGCTGGTTTTCATTGTCCTCTTAGCTTTCATTCTTTCCTCTCCTGTCTCCTTTTCTTTTATTGTCTCTGAGTTTCTTACACACCCGTCCCTCCTCCCCGCTTGTTTCTGAGGCTGTCTCTCATGAATCACTCTGACATGTAGGCGGACTGCAGATGAGTCAATTTGCTAATGACGAGTAATACAGCTCATTTTCTGGCTGCTGACATTATTGTGTAGCAGGCTGGCCTCGGTGTCAGATGGGACAGTGACATTCGGAGGTTACAGCTAACGTCACTAAAACAGCAGTCTCTCTGTGTATATTCCACAGAATGTAGATCTTTACTCTGAGATTCCCCAAAGGCTGCCAACATTCCCAAATCCAGCATGTTTCAGACAGACAGAAGATAAAAGGTCAAAATGTTAAAACAGCCCAAATTTTCCATGATACCTTTAGCCTTCCTGTTATCTGGTAAAAGTCTCGCTCTCTCTTGCTCTCACGCTGCCTGACAGCCACAGACGTGTCTCGACATGTTGTAAAAAGCGAAGTTCACTAATTCTGTATGACAGAGATGTCAAATAGATGTCAAAGCTTTTTACATCTCTGTGCTTGTCCTTTTCAGTGTGACCTGGTAGATCTTACATGCGATACCTTCATTGGTTGGAAAAAGATAGTTATTTTAAATTGTGTGTACCCCATGGGAAGGACATATAGACATAAAAAAAATGTTGGTTTCAATATAACATTTATGTTGATCTCCTATGGTAAATAATATACAATAAGTGGTACATATGAAACGAAACAAGACAAACTTTATTTAACAAGAAAATATAAATGATTGAGAGTCAATAGTGTGTACTTTAATAAAACTATACAGGGAGTTTCACCACAGAGTTCAAACAGCAGCCTGGGAGTGGGACTCAAAGCACTTTCTCCCAGTTTTAGCAACTGAGTGATGTAGCCATCACCCAGTTATATGATGGCTGTCAACATTATCTTGCAAAACCGAAACTACCTTCTAGTTGCATGGAAACTGCTGGTAGCCTCCGAGCATATGGCCTGAATCTGTACAAGTACAGATAAAATGACAGCATTTAATGACCAACACAATTATGTACTTGATTTTTATTTTTGGTTGTCACAGGGGAAGTCCTATGTGTTTGATCGCGTGTTTCCAACCAACACCACCCAGGAGCAAGTTTACAACACCTGTGCTAAGCAGATTGTCAAGGGTAAGGGTAAACTGGTATCTACATACTATATATATATAGTATATATTATATATACTACTCTTTCTCTCTCTCTCCCTCTTTCTCTCTCTCTCTCTCTCTCTCTCTCTCTCTATATATATATATATCTATATATATATATATATATAGATATATATATGCTCTTCAGACTACCAATCATTTATCTACTGTGCCTTTTTACCGACAGATGTGCTCAGTGGATACAATGGCACTATCTTTGCATATGGACAAACCTCCTCTGGGAAGACCCACACCATGGAGGTACAGCTTTTAATGCACAACACAGTTGTGTGTATAGACAATACATTGGAAAGAACAAGACAATTATAAAGAAGCAAAGATAGCTGATATAAATATATTTACAGTTACATAACACTGTTTATACATTTGTTTTGTTTTAGGTTCTGTATTGTTTTGTTGCCACTTCAGCTGATGTTAACAACTGGTTATTTTTTCCCCTATAAAAAAGATCAATGTTTTGTTTTTCATCATAAATTTTATTATTTTTAGATTTAAGTTATTTCAGTGTGTGATATTGTAAGAGGCTCATTCTACGAAGCACTTATGGCTCCAAACATTAACTGCTGTCTCACACTTAATCATTTCTGTTTTATGTTTCAGGGAAAGCTGCATGATCCTCACCAGATGGGCATCATTCCACGCATTGCTGAGGATATTTTCAATCACATCTTTGCTATGGATGAAAACCTAGAATTCCACATCAAGGTCTAACATTAGTTATTGCATCTTGTTTTATGAAACATTTCTTGTTTTAAAATTGTTTCTTGTTTAGATTTGTTTTTGATCTTCGTTCTTTTTCTGCTTTCCCCTTTTCCTCTTTTTATGGTACAGGTTTCCTACTTTGAAATCTACATGGACAAAATCCGTGACCTTCTGGATGGTTAGTGCTAATCAAACATGCATAAATCAAACATGCAAATAGGCTGTAAATTAAATAAATAGTTAGCCAATGTGAAGTAGCACTTGCATTTTGTTTTTATTAGCTATAATATGTCAAAATCTTTAAAAGAAATCTGATGTTATTTTAATGTTATTCTTCTTTTAGTGACAAAGACCAACTTATCTGTCCATGAGGATAAGAACAGGGTTCCGTATGTTAAGGTTCGTGAAAGAGTTGATCTATTTTTCATCCTTCTTAGAGAACCACTGGCTGCATTACGTCACTGATAATGTCTCTGTCTAATTTTCTCCTCTCCTTAGGGATGCACTGAGCGCTTTGTATCAAGCCCTGATGAGGTTATGGATGTGATTGATGAGGGCAAATCTAACCGCCATGTTGCTGTGACCAGTAAGTATCAGTCATGGAGCTGGGAATACATTTTTTTTTTATAAAATATGCATCTGTGGCCATTTTGAGCCTAAATACTCTTTCTCAGATTTGTTTACAATACAACCCACACAAAGTAGGAGATAATTGTGAAGAGGAAGGAAAAGATACATTATATTTACAATGTGTTAGAAATGTACATGGTTTATTGGGCTAAAATAATGCATTTGCATTCAGCTGTCATGATATGAGGATGTTTGGGTTTTGGTTTTGGGACCTTTCTTGATTATGTTCTTCAAGTTGTGTTTTGGATCTTGTTTCTGATCATATTCCAGGTGGTGCTTTAGTTCTTTCCTTAGGTTTAGTTTCTCATGATTCTTCTATTCTGTTTTGAGTGCATTTAAGTTTATGTTCCGTTATAGTAATGTTTCTTAGGTTTGATTATGTCCTTGTATTCCCGTTTTAGTTCCATGTGTTGTGTTCACTCCTGCCACAGCCTTTAATCAGCTTCATCTGGTCCACCTGTTTCATGCCAATCAGTTCTCTTTGTTATCTCCTGTGTCTTGCCCATATATACTCTGCTGTTCTGTTTACTCCTTGCGGAAACTTTACTCTCACTGATCACATCCATGTCCTTACTTGTTTACCAGACCTGCCTCTGCTACCTGCTTAAGTTTTTCCTTCAACTAAACTATTTGCTACTCACCACGCCACACTGTTTCTTGCCTATCTTCATTTTGGGATCAACTCAGGACACCACATCCTGACATAAGCCTCCTAAGTCGATACTTTGTGGAACTACATTTTGTAGCCATCACATTTTTCCTTACATTTTAAAATTATGCTCTAGTGTGTGTTGGTCTATGAGTGAAAATCCCAATAAAATACATTGATGTTTTTGTTCGTAACATGACAGAATGTGTAAAGGATTTTGCAGGGCTCTGGTTCTGAAAAGAAATATTTTATATAAAGTAACCGTTTGTATTTTGAGAATGCAACAAACACTTAAGACTCAATGTGTTAGCAGTGTTAGATGTGTCACCGATGCATGAGGTGAGGGTCACGTTCATGTGGCCCATCATTGTTGAAATGTAAGCTCCACAATACTGGTATAGTTACAGGGGAAAAAAAGGACAATAGAGATAATAAAAGCCACGGTTTCTCGCAAAAGTGAATTCTAGCAACACACTGAAAACTAAAAGCCATCAATATTACAATGTAATTTCCTGCGCAAATAAATATTTAATTTATTTAACAAAATACTACAGCAGATGGACAAAGTGCACAAAAAACAGAGGTACCACTAACCTTAATGTGAATAAATTTTTTTTAAAGAAAATAATAATAAGGATTGGAACACTGGTATATAATATATACTCACATTGTAAATAAGTAAGACGTGTCCTGTTGGGGTTGTTGTTGGTAAGGGGACCCAAGTGCAGGCTAGAGTGAGGCAAGTAAACAGTTACAGAAAGTAAACTTACAGAAAAGTAAACAAACTCAGAAGAACCAGGAACCTTTTGAAAACAACAGAGGAGCCGGGCGACTGTGGCTCAGTGGGTAAACTAGTTGTCTTCCAATCGGAACGTGGGTTTGATTCCAGCCTCCTCCTGTCACATGTCAGTGTGCCCCTGGGCAAGGCACTTAATCCCAAGTCACCACCCGATCTGCGTATCGGTGTGTGAGTGTGTGCTCGTTTGTGAGTGCCAATAGGTGAAAGTGTTGGCTGAGTTAGAAATAAAATGAATGACCTACACTATCTTTAAAAGCTGTTATGAAGAGGCAGTACTAAGAGATTTTTATCTCGTAATTTCAAGTAATCTGTCAAAAACATTCCTTATGTAAAACAAAAAGATGCAGGTTTTCAAGCTGCATCTGCAGAGGATTTTAGATGGTTTTCATCTGCATCCTCTTGCTTATCTTAAATGAAATGCAACACAACATTAAAGGATTTAAAGTAATAAAATCTGGTTACTCACATAAAGGTTTTCAAATGTACCACTGTGATAGTTTAAATTTCTAACTATCTCCTCACAATGCAGAGGGAACAGTATGTAAGCAGAAGAGGGGTGTCAGATTTGCTGAAAGCTGCATTCCTATGCAGCTCAGGGTTGTCAGGTTCCCGTCGCTGCCTGCTGACTCACTGTGCTGCAGAGTGATGCGCTGAAAGCGGTCTAATGGGGCTAGAGTCTGCCGACGCTGAGCTGATGCCCTCAGATTTCATCCGCAGAGAAACCTGAACTTTCAGTCTGTGAGGAGGTTTGATTAGGAGAGTCGTTTAGCAGAGTGCTGCTTACATATCAGCGGCTTGCTGTAAAATGGTCACATCATCCTGGTCACATCATTGACTTGAAATGAAATATAAGGAATTTTAAAGTTATTAGAAAATTTTAGGTCACTGCTAGAAAATGCTTACAGTTCTCCTTCCCCCCCATCACAATTGCCATATCCCTAGTAAAGATAATTACATTGGCTTTAATAAATTCAACTCTAATTGCTGTAGCATAATCTCAAGCTGAATAATTTGCTCCTGTTTTCTAACAGTGAGCTTTGGATATGTTTTTTTTTACTCCCTTACCCCCCTTTTCACTTTTCATGGTGGCAAGATAAACTCGGTGCTCATCCAGCCGTGTTTGTCTCCCTTCCAGTTGTTTTAACCTTTTCACTAATTCCTATAACTGTAGCCAAGTGTGGCCAAGTTTAGGGAAGTAGCTATTATCTTATACCCAGTTGATATGGGCAGTTACAAAGGGTGATATTAGAAGGAGGGGGTGCCCAAGCACCAGATAACAAAAAAAAAAAAAAATAATCTTTCTCTATCTTATAATTTTCCATTGCATTTATGCATGTGTGGCCAATGTGGGGTTCGTGCTCCTGTGTGTTGAGCATGCTTTCCCATTTTCCTGAGAATAAGGACTCTAGGTTTCATGCTATGTGCAAGACTGCACTTCCTTTTATTCTTTTCCAGAATGTCAGATGATTTCTTTCATTTTAACTGGTTGGAGAAAGGGTAGCAGAAGGACTTTCCCTCCCAGGCTACTATTAATGCCAGCATCGCCACGGCTTGTAACTAATTTGCACCTTATAAAGATAAAGAAAAATGTTTATTTGCATGGATAGTTTCTTGGCTTTCCCATTTTGAAGAGTGTCCTTATGTTAACTAGCCTACGGGAAAAAACTAAGCATTGCTTCTAGAAACTGATCAAGTTTTAAAAAAGTTACAACTATAAAATGCTACAGTTAAATCTATTTTATGGGACCTTTTGGGCATGGCAGTAATTGTGGCACAATTATTTGTGTTTAAAGGTCTCAGTTATGCCCAACTGAAAAAATGTACTCAAATTAAAGGTTGGATTTAAAAAAACAAATCAGTGTGACACCAGTGCGAGGGCATTTTGAGGGCTGTTATCAAGATTTAGAAAACAAAGTTGTTTGTCTTGCATCCTTTTTTAAATGAGACTTTAATAAACTATTTACGGTGCCTTGCAAAAGTATTCATAAGCTCTGAACCTTTTTTGTATTTTATCTCATTAAAATCAAAACAGTCAATTTATTTTATTTGGATTTTCTGACAGGCCAACAAAAAGTAGCACATAGAAAGAAAGTGGGTTCCAAAATTTAAAATGAATACTAAAAGCTGTGGACATTTCATGGCGCACCATTCAACCATGATCCGTACATAGAAAGAGTAAATCACAAACCTACCAAGCCATGGCCATCCACCTAAACTCACAGGCTGGCCAAGGAGAGCATTATGCAGAGAAGCCTCCAAGATGGCCATGGTAACTCTGTAGGAGCTGCAGAGAAGCTGCAGAGATCCACAGCTGAGGTGAGAAAATATGCTGACCAAAAAGACTGGATTCTTTTAGGGGTATCAGAGTAAAGGAGACTGAATAGAAATGCACATCACGCTTTTCAGGTTTTAATTTTTTTGGAAAACCACAAATTCGTTTCTTTTTGCTTTACAATTGCACACCACTTTGTGCTGGTCTAGCACATAAAATCCTCTTGAACAAAGTTGAAGTTTGGGGTTGTAACCTCACAAAATATTAAAAGTTTAAGGGCTGTGACTAATTTTGTACAGCACGGTGTGTCTTTTATTGTGAGAAGTGAGTGCACAGATGTTTGTTTAAACTTTGCCTAAATTACTGACCCATTATTATTATTCATTGCAACTTAATCATTTTAGTTTTACCTGCTTTAGGCACTGCAGGTGGAAATTAACCAGTGGTAATTCTCCTGTGAGATTAATGTTCATTGAAAATTGACCTGTTCATAAAACCTTTAGAGCAATTTTCTTTTTAAAATAAGTCAGTAACTGAAACACCATCTTTTAAAGTTTCCTAAGCCTTGACCAAATAAAGGAGGCTAAAAGGTGTCCTGCATGGGTGCTGGTGCATCTTGTGCTTTATTTTTGTTTTCAAAACTTTGTCATTTTTAATCAAAACACCGTAAATTATTGATTGTGTGAGGTATTTCCTCTGCCTGATGTTCTTGTCTTTCTGCAGACATGAACGAGCACAGCTCTCGCAGCCACAGCATCTTCCTGATCAACATCAAACAGGAGCATGTGGAGACGGAGCAGAAACTGTGTGGGAAACTCTACCTGGTGGATCTAGCTGGCAGTGAGAAAGTATGAGACATTGTGAGATGAGTAATAATTCAACACCAATGAATCTCTGAATTTTAATCAGTGGTTATTTTACTTTGTATTCGGTGTCCCCTCCAGGTCAGTAAGACTGGAGCAGCAGGTTCTGTCCTGGATGAGGCTAAAAACATCAACAAGTCTCTTTCTGCTCTGGGAAATGTCATCTCTGCCTTGGCTGAGGGAACGGTAACAGTATTTGTCTCTTTTGACACTTAAATGTGTACTTCTTTGTTTCTGTTTTGTTAAATAGTTTAATTAAGAGTACAGACAAAAAATTATTTAATCCTCAGTGTAAAAGTAATTAAACGTCACTGTAACCTGAGAGATTCTGTTTTTCAGAACATTTTAGGACCAAAGCAAATGGTTCATGTTTAAATTTCTATTTATTGAGTTAGATGCTTTTTAGCTCCGTGGTCAACTAGAAAATGGGCTTTCTGTCCTGCCTGCGGACTGAAGCTCCATTCCTTTACTCTTTACTCTGCTCTTTACCATGGATTAATTTATAATCATTTCTCTTCTTTGATCTTTCATCTCCTGCAGAAAAGTCATGTTCCCTACCGTGACAGCAAAATGACCCGCATCCTGCAGGACTCACTGGGCGGGAACTGTCGCACGACCATGTTCATCTGCTGCTCTCCATCCAGCTACAATGAAGGGGAGACTAAATCAACTCTGATGTTCGGACAACGGTAGACACACTTTCAATTCAGCTTTGACTGAAATATGTAATTCTACACAGAAGAGGAAGTAAAAAAAGGAAAGCTTTTATTAAAGTGTCAAAATTTCAGCTATTTGGAAAAAGTTAAAGAAATAGGAACGAAGAATCAATCCATTTGTTACTTTATTGAACTTTACAGTTATGCAATACTTTGTACTGGTTTTTCATATTCCAATGAAAAAAGGTTTTTGGTTGTAAAGTAAAAAAATGTTGAAAAAACATAGCATTTGTATATGAATGATAATATATGTTTTAACTAGAATCATCTCATAGAGTAGAGCAGCAGAAGTATTTCAGCATTTGTCTTCATAAAGTGGCTTTTTTCCACCCTGTATTTATTCTCTTTCCTTTTCCTGGTCACAGCGCCAAGACCATTAGGAACACAGCCTCCATTAACCTGGAGCTGACAGCCGAGCAGTGGAAGAGGAAGTACGAGAAAGAGAAGGAGAAGAACAAGACCCTAAAGGAGACCATTCAGAAACTGGAGGCGGAGCTCAACCGCTGGAGAAATGGTGCGATTCAGTGTTATGAATCTTCTCTCGTCCATCAAATCAAGCTTTTGTTTTGGCTGAGTAACTGCAGCTCTTCTGATCAGACATTAGATGCAAACCTGCAGCCTCATGTTTTTGGTCCATAGGAGAGGACGTGCCTGAGACTGAGAGGACCACGTCAGACATGGTGACCCATATCGAGACCGTGGAGGAGCGCCCCATTCTGGACAACGACACCTCCTCCATCGTGGTTCGCATCTCCGAAGAGGAGCGGCAGAAGTACGAGGAGGAGATCCGCAAGCTGTACAAGCAGCTGGATGACAAGGTTGAACTCGCTGACTTCACTGCTTAGCATCAATAGTGTTTCCTGTTGGGTGTTTATGTTAGTTTTATATTTTAATAGAAGTTGCATTGTTGTCCTTATTAATGGTGCATAACACTGATTTGTTAATAGAAATCATCAAGAGCTGTGGATGTATTAAGGTTCGCCATTTATTATAAATCATGTTGGTTTTGCTGCAGGATGATGAGATCAACCTGCAGTGTCAACTGGTGGAGAAGCTGAAGCAGCAAATGCTGGACCAAGATGAGGTGGGAAAACACTCCCAAATGTCTTAGATTATTCAAGTCGGTGTCTGCCTCTCTGAATAAGTTCTTCTGTATTTTTGTCCCCCTTCGTCGCCCCACCCAGGTCCTGGCCTCCTCCCGGGGAGATGGGGACAAGGTCCAGGCTGAGCTCGGTAGGCTGCAGGTGGAGAGCGACTGCGCCAAGGCCGAGGTGAAGGAGGTGCTTCAGGCTCTAGAAGAACTGGCCATCAACTATGACCAGAAGAGCCAGGAGGTGGAGGAGAAAGGCCTGCAGAACCAGCTGCTGGCCGACCAGCTGGCCCAGAAAATGGTACGTTTTAAAGTGACGTGATTGGTGGGCTGGGTCAGATAGAAGAAGAACCAAACTGGGAGACAGGAGGGGGAACAGGAGGCCATGTTGCACCATAGAGACAAGCACCTGTTAGAGTAACACTGTTTCAGTGAGTGGAAAGCATTGCAGGAATTGTATGAAATTTAAATATTGAAAAAAAAAACAATTTAGATTTTGAATGTGTTTTTATGAATTTTTATCTATAAAGACACGTGAAACAATTTCACTATGCAAAATTATTAAACTTCAATGTATTTTTCTATGCCACTTCTGCACTTCATAATGCTTTCAATATAGATTAAGTAATATTGGTAAAAACTCACAGATCCTGAGTCTGAGTTGTTGCATAATTTCCATATTTTTATTCCGTCGTCGTCGTCGTCTTCCGCTGGCTCCTCTCGATGTGGAGGAGCAGCGGCTCTACTCCGAGCCCCTCCCGGATGGTCGAGCTCCTCACCCTATCTCTAAGGGAGTGCCCGGCCACCCTACGGAGGAAGCTCATTTCAGCCGCTTGTATCCGGGATCTCGTTATTTCGGTCATGACCCAAACTTCACGGCCATAGGTGAGGGTAGGAACGTAGACCGACCGGTAAATCGAGAGCTTCGCTTTTCGGCTCAACTCTCTCTTCACCACAACGGACCGGCACAGTGCCCCATTACTGCGGCAGCCACATCGATCCGTCTCTCGATCTCCCGCTCCATTCTTCCCTCACTCGTGAATAAGACCCAGAGATACTTGAACTCCTCCACTTTAGGCAGGAACTCCCCTCCAACCTGAAGAGGACAAGCCACCCTTTTCCGGTCGAGAAAAAGGGATCAGCTCCTCGGACTTGGAGGAGCTGATCTTCATCCCAGCCGCTTCACACTCAGTTGCGAACCGCCCCAGCGCATGCTGTAGGTCTTGGCTAGAGGGGGTCAGCAGGACCACATCATCTGCAAAAAGAAGAGACGAAATCCACGGGTCCCCAAATCAGACCCCCTTTCGGCCCTTGGCTGCGTCAAAGGGCAGCCCTGCCGGAGTCCAACATGCACCGGGAACAGGTCCGACAGGTCCCATAATAAAGGGCCCCCGATTCCATACTCCTGGAGCACCCCCCACAGGGCATCACGAGGGACACCGTTGAATGCTTTCTCCAGGTCCACAAAACACATGTGGACTGGTTGGGCAAACTCCCATGAACCCTCGAGTACCCTGTAGAGGGTATAGAGCTGGTCCAGTGTTCCACGGCCGGGATGAAAACCAAACTGCTCCTCCTGAAGCCGAGGTTCGACTATCGGCCGGACTCTCCTCTCCAATACCCTGGTGTAGGCCTTACCAGGGAGGCTGAGGAGTGTGATCACCCTGTAGTTGGAATACACCCTCCGGTCACCCTTCTTATGAAGGGGGACCACCACCCCAGTCTGCCAGTCCAGAGGCACTGTCCCGACCACCATGCAATGTTGAAGAGGCGTGTCAACCATGACAGCCCCACAACATCCAGAGATTTGAGGATTGCAAATTGCAAAGGGTCATCGATGAGCTCACAGAGTCTGTCATCATTTACCACCCTCCCCATCTCATAAACATCACTTCATTCAATCCTTTAATTTTCCTTCTTCAGCTTCACAGCATCCCTTACTGCCGGTGTCCACCACCGGGTTCTGGGATTGCCGCTGCGACAGGCACCGCAGACCTTACGGCTGCAGCTACAGGCAACAGCATCGACAATAGATGCGGAGAACATGGTCCACTCGGACTCTATGTCTCCAACATCCCCCGGAATCTGGTCAAAGTTCTCCTGGAGGTTGGACTTGAATACATCCCTGGCCGGGGGCTCCGCCAGACGTTCCCAGCTGACCCTCACTATGC
Organism: Crenichthys baileyi; assembly: GCA_036173005.1. NCBI lineage: Eukaryota > Metazoa > Chordata > Actinopteri > Cyprinodontiformes > Goodeidae > Crenichthys > Crenichthys baileyi. The sequence goes on from JAHHUM010002906.1 coordinate 625,940, forward strand.
GCTTGGGCCTGCCAAGTCTGCCCGGCTTTCTCCTCCTCCAGCGGATCCAACTCACCACCAGGTGGTGATCAGTGGACAGCTCAGCCCCTCTCTTCAACCGAGTGTACAAAACATGCGGCCGAAGGTCTGATGATACGACAACAAAGTTGTCGTATCATCATTGACCTCCTGCCTAGGGTGTCCTGGTGCCAAGTGCACTGATGGACACCCTTATGTTTGAACATGATGTTCATTATGGACAATCCGTGACTAGCACAGAAGTCCAATAACAAAGCACCACTCGGATTCAGATCGGGGAGGCCATTTCTCCCGATCACGCCTCTCCAGGTGTCACTGTGGGCGTTGAAGTCCCCCAGCAAAATAATGGAGTCCCCGGGAGGGGCACTATCCAGCACCCCCGACAGGGACACCAAGAAGGCCGGGTACTCTGCATTACTGCTCGGCCCGTAGGCCGAAACGACAGTCAGAGACCTGTCCCTAACCCGAAGTCGCAGGGATGCAACCCTCTCATCCACTGGGGTAAACCCCAACACGAGAGCTGGGGGGGCAGCAAGCAAACCCACCCCAAGCCCGCAGCCTCTCCCCGTGGGCCAGTCCAGAGTAGAAGAGAGTCTAGCCCCTCTCGAGGAGATGGGTTCCAGAGCCCACGCTGTGCGTGGAGGTGAGCCACCAGGCGCTCTCCGGCGAGTCCCTACACCAGGCCTGGCTCCAGGGTGGGACCCTGGCTCCGCCGTGCTGGGCAACGTCACGTGCCTCGATGTACTAGTCCTCATGAAGGATTCTTGAACCACTCTTTGTCGCCTAGAGCCTGTTTGCCATGGGAGACCCTACCCGGGGCATTTAAGCCCCAGACAACGTAGCCTCTAGCATCATTCGAGCACTCAAACCCCTCCACCACGTTAAGGTGGCGGTTCAAGGATGGGTATTTTTATTCCCATACTTCAAAACTCCTTTGAAATTCTGGTATTTTTTAGCAAATCTGCAGATCCATCTATTACTGTACTAGTATAAGACATATCAAGAAACAATTTATAACATTTCTAGCTCTAGTTCAGCGGGTGCAGCAATTTGACTCGTTCTCCTTTTTCCCAGGCAAGTCTGATGGAGCTGGAGGTGGAGCTGTCTCGTATGCAGGAGGTGAGCGGTCAGCAGAGAAAGCGCATCGCCGACGTCCTCAACGGTCTCATGAGAGACCTCAGCGAGTTCAGCACCATTGTGGGGAATGGAGAGATAAAGCTGGTGAGCACAATCACAGGGCTGGAAGAGGTGGATATATGAGATATTAGATCATATACATCATATCCATGGATCTTAACAAGTCTTTAATCCAAATATCTCAATTATAGACCTTTAAATGTAGGTTTAGATCTTTCATACTAAGCCTTAGATTTTAGTTCATTCATATATTTTAAATTTGTGCATTTAGCCATTTTTTTTGGAGAAATGCACTGGTGGCATTAAGTTCTTCTGTGCGCCGTAGTTTTGCCTCAGGATTTTGGTTGTCGTTTTGTGATGAAACTACAGGAAGGAATTTATTGCCTGCTGACATTCAGCTTTCTCTGCTCCTGAAACTGTCATATCCATTATCAGCTCCTTCATCATAGTAGAGTGTATAGTTGCAATGACTCTCAGAAGTGTTCACACCCCGTTTAAAATGCCAGGTTATTTTGATGTAAGAAATAAGACACATCCTGATGTGTCGATTTTTGTTCTCCAAATCTATCAGGTTTCAGGACACCTCTTGTCCACAGCTCTCTTTAAGCGAGCCCAGAGATGTTAGTTCTGAACTCATCCTCTGAGCTCGTCCTTTCTAAAACTTGCATCTTTCTTCCAAGAAGTATTTCTTTAGCTGGCTTGGATGAATGCTTGGGCTTGCTGTGAAGCTGAAACATTAAATTCCTCTTTATCTTCAGCTTTCTAGCAGACAGCTGTAACGTTTGGGCCAGAACTGACTGGTTTCTAGAACAAAAACTCAAGTTTTATTTGATGAAAAGTAACCCCAGAGCATGACCCTGCCACCACCATGTTTCACTTCCTTTGTGATGCTGTTTTTGGCAAACATACCTTACAAAATTCAAGTTTAGTATTCTCAGACCACAACACATCTCCTAGAAGGTTTCAGGGAGAACTGGATGTTTTCGTCAGAAAAGAAAAATTCTGCGTTGCAACTCTGATCCTTACTCCAGTCATACGTAGAATAAATCACCACCACTACATGCTGGAACCTTCTCCAACTCTTTTAGTGTTACTGTCTGCCCCTTGGGAGTCTCCTCATCAGTTTCAGAGAAACATCCAGTTTCTGTAATGTCACTGCTGTCCTATATCTTCTCCCATTTCTGGTGTGTCTCTAATAATGCTGTGGATTTGTTTTCATATGATTCTCCTGACTGATGCCTTTGTACAGTGAGATCCTATTGATCCTTTGTAACCTCGCTGCAAAGTACAATCTTAGCTAAAGGATGCAAATGAGCAAATGTGGGGAAAATCCTACCTTGACAGCTGAGCTTAATTTCAGGTTAATCAGATTCACTACAAGGTGAGGTTTGCTAAATTATGTAACTAGGTTATTGGAGCGTTTATTATTTTTCACATCTTTCTATCTCTAATCAATTTCATTGCTTTTTATTTTGTCACACAGATTGCGGAAAAAAGCTTATATTTGATTTATCTTGTTATCATTTTTTACACCACAAAAGCCTGGCATTTTAACACAGGTGTGTTCACTTTTGAGAGCCACTGCAACAAGCTATAGTTTGCAGAAACCATTCAGCAATTACTGTAATGAAGCATTAAGCATGCTGTGTAAAAGGGGTTGAAGTTAGCTAACCTAGTTGCTAATACAATGTAGTAACATAATAAAGCCCCCCTTCCCAAGAGAAAAGTAACATTTATCTTAAGTTATTAGCTAAATTAAATACAGGTTATTTACAAGTTATGCAAGTTATTTTCAAAATTAATGTGGTTACTAAATTGAAATCATAGTGGACTCATTAAAAAGTCTTACATCTCACTAACTGAACCTAACAGCTGAAACCCTGTATTCAGTGTTCATTATGTTTGACCATCCTGTGTCTTGGTGTCCACCCCATTACTCATGGGGTAACACTGGAGAAAATGTAAAGTTTTTGTCCTTAATTCTCAGCCAGTAGAAATCAGCGGGGCCATTGAGGAGGAGTTCACCGTGGCCCGCCTCTACATCAGTAAGATCAAGTCGGAGGTGAAGAGCATGGTGAAGCGATGCCGCCAGCTGGAGAACATGCAGCTGGAGTGCCACCGCAAGATGGAGGAGACCGGGCGGGAGCTCTCCTCCTGCCAGCTCCTCATCTCTCAGGTAAGGGATAGGGGATGAGGGCTGGGGGCTGTGATATATAATGAACCACTGATTGATGTATAAAAAGGGTAGGAGTAAAAAACAGAAGCAGGCAAAGTGGAGAATTATATACAATAATCAAACTGAGGAAACACTGACAGATGGTATAGAAAGGAATCTTTTCATTCTCGTTGGTGATTGAGTGGCTTTCATGCCTCTGCTGTTTTACGCGTTTTCTGTTTGTACAGCATGAGGCTAAGATCCGCTCCCTGACCGAGTACATGCAGAGCGTGGAGCAGAAGAAGAGGCAGCTGGAGGAAAGCCACGACTCCCTGACCGAAGAGCTGGCTAAGCTGCAAGACCAAGGTAACATGCAGCACAGGACTCATGGAAACCTGTTTGGTGCTTCTTTGCTTGTTTGTCACTGATCCATAGATTTTGATTTCCCTTTTCCAGATAACTCTCTGCTTGAGGAGAAAGACGGAGAGAAGGGTGAGCTCGAGGATGGGAATACAAAGGTAACGAAGAGTTTGTGTAAAATTCCCTCACCTTGAATTAGGAAACGTGTACATAATATCCAGAATGCTTTTGTAATAATACCTGTACAAATTTATTAATTCCTTTAAACCTCACAATAGGTTCTTAAACAAGACCCCTGCCCTTCAGCTAGTAGAAAATTTGGCAAACTGCTTGTTGATTTGATTTAAGTGTTTAATGCATAGACAGGAGAAATGGTTCTCCAACATCAGTCAGCATCTTTTAATTCACGTGGTTTTGTCCACCTCCAGAAAGCCCTTCGACAGCAGGGGGAGTCTCACCGTGGCCTCCATCACAAGCAGCTCGCCCGCCTGCGGGATGAGATCAACGAGAAGCAGAGGGTCATCGATGAGCTCACAGAGTCTGTCATCATTTGCCCCCCTCCCCATCTCACAAACATCACTTCATGCAATCCTTTTTTTTCAATAATTATCATGTTACCACCAATATAAAAAATTATCATACTTACATACATACATAAAAGAACAACTGTGCTTTTTTTCATCAATGTTTCTCATTTTCTAAAACTTCAGTCGTAACTCCAAGCTGGAGCTGGAGCTGGCTCAGGTGCGCGCTGACTTTGAACGCCTGAAGAGTCAGGACAGCTGCAAGAGTGAGCGCCTGGAGGAGCTCTCGTAAGTGGAGCTCTTGTAAAATAACAAAAATCTAAGTTTTATTCCAGCAAAGACCTGAGAACAACCAAAAAGATGCTTTTACTGTTTTCCTTAGATTCCTGCATGAGCGCCATGAGCAGACCAAACAGGACTTGAAGGGTCTGGAGGAAACTGTTGTGAGTAAAACACATACAACTGTCCATCTACTTACAATATCCAGACTTTCTCCCCTAAGACTATACATACTTTGCATCACAGAGTAATTTGTTCTTTCTCCAAGTCTGCAACAACAAAATGACGTCATTTTGTTGTTGCAGCCTTGGGTTTTGGAGTTTTTGTAGCTTCTTCTTGATGCCTCATCTGGGCAGAACTTTAGTGTTATTTGGACTCCGACAACTATTGTGTGATTGGTCAGAAATTTGTGTTGGCTTGGTTACTACACTGAGAACTGCTGCAATAGAAGAGGCCAAAGAGGACTTCCCAGGAGCTCTGCTCTTGGGTTCCTGTGAAGCATGACATGTTCTGGCCAGCAAGACCTTTTATTCTTGTTCTTGCCACCACGAGTAAAAAAACTAATTTCCTTGCGGCGTATCTACAGGCTGTAAACCTTCTTTCCATCTGTCTGTCTTCAAGGCCCGCGAACTCCAGACCCTCCACAACCTGCGCAAGCTGTTCGTTCAAGACCTCACGTCGCGGGTTAAAAAAGTAAGGAACTCCGCTCTCAAGAAACCCATAAGCTGCTAGTGTCTTGTAGCGCCTTGCAAAAATATTCATACTCTTTGAAATTCTTCACATTTTGGGACAGTACAGCCTTAAACTGCAAGTTTTTGTATTGGATTTTTACGTGATAGATCATTACAAAGTAGAGAATAATTGTGAAGTTGAAGGAAATGAGAAGTTTCTACACTTTCTTTTTACCACAAAAATATGAACAGTAGCACCTCTGGTGAGAGACAAGACTGTTGATATGGCTCCTATAAGGCCTGCACTCGACAAATCTGGGCTTTATGCAAGACTCCAGAAGTTTCTGATACAACTTCACCTATTTCTAAGGTGCATATTACAACACGAGTAGTATGCAGAAACCATTATTAACAGTTTATCAACACATTTTGTTTTGTGACTGAGCCTGTTGAACATTTTGTTTTGTTAATACAGTTGTAAATTTAATATAGTTATAAAGTTAAAAACCAACAACTACTCCTTAATTAATGGAAGAGTGGCAAAAAAAGAAAGCCAATGTAAAAAGAAAACCATTAGGATTCCCATTTCCTCTACTTCTACTAATGCCATGAAAACTAAGCTGCACATCTCACTGAACACACCATTCCCACGGTGAAACATGGTAGTGGCAGCATCATGCTGTGGGGGGTGGGGCATTGGGTACTTTTCTTCAGCATTGAAAGACAACCTGGTCAGAGTTGATGGAAAGATGGGTGGAGTTAAATACAGGCTTATCCTGGAAGAAAACCTTTTAGAGGCTAGAAAAGACTTGAGACTGGGGCGGAGGTTCACCGTTCAGCAAGACAACACTAAATAAAGAGCTGGAGCTACAGTGGATTGTAAAAAATATGAAAACTATGAGTCATTTATCTTTCACATTTCAATTATGCATAATACTAATGTAAAAAAATTTTAAAAGTTCAGAAGGTGAGATATTATTTTGGCAGGGAACAACAAATTTGTGCTTTTTAACGCAAGCATTCAATAGAATAATGTCATAAACCACCACCTCCTCCCTTAAAATGCAACTCTTTCCTCTTTGATTTCTGATCTCTTTTACTGTGTTTCTGTCTCTGCAGAGTTCCGAAATGGAGCCTGATGATAGCGGGGGGTCTAGCACCCAGAAGCAGAAGATTTCCTTTCTTGAGAATAACCTGGACCAACTTACAAAGGTTCACAAACAGGTGAGAAGCCCACAGAATAGAGACAAAATAAGTGTATGAGTAATGTGAGCCATCAGTTTGGAATTATAAGTAGTAGAAGAAATACAATATTAGTACATAAGAATTATCATGATACACATTTGCCATTTTTTACACACTTTCTGTAACAGTCAGTTTTGGGTAATTTGTTACAAAAACAATTTGCTGCTAAGATTTCTGTGAACTTCTGTGAGAAACAGTATCTTTATTTGTTTGCTAGAAAAAATATAAAGGGATTTCATTATATGTTATTCTTATATTATTCTTATATGATATTATATATTTAATTATATTGTATGCATTTAAAACAGTCAATCAAAACTCTAAATGCTGCCACATGTTTTATTGTGTTTTCTGTGTCTATCTTCCCTCCAGCTGGTACGTGACAATGCAGATCTGCGTTGTGAGCTTCCAAAGCTGGAGAAACGTCTTCGGTCTACTGCTGAGAGAGTTAAGGCCCTGGAGACTGCACTGAGGGATGCCAAAGAGGGCGCCATGATGGACCGACGCCGCTATCAGCAGGAGGTCGATCGCATCAAAGAGGCCATGAAGGCTAAGATCGCTTTAAGACGCTCCCATGCTGCACAGATCGGTACAGCACTCGGTTCTTTCACTTATCCTTTACAATAATCTGCCATGGTAATCTAACTACTAGCATGAAGACTTATTGCACTTGTTATTCCAACAGCAAAACCAGTGAGACCAAAGCAGCTTCCTGTTTGCTCTCCTACAAACCCGTTCTACGCCTACATCCGGGCTACCGAACACGCCAACGCCTACAGCAACGCCCTCTTCCAGAGCAGCGTGACACCGAAGAGCTCCTCCAGCATCGACTGCAACCTGAACTCTGTGCAGAGTAACATGTAGGTTCAAATCCTTCCTCAGCTTAGTTATTCTAGTTTGTGTTTGCACCTTGTTTTCTAGTAGCACACATTTTGTCATGTTGAAACTACAGAGTTCACTGCATTTTAATGTGACAGACCAACAAAAGGTAGTTCGTTATTGTGAAGTAGAAGAAGTAGAATGCATGATAAAAGATAAATGGTTTTCAAAATTGTATAAAAATAAAAATCTCAAAAGTGTGGCTTGCATATACATTACTTTCGCCCTTCTTCACCCTGAGACGCCTAAAAGCAATCCAGTGCAACCAATAGCCTGAAGGTCCATGTACAAATCCAATTTATGTAAGCACATTTAAATTAAGATGTCCTGTACATTAATAAGTTGTGTAAATGATGTGAAACTAACAAATACCAGAAGGGACATGTTTCAAAGATGACCTGAAGGACCCCTTGAATGAAAACCAGAGCACCCAGTTACCTTCAGAGGTCATCTAGTTCACCTGTGTGTGATTTAATCTCCATATAAAACCAGCTGTTCTGTGAAGGCCCCAGAGATTTGTTAGAGAAGATTACTGAACAAACAGCATCAGGACGACACACCAGACAAGTCAGGGATAAAGATCTGAACAGTTAAAGCAGGGTTGGGTGATAACCGTTAAAAATCTCAGAGAGCACAGCTAAGATGGTCAGAGTTTATGGGAATGTTTTTCTTTAGCATTGAGAAACAACATGGTCAGAGTTGATGGAAAGATGGATAGAGTTAAATACAGAGAGTAAAACTGGAAGAAACCCCGTTAGACGCTGCAGAGGTTCCAGCAGGAGACCAACTGTAAACATACAGCCAGAGCTACATTGGAATGGTTTAGATCAAAGAATATTCATGTTTTAGAGTGGCTGTCACACAAAGTCTCAACAAAAACACACAGAAATTGTGGTTGTAATGTGGCAACATGTGAAAAGGTGTAAGGGCTATAGCTACCTCTGACAAACACTATGTGGAGAGCTGCTGATTATATATTTTGATCCAAAACAAGATGTTTCATGCTTTGAAATGAAGAGATTGTAAAGGTCACCCCATGTTTTTACAATGTCTTCCTGTTTGACAGAGTTTCCACGGCTCTGGGCTATAGAGCAGAAAGATATAATGGCGACGTGCTGGAGTCCTACCCGCTCAACATTGACAACGGTAAATAAAACACCACATACACCGCAACTGTTCCCAATAATCGTGTTTCAACATGTGAGCATCTTTCCAAACCTGTCTCCAACAGGTAACAGCATCAATGAAACCAGAGACATAAATGACAACAGGTGAGGTCTCACGTACAGTACAAAGAAAACATTCAGCATTCACAATTTGATTCCTGTAAAATGAAAAAGAAAAAAGGTTTTAACATTTTGTTTGTCATAGAAGGAAAATCAACTTAATTATGTTATTGACTGCTTTATTGGGAGTTAGACAGCTGACCTTTACTTAGTGTTAGTCAGATTAAACCATCATTGACTGTTAGGTTTTCATGTCTGCATTAACAGGAGTGACGTTCACTGTGGCAGCGAGGTGGATGATTCAAAAAGGCACAACAGCATGCAGCAGCAGACCGCTTCAAGTTGTAAGTTTATTTGATAGCAACCTAACATCTAAATATCTGATCCCATACTCATTTATAATTTATATATTTAGTTAAGTAAATGCTAACAAATCTGAAAACTCCTTCCAGAGGTATCAAAGATGGATAATTTATTTCTTTAAAGCTGGTCCTCAAAGGAACAGGCATACAGGAACGTGCGCACACATTACCTAACTTTCTCTTTCCACTAGCATGGATGTCAAAGGGCAAAATTCCGTAGCGGAATAGGATTTTTTCTGCCACAGTTATTCTACTTCTGTTTCATGGTGAAACAATTATATTGTGATTCAAAATGTTACAAGGGCTCAACCCTCTTTCACACTGACTCTGTCATCCATGCGTTTTGCTCTGTGTTGCAAATAAAAGCCACGCTACTCACTGCAGAAATTCACACTGGCTCCGTGGTGCTGCAGCATGATGAAAAGCCCTCCTCCGTCATTCATCTGTGATACGGATCGAGTCTATTTTTGACGGATTGCGGAGCATAAACTCAAGACTTTCAATGGGGGTAAAATTCACAGATGATGGAGTTGTTGTCGGATGCATGAACAGGTCCGAAACTCATTCGGTGTGAATTGCTGAGCGGCACAATTTGCGATGGATGACAGAGCAGACAAGGAACATAGTCAGTGTGAACTTGGGGTTAGTCTGGTTTGTTTAACTAAGTTGTCCAAAGCATGTTCTAAACTATTACATGTTTTGCTTTTCATAAGTGTCGCCTTTTTTTTAAAGGCTGTTTTATAAGTGAGCATGAAGAAGTACTTTGTGTTATTTGGGTCAGTTTTGTTTCATGAGTGAAAACGGATACAAGTGATATAATTAACCTAGAGTAGGTTGAACAAACCTAAATAAATTGAGGATCAACGACTGTAAAGAATCCATCTCTATAATTTTGATCCAACTCTTATACAGCTGAAGCCACATATTTACATACACTGCACGAAAAAATTCTTAACCTATTTTTTGTCTCAGTGTCTGATTTTAGATCAAACTAAACTTTTCCAATTTTAGGTCCGTTAGGATTACTTTTATCATTTTCTTGAAATTAAAATGTTTACATACACTCAGCTCACTATGCCTTTGGAAAATCCCTGATGAAGAAATCATAGCTTTGTACGTTTCTGATCGTTAATTAACAACATTTGGGTTACATGGAGACACCCCTGTGTATGTATTAGAAAGCAACGACCCAAACATGACGCTTCCTTGTGTGACATAATGGGAAAATCAGAAGCAATCAGCTAAGATATCAGGAATAAAATTGCGGGCCTCCGCAGATCTGGTTCATCCCTGGGCATAATTTCTAAGGTGCCTGAAGGTGCCACATTCATCTGTCCAAACATTTATACACAAGTATGAACACATGGCAAGGTTCAGCCATCATACTGTCCTGGAAGGAGACGGGTTCTGTGTCAGGATGGACCTGTTATGGTGTGAAATGTGTGCATCAACCCTAGAACGAAAGCAAAAGAGCTGGTAAGAGAGTGTCATCATCCACAGTAAAACGAGTCTGGTTCCAACGTGGACTGAAGGTCCACTCAGTGAGGAAGAAGGCATCACTCTAAAAACATTATAAAAACCCAGATTACAGTTTGATAAATGAACACAGGAACAAAGACCTTTATTTTTGCAGATGTTCTGTGATGAATCTAAAATGTAACTGTTTGGATTAGATCTGGAGGAAAAAGGGGAAAAATTGCAAGCCTAAGAACACCAACCCAACTGGTATAAGGGTGGCGGCATCATGTTGTGGGAGTGTTTTACTGCAGGAGGGATTGGTGCGCTTCACAAAACAGATGAGATATAAACATTATGTGAAAACATTGAAGCAGTAACTCAAGACGTCAGCCCGTAAGTAAAAGCTAGGACACAAATGGGTCTTCCTAATGGACAATGACCCAAACCATACCACCAAACTAGTTACAAAGTGGCTTAAGGACAACAAAGTCAATATTTTAGATAGAGTGTCCATCACCAAGTCCTGACTCCAGGCCCACAGAAAATGTGTGTCGGTAGGAAGACGGCCTACAAACCCGACTCAGTAAGACCAGTTCTATCAAAAGAAAATGGGCCACAATTCCAGCAAACTATTGTAAGAATCTTGTGGAAGGACATTCAAAACCTTGGACGAATGTCACACAGGGGAAATCTGTGTACAATAAAATACATTTTTACACGTTAAAACATTCTCTAAAAATAAACGTTCTTATTGTTGTGGCATTTTGCAATTACAAATCATTTTGGTAATCCTAAATTACCTCAAACTGGAAAAGTCTAGACTGATTTAATATCAGACACTGAGTGAAAGAAAAGTGTGTTTTTCACAACATTCAAGATAAAAATATTACATCATTACATTTAATACGGGTGTCTTTAATTTGACAAACGAGCCTCATCTTAACCCATAATCTAATTAATTGAATATTGTGGTTTGTTTGTGGTTTAATGACATGTGTCATATATGCGCAGAAATAGTTTGGGAATTCATATCTTCTTTGTACTATTTTGAGATGTCTAACACAAAAGGAAATTTCCAGTAGCAATTGTGTCTAATTGGATCTGAAATATACAACCTAATGAGGCTTGTTCACACTGGTCTTCAAGTAAACCAGGAGACAAAGTTAAATTTGTTTCACTGACACTTACAGCCAAAAACTGGAAAACTGGAAATACTGTCTATAAATATGAGTTGCAAAACAAAACGGTCCAACATAAAACCAATGATGTTTACAAACCAAAATAAACCACAATTAGACGATTGTTGAATTTTTGTCCTTGATCTTTGATTTGCTGGTCTTTGCAGAGCTCGACCAAACACTGTACCCCTTCAAGGACCCTCCCGTTCCGTTTGCATGCAGCCTCTGTAACCTCTGACCACTGCATCACCAATGAAGATGAGGATGAAGATCTGTAGCCCTGTAGTTGATGAAGCCCCACCTGTTTCTTCGGTGACCATCTTGCTCCCAGTTTTAGGCTTCAGTCCCTTTCAGTTCAGTCAGTGCTAATATAGTCTCAGTCTTTGCTTTATTCAGATGACCAAATCTCAACTGAATTTAATCATTTAAATCGTTAATCAGCTGACCAGCAGACATCACTCCCTGAGGTGATTGAACTGAAACAGGAATGAACCCAGACTGCTCGGTACTTACTTTGTAAATAGCAGTGTTGTATACTCCAGTAGTTCTTTTTTGTTTGTTTTTGACCAACAAGTGTTTGTCCAAATATCACAGTTCCTCCGTCCATAAAACATTTAAAACGACCATGAACCTTTTACTCTGTCGTAAGAGTGTGTACCAGCTAGTCAGAGACGCCTCAGTCTCCTTGTGCATGTCGCTTAATTTGCAGGCTAAGCTTTCAGATCTCTGTATGTGTCCTGTTTGGAGCTGGTGACAGAGGCAAGAAACAAGAGAGAGATGGTTTCCCTAAAATTAGATATAGGTGTCAGTGTTGTATGCTTTCTATCTCAAAGTAAATGTCAGTGCAGATTTGGATTGTAAAACAAAAAAATAAGCAAAACGCGATGAATTAGAGAGGGAATCCCAGCTCAGACATGCAGTTTTATTAGGTAAACCTCTACTAACTGCTTTGATAATGCTGCAGCTGTATGATGGCGTCTGTAATTCCCTGTATTGCTCACACACCTCAGTATCCCCTTTACCAATTACCGAGCCTTAACATGAACTGATATCTCACAATCAATTTAACTCGCTGTCATTTGCATAAAGTACATTTGTAATTACTACCTCTAGAGCAGCTTGTTGTTTATGAATACCATTCTTTTCAAATGCTGAAGGAAAAAGAGCTGATCCTAGAATAACACTAGATGTAAGTAGACTTAAAAGCATTAACTATAGCTGTAGTTTTCCTCTCATGCAATTTAACCAAAAGAAGCATTTGTATTTCCTCATAGTTTAGACAATGCAAGGCATTTACAAAAATTGCCTTTTTTAACTTTTACTTGCGGATGAGACACAAGTGAATCTGTTAAGCCTTGCTTTCCTTTAGCTAGAGTGGTTGGGTGCTAAGTTTAGGTTTGCTCAACTGGGAATTACGTCTTCACAAACTGCAACCATTTCAGTGGATGTTTGTATCATGGAAACAGAAACGAAAGAGAGAAAATATTAGTGGTTGCGGAAGGGTGGGGGGGAGACGACAGAAGGAGGAGCTTGCCCAAGGTGCCATTCATGCAGAAGAAGGAAGTGAAGGATCCTTTTAAGACAGTATGGAAGCTGGTTTAGAGGATCGGCATTTTTCATGATTCAGGTGTTTCCCCGGCTGAGCAGCCACCAGTCGGGGACATTTTGTGCCACTTTGCTGCTACTCTACAAAAAAATCCTGACCAGCCAATCAGGATAGAGGAAAGCAGCATTTCATAGGCTGGAGATAAATATGTGTTTGCAATGAATCACTGAATCAAAACGGAAAGGAAAAAGTGAAAAGGAAAGATGGGCTGCTTAACACCCAACCTTCATCTGTCTGCACACTTTAAGACAGGAATGAGCTAATTTTTGAATTTTATTTATTTTATTAAGTTTTTGCTCATAATTTAAGTAGATCTGACCCAATACTTTACAGTTTAATTAGCCAAAAACATCCTAATTGACAGATTTAAAAATGTTCAAACACTTTTACTACTTTTTAAAAATACCCATGCACCCCAGCATTTATCCTGATTGCTCCTTCCGTCCAACATGGCATCTTGCGTCCTTTTTCGTTACGATGCCGCTCGGCCTGATGCTCTTGCTGGCATTAATAACATCTCAGGGCTTATAACATACATAATCAAAGCAGGCATACATCACCGCCATTGTCTTCCTCCTGAGCTATGTGATTGCTGATGAACAATCAATCCGATCAGTGTATCCTCTTTAAATCTAAGCAAGAAAGTGAATTAACTCACATTAAAGAATATATGTACATAAATATACCTACATTCTAACTCATAGCCTTTCAAATCAAGCAACCCTACAAACCTGCAATCTTATATCATATTCCCATTTTTTTTTATAGATCCGAATTACAAGGAGTGTGTAATATGTCGTCATCTGCTGTTAAACTGTCTGAAATCAACATATCTTAGAAACCCGCTATATGTTAGTAAACTTGTAAGTAAAAAGGCGCATCATGACATAGTAGGATGCACGCTGACCTTGCTCAGTGAAATGCTTCTTTTATTTGTTTCTGTATGCCTATAAATGTAGTGTCAACATGATTATGTGAAGGGTCACCTTGCAGAATATCTGTAAATATAGATTCATCACTATGCTGTATGTAAACCTGTGCGTTGTAGTAAAAAAGTTCAATAAAACTGTAAAAAGGTGTTCTGCTGTCTGAGCTCGTTCTTGTTGAGGGAGTTGGGTGGACGTTGGGCACAGAGGAGCCATGTCGGAACAGAGCAAAATGGCTCCATCAAGTGGTTCCTAGTTGAGGTACAAGAGCTTCAGATTCTAATAAATGAACAGATCATCTCATAGGATGATTATCATCCCTCCTGCCACCATATCAGAATATGTTATCACATTTTTATTGGGATTTTATGTAATCTACCAATACTGGGTAGAGCATTAACATGTAGTGGAAGGAAAATCATACATGGTTTTAAAAAAGTGTGGCATGCATTTGTGTTCATCCCGTTTGAGTCAGTACTTTGTAGAACCACCATCTGTCTTATCCTGCTTTGCACAGTAAGAAAGCGATTTTTTTTATAATTAATTTATAATTATTTCTGAAAGAAACTGATTGCGCTGGAGTTGAATTAGGAGTTTCACAGTAAAGGAAGCTAAATGCAAATAAACGTCCCAGTTGTCGGATTTTTATTTACAAAACATTTTTAAAACCACTGATCATTTACCTTCTACTTCACAATCATGTCACAATAGCTATATAAAGTTTGAGGCTGTAAAGTGACCAAATGTAGAAAAGTTGAAGAGATATGAATAATTTAGCTTTTAGACAAATTTCAGTTAACCTAACACATCCATCCATCCATCCATCTGCTGAGCTGACTTTTGAAAACAGATTGAGTTCAATAAGACATTTTTTTAAGTTTGTGGGAGGAGGGCCAATAGTTAAAAAAGCTGTCCCACAGAAGGAGGGACACCTGGTCATCTGGGAAATGCAATAATTAAATATTTCCCAGTTCATACTGTATTTCTTTAACTGTATAAACTGAATTTTTTTACTTCTTTCAGTGAATTCAGTATGGTTCCTGCTCTTTATTGCTATCCTAACCTCTGACCTAAACAGGAAATGTTCTAAAAATGGGGATTTGCCAAAGAAAAGATGATATCAAAGCAATGCTAGGAGTACAGAAATTAACAAATTAAACTGCAAGCAATGAATATCTAGTTATATGAACTCTGCTGTCATCAGCATTCCCCAAATACTGCTGAGATGAAGAAACGCTTTGCCTCCAAAGAACCTTCTTTTGTGTTTTTTTTATAATAAAACGTTCTCATCGTTCCCATGAGAAAGGAAGCAGTGATGTAAACAGCAGTGGCATGTGAAGCATCTTCAGGTCACTGCAGGGTTTAAGTAAATATCAAGGATGCAGATTAGTTGTTGGGCACTGCAAGCCTTCAGTTCATATGAGAGAAGCAGACTGGAGTTGAAAATTATGCATTTTGGAAAGGATCAAAAATGTTTCCAAGGTATCAGACAGTTACCTCAAAAAGAGTCTATATTTTCAAAAAGGAAAACAGAAGACTTTAAACTATTCTATCTGTAAGTTAAAAAAGAGGATTTTAGAAATCATACAAAATATACTAATTTTACAAAATTTATCTTTTTTTATTCTAATATTATTCTAAGTTTATAGTACACTGCATGGAACAATACTTATACAGCAATAAACCACAACAAAAATATTAAGCAAGAATTAGATACAAAAGTTATTGTGGACTTTTTTTGACCTACACGGGGTCAAAATTAAATACCAACTTCATCAACAACACGAAGCCCCATCAATATTTGGTTAAATGTCCTGTAGCAAGTTGCCCCTCAACCAAAAGATTTTGTAGCCATTAAGATGGATAACGGGGGGACATGTAACCTCATTTCATCTCAAAAACAGTGGAGGTTGTTTCATTTGGTGCCTTCCCGACACAAAACTGGCCTTTCAGCCCAAGTCCATATTTCAACAGGGCTAAGCTTCATGTTAGTTTTTGTTTTGTTTTGTTGTTGTTTTTGTTTGTTTTGCTTGTTTTTGGTCATTGTGCTGAAGTTTGCACAATTGTGTGTGAAAACCAATCAATTTAAATAAACCTTGATCAGCAGTGGTCAAATATTTGGCCAGAACTGGATCTGGAGGATGGCTCAGAAGATTGTGGTTGCTAATTACAACTTGCTAAGGAACATTTATCTAAATACTAAGTGTGTCTGTATACAGTTAAACCCAGAATTATTCATACAACTGTCAGGTATAGGATTAAAATAATCTTTTTATATTACCAACATGTTTCTTCTCACTGAAAGAAATGTTTCTGAGTGACCCAGTTAGACATGAATCAGAAAATCTGTGGAGGCAGCTAAAGATTAGGGTGATGGCAAAAAAGACTTCCATCCTCAAAAAGAGATAAATAGTCAAAAAGTTTTTATTATTATTAAAAAAGTTATAATTTTTGGCATGCCATTTCTTCTTAAAATTGAATTTTTTTTTGTTTTTTTCAATTAAATTTTGATTATCTCATTTCCTATCATTTACAAAAATCTTGTCTAACTGAAAATTATTCTAAATTCAAATATTCCAGGGGTTTGAATAATTTTGGGCTGTGTGGATCACAGAAAATTCCCAATAAATTCAAACTTGTGCATGTAATAAAAACAATTGTTGTGTATCGTATTTTCATCTCACCATGAAAACGTAAGTCACGAATCTTTTAATAAAAATTGATTAAAAAAATTCATGCCCATCATTAATGTATGTAAACCTCTGACAAGAACTGTGTAACAAAGTCATACAAAATAAAAGAAGAGGGAACACGAAACTGATCTCATCTGATCAATATTCTAATAATTTTATACCCATTTTTTTTTTTTTACAAATAAAAAGATCTTTAATCACCTAATTTGGTCCCTTGATATTGCAAATGAGATGTAAAGTTGACTCGGATTGGGCTGGGAATAAACAGTACAGTATTTAGCTTTGCCCCGCTGTCATGATTAATTGATTCTGTGGTGAATGCGCATCCCCGCTGCGCGCTCCAGCACCGCCGTGGGTTCGATCAGACAGCAGCAGGAGTGAACGGACTTCCACTGTCCACGGCAGACAGACCCCCGTGTCTCTCATCCCGGTGGATCCACACGGACTCGGGCAGCAGCAGTGTCAGCCGCCTACGGTGTGAACTGCAGCACCGCAGAGGAAGCAGAGCAGCCACGCACAAGGTAGAGAGTAAATGCATCACTGAATGAGCTGATGGTTAATTATCTGAATAATGTGTTTTGTAGACACAGAGTTGCTAAAATGAAAGCTGCTGCACTGAGTTGCTTAGCTAGTAATAAAATGGTCACATGATGGTGCCAGGCTCAGCCCACGTTATTTAAGATCCTTTGGACAGCCACAAATATCCATGATTTCAATGGATAGTCTTGAAAATTTAATTTTGGTTTGTTTCAAAATGTCTGTAACTTATATGGAGCCTTATGTTTTTGCCGCAGAAAAGAGAAAAGTGCTGCTGAGTTCATCTGTAGCCTACAGACAGTGGCTACATGTAAGTAGTTATAGATACGAAGATCTAAAAGCCTACACATTTAGGCTGTTGCAGGATTATTTAATTGTATATAAAAAAAAATTTCTTTGGCATTTTGTTTTTTTGTCTATGTAATCAATAATTACAGTTGATTAAAAGCTGCTTAACACATCCACTGAATCACCCAGCACTGCCGTGTTAACACCAAGTCATTGTCACGTTGCCAGACCCACTAGAGCACTCAGAGGATTAGATTTCACTTCTACAAAATCAATATGGAAAGGGTTGACTGAGCAATGAGGCTGATCTTTTTCATCAGAAACCATGGAGGGGGTGATAAACCCCACAGTTTTTTTCCCTCTGGTCACTCCGGTCAGTTACATAAACCTAAGACTGATGATGTGATGACACACGGACACCCTCACACATACAGGACACTGTGGTTCTGTGTCAATAGTGGGTCCAAATTAACATGACTGAAGATTTGATACTGGCTAATCATCATTGCTGCTCAGGTCTTCAAGGAGATATTTGTAAGTGGAAATGTGACTTGAGAAACGGGCACTGACCTCTGTTATATTCAAGCGTCTGCAGACTTCTATTTATTTTGGATACGACTGTATGATTCATCATGTCAGAGAGCTTTAACAGCACTACATGTTGTGCAAGCATGAGCTTCTTGAATACTTATTTAAGTCTTTATTAGGCTGAGACAAAACTATATGTTGGGTATAACGTAAGAAAACAAGAGAACATTTTAAAAATTGAAAAAAAAAGTTTTTAATATTGTATTTTGCAACGTTACTCAACCAAACTGGATACAGAACTGATTTTTGTGAAAATTGACATTTTGCGTTGGCGGACAGTTTTAAGAATTGAAATCAGATCTTTTTAGGGGTTAAATGTTGAGTCTGATAAGAAACTAACATATAAAACAATTCAAAAACATGTTCTAAGTCAGTCTGACAGTGGTATTTGAAGACTGATTTCTGATGAACCATCCGTGTGACCTGAGCGCTGTGGCTTCATTCCTGCAGCCAGCTGTTACTGTCTGTCTGTGTGGCAGCGTCTCCTCTGCTTCAGGTCTCCTCCACTGCTGTGTGGGCGAGGTTATAAATAAGAGGCTGGAGGATTTTTGCGTGTGTGTTTTGTTTAACCAGCTGCCGGTGAAGTTTGTTTGCCTTCTCTGAGTGCAGGTGTACTCTATGGCCTCTAGATGATGTTCTCGAGCCTGTTCAGCCGGAGCCGGCGCTCACCACCTGCCTTTTACCTCACAAGTGTTTTGGTCTGTTTGCTTTGGATCAGTGTCACCTGTTTCCTGTATTCTCACTGAGTGTCTATATGAAGTGCCTTCAAGATGTATTCATAGTCATTAAATGTTTTAACATTTTCACACCACCAACTTTTCATAAGAAATTGATACATTGTTTTCAAAAATATACAACAGCATGTGGCATGCATTTGTATTTGGCCCCTTTGTTTTAATACCCCTAAATACAATCTAGTGCATTCAGTTGCATTGAGAAGTTACCAATTCAGCCAATAGGGTCCACCATTGTGGAATTTCATGTCAGTATAAATCCAGCTGTTCTATGTTGGCTTCAGAGGTTTGTTGAAGAACAATGGTGAACAAACTGCATCATGAAGACCAAGGAATACAACAGGCAGGCCAGGAAGAGAGCTGTGAATAGGCTTCAAGAAGGGTTATTGGGGACACCATCCCCAATAAGAAAGAGGTTGGTGACAGTGTCACGATGCGGGGATAGCCACCCTAGTAGGGATAGAGAAGCTGGTCAAGTTGTTTGGAACATGGATGGAGCTAAATACAGGGGAATCCTGGAAGAAATACTGCTATAGGCAGCAAAATACTTGAGACTGGAGGTTGACTTTCCAGCAGGACAATGACCCCAAACCTACAGCCAGAGCTACAGTGGAATAGTTTAGTTCAAAGCATTAGTTGGAATGGCCAAGTCAACTTCCAGTGGAAATACTTTAAAATTGATGTTCACAAATGCTCTCTGTCGTATCTGCCTGAGCTTGGAAAGAAAAATAAAAAATCAGTCACTAGATGTGCAAAGTTGTGACACGTAGTTGTAACTGCAGCAAAAAATGGTTCTACAATTTATGACTAATGGGACTGAATACAAATTCATGCCACACTTTTCAGGTTTTTATGAAAAAAAAAATGAAAACCATATATCACGTTCTTTCTACTTTAAAATTATTTGCTATTTTGTGTTGGTCTGTCAGATAACATCCCAAAGAAATGCGCTGAAGTTTGTGGTTATAATGTAGAAATTGTGAAAACATTCAAGGGGTATAAATACTTGATTTGATTTTGATATTTATTTTTTTAAATACTTAAATAAATAAATTCAGTGCAAATATTGTTTAGCATTCAGATGATGAGACTCTGTAGAGCTTCTGTATGTGAATGGATGAAATCACAAGTCTTTACATTTTTTTAAGATGCCATGGATCTAAAAAAAAACCATGATGGGAAGAAAGTTTGGTGAGTTTGGGAAGAGTTATTTTTAATAGTGAGCTGACACAAATTGAGAGAAAACAAACTGAGAGTAGTGAGCATAGCGAAAAAGTTTAGTAACTCATATTTTGAGGTTTTCTTACTTTGAGCAGTGTGGACAAATTATGTCCTGCTGATGTTTCTGGGTGAGTGTGCTGGTTCAGACAGAAATAAACGTGGGAAGTTTGTTTGGACTGCCAGTTTTCAAACTATTTGTTCATTTCTGCCCTTTGTTTTTAGGATGAACTCATTCTGTGTTTTTATCCACCGCTGGATATAGTCACCAGCTCCCTCGCAACCTGCAAAGACAAGCAGGCCTAGAAAATGAATGGCTGGATAGACTAGAAAGGATCAGAAGTATTTAAGATTCCTTAAAAAAAGTTAAATAAACATTTTGTTTAGTGCTAAATATGAATATACCAATCAGATACAAACTTCAGTGTCTTTAGATTTCATCTGTGCATGGTCATATTTTCTTACACTGAGGGGTCCCCACTTCCCATTTACTGCCTGTTGAAGTAAAAAACACAGACTCAAACGCAACTGAGAGATGACCTTTTGACTTTTTTCCAAGTGCTTTTGCCTCCCATAATAGAAAGAAAACTGTCACTGTATCCATGTCACACAATATAATTCCCTTTTGTCATATATGCATTGATTGCTGTGAAGTTAAAAACACACATTAAAGAAAGACTTTGTGTCTCAGTCTCTGCTATAGTTTGCTGGTAAGCTGACCAAGAACCCTAGGCCTGTTGAGCCTTGATATTTAGTCAGGGTTGCATGTGAATCATCCTTTAGTTGGCCTATGATCAAAATAGGGAAGGTCGACAGAATGAGTCAAATACAAAGCTCCATAAGACCATGACAGCACAGCAGACGTCTGTTAGCAGACTGAGCAGTGTGTCAAAAATGAGCTTAGCAAAAAGCTTCTTGAAATGGAAACCCCTTTAAACAAATTTTAGGCCTAGTTTCCTACAAGATTTACAGTATATCCATTACCTTTTTACAGTTACAATCAACACTGTCCATTACTCCCTTTAGTTAATGTCTCTAACTCACTAAACTTCTCTCTAATGGCTATTTTGTCTGCCCGTGCAGTTAGTGTTACGTGTCTGTGTCAAATGCAAACAAGCACAAACACATAAACACCTCCATGAGAACGATATACTTTAAAAAAAGAGTCGAGTCAGCCTCACAGCTCATTGTGAGTGACCTTAAACAGCTCATGTTGATTGATGGCATTGACTGGTGCAGGGTCAGCTCCAGAGGAGGCCCGTCGGGAGCCACACAGTCACTTAGAAGCCTAAAATAGGCTCCCCACCTTCCCTCCCCAATGAGTTCATTTGTCTGTCTTTCCTTGTGGCTGTCACTATGTCCAATGTTGTTGTTGACTAAGTAACATAAAAGTAATTTGGTATATATAGTCAGATTCACTAAATTAAAATACACGTTCCAATGAGGCTCTTGGTCTGTAATATTCTTATCTCAAATATCCTGTTTTCTTTGGCCATGAGTTGGCCTGTCACAATTACAAATTCTGCTGGACGATAAATTGTCCCAGAAATGATTGTGATAAATGATAATATCGTCGTTTGGAAACCATTTTCAACTAATATAATGATAATGGCATAATAATGCAAGTAGCTACACCCTCTTAAAGATCAATTAACTTACATTTGGAGAGAACATTTAACACTGGAACTCGAAGACATTTTAAATATCCAAAATAACCAAAAACAACAAATAAAATGGAGTATGAAATCTCTGCTGCCCTTCAAAAAATATTAAATATTAGGCTCAGAGAGGCTAATGATTAAGCTAGTCCTCAAGGGTCTCTCATGCTACACTCTGAAGGTACGTAACCAGTCCATGCGCCTGGCAAGTACCTGACGCAACAGTTCACTCCCCCCCAAACCAACAAAACGACAAGGTGAGTGGTCGCCTAGGAAAACAAACAAGCATGCAAAGGGAAATTATCGGGCTCATTTTAATTTATCATGCGATTAATTTAATCCATGTGATTAATTGATTTATTGCTAATTTTAGAAAACCTGTCTTACTTTTTCCTCTTTTTTTTAGCTCACAATTACCATGTGCTTATACACTCACCGGCCACTTTATAAGGTACACCTTGTTAGTACCGGGTTGGACCGGCAACACTGGAGGGCAAAAGGGGATCCAACCCGGTAGTAGCAAGGTGTACCTAATAAAGTGGCCGGTGAGTGTACTTCGGTCAATAGCTTATAATAAACATTTAACCCAAGCAATCTTAACCAGAACTTTAAACATTAGATCCCACATTCTCATCCATCCAGGAGAGGAAAATATGAAGAACCGTTTAGTCAACTGAATCAACAAGGAGGAAACTCATCTCCTTGGAAATAAAACCTCTGTGGGTTTTCACCTGCGCCCGGTGTCGGCGTGGTCTTCGATCGGTATATGAATCTTCTGACCTTCTTGTATCAGACAGATTTCCAGCTTTCAAGCTCTTCCGGGAATGGCCTTGTGGAGCAAAAGTTCGCCTGCGAGCTTTTGTCTCTTCAGATATGCGCCTCCGTTGCGTCGTCCCGTGAGACACGCTGGAAATGGCAACGAAACTTTTTTTTTTCGGGGGATTTATAATCCCGTTGACGTCAGAGCTGCGATGTCTGTTGAGCTGCGCATGTCAAACTGTGCGACCAAAATGGATGACTCCAACATTACAGATTAGACGAGCCTGTCAGTGAAAGCAAAGCTACACTTTGATATGTTAACCCATATTAAAATGTCACATTTACACATTTTAAATAAAAATGCACAAATATGCCGACACAAAGACGAAAGTAGCCAAATTCAGTCTTATTTTAAGTACAGTAGAGAGTTAAACCTTTAATATTTGCCTTCATAAGTAAGTCTAACAGTTTAGACAAGATAAAGTTCTCCATGGGCTTATTGTCAGTGGGTTGAATATCAGTTGTTATGAGGGAGCAGCTTTACTTTTACATCACAGAAAATAATGTTTCTTGCCAGCAATTTCTACTTTACTTTACATTACTTTACAGTTACTGCAGCCTTTTTTTCATACACATTACTTGTTAGAAGATTTAGTGTCCAAAGAAAGCCTCACCTCAGGGTAAAAAGTGCATAATATTATCTACTATGCACCACTCTAGTTGGATAACATAAATAAGTGGCTCTCTCGTGGGTTTATTTAAAAAAGCTGAACAAACCCTGATGCAGCCAGCTGCTTATAAAGCTGAGTTAAATGAACTTTTGACCCTCACTTGCTCATTGAAGGAAATGCATCTCCAGCTATGCTAACTGCTCTACAGAATGGTAATGAGGTGTTAGGTGCCTAAGCTGGAGCTTGAGGCGAGGCATGGTCCAAGTGCTGAAGATACTGGGGATAAAAATAGAAGTCCAAAGGTGGAGATGCATTTGTTTCCATCACTGGCTGGGATTAGTGGCTTCAAAACAGTCGATTCTGTCACAGCTATTGAAGCAAAGTGCACCAACGCAGACGCGTGCACAACTTTTAAAACGATGCACTGCTTTTAAATACATGAACATTTACATCATTGAACTTGTTTTATTTGCTGTTTTCATCTGTTGTGCATGCTCTTGGTATTCCAGAGACCTCCTCATTGAGGATAAATAGAATGAAGACAGGACAGGGGATAGGATTTTAGTCCCTTTACCTCCCTTGCTTTATCATTGATGTCTTTCCCTCTGTTTAGCAGTTGCAGGTTAGGGTAAAGGTGTGCAAATCCTGTCTCAGATAGAGAGAACATAGAAATCCATAGAGTTTGATAGCTTTTAATCTGAGCTGTTTTTAGATGCACACTTCAACAGAAATACAAACATTTACAAAAAATAAAAAGAAATGGAAAACATAATCTAATTACTTAAAAAAAATAATCAACAGGTTTTCCTGCTGTTGCAAAAATATAATATTTGAACAAAAATTTGAAATAAATCTAGTAGGTGCCAAAACCTACTATAATTAATAGTGTGTCAGGTGATCCTGTTTATTGAAGAGCTGTTCTGCTC
Source organism: Crenichthys baileyi (assembly GCA_036173005.1). Taxonomy (NCBI): domain Eukaryota; kingdom Metazoa; phylum Chordata; class Actinopteri; order Cyprinodontiformes; family Goodeidae; genus Crenichthys; species Crenichthys baileyi. Next base: position 650,036 of record JAHHUM010002906.1, read on the forward strand.
TTTATAGAGTAAAACTGGTTGCCTAACAAGTAAAAAAATAAATAAACAACAACAGCAACATTCAAGATAGAAAAGTTTAAAGTGAAATGTTCTAGCTAGCTGGACAACAGAGAAATAAAATCTTATCACAGATAATTCCATAAATAATTGCAGTATAAAGCACAAATAAGTATTTAAATCATTGATAAGAGAAAAAAAAGTATCTTGTTTTGAGCAATTTAAAAAGTTCCTTTTTGCATATCATATAATTTGTTTAAATAATAAATCATTTGGCACAACATGCATCATTATATCACTGTCGGAGCGTAGTTAAGACAAACAAAGAGCTGACTCTAAGGATTTGGCTGTTCAATTTGTGGCACTGTCAGTGGTTGCAGGGTAAAGCACAGCGTTTTTAATTAGTTGCAATCTTCAGAATTACCACTGGATGTCACCTAATTACTGACCGTTACTTAGCCCATACCCACTTACTGTATTTGCTCTGGGTCACTGGCAGCTGGTGCCCATCTCCAGCGGTCAGTGGAACAAAGGCAGGGTACACCCTGGACAGGTCGTCACTCCATTGCAAATTAACCATGCATGCGCTCACTCATATCGAAGAGCCTTTTGCAGAGGCCAGTTGATCTAACATGCATTTTTTTAGACTGTGGGTGGGAGCCAAAGTAAAAAAAAAAAAAAACTCACATGCATCGGGACAACATGCAAACTCCAGACACATTCCTGCAGGATTTGAACTCCAGACCTTCTTGCTGTGGGGCCTTAAAACTAACAGCTGTGTCTATGCAGCCCCTTTCTCACCATTCTTCTTCGAATATTTTTGATCAGACAGGCAGGCTTTGTGCAGATTATAATTCATAGTGAGATTCAGGATTAATACTATTTGTGTGGGATAAATTGTGTATGAAAGAGATTTTGCAAGAACGAAAGAGAGAGACTGAAAGATAAGGACAAGGACAACAAGACCCTGTCTGCAACCAGATGAATCAACAGCTTCTCTCCTGTGGCTAGGGCATGCTCTGCTCTCCTCAAGCCTAATACCACAGACATGCTGTCACGCATGAACAATTTTTTTTTGTCCCTCATCCCCTCTGACCCTTTTTGCCCCCCTATCCTTCCTCCCTGTGTCGTTCTCTGTCCCTTTGTGACTTTTTCATATCGGCCTCGATAAACGGGAGATTCACTTTAATAGCAGAGACTGAAAGAGGACCCCAGAGAGGGATGAAGGGTGAAAGAGAAGAAAGCAAAAAGAAAAAGAAAAACCTTCAGTCGCTGCAAAGCTGGTAGAGACTTAAACCCAAAGGACTTGCAGCTGTGATTGCAGTGAAAGGTGGTTCTACAAAGTATGTATTTATTTTTCTGAAAAATAAAATAAAAGGTTAATTTTCCTTCCTCCTAATAGCTGTTCACTACTTTGTATTAATCTATTGCATGAAGTCCCAATAAACAACATTGAAGCTTGTGGTTGCAATGACAAAAAAGCTGCTTCTACTGCAAAAAACTGCAAATAGATGTGAGATTGTTTTAATCTTTCATGGTTTGTTTGATGTCATAGTTTTATGGTTTGCCTTTCTGACTGTTAACTGAATCACTCAAAGAGTAATGTTTGGTTTACCTGAAATTTTTATCAGTACAGGAACATGACCCAACATAGAAGTCATTAGCTATTGATGTTACTCTGGATCTAATATATATTTTATTCAGCCTTGGCAGAGGCATGCATTATCAAATGACTCCGGTTTCTGTTATTCTACCAAAAATAAATCAAATACCATCTGTACAAAACACAAGTTTTACTTAACATGTGAAAAATGCACAATTTAAAAGGTATTTCATGTAGTTTAACTGTTTCACATTTTGTTTTGTTGCAATCCTAAACTGTAATGTATCATAGTGGGATTTTATGTGACAGACCAACACAAAGCAGTGTTGGTGTGAAGCAGATGGGAAACAATACATTGCTTTCAACATAGTTCAACAAAAAAAAAAATTGAAAGTGTGCAGTTGTGTCTAGACCCCTTTACTCTGATATCCCTAAATAAAATGATAGGAAACCAGACACCAGACAAGTCATTTAATTGGTAAATAGAGTCTACTTGTGTATAATGGTGTAATGGTGCAGGACAACAACCCTAAACCTACGACCCGAGCTACAATGGAATCGTTTAGATCGTTTAGATATTCTTGTGTTAGAAAATTCCTCTGGGAAATCAACTGACAATCTGTAGCATAACTGGAAAACTGATGTTCACAGACACTCTCATTCCAATCTTAATCAGTTTGGGCTATTTTGCAAAGAAGAATGGGCAAAAACCTCAGTCTCTTGATATGCAAAACTGGTTTGGATATACCCTGAAAGACCGGCAGCTGTAACTGCAATATGAACTCAAGATGAAAACAAATGCAAATCACACTTTTTTAGGTTTTTATTTCTGGAAATTATTTGCAACTTTGTTTTGATCTATCACATAATATCCCAAGAAATTGCTTTGAAGTATGTAGTTGGTGCATGATAAATGTGAAAAGGTTCAGTTCTAGGGGTGTCAATACTTTTGCAAGGCACTGAATATGTAATGACAGTCTGCTTCTTTCTTTCCGTCTCTCCCTCTCTTCGTGTTTGGTCTCACTCCCTCTCAGACAAACACAGCAGAGAGCACTTGAGGGGCTGTGAGAAGGAAACAACAACCACTGAGAACAGAAAGCAAAGAGTATTTCAGTGAATCAGAGCACACAGGGGACAGGGAGGGAGAGACGGGGGACACACAGAGTAGTTGTGGACTGGCTGAAGACTTGACGATTGCTCATCAGCCTTCTGTGACTCAGCCTTTAATGCGTGTCCAAGCAGAATGGATTTCATTTCGGTTCAGCAGCCTCTGAGCTCAAGCAGCAGCAGCAGCTCTGTGGATGATTGTCTCTTCTTTTGGATTATATCTGAAAAAGCTGCCGGAGTAATGAATAGAAAACCCAGCGAGCAGAAAGGAAGATGGTAATGTTGATATTGTTCACTGTGAGATGTAATGAATTCGTCCTGGTTTTGTTTTTTTGCTCTTTTGTAGTTTTTAGTAATTCATTGAAATGGTAACTTTCAGAAATATCACTTTTCATTTGAAGGTTTAGTATTTAAGTTTGAGCTTATTTTATGATTCTGTTTTTTAAAAACTTTTAATCTGGTTGCAGATTCTAAAATAAAAACAGTCGATCGTTTATCGCTTTATCAGAATGATATATTGAGATATATGAAGGGAGAAAGATTATGTACTGTTCTCATTCCAAACATTTTATAGCACACAATCCTGAATGTTTTACACATCTAAAACCTCTAACAGATGTAGTTTTGCATCAGGGACACGAAAGTCTAACACTACGGTTGTCTAAATTAGCACCACGGAGCGATTTGTTTAGTATCTCCTGACAACAAGCTCTTTATGCTGTAACAGCCATGTCCTCTGACCACGTACAGCATTTCTGCCATAGCTTATACTAACTGCTGCTGCCCTGCCCAAGCATTCTGACTCAAGGTGAAGCTCTCAGGTTACTGAGAATCAAGCCAGGTTTTACAATCCATCCACTGTGCTGCTGTATGTGCCTCCTCCTTGCAAGTAAGACTCATGCAAGGATAAGTAGAAGGGTATAGATTTTAAGCCTGAAAGTATTTCTTAGTTTGATTTTGTCTGTTTCAGCTCTATCCCAAGGAGAAAAATCTTAAATGAATGTGTTTTTCATTTGTCGTCACACCAACAGCGATGGCAGAGAGGGTGTGCCTCATTTGTACATAAAGCTGAATTTGTTTGCCACTGACAGGCTGTTAGGATGTTATGAAGGGAGCTGAATTTTAAATTACCCGCCTAGCTCTCCCGTGGATTTGACTTGGCAGGAATTTGTGTGAGTCTTCCCACCCTGTTTTCTGCATACTTGCCATGTCGTTGAAACCATGGGTCCATTAACCAGACTATTCCTGTTTTCTGAGTGACCTCAATGTTTGGGCGTTCATTCCCATGTTGACCAGGTTATACAAAGCAGTTCTTTTCTCTCTGCAGAAAGACATCTTGTCCTGTCCCAGTGATTCAATGGAAAATACACAAAAGTCTGATCCAAATCTTTGCTTGTAAAACTTGCAAATACTCACTTCCCTTTACCTGGGTGGTTCCCTCTAGTTAGTTGCTTTGCCTAAGGTGCCATCTGATAATTTAGACAGAATATTCACTGTCATCATATTCAATGCCTTGCAAAAGTTTTAAACCCATTTTCTACATTGTGTAACCTTATAACCACAAATGTAAATGTGTTTTATTGGGGTTTTGTGTTTTAATATATGATTTTCATGTTCATTTTTAAATGTTAAAATCTGAAAAATGTGGCGTGCATTTGTATACAACCCTCTCTCTCGATACTACCTTACCAACAGAAATTACACCTGCAGTGTTAGCAACAAGATGCTTCAGATCTTCAATAAGTCTATTGTGGAGAATACAATCCCTTTTGCCACCATCTGTTGTGATGGGGGCATAAGAACCGTGAACTCAATTTGAATTTGGTCTTTTGATGTTTTTACCATTTACCAATATGTCTTTACCAGCTTTGCACAAATACAGACTGACATTTTCTTTTTCTGCATAATAGCTCAAGCTCAGTCAAATTAGATGAAAGCCTGAACATAAATTTTCAGTTTTGCCCCTGTTTCTCAGTTAGATTTAGGTCTGGACTTTGACTGGGCCATTCTAACTCACAAATACTGTAGTTACTGTATCTAAGATTTAAGGATTCAATTACTAAAGTTCACTTGTTTAGGGACAGCACATGACCATTAGTACAAAATAACTGTTGTCCTGTAGATAGACCTTCTGGATAACATGATGTTGTCACCACTGTGTGTCATAATAGGGATTGTGTGTTCATCGTAGTGTGTGTAGAGTTAGTTTTCTGTGTCACTTAGGGTTTTACATGCATGCCAAAAGGTTCAGTTTATTTCTCATGTGACCAAAACACATTCTTCCTCAGGTTTGTGCCCCCTGCATGACTTGAGGTAAACTAGAAACCTCTATTGTTTTTTTTCAGGTGTGCTTAACAAGTCCTGTCTCTAATTGTCCCCCCTGAGCCGTGGATCTCTGCAGCTCCCCTAGTGTTGCCATAGGCTAAGCTTCTCCATAACTTTATCCATGACCTGTCTACTGTGTTCCTTGTTCATGATGCTGTTTTTTCACTAATGTTCTCTGACAAACCTCTGAGGCCTTTAGTGAGTAGCTGCATTTATAATGAGATGAATTTACACAGAGGTAGGCTCTAATCACCAATCAGATGACTCCTGAAGGATTTTACTCTGAGGTATCAAAGCAAAGGGGTTTAATACAAATAAACACTATGCTTATCAGATTTTATGTGTGAAAAAATATGAAACCATGTATCATTTGATTCTACTTCACAATTATGTATGACTGTTTTTGACTATGACATAAAAAGTAAAATACATTGCAGTTTTAATATGTTGGAAGGCACTCCAAAAACACGACCAGTAATCAAAGGCTTTTAAACGGTGAATAATATTTTCAAGTGTCTAAACAAATGTGTTTTCGCCTGTTTCCCTTGTATCTAAGTCACTTTTAGTTGTTTGGCATGAAATCTGTAGGTTAGAGTTACATCAAGCACAGCTGAGGCCTAATTACAGATGAGACGAGCATGTCAGTAAAAGCTAAGCTACACTTTGATATAATAACACATCTCTACCATGTACTCAGAGGAGATACGTCAGCCCTGCTCATGATGATGCTAGAGAAGTGCTTAATGGCTCGGCTCATTCAGAACTCCCTCACGTGGTTTTCTATGACATAAACTGACATCCTGGGTACTATTTAACAGCCACTTTCAAATCGCTCTGCTGATCAAGGCCATCATGATTGGTGTTTGTCTCCCGCGAGCTCCGTTTTCCTCATCCCAGTGAAGCTGTTAAATATACAGTTTGGCCATCTCTGAGCTGATGTGGTTTTGTACAGAGGATTTATGGCTTACACCAGTGTAATTTGGCTTGAGCCTACAATGAGGTGACACCAGGCGTGTTGAGGCACAGAGGGATAATCTATTCCCAAGAGAAGAAACAAACACAGAGACAAAAATACATTTCTTTTTACTTTTCTTGTTACCGTTTAATCCAAAGGAATAGTTTTTAGACTAAAGAGTTCAGTGTTTTTAAACTAAATCCATTCATTCAAAAAAAGCTGGAATTTGAATCATTTTCTCTGAGTAATCTCCCTGCTCCATCTCTCCAAATAGCAAATAAATAAATTAAAGAACACACAATCAGAATTATTTATGTCAAAAAAGTGTTTTTATGTGAAAGCTAAAAAGGATATCATGTGTTTTCATTTCATGTTCCGGCTGTGGTTGCTGTGTAAGCCAACACCCAAACATAAGAAAAACTAGGACAGATTAACTGCTAAGGAAATAATCATCGATTGGGAGATTTATACTAATCCGCACGTATTCCTGAAATAGACAGATACAAGATAGATAAATTGTTTTTGGCATTTTAATAGATTTTAATAAGTAATTATATTAAATAAGGTAGCAACTTTAAGACATTTACAGATGAGGAAGGTCCATTAAAATTTATTCCTTTTCTAAAAATAAAAATGTTAATGTTTTAAGAGTTAAATCCAGAGTGTGGTTGGCCGAAGGCTCTGTGTGCTCTGTTCATTGCTCTCTAATTTATTTCACTCCTTTTTGGGTTGACGCAAATCTGTTTACTGCACAATTGAATTTCACCTTAAAATCCCATCTGTTGTCACTCAGAAATGTGTCATTTTCTGTGAATGACGCAACAGAACAGCAGACAGAAATCCTCCTTTCTGAAGAGAAAAGTATGTATTCATAGTGTTGTCGTAATATATCTGCTGGTAAACTAAATCATAAACAAAGCATTGATAACAACTATAAAAAAGAATGCAGGATTTTTGGTCCATCCATCCATCATCTATACCCGGCCGACCTCACAGGTACAGGGCTTGAATGGGTGGGGTGAGAGGCAGTCCATCACAGATATGATGCGTTGAGAATGAGCTTTCTTTTGTTTTTCCTTTTTGCACACCAAATGTTTCAGATCATGAAATAAATATTAATATTCAACAGAGATAACCTGAGGAAATACAAAAAGTAGTTTAAGAGATGATCATTTCATTTTGCTAAGGAAAAAAAAAGCTTTCTAAACCAACCTGATCCTATGTGGAAAAGTAATTGCACCCTAAAACTAATTGATGGGTCGGCCACCTCTGGCGGCAACAACTGCCATCAAGCCTTTTAGCCTACTTCGTGTTGTCAGACAGGTTTTATGTAAGTTATTTCTTGATTCTGCAGGTCTAACAGTATTCAGGCAAGGAAAATTTAACTCAGGTTTTTTTCAAATATGAAAACGTTATTTTTGGAATGTTTGGTTCAAAAGGGTTTTTCTGGTTCCCTTTAAAATGCATCTGTGTAGGCATATACAAAATTGTATTTTATAGATGTAGCGTAATCTGTCATGGATAGAAATACTGCAGGTTTCTAACAGTGAGCTTTGTACATTTTCTTATCTCCCTTCCCATCCTGAGGACCCATTAACGTGGGTCCTCATCCAGCCTTGTTTTTCACATGTTCACTTGTTTTAAACATGAAAATTGCTTCTTTGACTGTTTTTTTTTTACATTTTAACCTATTTTCACGTAGTTATTTCCCGACTTATAAAGATCACACTCCTCCTTCACTTTCATGAAATGTTCTCTTATGATTCTCATTTTGAAGAGTGGCTGAAATTGGCCTAAATGTCATGTCGTAACCAGGGAAACAGAAAGTCACGGTTTACTAATTTAAACTGTCCAAATACTCTGGTTAAGCTAAAACATAAAGCATGAATTAAAAAATGCTTCAGTTACATTTGTTTTATAGGAACTGTCAGGGATGTCTAAAAACACAAACAACACAACATTAGCATTTTTTTGTGTCTGATTTTCCCCACTGAATAAATGCAGTTAAATTAAAGGTGGGATTTTTCTCCTTTCCCTGTGTGAGATTATTCTACTGCAATACATTTATTTTAAGGCTTTTAGACGTTTTTTTCACCAGGGGTGTCAATAAATGTGATGGGCACTGAGAGGGGCAGCTGAATTCTCTTCAGATTTGTGAAAAATAATCTTGTGTGAATCTGTCTGAACTATATGCTGTGGTACAGTTTTTTTTCTTCACATTGGCACAATATTTGATTCTATGTGTGAAGTTTAGGTGTGACAAAATTCTGCATTGAGCAACAATGCTTAAAGCAATGGTTATATAGAATGTAGATTTTTTTGCTGACATATCTAAGATTTTTACAGACAGATGGTCCTTCCTGCCTCCTGTCTGTTGTTTCTTGAAAGCCTGTTTCGCTATTCAGACAATATGGGTGGACAATGTTCATAGCAGCTTAGGTTTAGTGAAGGATCTGATTCTTCAGCCAGATTGATATTGGTTATTAGATCAAAGATGTAAAAAAGCTATATTATTGTCACCTAATACAAATCAATAAAACAACGTGTAATTTATGTTGAAAGCTTAAATAAATTTAGCTCTTTTAAACCATTTGGTTTTAAAATTCAATTTTCCTTTGATTGTAACATTTGCCATTTAATCTGTTAAGAACTATAATGTAAGAAGATATAGGAAGACAACTTTTTTCCCACCTTCCTGCCATAATTATGTAAATTAGGAGCAGAAGTGAAGTCACGCCGTGTGTATAAAAGAGCAGCTGATGCATAAGAGTGTTTTACAGGCCAGGCGTCTCAAAGACCACCAGCCACAGACAGTTTCCTCTCTCAGGCTGTCTCTCTGATGAACATCTCACTGCCCGAGTATTCAGCTACACTGCTGTGAAACAAAATAGGCTTTTTTAAAGCACCACAACCTGTGGCTGCACAAACATGTATAAATACTGTTCCTTTAATCATTTATTTTATTATCTCTAACGTTTATATATATTGTCTGTACACTGTGAGCGCTTAAAACCGGAGTCAGACTCCTTGTTTGTTCACACAATCTTGGCCAGCAAAGCTGATTCTGATTTTACTGGTTTTAGAACCAAAGGTGAAACCCACAGTCTCTTCTAAATACTTTAACGATACTGCAAGCAGTTTTAAATCCAGCTTGGTCAATCACAGACAGAGGTCAAAAGTGCAAAAGGATAAAACTGACTTTTCTCGTTATCTATTGAAATTCTTGCTCTTTCAGCAAAAATGAGCCGCATGTCATCAAAAATGCAGCTTTTTTTTAAACAGCTTCTTGCATCTCTTTTCCTCAACTGACTTAAATACCTCACTGATACTGAAGATTGCTTAATAAGTGAATGCAGCTCCAACTTAAATGAATTGCTTCAATTGGTAACAAGTAATTGAATTAAGTTCATCCAACTTAAATTATCTACAGTGGTTTTACTTGATAAATTCTAAATTAAATGATTTAAGTTGGATGAACTTAATTCAATTACTTGTTACCAATTGAAGCAATTCATTTGAGTTGGAGCTGCATAGTGCTTGTTATGGTGCATTCACTGACCATGAAATATGAGATATTTTAGTTTCCAAATATCTAGTCATTGGCTAGGGTCCTTCAAGCTGAACAACAACCAATTTAGGTTACGTGATGATTTATCTGTGCATCTCTAGTTGCAGAAACCGAATATCTAAAATTTTACTTCACTGGATTTATAGTCTACGAAGAGCTTCATCTTTGATACCCAGTAAAAGACAAAAAATACACTAACAATGGCTATCATGTTTTGGACTGCTTAGGCTTTCTTTCTGTCTCTGTTGAATTTCTATCACAATTTGAACTAGATTTTGTACATATTTTTAAAAGGTCTGCCATCATTTAAATATTGAGCTAATTATTTTTGCCAACTGCTGTTTTTTTCCCTAATGGCACATTTGAGGTTATCATGATAATAAACTGTAAGAGACTCAGGTGATCCCATCATTACATTACTAAACCATTTTCATATATTTTCTTCTTTCCAGAAGTTGAATCAAACAAAATCAAAAAGGTAAAGTGTAAATATGGCGGAATAAAATTTTAAGTCTGCATACAAGCTTTCTGTTTGTCCCGGTCAAGTCTTGCTTGCCCAGGAAGGAGCCTGCTGGACTTCAGGAATGCTCAAGGACTATTTTTGTTTCATAATGATACTGAACAGAGATATTCAGACTGTCTTCGGCTCCAGCACTGAGACATCTTATCCACAGCAATGTGAGCGTCGTCATTTATTTCAGTGGCTGAGTGGGAAAGATCTTAGTGTGTGTATATGAAGTCAAGTAGTTCTGCAGCAGCAACATGCTGCCCGCACAAACAAATGAGCCTTTCATTTTAAATACAAAATTGCCCCAAAAAAGGTTCTTAAATGTGCAGTATCCTTGTTTTTGGACGTACTGTAACTGTAGATCTACACAGCCTCCCACAGATAGTGCTTTCAAAGGCTTTTCCACTAATTCTGTTATATTTAGTTCTAAAGTTACACAAATGAGATGTCTGTTACATTTGTGCTATTCAAAGAATGAGATACTCAGATCAGAGCTGGCCCAAGTTTGTACAAGGCCCTGACCAGAGTTTTATTTGGGTCCCACTTCTGGTTAATCCAGCCGGTTAACCCCTACTGACCTCCTTTTATATAGTGTATGTTTGATCTGTCTAACTTTTTCTTTATTGTTGCAGTTAGCTTATCTGTCTTTCTTTTACATTTTTGCAGCATTTAACACAACTTGCTTCATAGATAACTTGGTCTGCCATGACACTTTCCTGGAGGTGAACATCAGCTGACCTACTGCTCCCAATAACTTTGTATTCTCTCTGCAGATGATAACCCTGTGTTAGTCTTGCTGTGTTTAACCCCGTCTCTCTCCTAGACATAACAACTGAGAGGATTAATTCTGCGACTAACTGTGTGTACTGTTTTAATTCTTTTTTATTTTAAGCTCAGAGCTTATCTGTTTAGCTCTGTTTCTGTCTTAGTCATGAAGCCACTAAAGGAGCTACTTCTGCCATTAACTTTCTATTTTTTCCTTTAACATTGAAAGTACCCCTGGACCTGTGCTTCTACGTTTTGTTTGTGTCAAACCCTCTGTTAGTTACAGCAGACAGATGTCCACACTGAACCAGGTTCTGTTGGAGGTTTCTTCTGTTAAATAGTACTTCTCCTCTCATGCATGGTCAGTATGAGGGATTGTTGCCAATTTAACGACTCAATGCAATCGACTGTCCACTACCACTACATCCTTGTTCACGAGGAGTGATTGCTAAATTGTCAGTGACTTGATGCAATCGACTTGGTTTACTTAGTTAGAAAACCTTTTACGGATTTTAATTATAAACTAAACTTTACTGAGGAGGTTAATGACTATGATCAAATGTGAATGTTTGTTATTGACCTTTTGTTTTTTTAAGGTACCGTAAGATGACATTTGTTGACGCTGACGCTATACAAATAGGCTGAACTGAACTGAATAGTATCATAACATTGAGCAACAATATATTAGGGTTTTAAACCATACATGTTCTGAGGCACCAAATCAAAAACCACAACCCCCATGCGTTGTTTGCAGATTTAAATTTAAGAAATGAGCCCTGCTGCATGTATGTTGTTAGCACTGCTTTGGGAAAGGGCATGCAGGCTTTAATTAATAAAAAGCTGTGAATTTTACAAACTTCCTCTGACCTTAGAGGAAGTATAATTCTGTTTACGAGTGTTATCGCTGTGTAATTATCACATAATAATTAAAATAACACCAGAAAGTAATCCCAACCAGAGCTCTGTCTGATCTCCACTCCACTCCTCTTTCTTTAAACAGAGAAAAGAAGAAATCTCAGATGGCAAAATCCCTTTAAAGTTTATAGTTGAATGTGTCCATTGAGATTAAAGTAACTTTATCTAAGTGATACAGTGCACTTGCTGTGACAGAATCATTGCTGCAAATCAAGACTTATTATTTTCGCAATGGGAGCCATCTCTTTCCAATAGTCACCTTTTAAACTAGTCATCATTTAACTCTTCTATAGTAAGAGGAGTTAGCCACTGAACGTCAGTGGATGTATTATACATAACCAGCACTTAGATCTTGAAGTGGAAACACACATGAGAAACATCTCAGAAACGTTGCAGGTCACATGGTCAAAACACTCCGTAATAAACAACAACCCCCTGTATGGTGCTCAGGGACATTAGACCAGGCAGGTGGATGGATTTTACAGCAATTTAACTTTCATTTATTAGTTTTTACCACAACATTTTGCTGTTATGATATCAGTCAGACCTGTTAGTTAAGCCACACTTTAGATAAGCCTTGGTTGCTTTGGACAGTTTTAATGCCAGCTCTCCAGTAAAACGTGCATTCAACAAGTTGCTTGGGAAACACATTGAAAGTAATAAGTTATATTCTGTGGAGCATCCTTACATTTCCAGAAAGTGATTACATTGATTAAACACACAGTTATCTGGCCAACATTTGTACAGATGTTAAAATCAAGGAAAAAGAGGCAAGTGTAATGTTGCATTCACAAGCATCCAGGGCATATCTTGTGGCAGAACCGACCAAAAAGCTCTGAGTCAGGAGTTGTTCCCTGAGCTGTAGGATCTGAGGACAGTCAGGGAGTTTTGGATGATAATGCCAGGATATGAGATTATACAGAGGACTCGCCAGAGGAAGTAATGTTTGAACTTGCCTTGCAAGAGTGTTCATACCCGTTAAACCCGTTGAACATTTCAACAACAAACCATTATGTACGACCTTGGCTGTAATACACCAACACATGCATAACTGCGAGAAGAAAGAAATACCGTTTCCAAAACGTTTTATAAAGTACAAATTGTCAAAGTGTGTTGTGGATTTTTATTCCTCCCTCATTATTTACAAAAATCTTAAATAACGTTTAAAAAGAGATGCATCATTTTCTTTTCACCTTACTGCTATACACTACTAAACTGTGTTGGTTTATCTCAAACATAACATCTTATTGAGAAGATGTAATTTAGACATAATAGACCTAACTAATTTTGTTATAACTAAATCTAGCTAATAGCAAGATTAGCTTAGCCTATAGACTTATCTTTAGAAGCATCGTTGATGTTTACTCATCATTATTATGTCTGATTTAACTAAATCTTACACAATAAATGCTTCTGAAACATGTACATAGGTGGTAAAATGATCTTCAAGCAATGCATCAAGGTTCACACATTCTGTTTCCTGGAGTCAGATTCCCGTCTGAACCTCAGAAGGGGAACCATCGTTGGCCCACTGCTGTGGTCTTAGTAGGGCTAAATAAAGCAGGGCCTAAATGTGGGAAGGGGAGCATAAGCTCAGGTCAAAGGGAATGTGAAACCATAAACCATAAAAAAGTGTAGCCGTGTTTACATTAATATTTGTCGACAGGCTGCCTGCCTTGGTCTGGAAGAACATCAAAATTGGTTTGATGTTAACAGGATATCACTTAACATCCAAAAAACAAAATTCATGGTGTTTGGAAATCGAAAAGATTTGTAAAGGTTTGTAAATTTACTAAACAACAAGCTAGAAAAGAGATTAAAAGAAGGTGTTATTCTGTTGTTGGACTTAAATTATGGAATGATCCAAGCATGAATTTACAAATGTGTAATTCATTATTGGTTTTTAAATTATCAGTGGGACAATTTTTGAGGGTTATACGTGTAAATAACTGTATTGTTATCCTGCATATGGTATTAATTTTTTTCTTTTCCATACAACTCTGATTATTGATTCCTATATTTAAGTGATGATTTGTTTTTCTTTTTCTTTTTCTTTCCTGTATTGTAAGAACGGGTAGTTTATTTTGAAGCGTGGGACAAGCACAAATATAAGCATTGTGCTTCTGCCTGTACCTTTTCAGTCATTACGCTGTTATTGTTTGTCATGTTATTTGTTGACAGCAAATTATTTAATGATTGACTAAATAAATGTCTAAATAAATGATGAAAATGGGGAATTTCTAATATGAATTGTCCTCTCCCAGGAGACCATGAGTTTGACAGTAAAGCCTTTCTATTTTACTCTGAGACTGAATAATTAAATGCATGGGATGTTTGGTGTTCAACATTAAATATTACTCAGACTTTAAATACATCAAATGTAATCAAATCGATGGGTCAGATAAGAACTGTGATGTGAAACTAATAGGCACAATCAGCCAAAAAGAGCAATTGTTCAAGCATGTCTCATCAGAAACTATTGAAAGTATAATAGAAACCAGTGAACCAGAAACAAATACTGGACTTATATTTTTGCCATTTACCACTGTAGTGGATCAGTAACAATGTGATTTTCTTCACATCGGGCATTTAAATACAGTTGCAACACATTCAATTACAGAAGTTGTACAGTATTGTTCATGGTGAGAGATATAAACTGACAGCATGGCAAATAGGCATATTATTACCACACGTATTACTATGTGTATATACAAGGCAGCCATATTGGATTTTGAAGGTTTGGTGTTGGGGAGGAACCTCCGTGTATTTTTTACTACTTTGAATGCATGATGAAACCACAAACTTCAAACAGACTTGGCGTACCTATGAGTAAAAACTTTTGTTTTCTTCTTTGTTTTTTCATTTGTTTCTTTGACAAAACTCATCGAATCAGAAAACTTTAAGCCCCAATGCACAGTTTTGTTTAAATTCTGGTCATTAAAATATGGAGGCCCAACAGTGCCAGAAATTCAAAAGAAGAATGTTTAAAAAACATTTATATTCAGGATAATTATTGAGTAAGTAATAAATTAAGATGTTCTCTTCCTGTCTGTTTACAATGTCTAAATAATTTATTACAATCATAATTTAGTAACTGAATGTTGAAATCCGTAATAAAACTTTAAATCCATTATATTTTAAAATCATACATACATAACTCGGTTTTATTATATTATTTTTTTAATTTCCAGTGTTATGGGGGCTCATGATGAAATTTTATAATTTTAAGCTGCTCAATAATTAAACCCTGAGATCTAATAGGTAAACCTGCACATCTACTCAGCTGCAAACCAATCACTTAGATACATAAAACAAATTGATGATGTGCATATGTTCTTGAAATAAATGTATATAATGAAATTACTGTATTTGATTTAACATACAAAGAAATGGCATTTTAAAACCGAATAAAAATGTCTTTTTTCCAAATTTATTCACTTTTTTATTTATTACTATTATTATTTAAATGTTCACATATATGAATATTTATATAATACAACTTAAGAACCACTGTTAAAAGTGTTTAAATAATGCTCTTTGGCCTATTTTGTTATTCTACTGGCTTGTCATTAAATTCGATAACTCCAAACAATCACAAATAATTGAAAAATATTAACAACAAAACCTCACTTAAATAGTTCATTTGAATATTACTTCGGTAACTTGGTGCTTCATCATCTTTTTGTTTATCAAATCTTGAATGGCTGCACGGCTGTGTCTGTGTCATCAGTTTCCAGGTTTGCACAGCTGTACATGAATAATATGCTACATGCAAAAAAACTTATTTTAGCATAATTCTTTGTTTTTTCACCAATTTTGAGCAAATCTTGTTGAATTTTTCATTTTCAGAACCTTGATTCTTTGGAAGGATCGATCCAGAACCTCCTTTCTGCATTGTACCCCCCCTATGAAGCCACTGCCCCTACTCTCCTCCACCAGCTCTTTCAAATCATTGATGGCCGCTATCAAAGAGATGCCCTGCGGTGTTTTTTGGACTTCCTGGTACCTGCCAAGCACATTTTAGATACCGTGCAGCAGGCTGCATGTGTAAGTTATTCTCTGAGAATGTCTAAACAGGATATTAATAATTTAAAATACATTTGTAATAACATCATATTGTCCATGCCTTGTTCAGGCTCAATACTCCAATGTGCTCTTCCTCTGTGAGGGCTGGCCTCTTTGTTTACGTGATCAAGTTGTTGTCCAACTCGCTCCGATCAACCCTTCCCTTCTTCAGCCCGGAGACTTTTACCTTCAGGTGACTCCATTCTGTGACCAATCAGCTCGCATTGTGGTCTGCAGCCTACTGAAAGAGGAGGGACTTACTGTGGGGGTTGTAGAAGAGACCCCGGTTCCTGAAACATCCTATCCTTGTATATTCAGCTCTGGCTGGTTGGATGAGCTTAACCAGGACCGCCAGGGGGCGCCTCTCAGACAGTGCCTGGTCGCCACTGAACGAGGCGTGGTGAGGTTGCCATGGGAACGGGTGGCTGTACCTGATTTTGTGGAGCTGGCACATTGTGCTGGGAATAGCATGGCCTCTACTGCTCCATCACATTTACCTTTAACTCCTCCACCTCTTCCTGATTTTTCCGATACTTCCTCATCAAATAGTTTATTTCCTCTTTCTTCTTCAAAGAAATCTGGACCAGAATATAATCCTGTGACTATTCAGAATTCAGTTTTAACATCTTCCCCACATCCAGCGGCCTTCTCTGTGGAGACTAGGATATGTCCTGCGAAGCATGGCATTGCTGTGTCACTTTGCCTGGTGGATACTAGAACTCCCTCTTCATCACAGGTGGTAAAAGTTAAAGGAACTGAAACAGAGCATAAGCCAATAGGCTGGGTGTCTCCAAATACATGGGACAGCCGCTTTACTGGGACAAATCAAAACCCAGCTGCAAAAACAGAAAAATCCAACCTTTCAGATGGTAATATAATTGACTTCAAAGGTGGGATTAAATGTGTTATAGTTTCTGAAGATACATTGCAAGATAAACAGAAAGACTCTAAAGCATACAGCATGAGCAGAGATGAGCCAGCAGCTGTTGCAACAGGGGAATATATTGATATCCTGCAGGCCAAAATGCTTTTTGATAAAGATCAGTCAATAACTGAAGAACGTGAAAGCATTCAAACACAAACTGAAGTACACAGAAATCCAAATTGGCAAAATCGGCCAATCATGCAAGCAACATTCAGGACAGAATCAGAAGTGAATTCACAGACAAAATCCCAAGACATGTCTGGAGACATAGGACTTTCATCTGTTCATGATGATTCCCTTAAACAACAGCCTTTTTTCGACTCCCTGGACCCCCCTCAATGTGTCCGCACTGTGCGCTTTGCAGAGAAGCCCTGCACACCGTGCATGGCAAGAAGACGGGGGGGGGACGTCACCAAAACTCAAGAGCTGAGATGTCGATACAGAGACTCATACCAGGCTGCTCTACAGAACCCCGTCACCTTTGGGGCTGAGAATAACAGAGGGAATATGTTAGCGGTGGTGGAGGAGGATACGGATACCTCACAGAGTGGTGACAAAGTACGACCACCGAGGGCTGAGGATCCATGGAGAGATTATCAAGATACGAGATTTGATTCTGGAAGGTGTAATCAGTCTCATTTACTAGTAAGTGAAGACATTTGTGAGGAGTCAGGAGAAATAAACACTGTTCCATGCAGTAAACAAAAAGAAATAAGTGTCGCACCCTATACTGATGGCAGAGTACAATCTGACAAATGTTTTGGCTACTTACACAGAGTGAACTCAACAAATACAACATTAGAAGTAAGTACACGCACTACGAACGTTATGTCAACTATCAACGGTTCCAGGTACTCGGGTGACGCCAATAAACAGCATAGATCAACGTTTAATTCAACTGAAACATCTGGGATCCACATGCCTGTATATCATCATGAAAGTCTCCAGCACAGAACCGGTTTGACGGCTATGCCTCCAAACTGTGTGTCTACCGCAGCACCACAAAACAGACGAGAAACCCACGCAGACAAAAGATGTTCGTCTCTCTCCACAGCAGTGGTGGACACGTCAGAAAAGTGTGAACTAATCATTGTCGAAGGCCAAATTGTCCGGAGAAAAGAAAACTCAAACTCTCAAACAGAGATTCCCCAGCTGCATGTGGTCAAATGTAAAAATAGCACGGCCTTCAGACTGGTTTCACCCAAGATCAACAGAAAGAAAAACGTTATTCCAGGTAAAGAGCTGTGCAGTTCTCGTTTTTTTCATCACATCACAATTTGAAACATTTTTAGCTTACATTAAAAATAAAACTTCCTGCAGTTGCAGAGCAGCTTGACACCAAAAGAATCAATCACCAAGAAACAGAAGACCGATTCCAGATGAATCCATCATCCTTGGCAGAGACACACAGGACCTCTCAACAACTGTCTGCTCGACCCAGACCAGACTACCTCCCCCTGGGATCACCGGACCCCAGAGCCCATCCCGTTTATTCAGGGTTATCCTATCTCACAGGTAATTTAACATATGGCATTGCTTCAAGCACTGATTTAAATCTATGTGGATACCATAGTTCAGAACCTCTAAACAGAGGTGATCAACCATTTATCTTGTAAAAAGCTTATCTTAAGTAAAAAGCTGTGATTTATTCCTATACATGTAAACTTCATTGTTCCATGCAGTAAAGATAATAAGACATTGACTGCCAAAGCATAATAAAACTTTTGTCAGTCTTTTAGAGGCTAGTTAGCTGGTTTAAGTGAATTCTGACCATATTATTTGACTCTACATGTACTGATTCCTTCTCCACTCCAGGCTGCAGAGACAGGATAGGCAGGGCAATAATTGAACTCTATGGACACCATCGGGGATGGGAATCAACAGTAACGAGCCACGAGCTTTTCCAGATGCTGCTCTACTTCTATTCTATCACAAGGTGAAGAAACAGTATCTCAGATGGTGAAACTCAAAAAATAAAGAAGCTGGGGACTGTTTTGTTGCTGTTGTTGCTGCACTATTTTTTGTGTTTGTCAGTTGTGACATTAGCTTTATTTAGTGTTTAAATTATAATTTGGGAGCAAATAATCAAGTGGTAACAGTTACACATTTTTTTAAAGTAAAGACTTTCCATCACTTTGAGGATCTCCTCTATCTGATCACCATGTCCTCCACGGAGGAGGCAGAGTCTTAAGATTTGGGAAAAAGCGATTCCATCACTGTGGCAGGGGTCGCTGCAGTAGTTAAAAAGCTCCCAGGCAGCAGGGCACCAGGTGTGGATGAGATTCGACCTGAGTTTCTGAAGGCTCTTGGCACAGTGGGGCTGTCATGTTTTGCACACCTCTTCAATGCCACCTGGAGGACTGGGACAACACCCTGGAGTAGCAGGCTGGGGTGGTTGTAGCAGTTTTTAAGAAGGGGACCGGGGACTGTGCTCCATCTACTGAGGGATCACACGTCTGTCACGTTGTCACACGTTGCTCCTGTTGGTCTTGGCCAGGATTCTCTTGTAAAAGAGATTTTTAATCTCATTGGAATTTTCTTGGTAAAATAAAGGTTAATAATGATATAAAAAAATGATGTGTTTATTTAAGGGCCTTTTAAACATTTTACTAGAGTGCCTGTACATTTGGATGGTGATGTAATAGCATGACAAATTAACTTTAGTTAAGACCTGAATTATTCATACACCTGGCAGATTTAGGTCTAAAATAAACTTGTAATGATTTTTTGACAATGAGGGAACTTTTTTGCAGAAAAAATGTAATAGTGAATCTGTTAGAGGGAGCTAAAGATTAGGGTGATGGCAAGGAGACTTTCTAACTTTCTTCACCAAAGATTAATGTAAATATAGTAATAATAAAAAAATCAATGAAAACCTGCGACAAGGTCATCAGCTAATAAAAGAAGGGTTTGATTACTGTAGTGCTAATAAAGGTTTTGTCATTGGTTATTAAAAGGCTATAAATAATTGTCTACATGCAATTTTTTACAAAATGCAAAGAAAAAAGATACATTTACATTATCTTATTATCTTTTAAGAGAAGCCTGGCTCATTTTCCATTAGAAACAACCTTGGTTAAATGATAACAATTTCTAATCTAATCTAAAGTATGAATCATTTTTGAGCTTAACTGTAAATTTTATCAGGACTTCTTGTATTTAATTATCAGTTCAAAAGTGCTTCTATTTGTGTCTGTTTGCAGAAAAGAAATCAGAGAAGCCGGAATGATGCTGATATTCGATGCCAGGAGGAAAAATCCTCAACCACAGTTCTACAAGGCTTTGATGGCCCTTCATGTAAGAAGCACATAAAGTACATTTCAGCAGAATACTGCAGATCTAACGTGGGAGTGGAGGGCCGCTTTTTGCAGATAAAGACGCGTAGGTAATGGTGGGTTTGAGAATCTCGCATAAGATGTCCTTAAGTAAAAATACCACAGTTATCACAAACGTCACTCTAAAATCTAAACCAGAAACATTAAATATGATCTAACTATTTAAAACAGAAAAGCACAATTAGACAGAAGGGCTCCACACCTTTAGTTTTCATGGTGTGTACATGTTCTGTGCCATACATTTTCCCAAAAAGCTAATTTTTTCTTTCCTGTTTGCAACAGAAAAGTGCAGTAGTCACTACCCTTATGCAGTGCTCTTCAGCGTGCATAACAGGTGGGGTAGGGGAGTGTGGTTCTCCTCTATACTTCATACAGCATACTGCCATCTCTTGGTTACTCAGGCACTTTCTCTGACGTTCATCAAATAGATTACAAACTAAAGGAACAGCATGATGGGAATTTTTGGTGGTGTAAACCCGTCCATGACTCGTCTCCAATTATTTATGTGCTCCAAGCACAAAGAATACAAAACATTACAAACTTAAAAATAAAGTTTAATTCTAAGAATTTTAGATGCTTAATACTGTTTTTACTGGATTAACGATTGTTGTTGCTTTGTATTTTGGATCGCCTTAATTCACTAAAATATTTGCCTATTTGTTAACTTGTTTCAGGAGTGGTCACCCCGTGCAGTGAATAGTTTGGTACTGCTGGTGGACAAACATAACAACCATCAGCCAGAAAGATGTCCTGGAATCCAGGTCAAATTCTTTCACTCATCAAAACCCTTTGTGTTTTCTGTTGAGGGTGTGCATTCAGAATTTTCTCTGAGCCTCGTTGGCCTTGAAGATAACAACAGACAATATCGCAGAAGGAATATGATTTGAGGGCTAGTTTAAAAAGCAGTTATATAAAGATAATCCTTTTAATTGTACATGTGTAATGTGGGTGCAGACTGATTTGGTGACGTCAATGAAAGCATTACTCAAGCTGGTGGAGGTGAATCAGCTGAGCTCCAGTTTGGACGGCACAGCTCATGGCTACTGTGACTGGTTAGAGCTGCACCAGGTGAGCATCTCTTATCATCTGGCTGTTTTTGCTTCAGCTTGACTTTCCAGGGATCCTACACAGTTTCAAAGAGTTTGGGCAAGAGGGGAATTTGCTTCTATCATTTTCTAGGTCTGGATAAGTGTAAAAAAAAAAATCAAGTACAGGAAAATGTTAGATTTCCCCAACTCATTTTCTTCTTCTATTTTCTAAAGATCTGTCTAATATATTCTAATAAATGCAGTGGTTTTTACATAAATGTAATTTATTTTGACATACTTTAATTTGTCAAACCTGACCTTACCTTCGTTTTAAGAGGTAAGAGATACTCTCAATGCTAAAAAAAACATGAAATGCCCTTATACCACACTCCAAACATCAAAAGCCATCTTCAGTATTGAGGTGTTTCATTGTTTCAAGAAGTTTAAAAGTTAATATTTTCTGCTCAAATGTCAAGAGTGTTCTTAAAATAGCAGAAAAAAATCTAAAAATTTAAGACTGGAAAAGTATGGAACATTGAAGTGGAAAATGAACCAAACTATATTGTCTCTTTAACAGGTGATGCACAAATTGCTCCCTCATTCACGTGTCCAAATCTTTGATTTTCAGAGACTTTTCCCATTTGTTAACAATCTCCATGAAGCTTCCAGCTTGCTGCTGAGAGCCATCAGTAAGTTAGAGGAACTGCAGATGACAGAGACTGTGCAGGTGATTTTACGCTGCCCTTTCTTCTCACAAATGACATTATTGCAAGTTATGTAACTCAGTCATGAGTGATAAGACAGTGTGAGATTACTGTATTATACGTGTACAAAAGTATAAGTGAAAGCATTCTGTCAAACAGGCTGTGCAGCAATGCATGATGGACCGGAGGACTCTGATGAGGGACGTCTTGGCGGACAGTCGATTGGTCAGCCTGCAGAGGGATGGCGGGGCCATCTTGGCTAGGCTACGGAAGGAGAGTGACTTGAAATATCCTCACTGTGAGGACCTCAGGTACCCAACAAGATGTTCTCACTATGAACATTTAAAACTCTAGATTCCAGTTTTAATGTTAAACCATAAGATCCAGTGTTCTTCCTTTAATAACATTTTTGACAACCAAGATTTGATCTCCAACCCAGAGTCACCCCTGGTGTTTTTTCCTTTCTTTGATCAGGAAAGCCAAACTGAAGCTGAGATCTCATCTTCTCAGGAGGGTCTCAAATACATGTATCTGTAACTGGTCTGAAATGTTCTTTCAACAGCTGGAAATCTCTCTGTTTTTCTTCATACAGTGATGCAGTGGACTCAGTAACCAGTCTGTACAACTATGTAGAGGAGCAGGCTCATGTCCTCGTGCAGCGAACGAATGCATCACTGGAACACCTGGAATACCTGCTGCAGCTCAGGGAAATGGAGGAACACTTCATGCAGGTCTGTCATGCTTTTGTCACGATCTCTGATTTCTATTCATGTTTGAGTTCAGGTAAAATTTACTGCGGCATACAGAAAGTTGCATCCAACCATGACTGGCATGTATCTCAAGATAATTTTAGGGTTTCAAAATGCTTTATTTTAGCCATTTTTTTCAAGGTTTTAATAATGAGTCAAAAAAACCCTCTAAGAAATTAAAGAACTGGATGCACAAATTTGAATTTATTATAAACTTTCTCCAGACTGCATAGGTCGAAAATTACTTATACATGCTCAAATATATACATACCCTCCCTTGGGTTAGATTAAATCTCACAGCAACTTGCATCTCAACCACATGATTTTTGTAGCTATTGACAAACTTCTGGCATATGACTGGCCTGATATACAACCTCTATTCCAAGCAGAATTGGTTCACCTTTCTGAAGTTGGTTGGTTTCCTTTCATGGGCACAGGAGACGCATAATAATCTCAAAGACCATCCCAAATATTGGAGTTTACTTAAAGGCCAGGTCCATTCCTGAAAACCAACCAGTTAGATCAGCTCTACTAATTCTGTTACGAAAAGTGATCAGATATTCAGACAAAATTCTGACATAGCTAGTTGATAACTACAAAATACATGGAGTCCAGACAGAACCTGCTAACAGAGATGCAACCAAATTCTAGTGGAGGTGTATACATATATTTGATCCTATATGTATAATTTTAGCTTCGTGTACTGAAAAAAATAAACCTAGCATGTAGTATTATCATTGCAGCCTAAAAAAGAAAGTTGAATGTATCAACAAAAACGAAAATGAAAATGAGTCTTTATTGTTATCTAATTCTGATATTAATAGAAAGTAATTTTGTGCTGTAATGAAGGAGGAGAAAAACTTTAAATGTACTCACATATTTCACCAAAAACAGATGAGAAACGACAAACATGACCATAAGAAAGTGAAGGCAGAAAAATTTTCTAGTAATTACTGAAGGGCTCTAACTCACTAACGTGTTTATGAACTGTTAAGTTACATGTTTAAGTCATATCTTAAGTATGTGAAATATAACTCCATCTTAGATAACAGACTTTAAACAGAAATCAATCTGAATACATTTTGCACATCTTAAAACATTTTTCTCTGAATAACAACCCACTCTGTAGATTCAGCAATGGTTTCGTGTAGAGGGAGAGCGCCACCTGCTGGAGGTCGAATCAGTTGAGGACTCTGGAGACAGAATGGAGCAAATTCTCAACATCTTCACTGGTTTCCTAATTGAAGCTAATGTGAGTTTACCTTTCCTTCATGGCTGTTTTTCTGTAGTGTTTTTGGGTTCTCCACCTCCTTGAATGTTGCGTTCCTTCCTCCTCTAGGACCGCAGGCACCACGCCATGTCCTTAGTTTCAGAAGCAGAGAGGCTGCAGCAGAGTGGACTTTCCTACCCAGAGACAGGGGTCTTCAGGGCTCTCATCTGCACCTTTAAATCAGACCTGGAGGATTTCTTGTGCAGGGCAGAGGCATGTGGCAGAGAGCTGCAGAATATGGTCAACTTGTGTGATTTTTGTCAGGAGGTGAGATAGAGTTCAGAGTTTAAGTTCTTGCCTTCGCTTGAGTAGTATTTAGTTTAGGGTAAAGCATGTATATTTTAGAAGAATAAAAAAGTCACTGAATTATAATTTTTTCTAACAGGCTGTGGAGCTGGCCAATGAATGCACTGAATATCTGAACTTTACTGAAGCCAGAAATCACACAATCCGAGCATCTGAAAGTGCCGCGTGGGTAGGCCAAACAAACTCTCAGTTGGTACAGAACCAAAGCAAAGACCCCTGCCCGAACACATCTCTTTGCCAGTCCGATGTCCAGGCCTCTCCTGACAGACAAATTCTCCAGTCTTTCCAAGAAAGGTTCCTCCACTTCAGCTCAGAGAAATTCCAAGAAATGAAGGCTGAGGCCAGCTCCCTGCAGGGCTCTCAAGGGATGCATGTGTGGAATGCTGCCTGGCTGAGATTTCATGTGGCTCAGAAGCAGCTCCAGGAGAGGATGCAGAGGCTGGATAAAATTTGCCACCAACAAGAAGATCCCTGCAGCAGTTGTGAGGGTCATTTTGTGGATGTGGTGAGTACCAACGTTCAGACAGCTTCTCCTGGCGGCCAGAGATTGGTGGTACAGTCAACCCCTGGGCCTCAGCATCCTCAGAGGGAGGGCATCTTGCCAGGTGCAGAGGCTTTGGGTAAAAGGAAGCCGGTTCTGGACAGCAATAGCCCTAATTCAACGACTGGAGCCTGCAGTAACATTATCATCAAACCAGAAGGTAACATTGATGCTGGAACAAACCGGGAGTCACAGGCCCCGCAGCAGTCACCTCACAGGTAATTAACTTTCTACTGGTTCAAAGAGCGCTACTTTAATTTTTGAACATTTCTAATTGACACAAAGTGCTTGTTTTTAATTGATTCTTGTTTTTTTTAATATAACTATATGAGTTCAATTAAGTTTTAAGTTTAAGATCACAAGACACAAATACAGTGGCATGTAAACATCATAGCCCTGGAACTTTGTCCCATTTTGTCACATTAAAACCAAAGTCTTCAATACGTTAATTGACCTCAATTGCCTTATGATGTCAGCTGTGTGTCATTTAATCCACATGTTCAATGGAGGCCTCAGAGGTTTGCCAGAGAACATTAGTAAACAAACCGCAGACCAAGGAACACAGCAGACAGGTGAGAGATAAAAGTGTTGAGGCGTTTAATAAAACAAGATTCTTAGCTTTGATCCGTACAATCCATCTTCCAACAATTTCAGTTTCTCATGGTTCAAAGATGGCAAAAGCACTTCCAGCTGTAGCTGCAGTAAAAGCTGGTTCTACAAAATATTTAAGGGGGGGGTGAATACAAATCCTTTTCCTTCCACTCTCATTAAACAATCATGCACTACTTTGTGTTGGTCCGTCAAATAAAATACATTGAAAAATGCATCATTATAATTGTAAAACTTCATTCAAACAAACAATTTTTTACTCAGATTTTTTGCAGCATTAATGCAGATTAAATTATACTATTAAAAAAAATTTCTTACTGTTGTGGTATAACCACAAAGGTTTTAAATAAAGTGATGTGGGTTTGGAGTCTGTAGTTAAATCACTGAGGTTGAGGAGAAATGTTTTAATAGATCCACTTAGGAGTCGAGCTGCAGAAAAAATTCACCAGTTTTTTGGTTTGCTTCATTTTTTAATAGGTCAGCCAGGAAAACAGAAAGAGAGGCAAGGAAGAGACAGACAGGCAGATCCAGAAGCGAGAGGGATGCTGCCGCTTTATCTCAGTCCCACCCTGTTGGCTGTCAGTGGTTTCCATGGAGACGGGGTCTTGCAGCGAGGTCGGTGAGCCAGGACTCGAGCACCACTCGAGCCCCAACTTTTGACTCCACACCTGGAGAGCAGGGGGCTCGACTGCCGTCATGCTGCTCCCACCATGGCCAACCATCCTGCCGAATATTGCAGGAAGCTCAGAAGTTCCAGATCTCCCGCCACGGGAGCTTCTGCTCAGACAACTCCTGCGTGAGCGACCGTGGGCCTGCGGGGAGTAATGGGGCCGAATGCTGTAAAATCTCCAGTCTACCTCAGGAGAGATATGGGAGAGCGTTTTGTTTGTCAGGTCCACAGGAGAATGCCAGCAGTGCTCTGTAAGTTGACTATATCAAAGTGAATTATGGCTTTCCTTACTGATTTAATTGATGCTGTACCTTTCATTCTAAACCATGTTACTCTCTGAGATTTTATGAACTCATTTCTGTCCCTAAGCTGACAATGAGGAACTTCAGGTATTGTCTCCTTGTGTTTAATTTTCATTTATTATGTATATTTGAAATAACAATCTTATCAAGCACAACCTCTAAGTGCTGCTGATAATGTCATCTAGGCCTATCTATCAAGTTAAGCTGAGTCAGCGCCTTGAGCCAGCAGCTTGAACTGATAAGGCTCAGGCCCGCTGGGCTCCATAAAGCCTTCCTCAGCCTCCGGTGACGAGGGGTGTAAAAAATCCCCCAACTCAAAGGACCTATAAGTCATGGAAATACCAGTGTTGATCTGCTCCCTCACCATGTTTCAATATGTCAAATTAAGCTAGCTGCCACTTTCCTTGGTCCTTCTGACCACAACCCCCCAAACCCCTCCGCTCATCCCCACACTTGGCCATACTTGCCCTTAGTGTTTCTTGTCACTGCCTACTTTGGTGTCAATTTTCAAATGTCACAAAAGTAGAATTATGTTTTTACGTGCAGAATTATGTTTTAACCTGGGGTTTAGTTCCACTCAGGGGCGTTTTTAGGGTCTTGAAACATTGGGGTTTTAGCCCAGACCCAAAATATTTTAATTTTTACAAGACTGACTGACTGAGCTAATCTAAATTTTTGCTGACAAAATGTGTTCTTAAACTCAGATATATTTACTATGGGCCAAATAAATGTGCTTCCTTTGTCATCTATGTAAATGATCTTTTTAAACGTAACACTCTCATCCAAATGTTTCACTCCTGAGGCTCCATGATCTTAATTTCTTACATTTGAAAAATAGGAAACTGGTATAAAGTTGATGTATTTAAAACTTAGTCAAAGGGTAAGATCCTAAAAACACATTTATATAATTTAATTATGCTAAGAGCTTTCCAAACATTTCATTAAAATTGTTTCTTCTTTCAAGAACCTGTTCTGTTTTACTGGCATCTTTTCAGCCCTTCATTCCACTTATGAAGACATTTGGCCTGCCAACAATGATAAATGAAACATTTACAGCAGACTCTGTTGTTCTCCACTGAGCATGTGAGCCATGAGTTAAGTTCTAACTGTTAAACACTTTCTAAGAGAAATGGGTGTTAAGTTGTGGTGTTTGAAACATAACATAGAGCGTCATCCTGGACCTTTCTTGGACAGTCATATTTTGTTCTGTTATTAGTATTAATATTACAGTTATTAATAATTGTATACATATGGTATGAATACATTGCCTTGAGTAATCCTGTATCCTTGTTTTATTAGTTTATATAATATCACGTGTGTTTTTCAGAAAAACAAAACAGTTAACTAGTTAATAGTACACCTGCGATTAATTTCTATGATTTTTATTTCTCATACTGCACCTTTAAACAATGCAGAGCTGTATGTTTAGAATCAGCACAGAAGATATGAAAAGGAAGCTGGAGGCTTACTTTTACAGTTTCTACTATGTCTTTGTTCAGTTTCATTTAAATTCAGTTTTATTTATATAGCGTCAATTCACAACACATGTCGTCTCAAGGCACTTCACAAAGTCAATTCAATCGAATCATACAGATTTCAAGTCAGGTACATACATTCCAATTAATCCTAACTGTCGAACAGTGCAGTCAGATTCAGTTATTTATTCAAATTGTTTAAAAAGTTTTTCTATCTAAGCAAACCCAGCCGATTGCATCCAGTCAGTGACTTGCAGCATTCCCTCCTCCCGGATGAGCAAGTAGAGACACTAGACAGTCACTGGCGTTGACTTTGCAGCAGTCCCTCATACTGAGCATGCATGTAGCGACAGTGGAGAGGAAAAACTCCCTTTTAACAGGAAGAAACCTCCAGCAGATCCAGAACCAGGCTCAGTGTGAGCGGCCATCTGCCACGACCGACTGGGGGTTAGAGAGAACAGAGCAGAGACACAAAGAGAACAAAGAAGCACTGATCCAGGAGTACTTTCTATGGGAAAGAAAAATAAAATGTTAATGGATGTAGCTCATTTAGTGGCTTCATCTAGGAAGAAAAACAGATAAACTCTGAGTTTAGAGTATGAGAGAGAGCACAGTTAGTCACAGTAGATGCTCAGTCAGTAGCTATGTCTAGGAGAAAAATAGGGTTAAACACTGAAAGACAGGGCCAAGTGTATCATCGGTAGAAGGTGAGCATTACGTTTTTGGCTGCAGAAGCTTGGACGATGCCCCCCTCCAGGAAGGTGTCACAAGTGGACAGACAGAGTGGACAGAGTGCCAGTCTGCCGGTGACAGGTTAGGTGAAGCGGGCAGTGATTATATGGAGAACAATAGAAACAAATCAGATTGTTTTTTAGCTAAAAATGTGAAATCCAATGCCATTTTGTGGCTTAGTGCATCTTTTTAATACTTCTAAATTTCGTCTCTTAAGAGATTCAGGGCTATTCAGAAAACATCCGGGGCTTGTTTTCTGAGTAGCCCTGAATAGCCCTGGATATTTGCAAAGCCAGCAAAGCTTTGTGCATACTCATTATTGTGTAAAAAAATAACAGGGCTGATATTGACTTCATAGTTAAATCAAAGTTCATTTATATTGATGCCTCTTTTTTTTAATGGAGCAAACCATTTAGCAGTTCTGTGCAAATGTGTATCTCCACTAGCGCTGGTTGCTTGTGCATCTGATATAAACGTTGAAGCATAACTTATCTGCCACCCATATTTGTTCTCACACAGCTTGCCCATTTTTTTAAGCTAACCCTTAAACATTGAAAGATCTAAAGAAAATAGCAACTTATTTGTTTTCTGAAGCATACAATGTCCCACCCTTTATGCCTGGCTGAAGGTAATAGATTTTCATTCCCCTTTGTGTCACCAGGAGGCTGCAGCATGTCATGGAGGAGCTGGTGTTTACAGAGAGGGAGTATGTGCGCTCACTGGGTTACATTCTGACTCACTACCTCCCCCTGATGGAAAGGTTGGACATTCCTCAGGATCTCAGAGGCAAGCGAGGGGTTATCTTTGGCAACCTGGAGAAGGTTTACGACTTCCACAGCCACTATTTCCTGCCAGAGCTGGAGGCCTGCGAGAGGCAGCCTGCCATGGTAGCTCGCTGCTTTCTCAGACATGTGAGGAATAAACCACAATGTCACCCTCTGTGCAGTCTGGATCTTTTAATTTGATTTTAAAAATTTTTTACAAAATTAATCCTAACCTGGACTTCCTGCAGGGTGAGAGTTTTGGCCTGTATGCCTTGTACAGCAAGAACAAGCCTCAGTCAGATGCTCTAATTCTTCATCGTC
This sequence comes from Crenichthys baileyi, assembly GCA_036173005.1. Taxonomy (NCBI): domain Eukaryota; kingdom Metazoa; phylum Chordata; class Actinopteri; order Cyprinodontiformes; family Goodeidae; genus Crenichthys; species Crenichthys baileyi. The sequence continues at coordinate 679,575 of JAHHUM010002906.1, forward strand.
GCCATGACATCTTCAAGGTTAATTTTTGTCCCTGTTGTCTGTTATTACTACTCTGTACTACACTGGAGTGATCTACCCTAAAAGCTTTGTGCCTTTAACATATATCCATGTCCAAAGTGCTACTCAGGGCCCCTTGCGGTCCTTGGAATGACTGTGTGGCCTTGAACCACAATTGGTCTGCCAGAACAGGTGGTTAATGCAGATGGGCAAGATTTTCACTCACAATTTAAAATCTCCCTTTGATGGAAAATATGTGGAAGCCAAAGTATTGGACTTTTTATGTGATTTTTTTTATTTCAGAATAAATGGGACCACAAACATTCAGTGACTTTTACTCAAAAGCAGACTTCACTGATGTTGGCTAAATAGAATCAGCATTTTGGAAGAATAACTGACCTGTTCTTGTTGCTTAGAAAAGACTGAAAAGAAATATGGACCAACAAAATAGGAAACAATCATTCCAAAAACTGTGTAAAGTGAACGCCTGTCTTTTAATATGGCAAATGTTTGAGAACCATTTCAGGTTTTAAAATAATGTACTTCCTTTTTCTGCAGAAATTAGCTACTTTCTTCGATCCATGAAAATAATCATATAAAAATGTGTGGCCTTAGGTCCTTACTTTCTATTCTGGCCTGCGTGACAAAAAGTTTGGACACTACTGGTGTAAATTTTGTTTAGTATCAAATAATCTTAAAAGTAAATTGTAACACAAAACAATCATCACAGTGGAAGTTGCTCATTCTGAAAATAGGTAAGACAAGAGAACATGCCTTTCAAGTAAGACAGATGTGTGTTTATCTTCACAAGAGAAGAATTGACTACAAAGAAAACAGCTTTTTGCCTAAACCTGTCTATATGTATTGTCAGAATAATCAAAATATTGAAAACAACTGGAATTGTGACAAATAAGACAGGACGAGGACCCAAGTTTGTCACAACGCATAGTGAAAAGACTGGAGGGAATAAAATAAAATATTGAAGTTAAATATTAGAGAACTGCAAAACACTCTTTAGTGGGACATTTTGCTACTGCAATAAAATTTGTTTATGTAAAGGTTATCTGTATGCATTGTTTTGTGTTGCATGTAATTTGTCAACCAGACAAACTATATTTGTTTCCTTTCTAACCTTTTTTGCTTTTACCAAGCTTTAACAAAACAAAAGCTCTGAACATTTTGCACAAGTTCAGAGATATATTCACATCAAAGGGTTTAAAGGGTGGGTGTAAAGCACTGGGAGCTATAACATGGCTATTTTGCATTTGAAACAACTTATCTTTTCTCCAATTGCAGAAGAAGCAGCAGGAGCTCGGGGATTTGATGGACCTTTCTTCTTACCTACTCAGGCCCATCCAAAGGATCAGCAAGTACAGCCTCCTGCTGCAAGACATGCTGGCCTTGGTCGGATCGTGCAAATCAAAACAGCATAATACTGCTGTGTGGACACATGGTGTGTGCAGCGGCCTGGCTGCATCGGATCCGACCCGCATTGAGAGAGACAGAGAGAGGAATGAAATCCAGGCTGCTGCAGACCTAATTCAATTTCAGATGCGTCACGGCAACGATTTACTCACTATGGACGCTATTCAGGATTGCGACGTGAGATAATAAAATAGCAGACCACTTTAACCACCAGAGTTAGATGACACAAACAGCAACTTTTTTTTCTTTCTTGTGTTTGCTTCCCATCTGTTAGGTTAACTTGAAGGAGCAGGGGCAGCTGATCCGCCAAGATGAATTCACAGTTTTCTTTCGGAAGAAAAAATGTGTCCGCAGAGTCTTCCTCTTTGAACATTTGATTCTGTTCAGCAAGCCCAAGAGAACAGATATTGGAAATGATGTTTATGTCTACAAACAATCATTTAAGGTTTGCATACACTGGTTTTGAAACAAACAGCTGCTGGAGTCTTCACAGACTACTTGTTTTACCTTTTGCATATGTAATATAGTATCCTGCATTTGCAGTAAAATGCACTTTTCATCGTCACACTTTTCCAGTAAAACAATGTGATCTTACAAGAAGGTCTGATAGTCTTTCATTTTAAAACTACTCTAAATAATTTCCTCTTCTATTTATGACACTGATAAATGTTTTACTTAAATAATTTGTGCTCCCTTTTTTCCAATTTAAAAGGGTTCTGTCCGCCATTTCAAACAATGATAATCCTTACTATTTTGACATTTAAAGGGGAATTAAAGAAAGTTACCCAGCGTGAAACCTTTGGGTTTATTTTTCACGCTTGAGTATCACTGACACCAAAAGCATTTCTGTATATTTGTTTTTGTGTTTGTTTTCCAGACAAACGATATAGGAATGACCCATAATTCTGGCGTGAGCGGTCTGTGCTTCGAGATCTGGTTCCGCAGGAGAAAAAGTGAAGACACTTACACTCTGAAGGCCTCAAGCACTGAAGTTAAGAAAGCCTGGACCACTGACCTGGAGAGGATTCTGTGGAACCAGGCTGCTCACAGTAGAGGTGTTTTTATGGACATACTTAGATTAAAAATGGATTAAGAGGTTTACAAAAATCTTTTTAAAAAACTTATAATAAATACATAGTGTGTGTTCCAGACCTGCGTTTGCAGGAGAGAGTGTTTATGGGAACGGGTCGCAGTCCTTTTATGGATATTCAACCCAGTGATGCTGCAATTTGTGACCGAGCTGTTGGCTGTGTCCTGCCTGGGAGAAGTAAGAAGCTTGCACCTCTCACAACACTTTAAACTATCCGGGTACAGTTTCATTACATATCCCAGACACTACATCTGAGGGTGTTACAGTAGCAGCTGTCACAGTTCAATATGACCTTATCCAGGTTCACTTACCTTTCATATTTAACTAATACTTTTATATCTTAAAATTGATGCAATTTTTCAGGAGAACAAGAAATCACAGCTACAAAGTGAAGTCTGAGACCAAGTTTAACAAAATTAATAATTTATTGAAAGCAAATATTAAAGTCATTAATAAAACACATACCTATATAATAATTCAGGGGTCAATAAATGTCAGAAGCTAGTTTCTTGTTCAGTGTTTAAATAAATCGCTAGTTCTGAAGGTAAGTGACAAGATACAGTGCCTTGTTAAACTTCAGTGTATTTTATTGGAGTTTAATAAAACGGACCAACACAAAGTAATGCACGTGTTAAGTGGCAGGAAAATGGTACATGGTTTTCAAATTTTTTACTGATAAAAAATCTGAAAGTGTGGCATGCATTTGTATGACAAACCTACTAAAACATGGTTATACATCTAAAGGCATGATCTAAGAAGCAGGCAAGAGCCCCATAGTAACTCTAAAGGAGCTGCATAGATCAACAGCTCAGGTGGGAGAACCAGTCAAGAGGCCAAGTATTAGACAAGGGCTCCACACAACTGGCCATTATTGAAGAATGGCTGGAAGATAGCCATAGTTATGGAAAGTCATGTTTGTTCGTAGTCTAATTAACTGACTGGATTCATTTGACTGGAAAATTATCACAGACTGTCTGATAACTTTACTAAGTGGAATCATACATATAGTGAAAACATGTTATATTCTCATTGATGGTATTTATCTGTGTGTCGTTAGTCCCTGTGGCGTGTTGTTCACACAGGGGCTTAGATTATCCCCGCCCGCACTCCATTGGCTCTGGCAGCACCGCCTCCACCACCCTCAGCCAATCATCATCCTCCTCTGGCCGAGGCTCGCTGCCCCCTACTGGTTATCTTGGGAACCTGTCACTTGGAGCAGACACCAACCCAGGAGTTGGGTCATTCCCTGAGGCTGTGACTGAAAATGAACTCAACAGCCATCATCTTCTTCAGCATCATCCTCATCCTCACTGTAAGCAGTGGAAAACTCACTATCCTCTGAGTGAGTTTGTCTAGTTTTAGATTAGTATTTTGCTATTAGCTATTCATGCTCTGAAAGAAACAAAAGTTTAGTCTAATTTCAGAAAAAATTTAAAAAATATTTTTTATACTTGAACTGATATCATGTTTGGTACATTTCTGTGTTTTAGTTGACAGCACTGATTCATCTGGAGAAAGCATGAATCTGTACAGCAGCCCTGACCACAGCTGTCTGTCCGCTCTCAGCGCAGAGGTAGTGGACGACTCTTCGCCCATGTCCCAGAGGTCTGAGCAGAAACTGATAGTTGGTAGGGCCGCCAGCCTGAGGAAAGACAGCTCGCCTGCAGTTACCAGAAAGAAGCCGGGAGTGCCCCCCAAACCTCCACATCTAGCTAAACCTCAGGTGAAAATGAAGGTGTAACAGCAACAAATGAAATCCAAACACCATTATCTTATTGCCTGAAAAAAGCTGTCTCATATGTCTGCAAATGTTTACATTTTTGATCCTGGTTAAATGAGCCACTGGTATCTTAAAGATAACATGTTATGCTTTTAAATGCTTCCTTTTCGCACTTAAATCATAAGGTTGTGGTCTATATAAAGTGGAACTGCAATGCTTTGGTCTGAACTCCTTGTTATTGTAGCTCGATAGGCCCCTCTTTTACCCCTGTTCTGAGGTGTGTCTGAAAACAACTTTAAATGCTAGTGAAGCACTTCACATCCTGCCCCCCTCCAGGTCAAAGAGCATTCCACTTTAACCCGTTAGGCCATTTTTTTAGTTTGATAACAGAGATACAATTATCTAGTGGCACAGAGACAAGACAAAAATGGCAAAAACAATGTAAAACTGATTATGTAATTATATTCAAAACACACAGTACGGTTATGACCTCAAGGAGCTAAAAGCAGCGCAGCACTAACATAAGCAGAAGGCACGATGCTACTTCTATCAAAACAATGGCCAGAACGTCATATCAACACACAATAAATTCAATTCTAAAATAAAGTTTGCTGTCGTTTTAGCGTTACTTGCAATTCACCGCTTTGCTGTGTCCGAGCTACCGCACCCTGTTGGCGGTCAGACGCCTCGGAGCCCCTCCGGTCCGTGGAACCCCAGAAGCGATCACACACTCTATCTAAAGACTCTTAAAGGAACGACTCTCAACCAGTTTCTAACTTTTTGCTCTTTTAATCTAAATTAAGGCAGAGGAATGATTACAGAGATCAGTGCTGAGGCTCCCGTCTTGGACCGTCGCCGTCTGTTAGAGGATGACGAAGAGCCTCGATAGAAGGTCACATATAGTTTTTATATCTGGCAATCCAATGCAATGGATGTGCTCTCCCTCAGTGATTATCAGTAGACTATGTGTCACCATTGTGGTGTCTATCTGGTAGGTTGTGTAGTAGCGGGTGTCCATACTTAATCTAACTGTGCTGTGGCTTTCTAATCAAACCAGTTATATCAGCTGCTCCACTATCAACCCCCAGTGCCCCAGCCTCAGGTCATTTATGACAACCCTTGGGCCATTTATCCTTGTACTGTATGTCTATGAGCATTCTTATCCTATTGTAACAAAAGGGAAACATTAGAACTTATACTTTATTTCACTAAAGTATAAATGGGAAAAATAGCTATGAGCATATTAATAAAGGTTATTCCTAACAGCTGTGTCCATCATTTCCATAGACAGAAGGAACTGACCCCTTAATCAGATGAAGTCTTTCCACAAATCCTTCTAGATAGTGGTGGAGGCTGCTGAAGAACTTGTTCTTGAAGTTGTGAAACAGGAATTTCCCCACTGATGTGGGAACATTTCAGCGAAAAATACAATTTAAACAGGCACTTTGAAGAGGTATTGATGCTGGGGGACGGTCTAATGAAATGTGTGGGTTAATACACCCAAAAACCAAACATTTAGACCTATCTACTTGCAGCATTGGCAGGCTTGAGCTTGGACTACAAAATCGCAGCGACAAAAAAAATGGTGGATACCTGAATTGACTTTGTAAATGGCTTTCTGGGCCAGGGGGACTTTAACCCTTCTGCGTGATGGGGGCAGCTGGAATGAGGTATTGAGGGGAGGAAAAGAATCTTTTGTGATCAGGGTGGCCCTCCTGATCGAAGAGAGATTGTGCAGTTCGGAAAGGAAGGTTTGAGGTGAACCGATTATTTTGCTGGCCTGGTTTCTAATCCAGGAGAATATGGTTTTGTGTTTCACAGTTGGCAAGTTGTACCAGAATAGAATAGGGTCAGCAGATAGCTTCACCTCGATCTCCTGTGTGCGTTCTTGTGTTCATGGTTTGCTAAAAAACATTTTAAAAAAAACAGTACTGTCTAATTTGTTTATTTAGTTCATTTGAAAAAATCTAAACACTGTAATAGTCATTGTCCACAAAGCCAGACAAGGATCCAGATGCTTTTATAACGGGATTATTTTCATTTCTTATGAAACTGAACTCTATTTTGCACTGCAGGGGAAGCTGGGAAGATCAACAGAAGTTTAACGGTTGATTCTAAACAGAAGGTAAGTGCTGTTTAATAATATACATTTAAAGGTTAAAGTGTTTTAAATAGAACTCCACCACTCAGAGAATTGTGGTTAATTTGCATTCTCTCTTATGTATATAGTTTTGACCTAATCAAACCTATTTCTAAATCAACAAAGTGATTATAGACTTGGCCACACAAAAACGAAAACAGTATCGTTTCAGAATCAGTTTCTGTAAATGCAGTCCACGCGAAAGCAAGTAACACCCCTGAAAACACTGTAGTACGTATCCTAGACCTATTGGTGGCGCTGTGACACTGCCACTGAAACAAACCAAAAGCAAACACCTGGCATGCAAAGACAGCTTATGTGAGATTAACACAGCAACATGGCGGTAAAATAGAACAATCGTGCTTCGAAGGAGAGCTTTACACCAGGGCCCGTATTCACAAAGAATCCTAAGAGTCAAAGTAGCTCCTAGTGACGTCATTCTAAGAATAATCGTAGAGTTTCTCAAATTTGAAGATCTTTCCTTCGGTAAGATAAAAATTATTCACAAAGCATCTTAGGCCTTAAGAGAGCTCCTAATGTGAAGAAATGTCAAGAGTAGTGAGGTGGACTTTTAGTGAGCGTTTATTAAGAGTGTTTTAAGCAAAGAAGATGACGGAAAGACTGAGCAAAAGGAGAAATATTTTCCGTACAATGGACAGTAGTGAATTAAAAAAATGCTACCACCAGCAGCCACCTTTTTTCTCCATTTTGTTTTGATCATTTTACCAACCAAATCCTCATTATACAAGAAGGAGATCACAGTAAAATGCGGAATTTTAATATTAATATGAAATGAATTAATACGAAATAGATGCAGTAAATAAGATACGTTCAAACATGTTGATCCAGTACGACAATTAATTTAATTTTGCTAAGTTTTATCATCATGATTTACACATTTCTGAATCTAGTCTAAATTCTATCATTAGTTAATTTCTCTCACTGAGTACTAGGAGTGCATTTATTTTATTTCTTTGCTGTTTCTTTTAACAACCAATCACAGTTCTTAGAAGACAGCGTCACACCTAGCAATGGGGTCGACCACACCTCCACACTAACATAGGAATTTCTGAATTTTCTTTCTCAGAGAAGCTCTTAGCAGCAAACTTAATCACTGTGAATTTTTATGCCAAGATAGGAGCTCTCTGAGAGTCTTTGTGAATACAAGCCCTGATCCATGTGGACGCAATGCCTAAAAGACAAAATACCTTTGCAGATACACCTAACCTCAGCCCCGTGGAAGGGCCCATTGACTTCACGTTTGAAACAGTTTTTAGCGATGTCCATTAGCTTGTTTAGCACAGCTAGCAGGCTCTGTTCAGGCCCTCTTTACACAACATTTTCTGGTGACAACGTAAACGTTTTGTTGCATTTCTACTGTTCATCTACATGACAACGGTGTGTTTTCTCTAAAAATTGCACGATTTAAAAACAGGTTCCATGGTGTAAAAGTTTAAAAACGTCCTGGTCTCCGTTTTTGTGTAGACAAGAAAAATGGAATCTTCCTGAATGGGGAAGCGATGGCACACGCGCAGGATGACTGAAATCAGTAGAAATTAATAAAGTACACGCACAACAAAACGGGTGACAACCAATTTAAAACTCACAGAAGAGGAAGATATAAACAATAAGAGTTGCGGATTGCCAACTCCTTTGACTCTAACGACGGTTCTCCAACAAAGTTCTCATTTTTTAACCTATTTTCTAAGCAGGAAGTGTTTCAAGGAACATACCGTCTACTAGTGGCGTGGTGGGGGAATTACACTGATTCTGCTGGTGTCGTGTGCATGGAGATTGTAATTGTTGGGACCACAGCCATGGGTTACAAAATGAAAGGCCAGCAAGAACTTTTCCGGAACTTTCAAAATAAATCGCATTAACCCACCTCCAGCACAGCCAGAAACGGGGTAACAGCGGACTTCTCGTGACGTCACTGTCCGAATAAAAACCCCGCTTTTGCAACAAACTGACCTCTTCCATGCAGGTCCCCAGAGGAACTGGACGGAGGGACACAGTGCGCTAATGTCTCTTTGCTGGCAAATAGACATAACTCTTCAAACTGGATCCAAGAGTGTCATACGATCACGAGATCATATGCACTAAGTTAAGTAGGAATGAATTGTTGTCTTTGTATCCAGTATTCATTCCTGAACGGGGGTAATTAAGGTACAAGCGTTGCTTGACTTTTCTCTCTGAGATCTACAGAAGCAAACTGTGTTCCAGAGAGTTCCCAGCCGAGACCCTGTCTCTACAACACCAAGTGGAGCAGTTCCCCTGGTCTGCAGGAAGGACAACGGGACCGCATCACCGTGGTTGCAGCTGTAACGTGCAGTTTGGCCGGCCGACAGAACGAGCCGCCCCACCCCACAGCTACGAAGGTTAGCTACAAGTTAACCCTTTGTTCACTGTGGATGCTTCCTACAACTTCGCGCCCCAGACAACTTTTCCTCAGCACGGTTCACGTAAGAGGTTGTGTTTTGGGCAGAGAGAAGTAGTTTAGAATGAAATAATCTAAACATTTTTCATTTTATGACGTTTGGTTTTGTTTGTGTTGAAAACTCAGCCATCTTAGTGCTAGCAGATTATCTGCTCAGTTTATGTGTTCTGTGTTTGTGTTTTTTTTTTAAGTTAAAACTTTATTTAAAGGGGATTTTAAACACAGAAGATCGTCCATAACGAACCGTCCACGCTTATGCATTTTAACCCTTTTATTATTGGTATTTTAAAGGTATGTCTTTGATTCTGATGATAAACTATAAGCTTCTTTTGTTAGCCCCAACCGCTAACAGCTAAGAACACGTGTTTGCCTACTAAAGATAATTTACCCAAAAAAGTTGTTAGTTTTCAATCTAGTAAAATAATATTTCCCTAAATATTATTTTTCTAAACTTGATAACTAAGTCACACAATTAAGCCCATTTCTCAAAGATTTGGTTCTTTTTCAAAATAATATTTACTTAAATATTATTTTAATAAATAAAGGCAGCTAATTAAACACCATTGACAATTAGTCATCCAGAAGGTTGGTTTTATTCAGCAAATCATTCTTTAAAATATTATTTTATTAAAATAATGTTTTATCTGATCTTGCATTGTGAATGGTTGTTTAAAGGTATAAAAATTATTGCCTAAGTTAGTTCCAAGACTAACTTAACTTTATTTCCAGATTCTTCAAGATAATCCTTGGTTCTCAAACATAAATAACATTGCATGATAATGTTGCATCACTCTTTCGGTCATGATTTTCAACCATCTTTGATCAACTTGTTTATATTCTACATAGCCCATTAGTCTTCATTATTCTTTCATTCTGCTTGGTAGTTCAGTTGGATTGTTTTAGCATAGTAAAGAGTTTGTTGATTGAAATATGTTTGACTTGAGTTGACTTATTTTTGTTAATAAATTCTTGTATTTCAAAAAATTGTGTGAATTCGTTCCATGTGTGTGGAGAGTTTTGCTGTTTAACAATGTCAGAGCTTGGCTCATCCCTTTCAATTTTGTCCTAATACCACCGCCTTATTGGGCTGGTATTCACAGGACAACCCTTAACAGGCTGAAATATTATTTAATGAAATATTAAGGTATTAATATTAAATAATATATTCATAATCACAACATAATTGAAACATTGTCATGTAGATGTGTTAACAGTAATGAGAAAAAAATCCCAGAGAATGTAGATCCTTACTTGAGCTCCGAGGTTCCCAAAAAGTTGCCTTTATTTCTAAATGAAACATGTTCCATCAGACTGTAAAAGCAGTGTGTAGCAGAAGCGCTACATAAGTTCTGTTAATTTACCATTTTACCATTTACATCAGTTAAAATGTCAAAAGGTCAAAACAAAGGATCTTTTCCATACTCAGTTCAGCCTTCCTAGTATCTACTAAAAGTTTCACTGTGTCTCGTTCTCTTTCAGCCTAAATAAACCACTGACATGCCTCAAAATGTAGCAGAAAATACATCTCTCTCTTAATTAGCCTCTTTCACCTCTGTGTTTCTTCTGAGTTGTTTTTAAACACCTCACTAATACTACACATGTCTAACTGAGCCTTTTCTCAATCAGTAACAACATCCACAATTGTTAGTGCAACCTGGTGGAACTTAGGTTTGGTGCTTTTGCTGATCAAAAACAAGTGGGATTTTTGAGACCGTTGTAGCAGAACATATTTTCCGTCACCAGCCAATTTCTTCGTGCATCTCTAATTTTTAACCATGTACTGTATACTGTAATTGCTTTGTACATTTATATCATTTGGGCATTCCATAAAATGGGAAAAGAAATTCATTAATATTAAAAAATGACTCGGCTTTTCAGAAGATGTAATTATGCATTAATTATTTTGTAGATGATCAGTCAACAACACTGCTGAGCCCTGCTGCAGACTCCAAACAGAAGAGCAGAAGGATTACATGAATGGAAACATTTCTTCTCAAGGGCCATTGTTTCTTAGCAAAAATACAAGTTTTAGTTAATTTTTTTAATTGATTTTGGTTGTCCAAAACTGTAGATATCACAGTGGGGTCTTCTGTCATGTACAGTTTGTACAGTTCTATATTTACAGGGATCAAACAAGTTTATTAAACTATTGGAAGTCACCAGGACCAGCATCCTTATCCAAGGTTAACGTCCGGAGTGTTTAGTTCTTTTTTTTCTACATCTATCCACTGTCCATGCTGAAGATTTAAAGAATTAAAAGGTTGGATTCAAATATGTGGACATTTTACTGATGCAAAACTGAAACTATTTTACAGATTTATGTAATTAAAATGCTTATAAAATATACTATAAATGTTTCTACTCATACAGAGTTCTATTGGAAGATTTTGTTAATGTGGCGACTTTACGTTTATAATGTAGTGTTTGTTCTAGCGTTATTGTAAACGTCTTTTTATAAATGATTCATCTGACGGGAGAGACCACTAGCCTGTGTGTTTGAATTGTGCTATTTTATACAGAAAAACACATCCACACATACGCATTATCTTCAAAGAGGAAACTCAAACTACTGCAGAAAAATGGACAACTGCAAGACTGCCTTCAAAACCCACCAGGGTTTTAAAAATCATATTAGTTTCATTTCTTTTTTCTGGTTATTTATGTGTTTTTTATTCATATTTTATTAAAACATTGCTGTTATAAAGAAACTTGCAAGGGTTGGAATTTTGTTTTGCTGTTTGTGCAACATTTACATGTACAAATTATGCCAGGTATCTTACATAATTTTCATAACCTTTCATGTTTATTTGACAGCTTTTTGTGATGGTGTCAGTCAAAAAACCCTTTTTGTTTGTTTTATACCCCTTTCTTAATTATTTCTTGTAAACTTTGTTAATTATTCAGCGTATAATTTGAATGTGATGTTTCTTTGCACTGAATTTAGTAAGTATCATTGCAATAAAATGAGGATGTGATACCAGCCTGGTGTTGATCTGCTTCCTTTTTTTAATTAAAATTCTTTATTTCAACTGAAACCCCTCAGTCATATAAAGTTTATGCAAGAAAAAGAAAATAAAAGAAAAGAAAATTTGGAAATACTACAGGGTTACACTTAAGAATTAGGTAATAAGATAGAAGAAAAAAAGGAGTGGAACTTTTTAATTTTCCCTAACTAGTTTTCTGTTTTCTTATTGATGTCAGGATTTTATATCAAAATATTTTCTCAAACCTCTTCCCAGATATTTTGCTTTAGTTTCAGTTCAACAAAGTGCATCTAAAGGTTTTTTCCAAACTGGTTTATAAAAAGAAAGGACTGCTCTCCCTGAATAAAAGCAGAGTTACTGATGTGGGTCCAAGGAAGAGAGGGGCGTCCTGATCATGTTGCACAAGCTACAAATATCCCCCACTAGCTGTTAGGCAGCTGGGTCATCAGTCAGTAAGAGCTGCCTGCAGCTGGAATAAAACCTTCCCCTCAAAGGCTAAAGAACAACTTCTCTGCAGAAATGAGCCAAGGTGAAGCTGTGGTATTTCTGTTTTAATTGTGATACTGGTGCTTATCTGTTATGTGCACTGACTTTTGGTGCACGTCCTCTATTTTTCTGCAATCGGACTCGTTGGAGTGTGAGATTGAGTCATGAGTAAAATGTGATGAGTAGGAATGGTGAATGACATAAGATATCTCAGATCAGGGATGGTAAGTAACTGCAAGATAAATGTTGATTTTAAGGGAGGGAACCGAGATGTTTTTTAAAAATAAAATCAACAATTCACATTTTCATGTTTTTTCTGTTTCATGTTTCTTTTTTTCGGCTGATGCACGACCGAGACTTTCTTTGTTTCTGTGTAGAAACGGCACTGGACATTGAGGGCTGTGATCTGAATATTAAGAGCAACAACAGCAGCCACCACACTGAGCTGTATGGGGAGGAGCGCTTGATTGTCAGGAGGGGGCAGCCCTTCAGCATTGTCTTAGACCTGTCACCTAGCAGCAAAGAGTTCAAAGTGGGCGAAACAAACTTCATGTTCATCATTGAAACTGGTACTCCTTATTTTTCCTCCTACAGCTCAAGAGTCTGAAAGGAGAATGTGCCTGCAAATTCAATGTATACAAGTGTTTTTATATACATTCAAAGGATTTTTTGATCTTAAATAAGACATGCAGAAATTTCTATCTGTGTCTGTGCAGGTCCATTACCAAGAAGAGAATCTGACACTAAAGTTACCTTCAGTTCACAGGGATCCACTGTGGACACAGAGTGGAGTGCAACTGCTACTGAAGATGCCTCTGGAGGCAGAGTAACTGTGTCCATCAGTTCTTCCCCCAAAGCCCCCATTGGGTTGTATACTCTGACTTTAGACCAGTTGGGTCAGAAGACCAGTTTAGGACAATTTATTCTGCTTTTCAATGCATGGTGTCCACGTGAGTTTGTAAAACTGTCTTTGATTCATTTACTATGATTGATTTCCTAAAAATGTATCAAATACATCTCAGTCTCCTTAAAGACTGTTCTCAGACTGAAAATTACTTTCTGTAACAGTATTTAATATGGAAGTGATGTGAAGGGGTTCAAGTTCAGTCTATTGTGTGTACCAACTAACAGAGGATGCAGTGTACATGCAGAGTGAGAAAAAGAGGAAGGAGTATGTTCTAGCACAGCACGGGCTGGTCTACAGAGGAACACATACAAGGATTAAAGGGAAACCCTGGAACCTCGGACAGGTACTGCAAGCTTTATTTTGGTCTGTTTACAATGCACTGTATCATTTAACAAGATTTCACTTCTTTATATAAAATAAGTAGTACATTTATTTAAATGTGCTCTGCTAATCTCCTGGCCACTCCTCTGCTTATCTGCAGTTTGAACCAGGAATCTTGGATATCTGTCTGAAGATTCTGGATGACAATCCTAAATTTGAGTCAGATGCAGACAAGGACATCTCTTCCCGGAGAAATCCCATCTATGTGACCAGGGTGCTTAGTGCTATGGTAATAATAATAATAATGATAATATTAATAATGTGATACATGGTTATATATACATTTAAATATGACTTTAAGGACCATGAACAGAGCCATACATACAGGGGTTTGACAATGAAACTGAAACACCTGTCATTTTAGTGTGGGAGGTTTCATGGCTAAATTGGACCAGCCTGGTAGCCAGTCTTCATTGATTGCACATTGCTCCAGTAAGAGCAGAGTGTGAAGGTTCAATAAGCAGGGTAAGACCACAGTTTTGCTCAAAATATTGAAATGCACACAACATTATGGGTGATATAACAGAGTTCAAAAGAGGACAAATTGTTGGTACATGGACTACCGAACCATTCTTGAGGACCATGTGCATCCAATGGTTCAAACATTGTATCCTGAAGGCGGTGCCGTGTATCAGGATGACAATGCACCAATACACACAGCAAGACTGGTAAAAGATTGGTTTGATGAACATGAAAGTGAAGTTGAACATCTCCCATGGCCTGCACAGTCACCAGATCTAAATATTATTGAGCCACTTTGGGGTGTTTTGGAGGAGTGAGTCAGGAAACGTTTTCCTCCACCAGTATCACGTAGTGACCTGGCCACTATCCTGCAAGAAGAATGGCTTAAAATCCCTCTGACCACTGTGCAGGACTTGTATATGTCATTCCCAAGACGAATTGACGCTGTATTGGCTGCAAAAGGAGGCCCTACACCATACTAATAAATTATTGTGGTCTAAAACCAGGTGTTTCAGTTTCATTGTCCAACCCCTGTAGATACTACCTGTATTTATTTTAAATGAACAAAACCTACATTATTAATAGTTAGTGACAGGTACATTGAAACATTTTACAAATTTTTTTTAATTTTAAACAGTTTCAAAAGTGATATGTAGAAGGTACAGATGTGGCATATTGGAGCCCATGCAGGTTTTTGCACGACTGAGGAGTTTGGGATTTAATTTTTTGTTTACATTAACATTAAAACGTGGGGGAATTCCTGCAATAGTAACTCGGTTTACCCACTGTTGGTAAGAAAGCTGTTTCTACTTATTTTAGATTTTGCTGAGAACCCACAGTTAGCACAGTGCCAAAGACTACTGTGTCTGCCTTTCTTAAGTATTTTATTGCCAAGTAGTAAAGTGTTCCCCAAACTTTCCATCTTACCAGGGTTACTTTTGTCATGCAAAGTAGCTTAAATGCTGCAAGGTATTTCTGCAAGTTACCCAAATGAGACAAAGATCAAACATTACTTTTTGCAAAATAGAATAAAAACACAAAAAAGAAAAACTAGCTAATTAGCAGGCAAAAAAACTTGAAATTAATTTATTTGTACAGGTGAGTCCCATTGAGACAAGATGTCTCCATTTGAAGAAAGACCTATTTAAGCCATCATATAAAATAACATTTTTTGCAAACAAATATCATTTGAATGTTATAGAATACAATACTTCAAATCAATATGGGTAGCCATAGTCAATCATTAAAAGCAAGGTAAGATCATATAGGTATAGTCAAATCTAAAACAACATTCCTGACAGATCATTTTATCGACCTCAAAGCAGGTACAAGTTTTTGCAAGTTTTTCAATTCCTCTGAAATAATGTTTAAAAGTCCTCAATGAAATCCAGCAGGACAACTTCAGATCCTCCTGTAAAATGTTCTAAGCAGATGGAGCCGTGAATGAGAATCCCTTTTCCCCAAGCCCTGTAGCTAGTGTTATTATAAACAAGCAATCATAATTTTTACGATGGCATTTGTTTAATTTACATGCAAATTATCATTTACTTTGATGTATGGCAGCCTTTTAATTACATTTAAAGTAACCAAGTAACCATTTGCCTCTTACTTTTCAAATAAAAATGTCAACTCAGTTTTCCTGCTAAATGATAAGCACAAGTAAACTCTACTCAGAGCATGAGTACTCATATATTGCCTACTTTATGTACATATTTATTTTTTATATTTATGTTCCTATTGTGTGTCTTGCATGGTCTCCTCTTGCTCACAGATAAATAGTAATGATGACCATGGTGTGGTGGTGGGAGAGTGGGCAGACTTTTCAGGTGGCACTCATCCTGGACTGTGGATGGGCAGCGCGGACATTCTGCGGCAGTGGGCAGATAGTGGCCCGGTCTGTTATGGCCAGTGTTGGGTCTTTGCTGCTGTTGCATGCACAGGTTGGATATCACAGAAGACATAATTGTATTTTTCACAAAGTTGAGAAGAAAAACTATATGCAATCTACCACATTGTATTATATATCCATGCTAATAATGGCATACTATTATAACACATAAGAAAAACAGCACAGAACCAGCAACATTCTTCACCCTCATGTATTCTCAACGGCCCCTGCTGTAAATCAAAACTTAAATTTAGACTCACAGCCTCCTTTCTTTCTCCTCTGTTTAATGTTTCAGTCTGTCTTCAATGTTTATCTGCAATCATTGACGCTATTTCAAGTATGCTTTAATTGGCTGGTATGATGGAGTGATTCTGCTCCTCCTTCAGTGTCCAGGGCTCTGGGCATTCCATGTCGAGTGGTTACTAACTTTGGATCAGCTCACGACACTGATGCAAACCTGGTGATCAAACGCTTGTATGATGAAAATGGAGACAGAATTTCTAGAGATGATTCAATATGGTGAGTTTGATGTGTCACTACACAACATGAAGGATATACTAATATACTGTCAACATGAGTAAACCCTGTGATACAACCTCATTTCCCTCTCATTTGCAATGCATTTATACAGATTTGATTAAAAACATGTTGTTCCTTTTTTCTTGCATTGTCTGACCAGGAACTTCCATGTTTGGGTGGACAGCTGGATGACGCGTCCAGACTTGGGGAGTGAGTTTGATGGGTGGCAAACCAGTGATCCAACACCACAGGAAACTAGTGATGGTAAAACATTTAAAAGTAACTGGGATTCACTTATAGCCTACACTATAGTCTGTAGGAACATTATTTGGTGCTTCTCCACATTTGGTACAGTGCATCTGGAAAGTACTCACATGCTCCACTTTTTACAATTTTTATCATGATACATCCTTATTTCCAAATGGATTAAATGTGCTTTTTCCTTTTAAATTCTACAGACCATACCCCAACAGTAAAGGACTGAATAAAACTGAATTGAATTAAATTGAATTTTAAAAAAGCATAACTTTGTTCCAAATGTATTAAAAATAAAAACATGAAAAATCACAAGAATACAATGACTGACAACATTTGCCTTGACATTCAAAATAAACTCTGGTGCATCCTTTTTCCACTGATCATCCTTCAAATTTTTCTATAACTTGTTCACCGGTGCTAAATTCAGTTGATTTAACATGATTTGGAATGGATCACAAAGATAAAAAAAACATTCTGCAGCACTGAATATTCTAAAAGAGCTTCATAGTCTCAATTATTTGAAAATGGAAGCAGCATGGACCACCAGAACCCTATCTAGACCTGGTAGCTCAACCAAATAGAGTAATCGGTAAAGAATCAAAAAGGGGACCAAGAATCCAGTGGTCATTAAGGTGGAGCTACAGTTTTTCCTATTGGAGATAGGTGATATGCAATCCACCAATCAGGCTTTTATGACGGAGCAGTCAGATGGATCTGCATACATTTAGCAAAAACACACCTTGGATAATATTTGACCAGCAGAAACAAAATTCTCTGGTCTCATGAAACCAAAGTAGAATTTTTGGCCTCAACTCCAAGCATCATGTCTGGAGAAAAAAGCGCTCCTCATCACCTGGTTGACACCATTGCTATTGTGAAGCACGGTGGTGGCAGCATCATGCTGTGGGGATGTTTATCTGCAGCAGTAACTGGGCGACTGGTCCTTATAAAGGTAGAGATGACAGCAGGCAAATATAAAGGGATATATCAAGAAAACCTGCTCCAGAGTGCTCTGGAACTCAGATTAGAGCAACTATTCATCTTCCAACACAACAATGATCCAAAGCACACAGACGAGATAACAATGGAGTGGCTTCAAGTGCAGTTCATGACATCCTGGAGTAGCCCAGTCAGAAGCTGCACTTAAATTCAATTAAGCATCTCTAAAAAGATCACTGTAAATGTGCAAAGGATTCAGGGACTCTATCACGTGTACTTTTTTCTGGATCTGTGGTGCTGTCAGGTGTTTTCTGCTGTGGCCCGGCTTCACTGCGCGCCATTAAAGAAGGAGAGGTGGGCATGAAATATGACACCCCTTTCATTTTTGCTGAGGTGAGTTTTTTTACCTGTTACTCTAAAACACAATAACAACCAGAAAGCATGCACAAAGATTATGTTTAAGCTCTTCGATGTTGAAGGTTTACTAACAGTTTAAAGTTTTATTTTATTGACACACATCTTTATTTTTATCTTTATATTACTATGTTTAAAAATAATAATATTAAGATAATATTTCTAAAACCTTCCTGCAGTTTTTTAGTTTGATCCTTAAAAGTAGGAGTTTTCTTCAGTTGCATGTTGCTTGTAAACAATAATACTGTATTTTCCCATTTCTCTAAATTATTTTTATGGATTCAGGTTAATGCAGATGTTGAGGACTTGGTGCGCCTCTCCACAGGTCAGTCTGTGAAGTTAAGTGGATCCACCAAGGTTGTTGGACATTTTATCAGTACAAAAGCTGTTGGCTCAAATGAGAGACATGACATCACGCACCAGTACAAATATCCAGAAGGTAATGCAGTTCGTATTTTTTCCTTCCATACCATATATCTGTTTTCTAAAAGAAACCCAGTAGATCTCTAACAATTATGTCAAAATGAAGCAAGTTGGGGCTTTTTATGTGTATAAGCTGGTATCATCTTTTCTTGAATGATGAACGTAATACTTTCACAAATGTATACCTTCATCCTGTTTTTTAAGTTAACATCTGTTTTATGTATGCATACAGTTTCAAATTGCAGGTATACAGATACAAGATGAACTTTCAATATTTAAAAGTGCAAGTTTCCCTTTTGATGAAATGGTTTTCTGATATAAAATAAATGTGCCAAAAGTAAGAACAAAAATTCATTAAAAACTTAGTTTGTTCTAACCCTGTTAAGTAGTTGCTAGTCAGTTTTATGTTTGTTTGTTTTTTTGTTTATGTATGTTCTGTTTCTTTACCTAATTAATAATTAAAATATATCGGTGTGATTACTAATAGGTTCATTAATTATTCAATAAGTGTGAAGTGTCAATATTGTGAGTCTCAAAATAAATACATTTTATGATATATAAATCCATAATTTTTTGTATATGTAAAATATATAAATGTTTTTCATTCCTCTAAAGTATGCAGTAAGACTGCCTTTCAGGTTAGACTATTTTTAGTTTATGAGACTGGCAAAACTTCTCAAACAGAAGTTTAATGTAAGTAGCCTCACAAGATGCTACACTGATTTCAGCTACGTTTAACATATCTACTTCCAATCCAAATTTATTTGACATTTTTAGGCTCAAAAGAGGAGCGGCAGGTTTATGAGAAGGCCCAGCACCACAACAAGCTGCAGCTGAGAGGAGAAAAGCCCGGTCTCCATCTTAAGGTGGTTCTACCTTGTTTAACTGTGCTGTTATACATGTTTTAGTTGTGTCCCTGTCCCAGCACACCTAATTCAAATTTAATTTCTGCAGAAGCCTGTTTTTGTTTCTGTTTAACCAGGAAAGCATCTCAACATGGTTGGACAAATGACAAAAGAGATCTAAACTGAGAAATGCTAGGGCCACAACATGAGAGTTATTGAAATGTTACAGCAGTTGTGTTTATGCTGAACAAACTGTGATTAAATGAGCAACTAGAGGGTTCTCTGTTATTTTAATGGCCTTGTTTAATAATTTTAACGGCAGGGATTTAGGTCCTCAAAAAAGTATTGGATCTTCTCGTCTACTGTCTTCCTCCTCTTACAAATAAAAAAAAAAAGTTTTTATGACTGAGTGACAGTTGGCATTAAGCTTTGCATCTCTGTCAAAAATCAATTCTGGCATAACTTGCACCAATGACCTTATCTTATTCTTCTTCCTTGTAAGATCAAACTGGGTGAAAACATCATTGTGGGCTCCGACTTTGAGGTTTATGCTGTCCTTACTAACAACTGCATGGGCACAAGAACCTGCAACATCCTTTTTTTTTGCCAGAGCAGTCAGCTACAATGGAAAACTTGGAGACACCTGTGGATTTTCATCAGACAACTTGGAGGTGCCCTCTGGAGAAGGTTTGGTCTAAACCCAGTATTAACTGTTCATTTTCTTTAAGAGATAAATACCTGGATTTACCGTACCTTCATAGTCCATAAGCTTTTTCCTCATTTTGTCACATTGCAACCACAAACTTTTATTTATTTTATTGGAAATTTATGTGACAGAGCAATTCAATTCAAATTCAAAAAATCCTTTATTGACCCAAAGGGAAATAAAATGTAGTAGATCATATTATGCAGGTTTCTTAAAAGAGCCGTTGTAGATGCTGATGGCTGTGGGCAGGAAGGACCTCATTTAGCGGTCTGTCTTACAGCAGATCTGACTCTGACTTAAGACACTCTGTTGTTGTACAACAGTCTGATGAAGAGGATGCTCATGGTCTCCATAAACAAACATAGTGATTATTGTTAAATGAAAGGAAAATGATACATGGTTTTTAAACTTTATCACTAAGTGACTGCCAAGAGGCCCATGATAACTCTGGAGGAGCTGCACAGATCCATAACTCAGCTGGGAGAATCTGTTGACAAGACAATTATCAGCTGTGCAGTTCACTAATCTGGCCTTTATTTAAGAGTATAAGGAAGAAAGTCATTGTTGGAAGGAAAGGCATAATAAGTCCTGTTTACATTTTGCCACAAGTATGACTGATTCCAAGGTGTTTGCATGAATCCAGCATCTCAGGCTGAGTTTTGATGTGTATGGGATCGTTTGGGGGGGTGTTTTTGTGGTAATCAAATTAGTTCTTTGGTTTTAGTGACATTAGTGATAAGGTGGTTGTCTTCGTACCACCAGGCAAAGTGGGCAACAAAGTCTTTGGAGGCTTTGACTGAGTTCTGGTCTGAAAGCACAGCAAGTACTGCAGTATCATCAGAATATCTGAAGTACATTGTGATTGATTGAATTGTACAGTATTAAAAGCAGACCAAAAATCTATGAAGTTCACTGGAGCAAAGTGTCCAAGAGTGTTCAGAAGTTAAACCAGAGTATGGAATAAGCATGCCACTGCATCTTCCTTCCCTCTTTTATCCCTTTATGCGAACTGGTAAGAGTCTATCTGAGGGCTGAAGACTGGGAGGATGGCATTCAGTACCAGTTTCTCCAGACTCTTGGCATTTATGGAGGTGAGTGCTATCGGTCAATAATTCTTGAGATCAGGGCATGTTTTTTTTTAAAACTGGGATGACAATAGACATTTTCCACAAAAATGGTATGTAGGTGAGAATGATTTCACGAAAAAGAGAGAAAAGCATTGGTGCTAGCTCCATGGCACAGGCTTTAGGAAGTCTCCCACTGATCCCATCTGGTCTTGGGGCTTTGCCTAGTTTACACTAGCTGAGTTGGTGGTAGACATCTGTCTCTGTGAAAAGGACGGGGTAGGGATTGGAAGGTTGCTAAGGTCAAATAAAAGATATGTGTTCCTAAAGATCTTTTAAGCAGTATTGGATGAGTTGACTGCATTCCAGTTCCAGACCCTACTGTGTGGATGGGATGTTGCAATGTTGAAAATATGCTTCAAGTTGGTAGCAAGTGATTGGATAGGAAAACAGTGCTACTTACGTACTTTGTCAGTAGTCATAATTTTTAGACTGATTGGTGTATGTGTTTGGCTTGTTCAGAGAGACGTCTTTCTCTGAAACTGGAATACAAGAGGTATAGAACAGCGATCACCTCTGACATGCTGATCCAGGTGATGGTCATCACCATCGACAAGCAGAACATAGATTTTGAAAAGGCTGAAAAAATAATTGTACTAGATAAGCCAGACATGGGGATCAAGGTAAGAATATGCAGGACATCTGAGAATTAATAGGATATTGCACATGTCCATGATTTAATGGCTTCTAGCAGAGCTGTTTTTTTACTTCTCTTCTATTCTACTGTTTCCAGAAGTATGAGTGTTAATAAGTAACAAAAATACCATTAATCCTACTGATCTGGACAGCTCAGTAGCCAAGATCTGGTTGAAGATACTGTATGTTTGCTTTTTGGTCATATTAGGATTGTAATTCACCCAAAAACATATTTATAATTTGAACAAATGAAGTATCTAAATTTTATATCCACAGAGTGTTTTCTTGTTGTACAACTTAGAATCCAGTCTGGAGAATTTGCAAAATTATTCAAATCTTTGAAGGTTTCCACACATTTTTCACGTTACATCCACAAAATTTGATGTATTCTCTGAGGGTTTAATGTGATAGGCCAGCACAAGTAGTGCATAATTGTGGAGGAAAATGGCAGTGCTACAAACCTAGAAACACTCCTTCCACCTCTGTCTATGAGGGGTGGCTGTGGCTAAGGTGGTAGGAGTGACGACGGGTGGTAAAGGACATGCAGCCAACACTATAATTTAAAAGTTTAAATCATAGCATGTGTTAATCCAGTTGAAATTCTGTTCACACATAATCTTCATACAGTCTGACCTTGAGCTTAGTTTAGTCTCTAGATATGCAAACCTGATAGAGGTATACTCTTAAAAAAACGGCAGCTGTAACTGCAGAAAAAATTAGTTCTGCAAAGTATTGACTTAATAAAAATTCATGCCACACTTTTATTTACTATTTTCTGCTGGTCTATCACATAAAATCCCAATGAAACTATGTCCCCCCCCACGNACCCGCCCCGGCCCGTAGGCCGAAACAACAGTCAGAGACCTATCCCCAACCCGAAGGCGCAGGGATGCGACCTTTTATCCCCCCGGGGGAAAAACCCCCAAACACGAGGCGGCTGAGCTGGGGGGAAACAAGCAAACCCACCCCAGCCCTCTGCCTCTCCCCGTGGGCCACTCCAGAGTAGAAGAGAGTCCAGCCCTCTCAAGGAGATGGGTTCCAGAGCCCCCCTGTGCGTGGAGGCAAGCCCGACTATTTCTAGTCGATATCTCTCGACCTCCCGCAAAAGCTCAGGCTCCTTCCCCCCAGCGAGGTAACATTCCACGTCCCTAGAACCCCCAAGCCTAAGATGCGGGGGATCGGGCCGCTGAGGTCTCCACCTTCGTCCGCCACCCAATCCTTTTTTGCACCGGTCCCTCACGGTTCCCCCTGCAGGTGGGGGGCCCACTGGGGATGGCCTCGCGTCCCTCTTTCGTGCTTGGCCCGGCCAGGTCCCGTGAGGAGCAACCCAGCCACAAGGTGCTCCTCCGGCGAGTCCCGACCCCAGGCCTGGCTCCAGGGTGGGACCCCGGCTCCGCCGTACCGGGCGACGTCACGTGCCTCAATTTAATAGCCCTCATGAAGGATTTTTGAACCGCTCTTTGTCTGACCCATCACCTAGAGCCTGTTTGCCATGGGAGACCCCCCCCGGGGGCTTTAAGCCCCGACAACATAGCCTCTAGGATCATTTGAACACTCAAACCCCTCCACCACGTTAAGGTGGCGGTTCAAGGACAGGTAATTATTATAGATATATTCAAATATATACAGATACATCAAAAATAAATGGAAAAGTAGGAATAGCTTTTGTAGTACCAGATTCAATTAAAAAAGGAAAAACGAATTACAGAGGGGCTTTTCAGTATACACAGTAGAAATGTTGGCAATATTATTAGCTTTACAAGGGTAGAAGACATAAAACTATTTAAAAACAGTAATTTGCTTAGATTCAAGCTCTGCATTATTAAGTTTAAAATATAATCAATCAGATAGTAGGATGGACATTTTTTAGAAATATTTCCATACATTTTTACAGAATAAAAAAATGGGCTTGATAGTTATATTGTATGGGTTTTCCGCACATATTGGAGTAGAGGGAAACGGGGGGGCAGATAAAAACAAAGAGGGTAATTCAAAATCCTATTAGTTTTACAGTTAAAACAAGTAAATCTGAGGGAAAGAGTATTGTTTAAAAGGAAACTGAGGAAAAAATGGCAAAAAAAGGGGGATGAAGGAAAAACAGGAGAGGTTTTTTTAAAAATTAGAAGATAGTAGGAGAAAGAAGAAATGGAAGACGAAATAGAAAGGAGGAAAGAGTGATAACAAGGTTAAATTGGGCATACAGGACTTTAATATACACTTTTTAAAAATCAAAAGCAAATTTTTTGGAAATGTGATTACTGTGGAAAAAATGAAACAATAGAACATGTTATATTAGAATGTCATAAATATAAAAGAGAAAAAGATATATGAGGAGAGAGGTTGAAGGTATTAAGAAAAGGTTAATTTATTTGATATTTTTAGGAAGAATTAGGAAAAAAAATATACAAATATGATTCGATTTTTTTTAAAGAAAACTAAATTATTTTCATAGAAATTTGACTATAGTAGATAAATTTGTGAAAAGTATGGAGGATATATATGGGTAGAATACAAAGTAATGTGTAAGTATGTATATTTGTATATATTTATATATAAATTATATATATATATATATTTTATATATATATATAAATATATATATATATATATAATATATATATATATATATATAGGTAAGATTTATTTATTTTTTTAATTTTGTAGAATTTAAATATATATATAAATAGATAGACCGACACGAACCACACTCCATACCAGTAAGTGGCGGTAATGCTACTAAAAGTTTGTTGCCAACCGCCAATAAAACCAACAAGAAGAAGAAGAATCACAGATTGTGTCTGAAGGGACAGGAAGTTGGTCCGCTCAAGACTACAGCAGGGGGAACAACCACAGTGACAAAAGTTCCACTTGGGATTTCTCACTTCTACTCCACTAAATCTTCACAGGCTACATGTAATAATGTAAAATAATAATTGTCTAAATACTGGTGTATATTTTTTTCAAAATAATAAAATTACCAAAATGTGGTGGCACATTTGGGTGCACCACACAAGTCACTGACTGGATGCAATCTGCTGGGTTTCCTTAGATAGAAAAACTTTTTATCCAATTTGAATAAATAACTGAATTTGACTGCACTGTTGAATGGTTAGGATTAATTAGAATGTATGTACCTGACTTTTGTGAAGTGCCTTGAGACGACATGTGTTGTGAATTGGCGCTATATAAATAAACTGAATTGAAAACTGCATTGAAAACCCGGCCTAGAAAGAGAACTGGTACATGTCCTATGTTATTTTAACTTTAAATTACTAAAAAATTTAAATATTTTGGGTCTGGGCTAAAGCCCCCAGTGTTTCAAGACCCAAAAATTCCCCTGGTGTGAGCATTTAGACAGTAACGATTTGTTTGAAGAGTTTCAGTCAGGTTTCAGGGCTCATCATAGCATGGAAATACCACTAGTGAAAGTCACTAATGATGTCTCCTGGCCTCAGATAATGGACTTGTGTCTGTACTGGTTCTGTTAGATCTCAGTGCTGCATTTGATACAGTTGATTACAATATTCTCTTAGAAAGGCTGGAATATGCTGTAGGGATCAGGGAAAAAAGCACCAGGCTGGTTTGAATCTTATTTGTCTGACAGATTCCATTTTTTTCATGTAAATGATAAATTATCTTTAAACTCCAGGGTTAATTGTGGAGTACCACAGGGTTCAGTGCTTGGGCCAATTCTCTTCACTTTATATATGCTTCCAATTGGTAAAATTATCAGGCAGAATAGGATACATTTGTACTGTTATGCTGTGTTTCTTGTGTGTATTTCTTCTTCTTGTGAAACCCCCAGTTTGTCGTGGCAGATAGCCACTCAAGCTGAGCCAGGTTCTGGTTCTGCTGGAGGTTGTGTGTGTAAATGACTTTAAATTTGTCTCTGTGATTTGATTGAATCGGCTGCATATTTCTAAATGTAAGCTGGTTTTGTAAAGTGTCTGGAGATCACTGAAAAAGAGACAATGTCAAAAGTGTCTTACCTGGGTAAAGAGAAAAAGAACTGCACTGTTGCTCAGAGGTCCAAATTCTTCTTTACAGATGAAAGTAAAGTTTGCATTTTATTTGGAAATCAAGGTCCCAGAATCTGGAGGAAGAGTAGAAACCTGATAATTCAGTTTAAAATATCTTTTTTTTTTTGTTCATCTTAAGCCACAATCATGAAAATTAAAGTCTTAAATAAAGTCTTAAAATATTTTAGTCTATATAGAGAATCTTTATAATAAGAGTGAAATAAAATATTAAACATTCCACCATATTAAAATGTTTTGAGATATACATGTAAATATAGTCAGTTTAAGTTAATCAAATTAAATTACGTTTATTTATATTTATATAGAAGAAATCCACTTAAGGCACTTTACAAACAGGCCTGATTTATATACAGGTATATATAATCTAATGTAGTCTGAATTTAATTCAGATCAATTCAACTCATTCCAGTTATTTCATTTCTCTGTTTGTCAGCAGTGGAGCATTTAGTATTGCTATTGTGCCAGGGTACCATTCATACCCCATATGATATTACTTTGGAGAGCTTGTTAGTGTTTTAGTTACACCCATCGGTGAAATTTAACATATACAGCGCCTCTCAAAATTTCTCCTAGCCCTTGAACTTCTTCGCATTTTGTCACGATACAACTAACAACTTCAGTACAATTAAATTGGGATTTTATGATAAAGACCAACATGAAGCAGTGCATAATTGTGAAATTGAAGGAAAATGATGCATGGTTTTTAAAATGATTTAGAAATAAAAATCTGAAACATATGGTGTGCATTTATATTGAGCTCTCCTAAGTCCATCCTAGTAACAGTAACAGCTGCAGGAGACTAAATCCTCCCAGATCTTCTTTGGAAAATAACTCAGGCTCAGTTATAGAGGAGAATCTGTCAATGATAATTTTCAAGTCTTGCCAAATATTTTCAGTTGAATTTAGGTCTGGACTTTGACTGGGCCATTTTAGCTTTTTAGTTTTAATAATATCAAACTATCTCTGTGACAACTACTTGCAGGTTAATTTTGATAAGACTGAAACCCTTATTATTATGCTTGAGAACAGAGTAACTGAAATCAAGCAACACCTTAGTGTACTGGCCTCTGTCAAACCAAATCTCAGAAACCTTGGTATAATTTTTGACTCTGCCATGGAGTTCCATTCTTGTAGATTAAGCAGAACAGTTTTTTTCTCTGGTGTCAAAAACTGAATTAGAGATGATATTTGCTTGTATTTAATCTCGCCTTGATTATTGCAACAGCCTTTTTATGTGTTTGAATCTTGACTGTCTGCAGTCAGTTCAAAATGCTGCTGCAAGGCTCTAAACCAACACATGAAAAAGACAACACATTACTCCAGTTTTAGCTTCTACATTGGCTACCAGTACATTTTAGAATTTTTTTTAAAGTTTTAGTCCTAAATTTTACAAGCCAGTGTGACCATGCCCTGGCCTATCTCTCTGACCTTATAGAGCCCTACACCTCTTCTCGTAGTCTGAGATCGTCCAGTCAAAGGCTGTTAATGGTTCCACCAACACATTTTAAGGCCAGAGGAAATAAATCCTTCAGAATCATGGACCCCAGATTGTGGAATGTGTTGCCTCCGTCTTTGTGCTGGCTGGATTCTGTTGATTCTTTTAAAAAGCAGCTGAAGACTCATTTATTCAGACTGGTTTTTAACTTTGTCCCATTGTCTGCAGATAATCCGTGGAGGCGGAAAGCCTCATGGACCACGACTTCTCCCAATTTCTTGGCAGAAGGGAGTTCCTTCAGGGGGACCAGGTGAACCATTTTGGAAAACTCAACAATGGTGAGTATGACCAAATAACCATTGGATGAGGGCAGTCCAGTAATGAAGTCCATAAAAAAGGGAGCGGTCGCAACAACCCTGAGGGGGGCGACAAGAAGGCTGGGTCTGACTACACCAAACGCAGAAGGAGAAACAAACTCCTTGACATCCCTAAACAGGGCACTCCACCAGAAATGGAATCTGATGATCTTCAAAGTCTTCTTGAAACCTGGGTGACAGAAGAATCAAGAGACAGAAGAACAAAGAGACAATCTCTAGGACAGGAAGAGGGTGACGGGTGGTCCTGATGGGCCTCTCTGACCTCTTTCTCCAATTCCAGTCTGGTAGCAGACAGCCGGATCGCCTCAGGCAGAATGAATTTCTCCACACCACTGGTCTTTGCTTCAACTGAGGGTTCCTGAATCCTAGAAGGAGCGTCCAGTTTGGCATTCTTGGTCCCAGGTCTGTATAAAAGAGAAAAGTTGAATCAACTAAAGAACAGCGCCCAGCTGGCTTGTCTGGGGTTCAGTTTCTTAGCCGAGGTACTCCAGATTCTTTTTCGGTCCACATTTGAAAAGGTATGTTGGACCCCTCTAGCCAGTGCCTCCACTCCTCGAGAGCCATCTTGAAAGCCAACAGCTCACGATCCCCAACATTATAGTTCCGTTCTGCTGGAGAGAGGGTTCTGGAGAAAAAGGCACAGGGGTGAATCTTGTTATCAGAAGCCATCTGACTAAGAACTGCACCTACCCCTGTGCTAGAGGTGTCTACCTCAACAATGAATTGTTTATCTGTGTTGGGCGAGCAGAGAACAGGGGCAGGAGTGAAGAGCTGCTTATGCTTATTGAAAGCCTTCTCAGCCAGATCTGTCCATTGAAACTTGATATTGGAGGAAGTAAGAGCATGAAGAGGGGCAGAAACCAGACTGTAGTTTCTAATGAAACAACGGTAAAAGTTAGCGAAGCTCAAAACCCTCTGAAGTTGCTTACGGTCAGCAGGAGGGGGCCAATCCTGGACAACTGATATCTTAGCTGGGTCCATCCAAACTTGGTTAGGTGCAATGATGAAACCCAAAAAGGAAGTCGATGTTTGGTATTCTTAGTGACCTTTAGGTGTGTTGAATGCGGTCTGCCACTCATCTCCCTCCTTGATCTGGACCAGGTGATAGGCGTTGCGAAGATCTAACTTAGTGAAAAGAGTAGCCCCCTGAACGAGATCACAGAGTCCATGAGAGGAAGAGGATAACTGGTGATGTTTCTTTCCTTTTCACACACGTGTTTCTGCGCCATCTTCCTCCAACTATTCACACTGCGCTGGCTAGCTCCCCTCTGATCCAGACAAAGGATTACCGCTCGCTGGCTGTAGAGACGGACCGGATTTTGTTGGCTTCCAGACAGCACAGTGTGCATGCACTTTTACCAGGTGTCACTCAAGGGGCCAGAGGCTGCCCATGCTGTGCCTGCAGTGATGGAGCGGTGGAAGGACGATGTTCTCTGCTTCTACCAACGTCGATTTGGAGTGAAGGTGAAACGCTGCAGTTCTCTGTGTTTGTTCCAGCTTCTAGGAAATGAGAGGGCTGGTGCTCGCTACCAGCTGTGTGTACCGGCAGCTCTGATATGCTGCTTTTCATCATGGACAAAGTTTCCAGAGGTTGTTTCCTGATGGACTCAGGTGTGCAGCGGAGCTTTATGCTGGTATCTGCAGCAGGAATGTTGTGTCAGTGTCGGGGACCCCTGCTGGATCGATGTTGTGTCTTTTGATACCTACCCCTGTAAACTTCGGGGTCCCAGCCATCGGCCTCTTGCTTACATGCTTGCCACAGGTGATGAGTATCAGCGTTTGGTGGCTGAGTTTCCCGCTGTCACAGTCGGCACCTTTTCTGTAATCATAGCTAAGCAAAGGGTAGAGTATTGTATCTCTACTGTGAGTCCGGCATTTTTTGCATGGGCGCGTTGCCCACATTGTCTTCAGCTGAGTTGGTCCTGAGCCAGCTGTTGAGGGTGCCAGGGGAATTTCTTCCGGGTCCTGTGTGTTTAAGTGTGGTATTTCCATAAAACAAGGAGTCGGTAATCTTTGCCCTAGCCCAACGGGGCTGTCATCTATTGAACTCCACTCATGTATATTATGTCAACATACATCTTGTTCTCTGGCTTACTCTGTAATAACACTTGTTCACCCCCTAGTGGTGGGTCAAATCTAAACAGTACATAACAATATTCTATATTGTTACACCCTTTCTCTCTTTTTCTTTTTATAAAACAACCTTCCATACATCAAACTCTGCAAATATCACAACACATTTTATCAAATAAACTCTGCAAACATCACAATGCATTTTATCAAATGTGTTGAAATCCTCTTTTCTTTTTTTTCCATGTGTCTCACCCAAAATCACTTAGGAGCATGTTTATGCAGTAAAGTCCTTGTAGCATTGGAGCCCTTAACTCTACCACATCCAGTCTTCATTAGTCCATTACTATTACGATATTGCTCAGAATTGGAGGTTTCGACGGGATTTTACAGTGTCTGTGTGGGCCTCCAGTGGGTCTACAGTCTCTATGTCGCAGGCTCCGTTTTCGGTACTCTGCGAGTGTGTCTGAGGTGTCTACGGTTCCTCCTGAGAACTGCACCCAAATTCATCTCAATCTTATAGAATCTAGCGTCAATAGGTCTTTTTACCCTGCCCAGCCTTCATTTAGTCTGAGGTTCGAATGGCTGCAATCTGACAGAGTCACCTGGTTGTATGGTTCCAAGATCTCTTGCTGATCAGTTGCAGTAAGTAAAGTGACCTGCTGCTCTGCTTGAACCACTTTAGGCTGGAGAAAGCTCTTTGTTGCTGGTAAAAAAGTCCTTGTCTCTTCGCAGTTTTAACAGCAGACTCAGCTTTCCCATTGCTCTGTGGGTACCCTGGAGATGAGATTTTTTGTTCGAACTCTCAGAGCTGGCTGAATCTTTGTAACTCTCGGGATGAATACTGAGGTCCATTGTCTGAAACTACTGTGTTTGGGATGCTGTATTGAGCAAAATGTGCTTTTATCTTTTTTATCACAGTAAAAGACCAGTGTCCATTTTCCAAAAGTTGGAATAGCAGTCCACTGTTACATGGTAATTCTTGTTGTCAAACTGAAACAGGTCAACGCCGACTTTAGCCCATGGTCTGCTTGGCACATTGTGTGGGTCCAAGATCTCTTTGCATTGTCTGTCATCCACTGAGCTGCAAATATCACAACAAGCTATGTGTGTCTTTATGTGTTTGTTCATACCAATCCAGTAGACACATTCTCTGGTTCTCTGAAGACATCCTTCTGCACTGAGATGAGAAGAGTGCAGACGACAGATAGATCTTTTTGCAGGGATGATAGAACAACAGCAGATTCCCCTCGAAACACAAAGCCATCCTAATAACTTAGCTCCTCCTGGAATGAAAAGTAGGATTTGATTTCTAAGGTATGGCCCTTCTGTCTGATGGCCATCCTTGCTTCATCATTTGGATCACAGTTTGTAACATATCATCATCTTTAGTAGCTGTCCTGATCTGGCTCAGACTGTCACCTGAAATGGATAAGTGTTGTACCATATTAACAGGCTCTATTTCAGCTTCAGTTGAGCTCTGAGATGAGCATTCCGGAAGATATGCTCTGTTTAAGGTGTCTGCTAGTAAGATGTCTTTGCCTGGAACATACCGTTCAGTCAGGTAATTTTTCTGAATTCACAACATCATTCTTTGAAGTCTCTTGGGAGCACTCAAAAGTGATTTCCTCACTATGGTCTCTAACGGCTTATGGACAGATTGGACAGTATCTTTGAGACCAAATGTATACTGATGAAACTTCACACTAAACACTATAGCTAGAAACACTTTCTCAATCTGGGCATAACCCCGCTCAGTCTGTGTGAGTGCTCTACTTGCATAAGCAATAAGCTTGCCCTTATGCATGAGTGCTGCTCCCAAACCTGTGTCCGATGCCTCGCACTGCACAACCAGGTCCTCTGGGCAGTTGTACTTCAGGACAAAAGCATCTGCAATAGACTTTTTCAGGGTCACAAAAGCATTCTCATGCTGCTGCGCCCAAGTCTCTGTGCGTAAACTGTCTCAACACCTCGCACTGGTATGAAAGGTGAGGGCAAAACTTAGCCAAATAGTTTACCATACCTAACAGTCTCTGTACCGCTTTCACATCGGTAGGTTTTGGCATGTGTTCAATGGCACTAACCTTGTTTGGATCGACTTTCTGTCCATTTGCTGTCTGGCGGTGCCTTATATATGTGCACTCACTTTGTCTCAGCTTGAACTTGTCTGGGTTCAGTTTAATGTTCTTTTCTCTGCTGCGTTGCAGGAACTGTTTCAACTTTACATTATGGTCTTGCTCTGCTGCTTCCTCAATCTCACCCTGACCTGTAGTTAGTACATCATCAGCTATAATGTACAGACCAGGCAACCCATCCAGTGCTTGGGTCAATTTTCTCTGGAAAACCTCAGGTGCTGGACTTACTGCCGTGGGCATTCTTAGCCATCTGTAGAAGCCAAATAGAGTTGAGAATGTAGTCAGTTGGATTTCTCCTCGAGCTTGACATGCCAAAACCCAGATAAGATCAAACCAGATAATGGATTGGACAGAGCTCTATGAGATGTTCATAACTCACAAAAATGTTTTAGAACCTAACCACGTGTTACTCTTCTTCAGAACTTTTACTCTGAACTGTCTGCTGTGTTCCTTGGTTTTCAATTCAATTCAATTCAATTCAATTCAGTTTATTTATATAGCGCCAATTCACAACACATTCTTCATGATGCTGTTTGTTCTCTGATGTTCTCTAATAAACCAGGCCAGAAACAGTACATTGAGACTAATGTTTGTGGTTTAAATGATGTGGCATCAAAGGTAAGTGAAGAATTCTTCAGAGAAGTTACAGCAACCATAAATGGACCACCTTGCAATAAGTAAAAGGTCTGCTGGGTTGGATGAATGGACACGTTACTGGCCAATCATAGGGTCTTAATGGCAGACTGTGAAGCAAGGTGAAAGCAGGAGCACAAATTGAAGTGAATTGATTTGGAATGACATGGAAATTTATGCAGACAGCTCTTCACCAAAACAGACCTTCTTGCTCTGAAGTGATAGTGCTATCAATTTAAGAATTCACTGCCCATGTTTTC
Source organism: Crenichthys baileyi (assembly GCA_036173005.1). Classification (NCBI taxonomy): domain Eukaryota; kingdom Metazoa; phylum Chordata; class Actinopteri; order Cyprinodontiformes; family Goodeidae; genus Crenichthys; species Crenichthys baileyi. The sequence goes on from JAHHUM010002906.1 coordinate 712,306, forward strand.
TTTACCCTTTTTAGAACTGTACAAATGAACCCAAATCAAAAAAAGGTCCAAAAGTTTGAATATTGTGCTTAATTCTCAGTTCAGTTAATTTGACAGTCCCCAAACATTTGAAACACTGTCAATGTTGTCTTTTTTGGTCTTACACAGAGGTCTGAGAAAATCTTTAGTTCAGAGTCCTTGACTCATTCTCTTGTTTAGTCACATTGTGTCACACTGAGAAGGTGACAACATAATTACAGCTACATCATGCAGAGTGGGTGGATGCTTTGAAAGTTTGTCTTTTCTGCATCCTCTGTATCAAAGGGTGCATTTAGAGTCTTCAGCTCCAACTGCACACCAAGCAGACGCAAAGTAAGCCACTGAAAGATGCTGTGGGCACCATACTGGTGCAAACTGATCCCCTGCTTTCATGCTGGAAATAGTCCTCCTTCTTCCCTCCCGTCTGTTAAGACAGTGAATTGAGCCAAAGAACAGATAAAAGCTATTCCCAGATCATTCCTTATAGCAGATGGGTTTTATTAAGCAGAAACGGAAATATGAATGAGAAGTGAGACGGTGTCAGTGGAGACGTTTTCAAAAGACACACATTTTTAATCGCTCTCCCCTCTGCCGAATGCAGCATTTCTGTAGCCAAATTTACTGATAAATAAATGCAAATCAAGTTATGGAACAAACAAGCTTTAGGAAAGAGCACTGGACCAGCTAATGGCCACTTAATCACTTATAATCCAAGTGAAATAGGAAGGAGAGCCAGTGCAGCCCACAACAATTTGGACCGCTCCTTAAATTAGCTGAACTTCTGGAGAGCTGGAAACTCATTCATACATATGACATAATCCCATTAAAATACATTGAAGTTTGTCATTGTAACATGACCTAAAGTTAAAAAAGTACAAATACTTTTACAAGGCATTGTACGACTCTACCAGGAGAAACTGCTCAAAAGTCTGCAGGTGTGACAGTGAACACATATGTTTGAGTTGCCAGGCAGCAACAAAGTTTAGTTTCTCTGTGATGATGCTTTATTCACTCTAGCTTGTAGAGGAATGAGGAAATAAATGATATTCAGAAATCCTTCAAACAGTTTTCTACCACCGGAAATCTGCTGGATCTGAGGATCTAGTTTTATTGTAATGTTGTAGAATACATTTCAACACTTTAAACCTTGTATGACTGGTGAATTCTGTGTATTTAGAATAACTTAAAAAAAATCTTGACCACAATTATAATACTTGAGGCACAAAATGAAAGAATAATAAACATGTGTCATCTAATACGCCCAAGAGGGTCATTTTATTTCCTTAGAAACTATTGTGGCTATCAAATGTCTACACAGCCCTGTGGAAATGCCAGCATTCCGTGTTGTAAAAAACAAGAGGCCGTGTTCTTTTTGTATCTCTGCTCTGCTCTCTCAAACCCTGGCAGATGGCCGCTCACACTGAGCCTGGTTCTGCTTGAGGTTTCTTCCTGTTAAAAGGGAGTTTTTCCTCTCCACTGTCGCTACATGCATGCTCAGTATGAGGGATTGCTGCAAAGTCAATGCTAGTGACTGTCCACTGTCTCTACATGCTCATCCAGGAGGAGCAGGGGTGAAAGTAGTTTTAAATTCTTGCATATATATATATATGTGTGTGTGTGTGTGTGGCCTATGTGGAATTGGTGTCTTCTCTTGGTGTTGCAATGAATGACAAGGAGCTCAAGTTGGCATCAGATATTTTTCTTTAATTCTCCATCTGCATTTCACACAATGATCCTCATGACTCTGAGGATTACCCATAATGCCGTAACCATAATAAAGTCACTGAAAATTACAGTGATCATATAGTGGATTTCGTTTACAGTAAAGGAACAACCAATGAGTGTCTTTTTCAAAGAAACTAAGGTAATTAAAATGCTAACATTTTATTTACTAGATGGCATTTTTATATTTTAGTTTATATAAACTTGCATCTTGGAACAATGCAAAAACATAAAAAAACCATATCTTTATATAAGACTGATAATATAAAACTCAGCACTATGTTAACCATCTGCTACAAGAGATTTGGTAAAACATACCCACATTTCACACAATGGGCATCGAGAAAAGGCCAATCTCTGGCATAAACAAGCTCCTACAAGGAGCCATATTGTTACCGCGTGGGAAATTCCCGTCACACTTTCTCACGAACTAAACGTTTCTAAAACCCGACAAAACGATATAATAGCAGAACTGGCATGACCTAGATTAAACATATTTCAATAATATGCAAGAAAACGAAAACAATAAACATATTTTATAAAATGCAAAAAATAATATTTCTTTATCACATAGCAGAGACACGTTACCTCGTCAATGATCCTCATGACTCTGAGGATTACCCATAATACCCCGCTCTTTCTAAGGTGAATACAATACAACTTTTTACCAGCAGATGGTGAATTTTAGCAGGATTTAACCTGAACCATTTTAACTATGTTACATATGCATATTATATATATATATATTATATATATATATATATATATTTTATATAATATATATATATATATATATATATATATGAAAAAAAAACTATATACAATATATATATATGTAGTTTTTTTTTTCTCAATTGTTAAAGAACTGCCATGTATGAAACAATGATAAACCATTTTCTGATGCATAACTTTTCTTCAGTTTCCGTCTTTTCTTTTGAACAAAGAAGTTATTGTTCTCTGCATTGTGGTCAAGTTTTCATTCCATTTAAATAAAAAATTTGACAGTTCGGTTGTTTTCGAGGTTTTTATTTGAAAGTCTGTAGATGGTAAGTGATTTATTGTTCGTCCTGTCCTAATGCAAGCTGCGTTTTTTTATGTCTGTGCACCACCTGTCTAAAATCTCACAGTCCATTAGATCGAACACATCGATCTCCTTGTCAACCGTTCTGTTTAGGAGGTAAGCGCGCATGCGCTCTCGTGTATCGTATGTGAAATCTCTGGTCATAAGCGGTGTTTTCGAGCTGCACTGTGTTGTTGTAATTCAGCAAAATAACAACTAGTTACTCTCCCTGTGCTTTTAACCCGGGTATTTTGCAGCAAGCAGTCAGACATTGAACGTAGCGATGCTCGTTTTAAAGACTGGCCGTTCACAAAAGCCTCGAGCTCCGAGGGGAGAGAAGCAAATTAAGAGCGTTGAGGCTCCAGCATAGCAGATCAGCTCAGAAACAATTTGGAATGAGGGGAAAAAAAGCTATATTTCTAAACAGATTAAGTCGTGTTGTAGACTGCCTATTGGTAGCGGATCTGATCTTCTTTGTGTGCTCGTGAGTTTTTGTAGCCGTAACTGGTTCCGGATGACGGCTTCATAGCAGACAGCCATTCTTCCCTCTTCCCGGTACTGTGTACCGGCGCAGAATCTTTTAGTGGTACGCAGTACCGGACCGTACCGGCTCACTTTCACCCGAGGAGAAGTGAATGCTGAAAGTCACTGACTCGATGCAATCTGCTGGGTTTCCTTAGATAGAAAAACTTTAACCAGTTTGAATAATAAACTGAACTCAACGCCACTGTTTGATAGTTAGGATTAATTGGAATGCATTTACCTTAGGTGCAATCTGTATGATTTGATTGAACTGACTTTGTAAAGTGCCTTGAGATGACATATTTTGTGAATTGATGCTACATAAATAAAACTCAATTGATAAATCATTAACAATTTTCATTTAATGTTACATTATAGTCCAACTTCTAACTCCCAGCTGATTTGGGATCAACCGGACAAAAACATGAACACGCACCTTGCTGATCCACGCTGTGCGATTCAGCTGCACAGCAAATCAAACACTCAGCATAAAACACTTCAATCAGTATTGCATGCAACAAGTTAATACCTTTGATTAACTACTGGTGATTCTAAATGACCTTAAACTATGCCTCATTCTGCCCAGATTTCTAAATGTACCTATCCAATTTAATATGAAAAAAAGAACAAAATTACTTTGACGTTGATTTCTTCTCTCCACTGGTTGCGGATGGGTCAGGTCTAAAGAAAACAAGGGGGGGATCACGCGTCCGTGATCACCTCAAGAAAAAAAAAAAAAAAAACAGTAAACTTCTCATCCATCCAGGAAGGTAAAATATGAAGAACCGTTTAGTCGACTGAATCAACAAGGAGGAAACTCATCTCCTTTGAAATAAAACTTATGTGGGTTTTTCACCTGAGCCGGGTGTCGGTGTATGAATCTTCTGACCTTCTTGTATCAGACAGATTTCCAGCTTCAAGCTCTTCCGGGAATGGCCGTTTGCCTGCACTCTAGATATGCGCCTCCCTTGCGTCATCTCATTAGACACGCTGGAAATGGCCATGAAAGTTTATTTTCTGGGGGTTTTATAATCCCAGGTGATGTCAGAGCTGCGATGTCTGTTGAGCTGCGCATGTTCGACTGTGCGACTAAAATGGATGACTCCAACACCCGCTAATCTGCTAATAGCAAAACTAATCTTTCGTTTAGCAGATTAGCGTTTTTGCTAACTTTAAAAACTTTTAGCGGACTGTTTAGCTTCCGGTAAATTGGGTTTTGCTAACTTTAAGTCTGTTAACAGAATTCCCAAGTTTGCTCCATTCTATGGTGGGCATGTCTTGAAGAGTCTGTTAAGCATCCTATTGGCTTGTGTTACATGCCAGCTACTTCTTCAGCTTAACAAGTTTGTGTAAGTGTGAGGGCGTGTGTGTCCATTTACGGTTCCCAATCCCTGAGGTAGATCTATCTATCTAGTTAAATATTTTAGACACACTTTCTCTTTAATGGTTTTCTTTATCTTCATGATTATTTACATTGTATGTAGATTCTCACTGAAGGCATCAAAACTGTGAATAAACACATATGGAATTATGTAGCAAACGGAAAATTGCAAAATAACTTTAAATATGTTTTATAGTTTAGATCCCTTTACCTGTTAAGCCCTAAGGGGTTTTGGACCAATTTCCGCCTGACATTACATAACTTTAATAAACCAAGTTTAGCTCCACAGGTATAAAGTCAAACTTTTGGTACCTGTATAAAGGTAAAGGATAAAAGAAAATTTTCCCAGTGGAACCACTGTTACAAATGTTACTATGTCTGAATTATTTGTGATTAAACAAAAAATTTAAATCTAATTTTTTTAGCCTCACCAGAACTTTTCACAACATTTCACACAACATATGTCCTACACACTAATTATAAAGGTAAAATAAGTAAAAATTGTTGAAATAGCACACGTGTAACGTAAATGTGCTGGAAAGAAGAAGAAACACAGTAACTTACTCATGAAATAGCCCCCTCCCTTCTGAAGCTAATCTTCATCATTGTCTTCGTCATCCTACATCTACCGTTTGGAATAAAACTTCCAAACCTGTAATTTTCTTTTTTCTGTGCCATTATGAGTGACCCATTATCCAGGAATAACACTGGGAGCTAACGAAGCAGAGCGCAAGATAGCTGCGGGACATGTGTGCAGCAACCAGAACCTGCTTTCAAACTGGCGTGCACCCAGCGTGCATGAGCTACGCACACAAATTATATCACCGGAGAAGGTGCTAGAAAGATGAGTTGTGCCTTGTTAGAAAGGTAAGTGTCTGAATTTTGTCATGATGTCGGATTTGGGGGGGTGGTGCAAAAAGAAAGGCGCTTATGGAACCATTTTGTTGCCATTTTTGCAAAACTTCATCCATCCATCCATTTTCTATACCCGCTTCTTCCATACGGGGTCGAGGGGGATCTGATGCCTATTTCCAGCAATCTACAGGCGAAAGACAGGGTACACCCTGGACAGGTCGTCGGTCCATTGCAGGGCAACACAAGGACAAACAACCATGCACACACCCACTCACACCTAAGGGGAGAGACCAGTTAACCTAACAGTCATGTTTTTGGACTGAGGAAGGAAGCCGGAGTACCCGGGGAGAACCCACACATGCACAGGGAGAACGTGCAAACTCCACGCAGAAAGACCCCCAGCCGGGATTCGAACCAAGGATCTTCTTGCTGCAAGGCAACAGTGAAGGATGAAGAGATTACAAGATAACACCCTGCTTGCTTCTACACCTGCATTGTAGACCTTAACATAATAGGAGCGTTTTTACCGAAAAATGCACAGTACTTATGAATGCAAGATGTAATTAGTGGTAAATGCGTCTCAATATAGAACGTTTTTGTATCTGTTAACCTGTTAAGCCCTAAAGGGGTCTTAGAGCAATTTCTGCCTGTAACTACATACCTTAAAAAATCAAGTAAAGCTCCACAGTTATGAGGCCTACATGCAAACTTTTGGAACATGTGTAGGACATGTGTAAGAATATTTTTTCAGTGGGACCATTATTGTAACTGTTACTCTGTCTGATTTATTTGTGATTAAACAAAGAAAAAATAAACATTTTTGAGCCTCGCAAAAATTTCTTTCCGAACATTGCAAAACACTATGGAAATCCTTTGGAATTCCTAGGAGAACTTCCAGGTTGCATTCATCCACATCTTCACTATAACTGCAGCAAATTTGGGCTGAATAAGTTGAAGAATATTCTGTATGTTCCAAAAAGGTTTTAGAGGGCAATGTGCCAGGCGGAAATGGCAGTTAGGAAAGGGTGCCAAAACCTTCCCAAATGTGTTTTTCACCTCATAACAAGGAAATAAAAGGGAATCTGGTCAAATAAAAGTGCTGATTTTGTTATGATTTGGGGGTTTTTGGATTTGGGCTTTTCTCATTTTTTTGTCACAGTTGAGTTTTGGAATCTCTTTCTGTTTATTGTTTCAAAGGTGGTGCTGTAGTTGTTTAGGTTTGTTTTCCTGTGGGTGGTTTCAGTTAATAGTGCTTTCAGGTTTATGTTCTGTTACTGTTAAGTTTCTTAGGTTTGATTATGTTCTTGAATTTCTGTTTTGTTCCAGTCATGTTTTGTCTTCACTCCCTGCATCTCACAGTCACAGCAATCAGCTTCATTCGGCCCACCTGCACCACGCTCCATATATACACAATCATTCTGTTCATTCCTTGGGGAAACATTACGGATCACTTCACTCTGTTATTATCTCGAACCATGTCAAGTTTATGCCAAGCCTGTCTTGCCTGTTTTTGACACCACCTGCTAAAGTGAGTTTCAGTTATTGAATCTTTTGTTCTACCTCGCTACGATGCTTCCTTCTCGTCTGCATTCTGGGGTCCTCCGCAACACCGAACCTGAAAGATTTGCATTGTAGGAGTCCTTCTGCATATGACATATCCTTTGGTCATGACATTTACCCTGTGTATCATCAAAATGTAAAGTTGCAAACATAACTGGAAGCTAACTGAGTAGCGTGCAAGCTAGAAGCTGGCAGACAGCAACCAGCAGACTGTAATATGCAAGCAAATTACGTCACCAGAGAAGGTGCTAGAAAGACAAGTTATGCCTTGTCAGAAAGGTCAGTGTCTCTAGTTTGTTATGATATGAGACATGTGGGGGTGCTGCAAAGAGAAAGGTGCTTTTTGTACCGTTTTGTTTACAGAGTCAGCAATGTCTGAGGGACAGCAATGTCATCGCCTGTGTTTAAGTTCCAAAACTCATTTGAGGAATTGTTTTGTGAAGATTAAAGCGTTCTCTTGCGATATATTAAAAAAAAAAAATTGGTGGAGTTTAACCTAGTTTTATAGACCGCCAAAAAGGGGCGTGGCCTAGCAGGCTTACACCTGAATCTAAACACATGTGGGTCTGGGTGTAAGCGCGCTTGTGTATACACGGCTTCTCCATAAAAATATGCAATAGTGAGTGTGAGGAGCCACAGACCTGTCCCCCTGCACCTGGGACAGATACGGAGGAGATCCGAGCCATAGACATCAAAAGGCCCCCCAGAGCACAGGAACCCGAGGAGAACCATCGCGGGGACTGCTGCAACCCCTCATAGAGAAGAGCAGGGGAAAGTCCCAGGGGAACCACCCAGCAGCCACAGTGCAGAAGTCCAAGGGAGCTGCAGCAAGGAGCCCACAGGCCCAGCCGACAGCCATCTATGCCAGAGCAGATCCAGCCATGGACACAGAGACCCGAGACCCCGGGATACATCACTCCCCAAGCAGAGGCCCAACAGAGCCCAGGGGTCCAGGCCCCGGCAAGCAGCCACCGGGAGTGAGCCGGCACACACCAAAGCACCCAGCCCCGGACACAGAGAACCACAAGTACACCAGCAACAGAGACACCCACCACCGGCAGGTAAACTGATCCAGGAGAGGGAGCAGTCCCAGACCCAACCTGACACAAAAAATAGGCACACACAGTCACAATCACACATTCAAACCCTCATGCGTACAGATAAAAACACTTACGCCCACTCACGTAAATTACCAACGTAAATACAAACAGCAATGTACATCGTACACTCACTCACACTCCCCATGCATACTCTCTACTCCCAGGTTCAGGTGCTGTTTCCCCACAGGGGCAACCAGCTCCCGGACCCAGGATGTGGTCCCCTTCCCTCCATGGGCGGAGACAGGCAGAACGCTGCAGCACTAGTGCCGGCACCGCCCGAACCCGAGCAATCCCGGGCATGAAACTCCTCCTTCCTGTCTTGAAAGTGGGTTCATGCTGCAGATTCTGGGATTTTGAGTTTTAACCAGTCTCTTTTGCTCTTTGTGTGTAGTTGAAGAGGAACTAAACCCCAAATCAACCTTTTTTTCCAGATAAACTGTATAAACTGAGCTTAAGTGTGCTACCTTTATGTTTGCAGTGCTATTTTTTTAAATGTAAAGTAAACTTGGTGTTTTCTGGATTATTTGCCCTAAAATCGTCTTAGTGCTGACCGCTATGGGTTGAACTGCATTACTGCAGTTGAATTGTCCTGTTGGTTCAAACAGTACAGTTTGGTACATGCTTATGTCACAGGCCCTGCATTTGGGTATAAAACCATCTCACTCCAACTCTCCCGTAGCAAGCCAGCTGCTTGAATTGAGAAGGCTTAGGCCTACTAGGCTCCATAAAGCCTCTTTTAGCCTCTGGTGATGAGGAGGATGAAAAATCCTCCACCTCAGAAGATCTGTCTATAGCGAAACTACCAGCGTCGCTCTGCTCACTCTCCATGTTTCAATATGTGAAATTAAGCAAGCTGCCTCCTTCCCTCGTCCTCCTGACCACACCCCCGCTTAACCCCTTCTGCTCATCTCCACTGCCCACTTTGGTGGCATTTTTCAAAATTTGTCTGGGGGCAGAGTTATTCTTTTACATAGAGTTTAGTTCCACTTTATGTCCTTGTTTCTTCCCAGGGCTGGGAACGCACTTCCGGGGGAGGCGCTTCCTCTGAAGAGTGGAGTGGAATTTTGGTATAAGTGAATTACTGGATCCGGTTGGCTCTTCAGCATCCTGACCTATTCTCCTATTCTCCATTGTTTATGTAAGCAGGCGCAGACCAAAAAAAAGGCTTCTCGGTGTGTGTCCAACCTGACCAATAGAATTGCGCACGCTTGCTGAACACTGACAATAGAAATGCAATGCTAACAAAAAACTTTTTTCTAATTACATCTAAAAAAAAACAGCATACTACAAAAATGTGGGTTCAACTTTTGCATACACATTGTAAATTACTCTTAAAACCTTTTTTTTGACTGAGAAGGTTTTCAAGTTAAATGCATTTTTTTCAAAGTTCCATTTTTCAAAGATCTAAGATGATGTGAGAGCTACCAGGAAACCTGTGTCACACAAACAGTGAAGGATCCTGACTCAACATATGTGTACGGTTGCTTACCATCCAATCGACTGATCCCTGAATCGTTTTCAAAAACAGGTAAAAAAAAGCCATGGACAGGTCGCCAGTCCATCGCTGGTCAACACACAAACAACTATGCACACACTCATTCACACACCTAAGGGCAATTTAGAGAGACCAACTAACCTAACAGGCATGTCTTTGGACTGTGGGAGGAAGCTGTAGTACCCGGTGAGAACCCGCAAATGCACGGGGAGAACATGCAAACTCCATGCAGAAAGACCCCTGGCCGGGAGTCGAACCAAGGACCTTCTTGCTGCAAGATAACAGTGCTACCAACTGCGCCACCGTGCAGCCCAGGTTTAAAACCTATAAACCAAATTCCATCTGTCCAGCACTCTAGAGATCCAAGTAGACAGGTTGCATCAATAAAATGTATACCTGTGTTTCAATGACCTTTAGCCTTTTGGAATATTTGTAGTATGTGTGTATTTGGTGCATGGGTGTGAGCATGAGTAAGTGTGTGTGTGTGTGTGTGTGTGTGTGTGTGTGTGAGTGAAATGTGCGTACAAGTTTGTCACCAGGTATTGTGAATATGTTATAATGATGAGAAGAACAGTAACTTCACAACACTCACACCTACAAGCAGGGGCAGGTAGTAGGCCACAGCAGCTCCAGGCTGGCGGACACCAGGCACCCCACAGAGTAACCATATGCTGGACAAAAAGGCAGGTTGGGAGTTAAACACAGGAGAAGCAACCCTCAGGCCAGAGACACAGGAAGAGATGCAGGGCACTGAACTCCCCTACCCAACCCCACTGCTACATCCTCCAGTTCAAGCCCACAACCCACACTGTCTCTTGCAGAAAGGAGGAGGAACCCCTCCAAATGCCCTAAACCTGCTGGGCAGGCATTGGCATTCCACTGTGGCTGAGAATCAGCTGCTGTGTACCAACAGTCCCTGCTGAGCTTAGTGAGGGTGCAGAGGCAGAAACAAAAGGAGGCCATGCCACCGCCCCATCTGTCCTGGTGTATGCATGTGTGTCTGTGTGTAAATGTAGTGTTGGTATGACTGCCGGTGTGTACGTCCAAAGTGCATTAAAACTGAGGCTGGAGGTACTGTTTGGGATACCTTATTGTTTGCTGAAAGCAAGGTGTGCTCCACCTCAGCCCCACAGCCCTACATGTTTCAAATCTGATGCAATTGAGGTGCAAGATGGGTCCAAGCTTTCGTTGTCCGATGAGCTAACCCCTCCCTTCTACTTCCCTATGTCTAAGGGGATTGCTCAATCCAGCTCTCCATCCAACGGGTCCGGACTTCCCTAAACCTGAAAGATCTTACTAAGCAGGTTTACTGAAAGTTCTGTTTAAGCTGGTGTCGGGAAATGACTCGCCTAGCCTCTGACAGCCTTCATACAAAAGTCTTGCCCTTCTTCAACTGGAGGTCTGGACGACTGAGTAGCCCACAGCAGTCATTCACACTCAACAGTCACTTCTGTTAACGGCTGCTCGTTCCCTAATATTACAACTGGCTCTTGGTATATGGGCTAGGTTAATTTTAGTGACTCGGCACGAGCCCCAAGGGCGCTGTTTTAACAAACTTGGCTAAGGCAACCTATAAAAACCTCCTAAAATTTCTTAGAACCATGCAACAAGACTTTTTTACCACCAATGAAAAACCAAAAATAAGGTGACTCAAATAATTGGATGTCTACGATTTAACTAGAATTTTATATGCTTTCTTTAATTAGTAACGCTTATGCAGGGGTCAGTAACAGCTTAAATTCAGCAACACATAATAATTTCAATATTAAAAATAAGTCAATCAACTCAACCTGTCTTACCCTGATGCTGAAACTAATGAGGTTGATTCCGGACTTCCAGGAGCCTGAAACTTAGAGCAATCAGCTGTTCACCGATCAAGTTCACTTCTGTTGTCTGGATGAAAAGGCTGCAGATGAAATCAGATTCTTAATTTCGAGGCACCGTCCTTCCAGGGCACACGGGTTGATCCTCTTTTTATTGCAGTCGAATAGCTGAGCTGTGTCTCTGGTCCTTTTTCATCTGAGCGTCTTTTCTCCGTCCGATCTTGTTCACTGGTCTTCTGCGAGGAAACAACCAACTAGTTCCTCATTTTTCCCCCTTTTAGAGAAAATTCCTGCTCACTAACTTTAAAACTTCCTCTTAAACAAAGGCTTTAATTTTTTACATCGTGTTTGCTCAAATTTTAAATTTTTACAGTTTTTACTTCATTTACATTTTTAAAACCCATTACTTAACTTTAAATTTTTTTAAATTTCATACCCACACAACTTAAAATATCTTTCAAAAATAGTTTGTTGAAATTTCAAAACCTTTTAATTTTTTTTATTTAAAATTATCAATTCTAAATTTCTTTTTTCCCAAGCTTTATGTTTTTAAGATTATTTGGTTTCTTTTAATACTTGTAAAAAATGGAAAATCATCATACAATTCCCTTTGGTTACACTTCTTTTTTTTATACTTTCTTCAAAAGATAAGCGTTAATATGTGCCCGACACACAGGCCTCTCCACCCTCTCAGTTCTAGAATATGAGAATATGCTTTTTTTCCTATCTCTGCTTCAACGGTGTTTTTTTAAAATTATTGCAGGGTTCCCCAAAAGGATATTTTTTTGGGAATTTTTAGGGATTTAACTGTGGCATTAATAAATGTTGCATGGTTTTACATGGAAAGATCAACGGTATCCATCCCAAAGCCCCCAAAAGTCAGAGAAAATAAAGGGCCCTTCATTGTTCGGCTTTTAAACCCTGGGGGAAGTCTCCTTTGAAGTGTGGAACACCATTACCTTCCATCCCCGGGGAAAACGCGGGTTCAGCCATTTTTCATGTTCAATCCAAGGGTTTTTTTTGCCCCCAGAGGTTATAAAGGCCAGTAGACTCGGATGAAAGAGGGGCTTGGGGCAATTTTTCTGAATGGGGCCCTTTGAGTGAAAAAATTTTCCAAAACAGCTGGGCCTGGAGTGCCCAGGAATGCGTTGTGTTTTCCCTGCACTGTGGTTTTTGGACCCCTCTTGCGGAATAACAAGGCCCCATTGGGTGTGGTTGCGGGTCTGCGGGGATGCTCGGGCTTGGGTGGACACATTCCGGTCAAAATTTTTAAACGATTTTTTTCCCCCCAAAAAATTCCCCAAGGGGGGGAAACCAGGTTTGGGGGAAAACTAAACAACTTTGGGGAGCCTTGTAAAAAAACTTAAAAGGCTCCCCAAAAACCCTTTGGGCCTTTAAACGGGTACCAAGGCCGACGGGCCCAGCCCAGTGCCCTCCGGGACCCCCCGGTCGGTGAACCCCAATTGCGGGCGAATTGTACGGTGGAGGGTTCGGTGCAAAATTTTTCCCCACCCATATTATTACCCCTTTCGTCAGTGAGTTAATTTTGGAGATAGACCAGGTTTTTATTGCAAGTTTTTTGGGGCCCCATTGATTTTACTCCAGTTGGGTTTCCCCTCTAGAACCTTCTTCAGTCGGGTAAAATTGGGTTTTTTTGGCTTTCACGAAAGAACACAGACTGGTTCTTTAGGGGAGGTAGTCTGTCCAAGGAAAAAAAGACGTTCAGAGAGGTTGTTTTTCCAACAATTTTGGGGTTGGCAAAATTTTGAAGACCATGAGTGACCTTAACAGGGGGTTAAGTTCCTTTTTTTCCCCCCCCATTTGGAAATTTTTAAAACTAACAAAAGAATCATCCCGATAAGCCAAAGCAAAAGCCTAAGCAAAGTCTTTAAACAAAGACCCCCTTTATCTGTAATCTTTACCCCGTTTTCCATAGCTTGGGTTAGTAGAGGGACTTGTTTGGTCAGGGTCTTGGGGATGCTCTTCGCTTGGGCTTAAAAGTAGTTTTAAAGAACTGAGGGAATCATGTCGGGAATGAGTCTCTTCATGGTTATCATGGGGAATACCTTTCTAATTCCATTTGAGCTACTTCTTCAGTTCTGTCCCTCGTCCTTTGAGCGGGGTTTTTGAAAAGGGGTTGGTTAAGGAATCCGGGTTTCCCAAACCCCTTCCACACCAATTTTCCCTGGTAATTTGCCCCGTATTCGGGGTTTTTTTTTTTTTTATCTTTGGCCCCTGCAAGGGTATACCGTCTTGGCTCGCCTTTGTCTTTACGTCCGTAAGCCAACCCTCCCTTCTGACGGGTACAGATTACGTGAAACCGTGGGTGGCCCGTGCTCTTGAGTTCGCCCCGAGGGCCGGGCCGAGCCGGGGGTGGGCGGGTGGGGATGTGGGGGGTTGGAGCGTAGACCGGGGCTTTTCCCCACTACATGGGAAATTTGGGGTTGTTTTTTTAAACATATCTCCCAGGTTTTACCCTGACTTTTTTAAACATAAAGGGTGATGGGGCCCAAAATTTTAACAGCTCCGACCTTTTAAAAATTTTCATAATACTTTTCCTTGTATTGGTTCTTGAAAAATGCGGCCCCCTTTTCGGATTTCCGAACTGCTCCTCTTATTTTAAAGGGTGGAGTGTATTGAAAAATCCATGGAAAGGTTTTCGGGTCCTTCTGGTGAATTACAACTTGAGTATCCGGGGGGTGGCCCCTTTTTTTGGCCGGCCCAGGACATCGTCGTATAGAGGAAAATTTAAACTTACCCCTTTGGCAAGGCTTGGTATTTTTCTAGCAGGGTCAGGCTTTTGCAGATCTGCTTTTCTCTGTACTCTATTTGGAGCCAAAATAATTTTCTGAGGATGGATGGGAAAGGGGGGCAAAATCTGTCTCGGTGTTTAGTAGAACTAATCCGGGTGGCATTTTCAGATTTTGGGCCCCCCTCATCAGGCCTTTCCCAGGTGTTAGGCCCAAATTTTTAAACTTTTGTTTCCAGTGTAGGAACCCGATGGGGAATAACTTTCTTTTTTTTGGTGTTTTTTTTTTTCCTTTGACGTTTGGGACAATTTTTTTCCCCCCTTTTTCCTTTTGTCAGTTTTTTTTTCCTTTCTTGTCCCCTTTTCCCCTTCTGTGGGGAAAAAGGGCCAAGGCCAGGAAAAGTGAGGGGTTATTCCCGTATACTGCTGCAACTTCTCCTTTTTTTAGGTTTAAATTTTTTTTGGGGGCTGGAATGTGTTTTGTTGCTCCACGGAGTATACACCTCTAAATGGGACTACAACCTTTGCAATTCCCGTCTACTTTCTGGGTTGGGGGCTAGGGGCAGTGGGTGTGTCTGTCCAAGGGGCCCCAGTTTTCCCGGAATCTGTTTGCACCCTTCGTGATCCCGGTTTCAGAGGTTACGATGAACTCCCCACCTTTTTGTTTTTTGGGGCCCGGCTCCATGGCCCGCCCAAACGCCTAAATGGTGGTGTAGTAGTACAGGGCCCGTACACCGACACCCCTTTTTCCCTTTGGGGGTTCGGGCAAGGGCTTTCCAGGGGAAGCTCTGGGTTTTTTCAACAAATTCCCAATATTTTAAATGTCCCCCCGGTTGTCAACTCCCCCGGGCCCCAAAACCCCCACTTGGGTGCGCCTGTTTTATCCCTTCCTTGTCGGGAGGTTTTTTCCAGTGCAGTGCCGACACCCTCGTGACCCTGGTCTCTATCACCCGGGAAAAACCCGGGGGTGCTGTGTGGTTTGGGGAAAAAAGGGGGGCGGCTTTACTGGCCAGAGGCCCGGAAACATACGGCCCGGAAATCCCTGATTTGATTTCTGTCGGGAGATCGGGTTTGGCCCCCTCCCCGGCCCTCATTCAGGTGACCCCATCCTTCGGTTTTTTCATAAACCCCTTTTAAAAAAGTTTGGGGGAAACTGATGGGTTTTTGCTATTAATACCACACTTTTTCTTGGGCCTGGGGGGCCTGTCTATATGGGGGCAGGCCCCCCCTTCACCAAAAAAAGCGGTTTAAAGGATCTGGGTGGAAACTAAAATCGCTTTAAATTTTCCACCCTTCTGCTTGAAAAAACCCGGGAACAGCCTTTCCCGATCTTGTCTGGGCTCCCCCAAGGTCACAGTAACTTAAAAATGAACCGCCCCCCCAGGGAGGTACCTCTCTTGGGCCCTTTTTTCACGCAGATCCCCCCTGTGTCACAAAAAACCCCTCTGGGGGGAAATGGTGATTCGGCCCCCCCACAAATGAAGATGTCCGTAACTTTGATGGGCTTTTATGGCAGTTTTTCAACCCATCGCCACCCGGGGGTTGGGGATTTTGTGGTTTCTCTTTTTCCTGGCCCTTCCCCCCGTGGACCTTGACTGCCCTTTGGGGCCGGGAGATTTTCCCCAAAAGTTTCTGAACCCTTTTGCCACCACAACCTTTCATCTTCTTTTGACAGGAAAACCTTTTTTTCAAGTTTCAATTTTTTTTAAAGGGCTCTTCCCCGCCCAAGCCCTGAAAGGGTTTTTTCGAAAGGCACCCACCCATATACATGACCCTTCCCCCATGTAAGGGCATGGGCTTGGTTCACTGGCCCTCTCTCCGGTTTTTTTGGTTACCTTAACTGAGATTGGGTTTAGCTGTTCAACTCCTTGGGTCCCTCTCTTCTGTAACAACACTGGGGTTCATCAATACTTGCTTTACAATGTCAGTTGGGATCGTACTTGGGTTTCACTGCTGTCAACACAGGGGGATTTTTTGCTCTCACCCACAAATCTTTTTCCCTCACAGAATGGCACCTTAGGCGTTGGCTTCCCCTTTTTTTTCATTTGGGGGCTCCGCCCCACTCCTTTTGAAGAGAAACTCGTTGGTTTTTAGTTCCCGCTGCGGGGGGGGTCTGCTTACTCGAGTCTGTCATTCCGTGCTTGCCCCTTTTTTACAGCGAGAATTAGCTTTTTTGCTATCCCTTTTTCACCCGACCTATGGTGGCGTTCCACCATTCCCTTCGCTTGGGGGTTTATTGGGGGGGATTAAAATTTTCATTACCCATATCTCCCGGCACCATGATCAAACCCGGGGCATTGCGAAAAAAGTCCCATTTCTTTTTTCGCAATTCCCTTTGGCACCCCTAGGGAAATACCGACTTGCTCCCCGCATGGCAAAGACACTGCTGCTGTTGGCCCCTCCTTGCTGCTCTTACAGTTTCATACCCTGCCCTTTTCCCAACTCGGGACAGGGGTTTTTTCTCACCCGCGACATTTCCCTGCCCCACGGGGCCCCCGGGTGGTTTCTCCCTTTAAATTTTCAGACCTTCCAGGGCCCCTGGTCCAGTGTCCTTTCGTTTGTAAATTTCCAAATAAATTCACAGTCCCCTAGTAAAGCAACCCGGGTTGCTTCATAGGGAATCCATAGCTCCTGCTCTTCCCCTTCTTTACTGGGAGGCCCCCCAACGTCTTTCATGTCCTAAGGCCCCCCAGCACCTCCGTACCAAAATCATCCACGTACCTTCAGGGCCCCACCCCCTTTTTGGGGTTCCTGTCCCACTTCTCGATCCGAAAAAGACAACTTTTCTCTGTTTAAAAATAGCGATCCACCTCATCTTTTTCCCCCCAGTGAGCCCCTTCCAGGTAAGGGGGCCCTTCTGGGTTCCCCACTTCAAAAACTCCAAGGCCCCATCCCCAAACTCGGGGATCTTCTTCCCCCAAAAATTTTTAATGGCCCCCTAAATCTCCCTTTGGCCTTTCCCAAAACCATTCCCCTTCCCAAATGGATAAGTCTTCGGGTTCCCAAAGGCTTGTGCCAAAAGTAATTTGGCTTTTTCTGTGATTAAACTTTCCCTTTTGATTCTTCTCTTCATCAAATCCCCAAAATTTCCCCCCATCACTCTGTCACTTCCCCCGCCTGTGCATACCGGGAGTTTTTAAACCCTTTTTGGCGGCACCCCTCTTGACCCTGCTGTTTGGAATAAAAACCCCCCGTAAGGGGCCCCTGATCCGTCCTTTCTTCGACCCCTCATGTAAAGGAACCCCCCTCTTGCACTTTTCCTTTTACGAAAGGTTTTAAAGGGGGTTTTCTTGCTGGGTGGTTTTTGCTGGGCCAATCCCAAGGTCGGGGGGCCACAAGGGTGTCCCCTTTTTATCTTCCCCCCCTTGTATTGGGGTTTCTTTTGTGCTTTCCACCGTTTTCCTTTTTTTAGATTCTTTTTGGATTTGCACTAAAACCCCTTCTTTTTTGGGTTTTTTTTGTTTCCGTCCACCAGGCCCCTTACTCTCAATTTTTTAAAACCCGTTTTCAGACCTTTTTATCGGGTTTAGGGTTTAAAAACGATAAAGTTTTGAAATGGGGGATTTTAACAAATTTATGTTGACCGAAAAATTGCCTAAAAAATAGCCTTTAATGCTATCTTAGACTCAATTGGCTTTGCTAAAAAACTTTTAACAAACCATCCACCTTTGTCTTCATTCTCTGGACTTGTGCTGACATATGGCATTGAGTGTAAAGACAAAAACAATCCCCTTTTCTAACCCCTGTCCTGTCTGACCTTTCTTAAAACCTTTGAGTTTAATTTAACCGATACTCACACCAAAAAGAAATGTCTTATAGTGATCATTATCAATGAGCTGTAACAACCTTTAAAGAATCTGTTCCATTTTTAATTTGCTCATTATCACAGAAAACACAGGGGAGGGGAAAATTCTGTTTCTGCCCCCTTTACAAATTGATTCTCTTGTTCATAGTGTTTTTTTCATCTTTCGGGGCATTAGACAAGCCCCCCTTGAAAAAAAGGTAAATTTTTCATAGGGGCGGCCCTTGGGTTTAATTTAGATCTGCGTACTTTAAACACAATGTTGAAAATTTGGGGAGAAAATGGCGCTCTACAACCACCCAAGGTTCCCACTTAAAACTGGAAAATAGTCTACGCTGTATAAAAGACTTCGCCAACCCCGAAACAGCTTAAATTTTTCCCTCATTAATAGAAGAAACAAGAAAGATCCCAGTTTCTCATTAGTACAGTTGCTAAAATTACACAGAGTCATAGCTCCCCGGAGCCATCCTTCCCTTTTGTCTTTGCAGTCATGACTTTTTGGGGTTCTCTTAAATAAAATTGATTCTATTAAAAAAAAAATTTTACATCTCCCGAAAATGATTTCTTCATCCTCAGCAAGTAGACAAAATTGGAAATAAATGTAAACCCCATCTGTGTTTGGACGTTTTGATCCTTGGGGGCTTCCTGATTATCAGAAAAATTAGCTTCCTCAAATTCAACTTTATGTTAACCCAATCCCAACCAAATTATTTAGGAAGTGTTCCCTCTGAATACCAGGCCCATTTTAGTATGATTAAACATCTTTAGTAAAGGTATGTACCACAGGCTTTTAAAGGGGCTGTAAATTAAAAACCCTTTTCTTAAGAAACCTTCGCTTTATCGAGAGACTTGAAAAATTACAGACCTATATCCCAATCTCCTTTCTTATCTAAAATTCTTGAGAAAATAGTTGCTAACAAATGTGTGAGCATTTCCCAACTGACCTTTTGAAGAGTTTCGTCAGGCTTCAGAGTATCATAGCACTGAACAGCTCTGCTGAAAATCACTAATGATTTCTTATGGGCCCCAGATAATGGACCGTTTTTTTCTACTGGTTTTTGTTAATCTCGTGCTCATTTGATACGTACCATAATATTCTCTTAAAAAGGCTGGAAAAGCTGTAGGGTCCGGGGGAAAAGCGCTGGCGGTTTAAATCTTATCGCTGACAGATTCCCGTTGCTTGTAAATGATAAATATCTTTAAACCAGGGTTAAATTGGGAGTACCCCAGGGGTTAGTACTTGGGCCACTTCTCTTTTCATATATATGCTTCCAAAAGGTCAAATTTCAGGCAGCATGGATAAAAATTTTTACTGTTACGCTGAGAAATCAGTTTTCTTCACTTACTTCAGCTTTATCCATAATCCTGATGAACCCAACCAGATAATAACTACAAGCATGTCTTTAAAAAAAAAAAAAAAACTTGATGACTTTAAATTTGTTTCCCCCCACAGTCAAAGACATCCCTTTTTGTTATAAATTTGGTCACTCTAAATTCCCCTTTAAGGTGTGTGAATGAATTGTGGGGTTTTTTTGTGTTTGCCCTGCATGGACGGGCCCAGGTTGTACCCTGCCTCTCGCCCATAATGCGGGAATAGGCCCACTTCCCCCGCGACCCACTATGGAATAAGCGGAGAAAGGCTGAGTGACTGACTGATGACTTAAAATTTTTTGCTTCTAAAATTCAACAAACAAAGTTGTCTTTTTTTGGCCGGAGTCTTTAAAATAGAAACGCTTAGGAATCATTTAACCTTAATCACTTAAGGTTTAAAATTTTGACCTCCGGAAATTAAAGAAAAAAACCCCTTGGTGTTCTTTTGACCAGGATAGGTCTTTTTAAATCCCATTTTTAAAAAAAGGGTTTCTGGGAATTTCCCTTCTTTCACCACCGAACATTGCCAATTTAAAATGCCTATCCGAAGTGACGCTAAAAAAACTATCCATGCATTTGTTACTTCAAGGGGACTATTGTAATTCTTTACTATCAGGAGTCGACAAATGCAGTTAAACCTTTAGTGATTCAAAATGCTGCCAGCAAGAGTTTGATAAAAAATTTAAAAAAAGGATCATATTTCCCCACTTTAGCTTCCCCCTTTATTGGCTCCCGTTAAATCCGAAAGAAATTTAAAATTTTCCCCTCACATATAAAGCCCTTTTCATCTAGCCCCCATACATCAAGATCTGATTGTTCCCTATGTTCCTAACAGGGCACTTCGTTTTTCAGATGCAGGTTTTACTGTTAGTTCCTAGATCTTAGAATAGAATGGGAGGCAGATCCTTTAGTTTTTCAGACTCCTCTCCGTGGAACCCGCTCCCGGTTTTTTGGGCCGTGAGGCAGACACCCTGTCTACTTTTTAAAGGGTTGGGTTAAAAATTTCCTTTTTTATAAAACTTTAGTTAGAGTGGCTTTGTTTACAGGCGGAGCCTTTTCCCCCCTGTTGGATGAGTAAGGGGGGTCAGGGGTTTGCCTAAACCGGCTCATTATGGTTTGAGGTGCAAAAACACCCCTTTTTTCGCTACTGTATGACCCCTTCTCTTTTCCGTGGTTATAATCTCTGACAGAGAGAGGTATCCCCAAACCTTTTTGGGGTTTTTGTATAAAAGACCCTCAGTGGGACCCTTTGGGGTGCCTTGAGACACATTGTTGAAAATAAGCGCAGTTTAACTAAATAATCTGAACAAAATTTCTGTTATTTGCTGCCTAGGCTTACCCGGGGAACATAATACACTTTCCCCCTTTTTTCGAAACTTCTCACCTTCTCCAATTTTCAATTTGCTGTTTTTTCACTTTTAACTTTATTTTCTCCTTTTTCTTCTAAAGCTACCCCCGGGTCTGACTCTGTGTCTCCCTGTGACAGATCCTGGGGGGGAGCTCACCCAAGTTCTGCTGGCAAAATTTAAATTTCTACCCTCACGATGCCCAAATGGCCCGTCTTTAGTTTTTTCCCCCCTTCCTCTCCAGACATAGCAATTGACTGAGCTGTGACTAAAATCTATTGCTCTCTTTTAATCTATCTTGAAAGTACTCAGATTTACCCGTTTTTTTTCAGATGAAATGAAAAGATACATCCTTAACTTTTACTTTTCCCCTTCCCATAGAAAGTACTCCGGGATCCGGCCCTTTGTTTTCTTTTGGTTTCTCTGTTCTCTCAAACCCCCATGGGTCGTGGCAGAGGCCCCTCACACAAACCTGGTTCTGCTGGAGGTTCTTCCCCTGTTAAAAGGGTTTTTTTCCTCTCCACGTCACGACATGCTTAGTATGGGGGTTGCTGAAAAGAAAACGCCAGGACTTCCACGTCTTACATGCTCACCCAGGGGGAGGACTGCTAAAGTCTCTGATCGATGCAAACTCTGGGTTTTTTCCTAGGTAGAAATCTGTATCCAATTTGAATAAAAATGAATCCACGGGGACTGTTCAATGGTTTTGGAAAATTGGAAAGTATGTACCTGACTTTTTGAAAATGCCTTGAGAGTGTTTGAATTGGCGCTAATTTAAAAAAACTGAATTAAAATTTAAAAAAGCATGGTACAGTAAAAAAAACTGTTAATGGGCAGGTGGAAAAGATAACTACTTGCAAACAGACAGGAGAGAACAAAATGTGGCTGGGCAAAACAGAAAAATTTAGGATACAACTAATCGGGAAAAATTACGTACAGAAACCAACTAGAAAAAAAAAATAACAAAAAGAAAACACACCCCCTTTGAAAAAATTCATTTTTTTATTTTTCAGGTCATCTGATATTGACATTTGTTTTAATTTTCTGAAACATTTAAGTGTGACAAAAAAGGAATGAAAAAAGACAAATAGTTTTACATAGCACTGTGAAGGAAAGAAAAACTACAAGTCTAAAGTTGGAAATGATTCTCAGTAACAGACGACAACAGACACAGGCATCTTCTATTTATTGTCCAAATATATTTTTATTCTGTCAGGTTAAATTTGTCAATCGGGTCTTCCCCCTGCCTGTCAACTTGACTGAGAGCCATCAGGAGTGCTTTTGCCAGTCAATTACTGATGATGATGGGTGGGTGTCTGGAGTTCATGCCCACACCCTCCCTATTCTCAAATCTCATTGTAAATCAAATAAATTGAACAAGAAGGGGAGGAAAAGCCACCACTTCATCACTGTCAATCTGTACACAGTTAAAAAGGTATAATAAATCTACATGGAGTTTATTCTGCATTTTGTGAACATTGATGGTATAGTGTTTGACATATCTTGAAAACATGAATGAATGCACTTTGCTAAGCATTCCCTGACAAAGCACTTTTTACTTTTTAAACAGGGGCATCAGGTGGCAAGTGCCCCTGAGTGGGCTTCTCTTCTTGCTTTTGTAAATTTCCAGAGGGATCAGAAAGCTGCCTGGTGTCTGTGGGTTAATTAGTCAGTTAGGGTTTCCAGTAGCTGCTGCGATTCAGGATGAGCTCCTTTGATGTACCCTGCTACCCCTGAGTCCTGACCTTTGACTTAGCTTCAGTTTACACAGGTGGTAAGATTAGGCTTCAAAGCTCTGGAAGTTTTCAGTCATTGTTCTTTGATGAGAGTATTATGGATTTTTCTGGACTGTGATATTTTATACTGGTATAACTACCAGGAGCTTTAGCAGAGGCATGGGATGTCCGTAACACCATGCGCAAGATGGTTCATAAGAAATGCGTATTTGGTTTATTTCTATAATGCCTTTCAAAGATAAAATCACAAAATGCTTTACAGTAAGACAAGGAATAAAACACTATAGCAAAATGATTAAAATAAAGTAATACATTTACTAAAAAGGGGTATATAAGGAACACAGAGGAAATAAAGCACAGAGCTTCAATGGATTGGTGGTCTGAATAAAAGCATGTCAGCTGCTTTTCAAATGAAAATAGTGACTATGCAGCAAATAGACAGAGGAATTGCATTTTACAATATTGGTGCAAAGGACCGGAAAGATCTGTCTTCTTAAGTTGAATAGCTAGTTTGTGGTACAAGCAACAACTTTTGACCTGTTAATCTAAGAGATCAGAGACATACTGAGGAGCTTGGCCATATAAGGCTTTAAAAGTTACAACTAATTCTAAAATTCAGTGGCAACCAGTTCAAGGATGCAAAAACTGGAGGGCTGTGGGATATTCTGTTTGTTCCAGTTAAAGCAGCTGCATTTTGCAGAGTCTGAACTTGATCTAAAATTGATCTGTTTATAAAGGTCAAAGAGACACTAACAGTAATCTAATCGAGCCGAAGCAAACACCTTCATAATCTTTTCTTATTTAAGCATCTGGCACTAAACAGATTATAGTTCTTATATATAGTTGTTCTTATATACAGTATGTTAAAAGCAGAAATGAATTACCTGTTTAGAATGATGATTAAATAAGACTGAGCTGTAAAAAACTACATTTTTGAGACATAATTGAACAAAGGACCCAGTGAAACTAAGGTGTTTCTTTATTGTAGGAATCATGTAATCAGTGGCATTTATCAATGTCTCTGTTTAATCTGTGTTTAACTGTCTTAAGTCACAACCTAAACATGGATGGATTTTTGGGAGAGTCAGTTACCCCAGATAATTTATGGAGATCAAATGAACCATGTAAAGCTGGGTATCATCAGCACAGAAATGGTAACAGACATTTTATAGCTCCTAATGATTTGTCACAGAGGACGTATATAAAGAAGGAAAAGAATAAGGCCCAGAAGCCCAAAGCTGCCATTTCTTGTTATTTGATTCACAAAAACACTAAAAGATCTAAAAGATACAATAAATGTGTTCTTAACACAACCAGTTATCAAAATAAATATTTTGTCTGTTAATTAGGATACTGTGATCATCTGTCTCAAACACAGAGAAAAAGCTTTCCGTCTGCTGCTATTCAATTGTCATTGGAGACCTTAACCCTCCTGTTGCCCTCATTCTCTGTATACACCCTGTGTCCTCCGGGTCAAAATGACCCGTCTTCTCTAAACCTCCAATATAAGCAGCTTAATTGAATTTTAAACACCAAATTTCATCTTGCATATTGTCATTGAGCTCAAAATGTGTGAATACTTGAGTTTTCCCTCTTCACTTGAATTTCTATAGCTTAAGAAAAGAAAAAACGTGCAAAAAGGAGTTTTGAATACATTTTTATTCATCCCAATTACTCAGTTTCACTTTTTTCTCCAGTGAACAATTTAAGACAATGTACAATACAAAAATATGAAAAATAACAATAACCCATTCAACTAATTAGCACATGTAGGGGCCGTATACAAGTGCACAGCCCTTGCAGATATATTTCTTACACCTGCAGCCACACAGTATGTGTTTTACAATCCTTCTTTTGAGGGCAGAACTGACATCTCTTCCTCTTACTTGCCCTAGCTGGGAAGTGGGCTGTGGTTAGATGGATCCTCAGGTTGCTCAGGAGCTCCTGCACTCTGAATAGCTTTCACAACTGCTGCTGAGGGTTCTGTGCGGGGGACATGCTTCCTTCTTTCAATGAGTGGAGTTACAAGTGCCTTTCCTTGCTGGTCCAGGAACAACCTCCTCTTGTTCTGCTTCTGAGACATCCAGGTTGGGTTGATCTCTCTCCAAATCACAAAGGCATTGTAGGAGGAAACATCAATGATGTTGTGGAAGATGACCAGGGGACATCGGGCAGTCATTCTTCTGCTGCTATATGTTCCAATCACCTTATCCAGGTTGTCCACACCTCCTTTGTTGCGGTTGCAGTCTAGGATAATGATTGGCTTCCTGTCCTCATGATCGCTAATGTCACCGTCTCTATGCAGTGTGCTCAGAAGAACCACATTCTTGTTTTTCTTTGGGAGGTAGGAAACGAGAGTGGTGTTGGAGGCAAACTTTGAGGAGAAGATCTCTTTCTCCTTTGACGCAAGCAGTGCAGGTGGGAGCTCAGGCTCTTCAGGAGCTGCTGTCCGAGTTCATAAATGGTAAATGGACTGAACTTATATAGCGCTTTTCCAGTCATACAGACCGCTCAAAGCGCTTTACACTAGAGCCACATTCACCCAATCGCACTAACTTACTAATGCTCACACATTCATACACCGATACGCAGATCGGTAGGCAACTTGAGGTTAAGTGCCTTGCCCATGGACACATCGACATATGGCAGGAGGAAGCTGGAATCGAAGCCACAACCTTCTGATTGCAAGACGACTACTCTTCCTACTGAGCCACAGTCGCCTAAGAGGTGAAGAAATTGTCACATGTCACATTGTGACCCCTCAGTCCCTCTGTCACATCAAGCACAACTCGCACCCCCTGGTTCTTCTCTGGGCATCCACTGGTCGGCTTCCCAGTATAGACTTGCATTTTCCAAGCATAGCTTAATTTGGCATCGCAAGCCACCCATGACTTGATCCCATATTTTGCTGGCTTGCTGGGCATATACTGCCGGAAAGGACAACGACCTTTGGACAAAAGACATTAGCATCAGTGATTAGTATCACTGTCACAGAAAACAGTCAAAGAAATCAATAGTGAAAATCACTTTTATTACAAATATGAAAACAGATTAGCTCTAAATGGAACCAGTTGCTCATCCACTGTTACGTCAGGCCCTGGATTGTAGAGGTAGGGCAGCCGCTCCACCCACTTGTCCCATACCTCTCTTATGGCTGCAAGTTTGTCTGTCACACGTCTTGCTGGTCTTGACTCACGGTCATCAAATCGTAGCAGTCTTGAGTAGGTGTGAAAGACTTTGAGTGGCATTGTGGCTCAGAAAATTGGCCTTCCACTCTCAGCATCCTGTAGACTAGCTGCAGCCTCACCTCGGGAACTGTATACACTTGCAAAGATTAGCAGCCCTAAGTAGGCCTGCAGGTCAATCTCATCTATCTTTTTCCAGCTGTCTCCATATTTGCGAAAACCCTCCAGATTTTTCATCCCCAGGATTATTTTTTCTATTGCTGGTGTGATAAACAGGTAGAATGTAGAGACAATATCATGGGAATGAGAAACGGCATGCCTTGTGGGTCCTGGGGTCATCTTTATGATGTTTTGTTCTGCGTGCCTGCCGTGTTGGTCATATGCTGCTGAGGACCATGTTATTTTGCCATTTTTTGAAAGGAAAGTCTTTCTTTCAGCTTCAGGGTTTTCTTCTTCTTCTGAAGATGATTCATCATGCTCTGGGTTGTATTCCTCCCCATCTTCTTCTTCGGATACATCCTCCACTACCTCTTCTGAATCAGAGTTGTCTTGCTGGACATCTGAGAAAATCAGCTCTACAGCGTCTTCAGCAGTATAACGCACACTCATGGCTTCAGCACAGACAGAATTCGGGGTCCTGTTATCTGCAGCACCTTTATAACCTCTGGAAATAAACAGGTGGTCTTCTGAAGCCGGCGAGAACACCACCTGATTTGCCTTGTTTACTTCTGCTACTGATTGATCTGAGACACATCTAAAACATTGTAACGTTCTGTGGTTTGTAAATAACTCTGTGACCTTGATTTCAACTCTATTTGTCTCACGGGTCATTTTGACCCGTGAGACCACCTTTGTACCTTTTTTTGTACAGCTTATATGGAAATGTGAATAAAAGCAACATTTCACTTTTTCTATTGTTGGGGCCAATCTAGGAAAAGTCATAAAATTTTAAGTTAAAAAAATAGCATTTAGTGGATTTTTTGGGGGGTTTCAACACAGTGGCGGGCCATTTTGACCCAAGCACAACAGGGGGGTTAAGTAAAGCTGTTGAGTGACATTTGAAAGCACACTTAAATGTATCAATAATTATTTGCAGAAAAAGAATAATTTTTTGCAGAAAATAGTTTTTCTGTAGGTATGAGAACCTTTCACATTTGAACCGATATGGTACCGATACCTGGTACATGGGAATCGATACCAGTACTCAACGGTACCATTTTTTGCTACTTTTGTGTGTGGTAATAAATTGTAATTTGTTTATTAGTAAAATCTATAACAATTTCAATTTAAGATACTTATTTCTCAATGTATAAACTTTAATGAATGTGTCAAAACAACATCCAGCTGTTTGTATTGTAACATTGCAGTTGTTTCAAACATTTCTTCAACATGAAAACCATTAACTGACTATGCAGTGTTTTTCCTAATAATGTATAATGGAATTTTTCTTATTAAAGTAGGAGAGAAATTAACTCACAACAAGAGAAAATCCGGACTTTGTCTTATAAGTTTATTCAAAGGCATACAGCGTTTGAAGACCCTGTCATTGACAAGTCAGTGAAGCAGAGCCCAGAGCACAGTTTACAGACAGTATTTAAACAGTATGTGGGTGTTACCTCAACTTAAAAGAGTTTGGAGACATGGTCCTCTAAACCCCACCTCAGGTCAGAGGTAACAAAGTTATTTATGAGGGCACCCATCTGCTCTTCCTCAGACACAACGCTTCAGGATGTGTTTTAATCATTAAACTTCTGATAATGGTTTTACAGACCAATTCCTCTATAAGTAGTAAACACAGAGGTCAGAGGAGAGAGGTAAATGAAAGTTCACAGCACTTTGGAACACTTTAGAGCACTAAATAAAAGAATTTCCATAACAAATGCACAAATTAAACCCGGCCATGTTGCTGGCTGCAGACGACCTGTCGCTAATGCAGGCATCCTAACGGTGCCGAATGCAGGAGTTATAGCCGTAGATCTGAGGCTATTGCTCTTCAGCCAGAAAAATCCTGTGCTTAACCAGGTGCTTCCTCAGATTAGAAATATTCCCGCCACTGACCTTGGACTTTGCGTCACAAATATTGTAGTGAGCGTAATCTGCATCGCATTTTGAAAAGTGGAGCCGTACTTTCGAGTGCTTTCTGTCAGCCATGCTTTGTTGATGGTACCTGCCGCTACTGACGTCATTACACTGTTCTGCGTGCAATGCTGTGTTCATGTCTGGCATGGAAAATCGCCCACTCTTCCACTCCCTCAGTGTCACAATGAAACATGGTACTGTTTGATTTTTAGGGAATCGGTACTCGGTAATACCGACGGAATTCGGTCCGAATTGGGTACCCAACTCTATTCTTTTGTAACAGCTGCTTGCAGAATTTTTGACACAAAGGGTAGATTGGTATTAACCTGCAAATATTGGGTCTAAATTAGTGTTTTTCAGGGTTACCAAGAGCAAGCTTAATGTTTCTGGGAATCGAGATTACGTGAGGTGGGTTTCGTGTGTCTTGTAATGTACAGAAACAAAGGAAGGCCAGGTGTCAGAGGATTCAGAGGATTAGGATTGTGTGTCTGACAATGATGTCAGTCGAGGACGTGGAAGATGTGTAGATAATTGGATTTCTGATAACAGGATATCTGCTTTTCAGAGTTTGCGGTTACCTGGCATTTCGTGAAATTGGAAAACGTCGGCAGCAGTTCTGGCCATTGCAAGGCTGCCTGGCTTATGTGAAGGGATCTGCAGGGCTATCAACACTCAGACTGAAATGTTAAGGGAGCAGAATCGCAAACTGGATGTGATCCTACAAGATCGCAGACTGGCTGCGGTTCCTGGACTCAGAGGTGAAATGGGATAAATCTTGGAGAAGTTGCATGCTCGGATCTGGTGAAAGACCAGGAATTTGGCTGTTTGGATTTGCCATTGAGAAGCACCAGCAAGACTCTCAAGGCTGACAGAAAATTAAGAGTCAGCCTGACCCAAAGAATTGTTGTTTTTTGAATCTGGCTCCCCTGCACGGCCTTGATGGCTGGCTATCTTCAACTCCTCCTGGAAGTTATGTAAACATGATGCTCTGCTCCCTCTGCCCCCTCCCTTCCCTGAGGACATCTGTGGAGCTGCTCAGAACTCTGTGGCTGGTTGATGAACATTCCATCGTATCATCAAGGACAATGGCCTCTGTGACAGTGCTTCACGGACTTACTTTGCACACACTCACATGCACACACACACACATGCTCATATAAACAAACACACCCCTGACATACAACCTTGTATATGTGTTGCTTATTTGTGCTGAGTTTTTTTTTGATATCTCAAACAGTATCCTGCTAAGGATAAAGTGTGAAATATGATTCTTATCCTCTTTTTACCTAAATGTGGCTTCATAGATTTATAGATAGGATTTATAGTTTTTAGGTTTCTTAAGGATTGTATTACAATTATTTCATACCAGTGAAAGTCAAACATTATTAGTATTTGAAAGTTTCGACTAAAGTTGTTTTATACCAGT
Source organism: Crenichthys baileyi (assembly GCA_036173005.1). Taxonomy (NCBI): domain Eukaryota; kingdom Metazoa; phylum Chordata; class Actinopteri; order Cyprinodontiformes; family Goodeidae; genus Crenichthys; species Crenichthys baileyi. Next base: position 741,536 of record JAHHUM010002906.1, read on the forward strand.
GATCTAGCTTCTCTACTTAGACTTCAATGAGCGCCCATGACTGTTATTATTTAAATGATGGGACCACAGCTGCCTCATACCAGCGACCTCAAGGATTAATATTATCAGTTTTTTTTCTAGCACAGGAAGAATTCCTTACCACAGAGGACTTAATAAGCTAATTACCTCTATTACAAAGATTGGATTAGAACCAGCTCTTACCAGTAAACCCCCAAGTATTATTAGTGTCATTTGATTTGTTTTTCTGTTCTTTGATTTTCTGTATCATTGTAATGTTTTTTCTCATGTAGAGCGCTTTGAGTTCCTTGTTGCTGAAAAGTGCTATATAAATAAACTTGACTTGACTTGACTTGAAAAGGGGACCCGTAATTTCAGCCGGACACAACAGATGAAAGTTTAAACGTTTATTGAGATCTGTAGACGTAGCTCGGCAGGAAGCCACCAGTGGCAAGACCAGGAACCTCTGAGGGCAGACAGATAAGAATGTGGCTAAGCAGAGAACTGTGGGTAAGGTGAAGCTCAAAGAAAAAAGCCACTAACCTTTTCAGAATCCGTGAGAGAGTAAGGATGCTGATTTTTGGCTCCTCATGGCTGTAGGCTGGTGACAGCGGGATGACGTCACGGATGATCTGAGAGACTGTTAGGGTTTGAAAACTTTTGTATTGTTTATCACTCTTCCTTCCCAGGGAGAGGAGTGAGTTATGCTACTATCAGCAACATCTGGGGGCTGCTTGTACCAGTCCCCACTCCCTCTCTGTTTAAAAGCAAAACACATGCACCCTAACCCTTCTGACCCCACACGCACACACACACACACACAGACACACGTACACCCCCTAAATGCTTGGAATGTCTGTTGAACTGTGTATGTGAACCACATATATAAATAAAGAGAGATGGTGCCAACACTTTGTAGCTGCACCGCAGAGTGGGCTACCATCTTGCTGCAAGATTAACAGAGACTCATGTGTCGTTCCTTCTGAGCTTGATTATTTGATAATTAATACCATTGTTCAAAAGAGGACAAATTGTTGGTGCACGTCTTGCTGGCGCATCCGTGACCAAGACAGCAAGTCTTTGCGATGTATCAAGAGCCACGGTATCCAGGGTAATGTCAGCATACCACCAAGAAGGACGAACCACATCCAACAGGATTAACTGTGGACGCAAGAGGAAGCTGTCTGAAAGGGATGTTCGGGTGCTAACCCGGATTGTATCCAAAAAACATAAAACCACGGCTGCCCAAATCACGGCAGAATTAAAATGTGCACCTCAACTCTCCTGTTTCCACCAGAACTGTCCGTCGGGAGCTCCACAGGGTCAATATACACGGCCGGGCTGCTATAGCCAAACCTTTGGTCACTCATGCCAATGCCAAACGTCGGTTTCAATGTGCAAGGAGCGCAAATCTGGGCTGTGGACAATGTGAAACATGTATTGTTCTCTGATGAGTCCACCTTTACTGTTTTTCCCCACATCCAGGAGAGTTACGGTGTGGAGAAGCCCAAAGAAGCGTACCACCCAGACTGTTGCATGCCCAGAGTGAAGCATGGGGTTGGATCCGTGCTGGTTTGGGCTGCCATATCATGGCATTCCCTTGCCCCAATACTTGTGCTAGATGGGCACGTCACTGCCAAGGACCATGAGGACCATGTGCATCCAGCGGTTCAAACATTGTATCCTGAAGGCGGTGCCGTGTATCAGCATGACAATGCACCAATACACACAGCAAAACTAGTGAAAGATTGGTTTGATGAACATGAAAGTGAAGTTGCATAATGGGGAGGCTCAGTTAGTAAGCTTTGAAGTGAAGGGTATAATATGCTCTGGCATCTGTGAGGAGGTAGACAACTCGGTTAAGACAGACAGCCATGCTTTGCTGAAACCCGAGCTCTCTCTCCTAAAGGCCTTTGGTAAATCTTTCTTTCTTTCTCTGTATCATTCTTTTTGTATGAAATATGTTTAGGGAATTATTGGACTTATCAAATTAAACTTGTGTTAATCTTAATTTCCTGCTCTTCATCTGTTCTTTCTCATGACATCTGGGCTGGGGTGTTGAGGGTGTCTTTTATATTTGGTGGAATTATTGTACCTCAACACCACCCACAATCTGCTGGGTTGGTTGAACGAACAAATGGAACAATAAAAAATAGATTAGTGTATGGAAGACCTTTTCCATTGCCATCAGAAATGGATGACATAGGAAAAGCACAGCAGGAAACATCATTAGCTGAATGGATGAATAAAATGTTACAAACAAAGGAAGTACAGATGTCCAGTGGTCTGCCGATAATCTCTGCTCCTATTCCACAGAACAACCTGAGACCTGGAGACCTGGTCCTGATTAAGACATTCCATAGAAAGGATTGGAGCGCCCCCTGCTGGAAAGGGCCATACCGAGTTCTCCTGACCACACCGACAGCTCTAAAAATTGCAGAGAGACCATCCTGGATCCACAAGAGCCACTGTAAGCCAATATTACCGTTACAGGAGCCAAACCAACCGACATGGGTAACAGGGGAAGACCGGCTACAAAGAGGCTGGTGACCCATAGGGCTCAGCATCTCAAACAGGTGAAGAGAACAACTGACCTGTGCCCATCTTAGTATGGCTTTTTGTAACATGTGGACAGGACTGATAAGCCTGAGCCTAATTCTGGTAGCAGGACTCTTTCTCTGTTTAAGGCAGGATCCACAGGATACGACATCACATGAGAAGAGATGGACACCGGACGGCTCTCATCTCAGACCCCTAAAGAAAGGAGGAAGACATCTGTTTCTGCAGAACTATTGGTATCGTTATGTGTATGAAACAGCTAAAGCACAAAATAAAACAGATTGTTATGTATGTTCTATCATGCCAGTTCATTCCCAGGGCCCTACAGTGTATGTGAGAAAGATGAATTTAAGCTTTGGCCAGAAGGAGATAAAGTGACACTATCTCTCCTTCCTTGGCTAGGTGTGGGCAAACTAATGCTGCGTGTGGAAACTTTAAGCTACCGATTAGGACTGTTTTTTAATAACTCCATAATAGATGGCCAAAACATAGAAATGAACCCTATGCGAGCCATGATAATTCAGAACCGCATGGCTTTGGATATTCTAACAGCATCAACGGGGGGCGTTTGCGTTTTGCTGAGCAACACTTGTTGCACATATATTCCAGATAATAAACATTCCTCAGATATAACAGGAGCACTGAATAACCTGCGTAACCTGCAAAATGTCATGACACACGACCACCCGACTCCCAGCACCTCTTGGTTAGACTGGATGCTCCAAGGGGGATGGATGGATTGGGTTAAGATTTTCTTACTCGCTCTAGCAGTATTCCTGATCATCCTGTGCATCTTGTCAATATGTATTATTCCATGCTGCAAATGTATGGTAAAAAGGATAGTGACTCAGTCAGTCACAGTCGCATATGCAGCATTGATTCAAGTGGACACCATATTGGACCCAAAAACAGATGACTATGATTACATGTTGTAAATGAATATATTTTCAATGCCTGAGTGTACTCATAATTGTACTTCATAAAATGACCTTATAGTAGAAAATCGAAAGTAATTGCTATTTAAGTGAAATGAGGAAAAGTACAATGATGAAATGAACAAGGCTTGTTTTAATTCTTTTACTTTTATTACATTTTGTTTTCCTTGATTTATTACATTGTTTTATTATTATTGTACTCTACCATGGTTGGTGGTCGCCTAGGCAAAGGGGCCGTGTGAGTATTTTTCCCACAATATAATCTGCTTTCCGCCTGTGGGTTTTTTCGCTTACACAGAGTGATTTCTTTTACATGTATCTAATCATGACTTTATTTGTGATAAAAAAGGAGGGACTGTTAGGGTTTGAAAACTTTTGTATTGTTTATCACTCTTCCTTCCCTGGGAGAGGAGTGAGTTATGCTACTATCAGCAACATCTGGGGGCTGCTTGTACCAGTCCCCACTCCCTCTCTGTTTAAAAGCAAAACACATGCACCCTAACCCTTCTGACCCACACACACACACACACACACACACAACACACACACCACACAACACACACACAGACACACATACACCCCTAAATGCTTGAATGTCTGTTGAACTGTGTGTGTGAACCACATATATAAAATAAAGAGAGAAGGTGCCAACACTTTGTAGTTGCACCGCAGAGTGGGCTACCATCTTGCTGCAAGATTAACAGAGACTCATGTGTCGTTCCTTCTGAGCTTGACTATTTGAAAATTAATACCTAACAGAGACTGTGAGGGAAGGCAGGCAGGGAAGGTACTCCACGCAGGTGAAGCATGTCTTGAACCTGCACTGGGTCTGCTGGCAGATTGTGCTTGGCCTGGAGCGGTTGGCCTGCCCGGCCCGGTTACCCAGCTCGTGCATGGTTCACTCTCATGAACTGTTGGCTGTTGTGTCCGGGGGGGGGGGGGGGGGGGTCATGGCCGCGGGATAGAGGTTGTGTGGAGGGGGTGCAGCATGTGGGGGGGGTGGGGGGTCCTCTTCTTGGATGTGGGGTCACCAGCATTTGGATCGGCTGGTAGAGCTGAGCTGGATAATGTTACTCCCTGGGCTATTGTTGCAGTGGCGGTGATGTGGTGTGTTTGTGTGGTTGGGTTTGTGGGGCCGTGGTGGGGAACGCCGGCCCCAGGTGCTTGCCGCTGGCTGGGGACCTCTTGCCGGGTGAGTTTGTCCCATCTTGGTGTGGGGTCTGGGGTTCCGTGGTGGGCACGGTGCTCGGTGCTTTCTGCCCTGTTGCACCTGTTGGCGGGGGCTGAGGTAGCGTTGCGCATGGCCCTTGCCTTGCTGTCGCGCCGTGTGGTCGGGGGCAGGATGCGGCGGGGGGGCTTGGAGCGGGACTGTGTATGGAGCTTGCGATGTGTGGGTGTGGCTTTGTCGGCTTTTCATGGATGGAGCTCACCTGTAGGGGTGTGGTGCTGTGTGGAGGGGTTTCATGGTGTTTGGGCTCGGGGGCATCTGTTCGATATCTGTGTCCTGGTTGGGGGTGGCCCTGTGGGGAAATTCATGTTGGGGTTCATTGGGGGTGGGGGGCTCATGGGATTAGGATCAAAACTCATTGAGGGCTGGGACTGTTTCATCCTTTGGCGGCTCTGGTTGGCAGCCTAGTTTGGACCATGTAGTCCCCTCTTTTGTACATGGCCCCCTCTTCCAGGTGCTGGGACTGTCTGGGACGCTCTGCCTGTCTCCACCCCCGGAGGGAAGGGGACCACCTCCTGGGTCCGGGGTATGGGGTATCGGCACCTGGACCTGGGAGTATAGTGTATGTATGTGGAGTGTGAGTGAGTGTTGGACGTCCATTGTTGTTTGTCTTTACGTTGGGTGTGTGGGTGTGAGTGTTTTTATGTGTAGGCATGAGGGTGGGAATGTTTTATTTTGGCTGTGTGTGCCTGTCTTTTGTGTCAGGTTGAGTCTTGGACTGCTCCCTCTCCTGGATCAGTTTAGGCTCCCCATCAAATGGGGGCCTATTCCCTCCACATTACACTACCTACTGGAGGTTGGTGTCTCTGCCCGCTGGTATACTTGTGGTTCTCGGTGTCCGGGTCTGGGTGCTTTGGTGTGTGCCGGCTCACTCCTGGTGGCTGCTTGCTGGGGCCTGGACACCTGGGCTCTGTGGGGCTTCTGCTTGGGGAGTGATATATCCCGGGGTCTCAGGTCACTGGGTCCATGGCTGGATCTGCTAGGCCGTAGACAGCTGCCGGTGGGGCCTGTGGGCTTGTCGCTGCTGCTCCATGGGACTTCTGCACTGTGGCTGCTGGGTGGTTCCCCTGGGAATCTCCCCTGCTCTTCTCTGGGGAGGTTGCGGTTGTCCTGGGGATGGTTCTCCTGTGGTTTTTGTTCACTGGGGGGCCTTTGGATGTCTATGGCTTGGATCTCCTCCGTATCTGTCCCAGGTCCAGGGGAGCAGGTCTGTGGCTCCTCACACTCATTACTGCATATTTTTATGGAGAAACCTTCTATGCACAAGCATGCTCTCACTCAAACCCCCAGGTGTTTAGATTCAGGTGTTAACAGATACACAAATGTTCTATATTGAGCTGCATTTACCGCTAAATACATCTTGCATTCATGTATTTCGTGCACTTTTTTGTAAAAAAGCTGTTAATATGACTGTTTCTGCAGGTGTAGAAGCAAGCAGGGTGTTATCTTGTATTCTCTTCATCCTTTCTTTCCTCCATTCTTTTCTCCTTCTCTCCCCTTTTCCTTTTTGCCCCACCTCTCTCTTTCGTGTTTCTTATTTTTTTCCTTTTCATTTGTCTCCGTTACAATTGAAATAACAGGCTGCACGGTGGCGCATTTGGTAGCACTGTTGCCTTACAGCAACAAGGTCCTGGGTCCGGGGGTCTTTCTGCATGGAGTTTGCATGTTCTCCCCGTGCATGAGTGGGTTCTCACCGGGTACTCCGGCTTCCTACCACAGTCCAGAGACATGCCTGTTAGGTTAATTGTCACTCTAAATCGCCTTAGGTGTATGAATGAGTGTGTGCATGGTTGTTTGTGTGTTGCCCTGCGATGGACTGGCGACCTGTCCAGGGTGTACCCCGCCTCTCGCCCATAGACTGCTGGAGATAGGCACCAGCTTCCCTGCGACCCACTATGGAATAAGTGGTAGAAAATGACTGACTGACTGACAATTGAAATAATCCCAAAGCAGTTTCTAATAAAGTTTCTTTCATAAAATTCAAGCAGAACTTTAAAGGGTTAGCTGTGATGCTCCACTTGTGAAAGTAAATCTGTTGGGATTTTTCTTGGCACTCAGACAACAATTCTGAGTGCTACTCTGCCGGAAAGGACACGGTTAAAAAAAATAAAAAAGGACACAGCATATAAAGCCAGGACAACAGGTGGAGTGAGTGAGGCATGATTAGGGTGCTGGCAGGGGAGAAGCAGGTGAAGACAATGTTCTAAATTGCTTTTGCACACAAAGGATCAGAGGCAGACAGGGTTGGTGCAGACAAACAAACAGACCCTAATCATAGCACTACATATATGCAGAGCTGGGTAGAGTAGCCAAAAATTATATTTTAGTAAGAGTAGCACTACTTTAATAACGTTTTACTGAATAAAAAGTAAAAAGTAGTCATCCAAAAAGTACTCGCGAAAACATATTTGGTAAAAAGGCCACTTAAATACTGAGTACTTGAGTAGTGCCTTTTCATCTGATCTGTTTTGTGACAAGAGTGTAATAATGTGCAGATTATGGTACTCAGAATAATAAAATAAAAGATAATTAAAATAAAGTGTAAAGTACTTCCAGTGAGTTTACGGTTCACTTGACCTCCAACTGGCACAAAAGGCTCTGCATATAGTAAATAACATTGGAACAATGAAGGTAGTTTATAAACCAGAAGTCTGGTGCATTTTGATTAAAACGTGTGTGTTCGTCATTCACGGAAGTAAATTGAGGTAGTTAGAGTAACCAGTAATTTTACTCACGAAAGAGTAGAGTTAATTCAAAATAATATTACTCAAGTAGAAGTTTAAAAAGGAAAGTGCAGTAAAACTACTCCTAGAAGTTCTTTTTTGAAATATAAAGTTACTCAAGTAAATGTAACTGAATGTAACTAGTTACCACCCATCTTTGCACATATAGCATCTCACAAAAGCAAGTACAGGCCTCAGTTTTGGCTTGCTCTGATCCGAAATAGTTTAAGCATCAAAACAAAGCACAGTACAATGAAATATACAATATTTAAACTGTTTTATCTTAAACAAATTTTCTCTGCCAAGACACCTACCTCTTACTGTGAAAGGTTCTTATGAACAGGAGAGCACATTGAGTTCAGCAGGGCCAGAGAAGATGTGACGGCTCAGTTTAGAGGCAGGGTCATTAGACTGATCTATGATCAGATTCGATCTGCAGGAGCTCAGACAGCAGTTTAAAATGGCTAGTTTTATATTTGGCCAGGGTACGGTCACTGGTTACTCAAACAGCGAACCGTACCTTACTTTGTCTTACCTTAGCAGCATCTGGGCTGAGACCCTTTTTAAAGAGACATTTTAAACATTTTAAACAGAAAGACTAAGTCAAAAGCTGCAGTAGGGAAACGTGTGGTATGAACTAAAGCCTGAATGATCTGTTCCCGAAGGAGATCCTTGACCACCGACGCGCTGTGGTTAGGGTTGAAAGGGTTTTATGTAAATGGACAGTTATTCCCAACTACAGATAGGATTAAATAGTAAACACTGATTAGATTATAGATTTTAAGTTTATTGGCATTTAACAGTTTTAATGTTTGGTTGGAGAACTAGTAATATAGTAATAAATCTAGCAAACGTCTTGCAAATCAATTGAAAAATGAAGAAAAGGCAACAGTTTCAACAATAATGGACAGTAATGGTATGCCAGCAAATGACCCTAAAAAAAATTATAAAATTTATAAAAATTTTCACAAAAATCTGTACTCAAAAATATTGATGCATCTCTGGGAATGTTTTTTCTTAGCCTCCATGTGTTTATTGTGTCTAATAGTTATTAGAGGAATGGGTAATTCTTTTCAGCTGAAAGAGGAAGACTAAATCTAAATGCATTCCCTCGACGTAAGTACTAGTGACTTCTCGAGTCTGCATGGGGTTCTACTGTGTGCAAAGCACATACCTCAGAATATATCACCCCTCTGAGGATGTTCTGGAAGAAGATAATAAATGAGCCCATCTGTTCGTAAACTAGATGTTTCCTCCAACTGGATCCAAGGTTGTGACCATGTAAGGAATCGTTTTTGCCAAGGAATGTGGGGAGCCTTGGCTATCTCAGGAAGTACTGGGGGTGCTTGGTATTGGGGATTTCTGTTATCAGTTCCTGCCCCACCCCAAGTGAAGTAGCTGACTGCGATCAGTAGAGTGAAAAAGGCCATTGTATGCATACAATCTGTTAATATACTTTTTTTCTAATTCAATACAGTTTGAATGATTACATTTAATTCTCCTGTGATTCTTTTGCTAACTATCAGTCTTGCTTTCAGAATAAGAGGCGTGGGGTTTTCTCCAACATCCAATTCTGGGTTACCTTCAGCAGCAAAGGTAGACCTAATGACAAAGCTTCAGGGCCTGATGGTTTCCCTGCAGAATTCTACAAGGAGTTCTGGCCACTGTTGGCTGTCACCTTCCAACATTTGGTTACAGACATTCAAGAGACCTCGTCTTCATTCTCTGGACCTTGTGCTGACATATGGCATTGAGTGTAAAGACATAATATTTTCTCATAACCCTGTCCTGTCTGACCATTTCTTAATAACCTTTGAGTTTAATTTAACCGAGTACTCCACACCTGAAAGAACATGTCATTATAGTAGATCATTATCAGACGATGCTGTAACAACCTTTAAAGAATCTGTTCCACTTTGAATCTCCTCATTATCACAGAAAAACACAGTGGAGGGCAATAATTCTGTTTCTGCCCCTTCACAAATTGATTCTCTTGTTCATAGTGTTACTTCATCATTGCGTGGTGCATTAGACAATGCAGCCCCCTTGAAAAAGAAGGTAATTATTCATAGGAGGCAGGCTCCTTGGTTTAACTTAGATCTGCGTACTTTAAAGCACAATGTTAGAAAATTGGAGAGAAAATGGCGCCCTACACACCTAGAGGATTCCTACTTAATCTGGAAAATTAGCCTACTGTTGTATAAAAAGACACTTCACCAAGCTAGAACAGCTTATTTCTCATCATTAATAGAAGAGAACAAGAATGATCCTAGGTTTCTCTTTAGTACAGTGGCTAAACTTACACAGAGTCATAGCTCTGTTAAGCCATCCATTCCCTTAGCTCTTAGCAGTCATGACTTTATGGGATTCTTCTTAAATAAAATTGATTCTACTAAAAATAAAATCTTTGACATACTCCCGAGATGATTACTTCATCCTCAGCAAGTGAGACAACATTGGAAATAACTGTAGAACCTGATCTGTGTTTTGGACTGTTTTGATCCTGTGGAGCTTCCTGAGTTATCAGAAATATTAGCTTAATCTAAACCTTCAACTTGTATGTTAGACCCAATCCCAACCAAATTATTTAAGGAAGTGTTCCCTCTGAATACCAGCCCCATTTTAGATATGATTAATCTATCTTTAGTAAATGGATATGTACCACAGGCTTTTGAGGTAGCTGTAATTAAACCTTTACTTAAGAAACCTTCGCTTGATCGAGACGACTTGAAAAATTACAGACCTATATCCAATCTTCCATTCTTATCTAAAATTCTTGAGAAAATAGTTGCTAATCAAATGTGTGAGCATTTACACAGCATGACCTGTTTGAAGAGTTTCAGTCAGGCTTCAGAGCTCATCATAGCACTGAAAAAGCTCTGCTGAAAGTCACTAATGATATTCTTATGGCCTCAGATAATGGACTCGTGTCTGTACTGGTTCTGTTAGATCTCAGTGCTGCATTTGATACAGTCGACCATAATATTCTCTTAAAAAGGCTGGAATATGCTGTAGGGATCCGGGGAACAGCGCTAGGCTGGTTTAAATCTTATCTGTCTGACAGATTTTAGTTTGTTCATGTAAATGATAAATCATCTTTAAACTCCAGGGTTAATTGTGGAGTACCACAGGGTTCAGTACTTGGGCCAATTCTCTTTACTGTATATATGCTTCCAATAGGTCAAATTGTCAGGCAGCATAGGATAAATTTTCACTGTTACGCTGATGATACTCAGCTTTACTTATCCATAAATCCTGATGAACCCAACCAGTTAGATAGACTACAAGCATGTCTGGAAATAAAAAAACTTGGATGACTTTAAATTTTTTGCTTCTAAATTTAGACAAGACAGAAGTTGTCATCTTTGGACCGGAGTCTTTAAAAAAGAAACTGTTTAGTCAATCACTTAACCTGGATGGCATTAAATTGACCTCTGGTAATAAGGTAAAAAACCTTGGTGTTACTTTTGACCAGGACATGTCATTTAAATCCCATATTAAACAGGTTTCTAGGATTTCCTTCTTTCACCTCCGGAACATTGCCAAAATTAGAAATATCCTGTCCAGAAGTGACGCTGAAAAACTAGTCCATGCATTTGTTACTTCAAAGCTGGACTATTGTAATTCTTTACTATCAGGATGTTGACAAAATGCAGTTAAAAGCCTTCAGCTGATTCAAAATGCTGCAGCAAGAGTTCTGATGACAATTAAAAAGAGAGATCATATTTCTCCTATTTTAGCTTCCCTTCATTGGCTCCCTGTTAAATCCATAATAGAATTTAAAATTCTCCTCCTCACATATAAAGCCCTCAATGATCCAGCTCCATCATACATCAGGGATCTGATTGTTCCATATGTTCCTAACAGAGCACTTCGTTCTCAGACTGCAGGTTTACTGGTGGTTCCTAGAGTCTCTAGAAGTAGAATGGGAGGCAGATCCTTTAGTTATCAGGCTCCTCTCCCGTGGAACCAGCTCCCGGTTTTGGTCCGTGAGGCGGACACCCTGTCTACTTTTAAGGCTTGGCTTAAAACTTTCCTTTTTGATAAAGCTTATAGTTAGAGTGGCTTAGTTTATTAGGGAGGGAGCCTTCCTCCCTCCCTATTGGATGGAGTAAGGGGGAGTCAGGTTTAGCCTAAACCGGCTCAGTTATGGTTGAGGTGCAAACACACCCTCCATTTCTGCTACCTGTATGACCCCTTCTCTTTTCCAGCGGTTATAATCAGTTTGACAGAGAGAGGTATCCCAATTCTTGTGGTTTTTAGTATAACAATGACCATCAGGGTGACCCTTTGTGGGGTGCCTTGAGACGACATTGTTGAAAATAAGCGCAGTTTAACTAAATAATCTGAACTGAAACTTTCTGTGTAGTTATGCTGCTATAGGCTTAGGCTGCTGGAGGACATAATGACCACTTTCACCCTCTTCGCTACATTCTCACACTAATCTCCAATTTTGCATTATTTGCTGTTATTTCAGCTTTTAACTTTGTTCTCTCTCTTTTCTCTTCCTAGAAGCTACACCTGGCCTGACTCTGTGTCTACCTGTGACACCTTTCTGGAGAGGGGCATCGTCCGAGCTTCTACTGGCAACAACTTAATGCTGACCCTCTACCGATGATCCACATGGCCCTGTCTTTCAGTGTTTAACCCTTTCTCTCTCCTAAAAATGGCTACTGACTGAGCTTTTACTGTAACTAACTCTATGTGCTCTCTTTCAGACTCTAAACTTGAAAACTGGCTCAGAGTTTATCTGTTCCTTCTTTCTAGGTGAAACGACTAAAGGAGCTACATCCATTAACATTTACTTTTCCTTCCCATAGAAAGTACTCCTGGATCAGTGCTTCTTTGTTCTCTTTGTGTCTCTGCTCTCTTCTCTCTAACCCCCAGTCGGTCGTGGCAGATGGCCGCTCACACTGAGCCTGGTTCTGCTGGAGGTTTCTTCCTGTTAAAAGGGAGTTTTTCCTCTCCACTGTCGCTACATGCATGCTCAGTATGAGGGATTACTGCAAAGTTTTAAGTTTGTTTTATCATAAACCACTTTTCACTGCCCAAACGCAACCTCTTATTCAAACCAGTCTGATGAACAAGGGTACAGTAGGTCCAAGGGCGAGTTTTGTGGCAGCTGCTCTTAGCAGCTGAGACATGCTTCTGCTGGGACTGACACACGTGGTTCCTGTGCTGTCTTCTCTCAGACAGAGAGGAGGAAAGTCGCGTTGTTAATATGATTAGAGGTAAGGTAAGGTAAGTTTATTTATATGGCGCTTTTCAGTAACAAGACACTCAAAGCGCTGTACATACAATTACAATACAATATACAGTCACAAAGAAAATAAACACAGATACAAACAATGATACAGAAAATCAAACAACAGGTAATATAAAAAAAATTAAAATTAAAATAAAATAAAGAGAATAGAATGATGGATAAGAAAATGAAAGGAACATTGGACTGAAAACGCAACTGACAATGTTTAGATGGCACAGTCAAAGGCCACTCTAAACAAATAAGTTTTTAGTCTTGATTTAAAGCAACTTAGGGTTTCGGCGCTTTTACAGTTTTCTGGGAGTTTATTCCAGATTAGTGGAGCATAAGAACTAAAAGCTGCTTCTCCATATTTGGTTCTGGTTCTGGGTATGCAGAGTAGATTTGAGCCAGAAGACTTGAGAGGTCTGAGTGGTTGATACACTGACAACAAGTCTGTAATGTATTTTGGTGCTAAGCCATTCAGTGATTTATAGACTAACAGAAGTATTTTAAAGTCTATTCTCTGAGCTACAGGGAGCCAGTGTAGGGATTTTAGAACCAGGGTGATGTGCTCCACTTTCTTAGTTCTAGTGAGGACGCCGGCATCAGCGTTCTGGATCAAATGCAGCTGTCTAATCCACTTTTTAGGCAGACCTGTGAAGACACTGTTGCAGTAATCAATTCTACTAAAGATGAACACATGAATTAGTTTTTCAAGGTCCTGCTGAGACATAAGTCCTTTAATCCTGGAGATGTTCTTTTGGTGATAGAAGGCCGACCTTGTTACTATCTTTATGTGCCTCTGAAGGTTTAGGTCTGAGTTCATCACTACACCCAGGTTTTGAGCCTGACTGGTGGTTTCTAGCTGTATTAACTGAAGCTGTGTGCTAACTTTGAAACGCTCTTCCTTTGGTCCAAAGATTATTACTTCAATTTTGTTTTGATTCAGCTGAAGAAAATTTCGGCCCATCCATGCATTGATTTCTTCTAAGCATTTACCCAGCGCTTGCATGGGTTCATAGTCACCTGGTGACATTGTAACGTATAGCTGTGTGTCGTCTGCATAGTTATAACTTATGTTGTTGTTTATTAAAATTTGAGTTAGGGGGAGCATGTAGATATTGAATAGAAGGGGCCCTAAGATGGATCCTCGGGGAAAACCACATGTGATTTTTGTGGTCTCTGATGTAAAGTTACCTATTGACACAAAAAAGTCCCTGTCCTTCAAGCAGGATTTAAACCAATTGAGTGCGGTACCACAAAGGCCGACCCAGTTTTCCAGGCGCTCTAATAAAATGGAGTGATCAACAGTGTCGAATGCCATTATGTCCAATAATGTCCAATAATACCAGCACTGTGGTTCTTCCACAGTCTGCATTTATACGGATGTCATTGAACACCTTGACAAGAGCAGTCTCTGTATTGTGGTGAGCAAGAAGCCTGACTGGAAGACATCGAAGCGGTTGGTCATCGTTAGGAAGTTGTTTAACTGTTGAAAAACAGCTTTTTCAATAATCTTACTGATTAAGGGGAGGTTTGATATAGGCCTGTAGTTCTGTAGTAGCAGCTTGTCCAAGTTGCACTTTTTCAATAGAGGTTTGATAAATGCTGTTTTCAGGGCCTGGGGGAAAAAACCTGACAAAAGGGACGTGTTTATTATTTGTGTTAAATCAGATGTTATTACAGGCAACGCTTTCTTAAGGAAAGCTGTGGGTAAAACATCGAGACAGCAGGAAGAAGAGCTTAGTTGCTGTACGATTTCTTCTAAGTTTTGTAGTTTATTTGGTGAAATTGGGAAATTTTGTCAAAATCAGTTCTTGTTGGAGACAACATTGGTACTGGAGTTGACGTGGATGTGCTGACTGCCCCTCTGATCTTTTGGGTTTTTTAAGTGAAGTAGGTAGCAAATTCATTGCAGTCCCTGGTAGAGTGGAGTTCCGATGCTACAGTTACAGGAGGGTTTGTTAGCCTGTCGACCGTGGCAAATAAGGCGCGAGTATTGTTAATGTTTTTGCTGATGATCTCAGAAAAGAAAGATTCCCTTGCATTTTTCAGCTGTAGGTTATATCTGTATAGTCTCTCTTTATAGATAATATAGTGAACCTGGAGTCCAGTCTTTTGCCACCTGCGTTCAGCTTTTCAACACTCATCTTTTTCACTTCTGACTGGTGGAGCACTTCTCCACAAAGACATTTTCTTCCCAGAAACGACTTTCACTTTAATTGGAGCAATTGAATCAATGATGTCCGAGATTTTACAATGAAAGTTATCTACCAGCTCATCTACAGTGTTACAGGGTAAAATGGAGGTTGAAGAGTAAATCTGGTTAAAAGTTTCAGCAGCACCATCCTTAAAGATTTTTTTTCTTATAATGTCTGTTTGGCAAACTAAGTCAATGGGGATGATGCTTTCAAAAATAACAGAAAAATGGTCAGATAGGGCAACATCAGTTACAGACACCTTGAAAATGTTTAGACCTTTAGTGATGATCAAGTCCAAAATATGTCCCTGTTTGTGCGTTTGCTGTTTAACATGTTGAGTCAAACCAAAATTTCTAAGAGTGTCACATAGATCTATTGTACTTCTGTCTTCAGGATTGTCCATATGAATGTTGAAGTCTCCCATAATAATTAAACAGTCATAATCAACACATATCACAGATAAAAGCTCATCAAAATCACTGAAAAAGTTTGTTTTGGACTTAGGAGGCCTGTAAATATTCAAGAACATGGTTCAGACCGCGCTCTATACCTGGAGAGCCAAATATTTAAAAGAGTAAAATTTGCCCAGAAATACTTTTTTACACTCTAATAAATCTTTAAACAAAGTGGCCCCCCCTCCACCTTTTCTTTGCCGTCTGCTCTCACTAAGAAAATTGTAGTTCGGAGGCGTCGACTCTATCAGAATGGGAGCTTCATTAAATTCATGTAACCATGTTTCTGTTAAAAACAGAACATCAAGATCATGGTCAGTAATGAAGCCATTGATTAAAAATGATTTTCCCGACAGAGATTTAATGTTCAATAACGCCAGTTTATATATGACTTAGTTGCCGATATTAACTCTGTGTCTGGTTGTACCTGACAGTTTATGGCTTTTTTTGATTGTTTATTACTGTCTCTTATCCCTTTGGCTTTGTTCTTTCTGACACGTATAAGCACAGTGATTTTACAACTATCTCCTATTAGGGGCCCAAGTTTTTCCTGGACATTTCATTTCTGATAGAGTTACCACTGGGGCCCAGACTGTATCACAGAGAAGTGATTTGAAGGTCCTGATTAGGAGGAGATAGATTAGGAGGTGGTGGGGCTCTGCGGCATTTGGAAGATGTTGGTATAGCAGGGCCTCGGCAACGGGGGGTGTTGAATGGAGAAGATGTCAGAGCCATTTGGGTCCCGATTTTAAGAGCTCCTTTCATGTTATCAGAATCCAGTAAAGCAAAATGCGGGCTCAGTGGGGAGATGGGAGAGTTCTGTGTGGTCTGGGTCAGGGTCTGGGGTGAGGTGGGTTTACTGCGGGTGTCGGTCTGGGTCTGGGTTTTGGGGGAGGGAGGTATAACGGGGGGGGGGGGTCCACCTCTCCTGTGGATTTCGACAGGGAGACTTTTTGTGATGACCTCTCTCTCTCAGCTAACTGGCCGGTTGTTCCTGCTGGAGCTGTTGGTGGCAGCGTTATCATTGTTGATACTCCATGTTCTCTGCTGAAGGTTGAAGCTGCTGGCGGATTATTTACTGAATAGAAGAGATTAGATGTGAGACGTCTGGCTCCTGGCTTGTTCAAACAGAAACCATCTTGCTTGAAGAGCATCTTGCTTTTTTCCCAGAAAATATTGAAGTTGTTGATGAAGTTCACAGGTGTTGTAGCACATGTTTTTTTTAACCACTTATTATCTCCACAGAAAATCGGTGCAAAGGGTCCGCTGAGAAACACCTTGATATTGAGACCTCCAGCAATATTCAGAAGACGAGTGAAATCCTCCTTCAGTTCTTCTGAAGGAGAGACACCATCTCTTCATGGGGAATCTCTGGCTTAGATTTTTTTCTGCAGAAGCTCAGACAGAAAGGTTAAGGCGATTAGTCTTATTTTTGTCTAGTACACAGAAACAATAGACTGTACTTAACTTTTTATATCCAAGTAGGGCTGTTGTAAACGATTATTTTAGTTATCGAGTATTCTATCAAATATTCTGACGATTAATCGAGTTTTCCAATAAAAATTCTGTTTTGCTGTAGCAACTTAAGATAGTTAAAACATATCGAGTTTTCCAATAAAAATTCTGTTTTGCTGTAGCAACTTAAGATAATTAAAACATATCAAAGCAAAAAGTCAAAAGTCCATTCGTTTTTAAGTAACATTTTATTACTTAAAATGCAATAAGATTCAAACATCATCTTTAGTTTTAAGTCTGAAATATTAAAAAAAGCTTGTTCTTTTTGACAAAAACAGATGGAAAAATAAAACATTTCACATTAACTTAAAAATTATTGAGGCATATTAGTAAACACTGCCTTGTACAGATACACTAGACTTTCAGTCTAAAGTTTGAAGTCTGAAAAAACTTACATGTTGCAAAAACAGATGAGAAATAAAACATCTCACATCAACTTACAAATTATATAGCAAACTTAAATTGAAGTATATTAGTAACACTGACTGCATTTTACATATATTACACTGGACTTTAAATCTCAAGTTTGAAGTACGAAAAAACTTGTACATTTATTAAATTTTTGAAGGGGTAGTTTACCTCTACTGATGACTGCAGTAAAAGTGAATAAGTGATTAATGCATTTTAAACTTCAATTACTTGCTTTTTTAATGTATAAATGTGAGGTTCAAAGTTGCATTAAATGCAAGCATTTTAGCTTTACAAAATAATCTAAATCTTGCATATTGTTTTTACAATTTACAAAAGTAAATGTGATACTTGTAAATAGGTTTGAGTGTAGAAATTTGACTACAAAGAAATGAGTTTTGTTGAGTTATTGTAAATAGCGATAGTTTTATTTAAGACTATATTATTATTATGTTGGTCTAGTGTTTGCAAAAATTTTATTTTGACTGAGCTGCAAACAAATACTACACTTATAGAAAATAAAGGCGAATGACAGCTTCCAAAGCAGAAGTTTGGTGCCAGCCATAAAAAAAGGAAAGAAACAAAAACTGTGCTAATGATTAACCACACGTTTTCTAGAACAAATTAAAACAATCATTTAAAACCAAAAACCAGCTTTTTTTTCTGTTTGAACTGTTTGTAGAATCATGAGAGACCCAAATACAAGTATTAAATGATCAAAAAGTGAGTTTTGCATAATAGCTCCCATTTAAGAAATAGGGGTATGAATAATTGTGAGCCTAACAGATTTAGATTTAAACTAACCTTTTAATATCAGAGACATTTGTCTTCTGATTAGAAGTAATATTAAGACTTTGGAGTGGGCCAGCTAAAGTCCTGACTTGAATCTGATAGAGAATCAGTGAAAGGAGCTAATGATTAAATTGATGACAAAGGAAGAGCTAACATTTATCTGTTCAATTAGTTTAACATTTGTATTATTTACGTTCAAAACAACAACAAAAAACATTTTTTTAAAAAGAATCTCTGGGTACTTGACATCGAAAAACCCAACAATCCCCATAACCGAAAACTTGGCGATAGAACGGCATTTTTTGTTTTTCCACAATATGTTTATTTACATTTTAAGTATTTTCCTGCTCATTTTACAAACAAATAAATTAATTCATCATACAAATCATAAGTTTTTGTTTGATTTGTCTTACAACGCCAGTTTAGCCTTTCAGATCATGGCTGATTCTGTTCTTTTTTATGTATTTATTGAATTTATTTCATAGGGACAGAAACACAATAACAGTCCCATGCATGTATCATGGTGATTGTAGCGTGAGATAATTTGCAGGACTTGACCCTAGATGGACTTTTGTGAAAAGTATATCAAAATACTACAGTAAACAAGATAATGATAAAAGAGTTGACAGTGATACTAACAATAAATTCAGAGAGAGACAAGTACAGCAGAGGGGCTAAAACATGGCAGTTGTTTTTTGCCACTATGAGGTGTACTTGTTAGGGTGCTTTGGATTATTGTCCCGCTGCATAATCCAAGTGTGGTTGAGCTTAAGATCACAAACCACTGGTTGGACATCTCATTCGGGATATTATTGTAAGACCAGAATTTATACTTCCATAAACTATTGCAAGTTATCCAGGTCCTAAAGAAGCAAAGCACCATCTGACCATCACACGGCCACCATCATGTTTGCAATCAATATCTCTTTTTCTGAATTCAGTGCTAGTGTTATGATAAATGTGACTATATATATACATGTCTTCTACAAGTTCCTGTTATGCCTCGTTAAGTCACTGATTACTTTACCCAAAGTCTTGGGGATCATCCTGATTTTTTTTGTTAAATGTGAAAAGGGCCTTTATCTTATTTTTGGGCAGCAGTGGTTTCGGCCTTGGAACTCAGATATAGGCCATTTTTGACAATTTTCTCTTTCTTATTGTTGAATCATGACCTCTGACTTTAACTGAGGCAAGTGAGGCCTGCAGAACTTTGGATGTTGTTTTGGGCTCTTCTGTTATCATATTAGGTTGCAATTTCTTGACCCGCATGGAGAACCAAAACAAGCAGGAGAGAAATAAGTGTTTAAAAAGGTTTATTTTGGCACCACTGGGCATAAAGGCGCTGGAAACAGGAAACTGGGACTTGAGGTTTCTGTAAGGGAAAGGAGCAGTTAGCAGGAGGTTTGCAGGGGAGGCTAATCAGAAGTTGGCTAAATAAGGAGAGGCAGCTTATGGTTCTGGGTGTGAGGAAAATGCTCTGAAGCGGGTTTGCAATTCTGGTGGTCAGCCTGGCAGTGGGTTTATCAGTTGGGATCCTAGATGATGAATCTGTTGGTGTTTATTTTAGATCGGGCAGGCAGAGGCTGGCACGACAAGGTATTCCAGAAGACAGCTTGTAGAAAGGCTTTCCGGTAACAAACTGATCATCTGTGAGGTTGCTGGTGAAATCAGGGAACAAAGTGGCTTCTTGAACCTGGAGGGAAAAATAGCAAAGGAAGGCGTAGGCAGGTTGAGTTCAAAGACAGTCTAAGAACTACTAAGAGGTTCGAAAACAAAAACCTTGGGAGGGCTTGATTTTACCAACAGACGTGGACCATCAGGCGAAGAATGCTCATCCAGCAGCTCCTTGTAAACGCTGCAGCAGATGATTACTTGCAGGTGTGCAGCTATCAGCTGTTCACCACGAGGGATAAAGGAAGTATTTTTTGACATAGAGCCAGGTTGGTTTTTATGGTGTTTGCCCTTA
The DNA here is from genome assembly GCA_036173005.1 of Crenichthys baileyi. Lineage (NCBI taxonomy): Eukaryota > Metazoa > Chordata > Actinopteri > Cyprinodontiformes > Goodeidae > Crenichthys > Crenichthys baileyi. The sequence goes on from JAHHUM010002906.1 coordinate 761,557, forward strand.
ACAATCATCATTTAAAAAGAACCATTTTTATAATTACTCAGTTTATCTTTGTCTAAATATAACATTTAGTTTGATGTTCTAAAACATTTAAGTGACAAAAAAGCAAAAACCCCAGACATTTTTAAGGGGTAAACATTTTTTTTGCAGTTTTTCATTTATTGTGGAGCTTTAATATTTTTTATGTCTATAGAATTATTTCATGTGTTTTTTTATAATCCTTTTTTAAAATTTCTTTAACTTTTTCTTTTATTTGCCGATTTATGGGCTGTCAGTGAAGCACAAAAACAGTTAGCGCTGTGCAGACGTTGTGGTCCCAGACTAACTACATATAAACAATGAAATTCAATTCAATTCAATTTTTATTTATATAGCGCCAATTCACAACACATGTTGTCTCAAGGCACTTCACAAAAGTCAGGTACATACATTCCAATGAATCCTAACCATTGAACAGTGCAGTCAGATTCAGTTATTTATTCAAATTGGATAAAAGTATTTCTATCGAAGGAAACCCAGCAGATTGCATCAGGTCAGTGAAATTGAACAATTGCACTTAAAATATGAACAGATCACCGGCTGTGGCCTGAACGCACATCCTCTCAACTTCCTCCTGGTCAGCATACCTCACTTGTATGTGCGTAATCAAATGTCTCAAGTGGGATTGCTGCAGAGGCTATATGCCATGAGGTTTAGGATCAGATCGCGAACAGATGACTTCCCGTGGCTGTTTTGATGTTGTTCTGAAGGCTGAAAATGCGCTCAACAAGCGTCACTTCAGTCAAAGTTTTGAAATCAGGGAACATTTCTCCAACTGAAGTAATCAGAAGTTGGCAAGACTCTCTAAACAAGAGGTTTCCTAATCTGACAAGCACTCGCTTCAGCGGGAGGAAAGAGCTAATTAATTCGCTAACTCGCCACCAGGTGGTCAGGGGTATGAATTACAATCTGTCAAAATGAGTGATGGCTTTCAGATTTTTCCGTCACCGTAAAAAAAAAAGACAATTAATACTTTCATTTATTGTTTTAAGTCATCTTTTCTCCCTGTTTCTCGGATACCCAGGTTCCATCAAAAAATTAAAACAGCACATCTAGTTGAGGACAGAATTATTAGCCCACCTATGAAATTGTATGTTTTTTTCAAAATATTCCCAAGTGCAGTTAAACAGATCAATGAAGTTTTAGCACAGCTTTTCCAAACATCTTTACACAGTTTTACTTAGGATCCTTACATTATTTCACTTTGAACCTAAAACTAAAATTAATTCACAAAAAACAAAAACAACCAGGGTCAAGATTGTCAGCCCCCCTGATTCCAATAGCCAATTACGTGTCCCTTTTGCTGAATACAGTCATTTGTTGTTTGTGACAAGCCCAGCCAATTCTTCTTTTGCAAATCTTTCAAGCTCCTCCATATTTGATGGTCTTCTAGCATGGACCCTGGTCTTCAGTGCACCCCACAGATTTTCAAAGGGATTCAAGTTAGGGCTTGGTGCTGGCCAGTGAATAACGTTTACTTTGGTTGTCTGGAGGTAGCTCTTCACGAGGTATGATGCATGTTTTGGGTCGTTGTCATATTGGAAGACAAAGCAACCCAGACCAGGTTTTGCTGCTCACTGCTTGAGATTTTCTTTCAAAATATTCACACAGTTTTTCTTCTTCAGGATTCCTTCAGCCTTAATGAGATTCCCAGTGCATGACGCACTGGAGCATCCTCACAGCATGGTGTTTTTTGGGTTATACGCCTCTCCCTTCTTTCTCCAAATATAAGCGTCTCTATGGCCAAAAAGCTAGAGAGCTCGTCTCCAGAATGCATAATCTTTTTCCAGGTTGTCCTTAGCATGTATACTTCAGTCTGGCTTGAAGGTGTCTTTTTTTTTTGGCCTGCATCCTTCTAGTCTATGTCTGTATAGGGCTTTTTTGACACTACAATTCCTGACTTGGCTAAGTCATTACCTAGTGATCTGGCAGTTTTTCTATGGTCTTTAGGCATATGTCTCACTAGTTTTCTTTCCAGAGTCTTTGAAATCTTTCACTTCTTTTCTCTGCCAGACTTGTTCTGTACTGCGTGGCTCTCTTTGAATTTCTTGTTGATACTCCTCACTCTACTTCTTGACACTTGGAAACACTGTGATAACTTTGTATATCCTTCTCCTGCTTTGAATTTTTTTTCTCAAGTCAAAACTGAATTCTTTTGTTTTTAACATGATGCTTCCTCGAACATGCTTCCTGGACCCTTTGAACCACCCTCAGTTTTCACTTGATTGACTGATTGATTATAAGCTGTGAGCATTACAGAGTCAAATCACATGATTGGACAACAGTGGTTTGTGCTTTGGCTTATAAAAAAGTAAATAATTTTGTCTCCGGGTGCAAAGTAAATTAATGTAAGCACCCAGTATAAAACTAAGATGTTTGGAAAAGCTGTGTTAAGTATTTGTTCATCTGTTTAACAGCACTTGGGAAATTTTGGGAAAAACAACTTACAATTTCATAGGGGGCTAAAAATTTTGTCCTTAACTGTATTTAGAACAACTGGAAATTTCAGTCATCTGAATGCAGTTTCAATGAATGAGTGCTTTCAAGGAAACCTGATCTATTTTGTAAATGACCATAGTTGTAAATCTGTTTCAGGATGTTCGCTTACTCTCAAAAGGACAGAGTGAGAATTATTTAATGTACCGTGAAAACATGGCAGCCTTTCAAAATGTTCTATAACGTTTGGACTGTATTTCTATGTTCTGTTTTGGGCAGATTTGACTTTCAAAAGAGCAAGAATTCATCCCCTCTAAAATAACATGAGGCCTCAGAATACACTTTAACCTCAACTTAAAACCTTCCAAAATATTCTGAAATACATAACAGCAAAATCTGCATTCCAAATGTTTGTCTGTTGTATTTATTCAGAGGTTTGTGAATTAAATGTTCCAGATTCCTCTGAATGAGTCAGTTTTCTGTGGAGGCACAAATTCTCAAGGACACAAGCTGTGAATAAGCCTGGTATTTCTCATCAGAAGGTAATTAAGCCTCAACTCAAAGGGAGGGAATGTTTCCCATCAAACCTAAATGTTTTTGTCACAAAAAGTGACAAATCAGAAATTGGTTTTCTATGTCTACTCTTAGAAATAAATGAAAAGTGACAAAAATATTTACAAATCTGACTCTGACGGCAAATCTTGATTTAGCTGTGTACGTTATGGAATTTTCAACCTTCATGACTGCAAAACACTGAGATGGCTCACTCACTTTTTCTTTACAAGGATTTGCAATTTTTATTGGTTTTCTCAAAATACATTTAATATGTTAAACGCTAACCATTAAATACAAATTTTTACATTATACAGGAACAGATGTAAATGAAAGAAATATCTGAACACAAAATGTAAAAAAAACACCTCAGCGGTCAGCCAAAGAACTAGTGATGCAGCCATGTGGTGATCAGGATCTGATCAGGTTTTTCGAAACTCTCTTGTTGGCATCGGTTATATTATAAATATTTTACTATATGGATCCTCGCTCAAATTTTTAATGAAGAAAGCATTTCAACTATTTTGGAACATAGTTGGTATTCATTAAAGCTATTTGCACAAAAAACTTTAAATAAGCTGATGATTCCTTGCCTTATTTAAAGCTGTGGAGCCTCTTTCACTTATCACTTAGTGAATGGGTTGATACGCTTCATAGAAGGATTTACCTTGGAATAAGCTGTACTTGTTAATAACAGTAAAACAGATATTTCTACAGTGCAAACATGGATCTGGCCCATGCAAATATATTCGGCAACAGCCCTGTTCAGTTTCTATATTTTTGGTTGGTGATCAAACGTCAGCAGTGACAGTTGTTAGGTGTCAGTTTATTATTAGTAGCCACACAAGCCGCCAATTCCTCCCCTACTTATTTTTACTTATTTTTATTTACCTTTTTATATATTTATTTTTTTTTATTTCTTCATTCAGAGCAATGTGGTACGGAAATCAAATCCCTTGTTTGTGTGCACAAACCTGGAGAATAAAGCTGATTCTGATTCTTAACAGTCATTTTGCCGCTTCACCATTCCACACCCGATGGAGGCGTCTGTCGCTGGAACTTTCCCTGTGTGAATCTATACCCGCAGTAGGACGGAGTCTTTGATCTGTGCGGTGCTGGAGGGTAACTCGGACCAATGTAACAGTACTGGGTCTATCTATTAGTTGACAATATTTAAACAGATAAAGTTTGCTTATGTCATCCTTATGTTTACTGCTTCACTGCTGCAGATCCAAGAGTTTTACTGACCTTTTTAAAACTCTCTTAAGATGCTTTCCCAGGCTAGTAGTGTAAACTCAGCTTTGTTGCCCCATCTCTGTAGCCAAAGGTTACTTGTTGTCATTCGGCTTTTCTTGTTTATCTGCATCAGAGGCAAAGTACCTCCAAATAATGCTTTAAAGTAGGGCTATGACTAACGAATAATAGTCGACTAATCTATCAACTAATCAATGATTTATTTTTTCGATTATTCACAAATATATTTTTATGATCTCCATCATCACTTTCTGTGATTAAAACTGACAATTGAGTCACTTGTAGGATTGTTTTAAATCATTTGTTATAGTCTACACAACTGTGAATGTCCGTTTGTTGCATCTTGTTTGCTCTCCTTTATTTATCACCATTGCAAATAAAAAACTATATATGAATTTGAAATTTAACTGAATTAACTGACTGATTTATTTTTAACAACATAAATATTTTTAACAAGGAAATGCTTTCATCTGCAGTGCATAGGAGGCTGGAGCTCTGGGTAACGTCACTTCCTTGCTACTCCTCCTCCTCGCCCAGCATTTCGAGGAATGTGAAAATTTAAATAATTAGTAGGAGTTGACTCATTTATAGTAACATAATCCTCATGCGCCAGCCAGGTTTCTGTTAGGCAAAATAAATCAATCTGATTGTCACAAATCAGGTCACTAACTAGCAAAGTCTTTGAAGAGAGAGATCTTATGTTCAGTAAGCCACATTTAATTGTTTTATTTTTATTTTTAGTCTGAGTTGTGTTTATTTTTAATAGACTTTCCTGATTTCCTCTTTTTAGATAATTTTTATATCCATTCAATTTTGGCCGTGGGCGAGACGCTGTCTTAATAGGGTAATGGGTGGGTAGCAGTACAGAAGCTGCAGAGAGGAGTGTTAAACTACGACCCTGCTTCCTGGTCTGAACCCTGGGTTGTCAGAGGTTTGGAGAACTAATAAATTCGGCCAGATTCCTAGAAAGAAGAGCTGCTCCATCCAAAGTGGGATGGATGCCGTCTCTCCGGATCAGACCAGGTTTTCCCCAAAATGTTCGCCAATTATCAATGTAGCCCACATTGTTTTCTGGACACCACCTAGACAGCCAGCGGTTGAATGACAGCATGCGGCTAAACATGTCATCACTGGTTAAATCGGGGAGGGGACCAGAGAAAATTACGGAGTCCGACATTGTTTTGGCAAACTTACACACTGAAGCAACACTAACTTTGGTGACGTAACCGGGTGTCACCGGGTGTCATTACCGCCAGCTTGAATTACAATCTTACTGTATTTACGCTTATCCTTAGCCAGCAGTTTCAGGTATGATTTGATGTCGCCCGTTCTGGCCCCTGGCAGACATTCGTCTATGGTCGCTGGTGTCTCTAGTGCCACGTTTCTGACTATGGAGCTGCCAATTACCAGAGTTGGCTTCTCAGCGGGTGTGTCCGGAGCGGGGAAAATCTATTAGAAACGCAGACAGGTTGGTGGTGACCTGTGGGCTGAGATCTAGGACTATGCTTCCTACGTTCTGTCACACAGCCGGCCTGAGAACCCGGCTGCACGGGCTCTGCTGGAGGACTGCTACGGGGAGCTACCCTCGGTGACTCCGCGCTGGCTAAGGGGCCTCGTCTATCTGCTGGTTTTTCAACAGCGCCGGGCCTCCAAATCCGACACCCTCGCCTCCAAAGCTACAAAAATGCTACATTTATTACACGTACTATTATCAAAAAAGGAGGCAGAGGAGTAACTGAACATCTGACACAGAGAGCAGGAGAAAGTAGACTCAGAGAGAGAAACAGCAGAACGGGTAGCCATGGTGGAGCTAACGCTAAGCTAGCGACCCCTTACCACTACTAGAAAAAACCGTGTAAAACATGGAGAGTCCCCAAACGTTAAATACAGCAACAGAAAGTATGTGTTTTAACGTGCTTATGTATTATAACATGTAAGAGATATCACAGTAGAGAGAAATTAGATCAAACGAGAGAGCCTTCACATACCAAACAATCCACCAAGTGCAAAACAGGAAGTGACGAATACGCCTTACCACGTCTCCTCCTCCAATTACTTTAATTAATTAATTTACTTTAATTACTTTAATTTAAGATGAGACCAAAATGTAACTTTTTGGTATAAACACCACTGCACATCCAGAGCAGCAAAAGGGAAGGAAACGTGCATGAATGTCTGACTTGCTGACAAGCTGGACTAATTCTTCAAACACTGAGGACAATCTGTCACTCTTTTCTCTTTATGTCACACACAAACATGCACACTCACACACAAACAAATATTTCTTAACATAACCTTATATCTCTCACCCCCTCTTACCCCAGCACCTCCTTAATTTTCCTTTGTTGGAACTCGGCAAACGGGGGTGCCTATTGGGGTCTTGGCCAGGCAGTGTGCAGCACTGATTGGGATGTGGCTTCGCTTTGTTGGAGGGGCTGCTTGCCAGGGCCTGGGCCCCTGGGCCCCTGGGCTCTGTCGGGCCTCAGCTTGGGAAGAGATATGTCCCAGGGTCTCGGGTCTCTGGGTCCATAGCTGGATCTGGTCCGTCACTGCAGCTCTCTGGGCTTCTGCACTGAGGCTGTTGGGTGGTTCCCCTGGGACTCTCCCCTGCTCTTCTCTGGGGGGCTTACGGTAGTCATGGGGTGGTTTTCCTGGGCTTTGGGGGGCCTTTGGATGTCTGTGGCTCAGATCTCCTCCGTGTCTGTCTTGAGTCCAGGGGGGCAGGTCTGTGGCTCTTCACACTCAATATTGCATATTTTTTTGGAGAAACCTTGTATGCACAAGCACCCTCACAATCAGACCCTCAGGTGTTTAGATTCAGGTGTTAACAGATACACAAATGTTCTATACTGAGCAGCATTTACTACTAAATATATCTTGCATTCATTAGTGCTGTGAAATTTTTGGTAACAATGCTGTTATTATTTATGTTTCTGCAGGTTGAGAAGCAATCCTCTAGGTGTTATCTTGTAATCTTTTCATCCTTCTTTTTCTCCTCCATTCTCTCCTCCTTTCCCTTTTTCCTTTTTTCCCCACCTTTCTCTCTTTCTTGCTTCTTATTTTTTCCTTTTTGCTTCGTCTCCATGTCCATTGCAATTGAAATAATCCCAAAGCAGTTTCTAATAAAGTTTCTTTTATAAATATCAAGCAGAGCATCACAGCATTAGCCGTAATGCTCCACTTGTGAGAGCAAATCTGTTGGGCTTCTTCTTGGCACTCAGACAACAATTCTGAGCTACTCTGCCAGACTGGACACAGTAAGTTATATTTTTCAATTGTATCAAATATGAGCTGCAACAAATGATTATTTTGCTAATCAAATAATCTGTCGACTATTTTTTGATTAATGGATTAATAATCGAATAGCAAAAAAAAAAAATTTTTACAGGATTTGTCCCAGGTGAGGCTAAAACTACCCGTTCTGATAGAGCATATTTACAGACAGAAGAAGGTTTTTAATCTTAAACAAAAATGAAAATATGTTTTGTACAATTTCTCCCTTATTGCTCTAAGTGGGTTGTTCTCTTAGGCATGTTTTAGTCTGTATACTCCAGGTAATGCTTATTGAATTACTAAACTAGTTGACGATTATTTCAATAATCGATTGCACAGTTAATCTGATTAAGTGTTTCAGCCCTAATCAAATACATATTTCATGCAATGAGATGGAAAATAATTGTGTGTGTATATATATATATATATATATATACAAAGTCATTAATTTGGTTTGTTTTTAAATTCTGTCTGTTACAGCTGAAGTTTACCTACAATGATTAGAGACCTCTCCGTTCTTTGTAAGTAGGAAAACCTCCCCACTATAAGCATACCAACTGAATGTAACGGTCTGAAGTACATTTGAGGCAGTACAAAAATCAATAAAATAGCTTCTTTGGGGTCGACACATTACTTTTGTAACACTGCACTTGCTTTGGTATGAGAAGCCTAATATGCAATACCTTTACAGTGTATGTTTCTTAGGGGCCATTAAGGGCCATTGACGCATAATGGCATTCTGTATAATTACTTCTCTAAAGATAACCGCTAAATGCAAATGTAAAGGGGGGCACTGTCTAGGCTGCATAGGTTAAAGGAATTATCTACTGCTGTTAAGATATTAACAGTGTGTTACCTCTCCACAGTACCCATATCAACAAAAGCAGTGGTTTTGAGCTTGGAACTATCTCTCTTCTGGGTCTTTCACATCCAGAACCAGAACTTGGCTGAGCAGAAGACAATCCATGAGAGGATGGATGAATGGCTAAAACATCAGTATATTGTGAAACATTCATACAGTTTGCTATCACATCAAGATAAGACTGTCCTTCATAATATATTTTTCTTTGTTCTGCTATGAAGGACAATATTATTTGTATGTGATGCAAACTGTATAAATGTATCACAATATACTGATGTTAGGGCCTTCCATCCATCCATCATTTCATCCAAGATGATAGATGATATGTCACATTTCTATATTTTACATTATTGGGCAAATGCACAGAAATAAAGGATATTTGTTGAAAAATTAACCGTATAGGAAAAAAGTTTCATTTTTAAGAGTAGAGAGAGCTTGTTCAACTTCCAAACTAGGCTGAAGAGTGATATATGAGATCGCAACCTCTCTTCAAGGCAACAGCTTGAATTAGCTTCTGACATCATGATCCATGTGAGTCGGCCCCTTTTAACCCAAATGAGCTGAGGTGTCTCTCCAAACTGTTTTTGCATGTCTGAACTCCTCACAACCCTTAACTATCTAATGAAGAGTCCCAATAAATTAATGAGGGTGTACGCTGGAACAAAGACCACTAAGCAGAAGTTACTCAGAAATTACAGGGTGAGTGACTCATTTCAACCATAGTTGGTTGAAATAGGTTTGTAGTAAATATTTGTACATGATGGACAGGGTGGACACCCTAGACAAGTCAACAAACACCTGCACAATCTCGTACCTAAAAAAAATATATATTTTTTTAATTCACTGGGTGAACATAGAAATTTCTCAGGGAAAGGCCTGGCCTGGATTTGGACCCACAAACCTCTCGCTGCAAGCCAGCTGTGCTAACAGCCAACTTAAAGTAATAGCATAAAAATCCCTTAAAATAGTTTTTTTCTCTTTTGTCCTGTTTACTTTACTCCCTGTTAAATAAATGAGAGATCTCAGAGTTTTTTTTCCTTTAACAGGTAACAAGTTAAATGTAACTTATTGTAATTTTATGTGTATTAAATATCTACAAAAAATAAAAAACTGTTGTCAGCAGCATATCAAGCAGCATCTGCCTCATTATACAAAGTAGCCTGTAGCTTTTACCAATAAAGACGATGCTAGTGTGCTGTCTGTAAAAATAACTTTCACGTGTAAAACTATACTGCAAAACAGAATGAGGTAAGCACACCAAGCCAAAGTACCTATCTGAAGTACATTTAATGCAGTACAATAATCATTAAAATAGCTTCTTCTGATAAACCTAATATGCCAACCTTTTACAGTGTGTCACATGGGAGGGTCATGGAAGCATGAAGGCCTTCTGTGTAATTATTTCTATATAAATAACCATTGAATGCAAATGTAATGGAAGGTTAAATGTATTCAAAACATTTTATTGATCCATCACATTTTATTGAGGATGGTATAACCTTAACCAATAGGAATGACGTGGTTATCACATACCCCTTTGTAAATGTGGGACCAAATTTAGCAGAAAAACATCAACAAAACAAACACAGAAAAAAGGGAGATGGCCCTTTCCGCTGTCTCAAGCTCAATGTTTATTAAACCAACCAAACGAAAAACAAATGGTAGAAATAATTAACATCTTTTAAAATAAAACCTCTATAAATTTCAATGGATTCAGTATGATGCTGATAAAGTAATCGATTTTATTTCAAGCCCATTAACCTACATTTTTAATCTGTCATTCGCAACCAGGACATTTCCACACAGAACTGCCAAAGTCAAGACTACTATTAATAATGTAAAATTTGAACAACAGTATGAGAGCACATTTCTGGGTGTAATATTAGACCACAAAATCTACTTGGAAACCTCAAGTATGACATGTAAAAATGAAAATAGCAAAAATAATGCATTTTTGGGGCGCCCCATGGCTCTGTGTGCCCGGTTTGATTCCCGGCCCGCGGCCATTTGCTGCATGTCTTCCCCTACTCTCTCTGCCCTTCTTCCTGCCCAACTACTAAGGAGTAAAGGCAACTAGTGGCAGAAAAACAGCGGTTTGGGGGAAATCCAGACATAAGATGGATCAAAGTTTAATGAATAATCTGGATAACTTATCTGTACATATTACTACTTAAAGTGTACATATTTTACTTCAAGTGTAGGAGTCTGGGATAACATCTACTCAACAAACTCTACAACCACTATTCACTTAACAAAAAACCCAATCAGGGTGTGAATATTGTGGGAAAGAAGGAAAATGCAAACTCACAGTTTTTGAAGTCAAAACACTGAAACTGGTCAATTGGATCAAATTCAACAACTGGAAATTTGGGATGGCAGTGTTTATGTTTTATTTGGGATGTAGGTGATTGAGATAAGTGATACAAGCAAAAGGAGGTAGGAAATAATACGGTTTTACGTTTCTACTTGCTCCTTTTGAACAGTTTGTTTTAAATGTTTGTTTTGTTCCTCTTTTATGTCTTTCAACTAATCTTCAAAACAAATCAATAAACTCTGCTAAATGTTAAAATGTGTGAGATTTTGGAGACTGCAATTGTTTTAGAATACCAAAAATCCCCTTTGGTCTGGGCCCATCACTCTGGCACTGTCCATGCTGAGTCAGTTAAAGGAGTTATCTACTGCAGGTAAGGTATTAACAGTGCATACCCTATCCACAGTACCCATTCAACAAAACCTAATGACCCTTCTAAGGTGAGAATTTGATGTGAAATACTTGCTGTTTTCTGCTGACATGCAAATGAAATGTGTGACAGCACACTATCAGGGCCATCATTTTTGCTCAAACGAGAAAACACCAAAACTAATGTGTTATGTCACATTGGTGTGGCTCCAAAGCTAAAAGATGTGGAAATGTCCGGCGTGACCCTTTTCAGTAGTACTAAGTAAGTCGCTGGCAGGCGCTCTGCTACAGCACATCCCTGTGGTAAACTGGCGGAAATATGCCCAGATGAAATGTCATGCCTTCTCATAAATGTGTCACTCAGAGCACAGACTCTATTCTCCGCGCTGCCTCTTCATATTAAGCTCCTTATTTCTGTTACACAGACTGAACCTTCCTTCTATACTAGCCGATACCAATATATTTAAGAAAGACAAAGTTTAACAGACCACACTTGCACTTATAAGGGACTTACTTAATTATTGTTTTATTTAAAGTCTAATTCAAAGGTATTAAGATTCAGGTTCTCAGATTCTTTGATTGTTTAAAATAGGCGTATAGTAAGCTCACTATACACTTATTTGAAACAAAGTGTCTTTCAGCCTCTGAAACCGCTGTTAGATTGTGTAGAAATTATATTCCCATTTTTCTGCAGAGTCTACTAAATAAGAAGTTTATGCCAAATACCTGGAATCATCAAGAATATGAAAATGTTTCAGAATATTGCCTTTACCAACAAATAAAATTAGATTAAATTGATTGTCCCTACATCAAACAAATTGTTCTATACAAAGGAGCTGAATCACACTTATCACATAAACATTTTTATAATACATAATAAAACATAATGTGAAGAACAAAAAATAACACAAAGTCACATTAGACATAGAACATTAATTTTCTCTATTAGGGGCCAGCTCTAACAAAAGCTGTCTCATTCTACAAGGTTTAATAGAAATATATATATTTATTAGTAACAGCCTTTGGCAATTTAAAATGTTTCTTTTCTGTGGACACCCCCACCAGCCTTAACAGGATTATGAAAATATAGAAAAAGATTGATAGATCTGTCTACCTTCCACATAACTGTGCTCATAAAGGAACGGTCTGGCATATAAATGCCATAAACATATTTCAAAAGTAGCTTGTCATTTCAAAATTGTTTAGATTTGTTGTTGTGCTGACAACCTGGCAGTCTATTTTCTCTGCATGATGTCCAGAAGCACATTGGTCATCTTTTGGGTATTAACAGGTAAGATTTTTTAATGGTCAAGAAATTCTACATTTAGAGGCCAAAGAGGTGATTGTCAAAGAATTTTGCAGCCATCAAACCAAAGTTTTAGAGTCAGACATAAGAATGTAACAGAGGTGCTGCTGATATGCTGTTTGTTTATATTTAGTGACCCTTACCTCCTTAGTAAAATTTAAGGAACAAAATGCTTCATAAAATACGATAACTATGGCTAAGCTTTCTGTTATTTTTACATACTAAGAAATCCTCCCAGAAACATTTACACCCTTTAAACGTCTGACATAAAACAAGAGCAAACTTCAACACATTTTGATGGATCAGATTTCATGTGATGAACCAGCAAAAAGAAGTACACAATTTTAGCATAGAAGAACAATGATACATTGTTTTCAAAATATTTTACAAATAAAAATCCTAACAGTGTAAATGCATGTGTGATCATCTGGAGGAGGGGTATTTAAACTGTCACCTGGGCCAAAACTGTCATACGGGCCAAAAAAATGTTGTTTTTTTACCAACAATAAACTAAGCATGCAACATTTTAACAAATTGTCAATTGTAGGAAAGGTATATGTAAATTATTGTAGATCCAAAACTTAAAAACGGTTTTGCACATTTTCCTCATCAAAAGAAAGACGTTTAGTTTAAAAATTATTTGGGGCTCGATTGAAACAATAGACAAGAGCTTTAGTCTATTCTCAGGAATAAGAGCAGCAGTTTTTCTTTCAAAACCCTTGCTGTATTTAGCAGATTTGGGTGCTCCAAAATCTCCTTTTTACTATGAAATTAAAGAAAATTCAAAAAGCCTACTTTCCGAAAGACAAATGCTTTCTGTTGTACCTAACATTTTCCATTGTAAGAAATTTTTAATTTTTGAGGAATAAGGTAGGCCAAATCTGTATAATTTTTCAATTGCAGTCAGGGGCTGGTAAAAATCCATGCAGGGGCTGCAAATGACTCCCAGGGCACACTTTAGAGACCTTTGATCTAGAATGGGTGAACCACTGCAGCATATATTCAACTTCAGCCTGCGGCTGGGAGATTGCCCGCAATATGAAAGACTGTCTCTCTGGTGTGCTGCTCCTGGTTCAAAACCCATCATGACATAAACAGGTTTAACTAAGTGTTTTTTGGGTTTTTTTGCACCTTAATTTACTGGTTTATCAGCAGGATATACAGCAAAGGCAAGCAAAGAAGCATTTAAAGGTAACCTTTTATACTTCCTTTTAAACATTTGGGATAGGTCTATGGGCTATACAAAACATGTTAATTACAGTTTTTTGCACAAAATGATTCTCAGATAATGAGATTTCACCTCCTGAGTTCCCCCTTTGCTGAGCTACTTTCAGAATGAGCTGTTTAAGGGCTCTGTCACTTTTATGCAAATTATCTGTAACTGGCGGCCTCCCTAACCAGCATTTCGTGCACATTAAAACAAAAACAAAACTTATAAGACACAACAATAAGTACTTACATATATGTGATCTGTGTCCTTAGAACTCAAGAACAATTTGCCCAGGACGCTCTGCAGTTTGCGTATCGAACAGATGTTGGCGTGGATGATACCATCCTCTACCTGCTACATCGAGCCCATTCGCACCTGGATAATGGAAATTGCACAGTGAGGATCCTTTTTTGGACTTCTCAAATGCCTTCAACATCAACCAGCCCGTTTTGCTTCAGGATAAGCTACACAGCATGCAGACAGACCCCTGGCTGGTTGCTTGGTTCTCCAGTTACCTCACGGATAGCCCGCAATACGTGAGGCTGAAGGACATCACGTCTGACACTGTAATCAGCAGCACTCGAGCACCCCAGGGGATGGTTCTGGCTTCACTTCTCTTTATACTGTACACCTCGAACTTCTGTTACAACTCTGAGTGGTGTCACATTCGGAAGTTTGAAGATGGCACAGCCATCATAGTGTGTATCAGCGATGACCAAGAGGAGGAGTATAGGAAACTGGTGAAGGACTTTGCTGTTTGATGCCACAGGGACCATCTGAACCTCAAAACCACAAAGACCAAGGAACTGGTCATTGACTTCAGGAGGTCCAGACCAAAGTCACAACCATTTCTGATAGAGAAAGTCAAGGTTGAGGTTGTAGACTACTACAAATACCTCGGGCTGTGGTAGCATCTCTTACTACCTGTGTACACCACCAGGTTCGGGGATTGCCAGCGCGACAGGTACCCCAGACCTTACAGCCACAGCTACGGGTGGCAGCATCGACAATAAACGCAAAGAACATGGTCCACTCAGACTCTATGTCTCCAACCTCCCCCTGAATCTGGTCAAAGCTCTCCCGGATTTGGGAGTTGAATACATCCCTGGCCCAGGGCTCCGCCAGACGTTCCCAACAGACCCTCACTATACGCTTGGGCCTGCCAAGTCTGTCTGGCTTTCTCCTCCTCCAACGGATCCAACTCACCACCAGGTGGTGCTCAGCCCCTCTCTTCAACCCAAGTGTCCAAAACATGCGGCCAAAGGTCTGAAGACACGACAACAAAGTTGATCATCGACCTCCTGCCTAGGGTGTCCTGGTGCCACCGGTGGCAACCCGGCCACCAGGCACTCCGACAAGTACCGACCCCAGGCCTGGCTCCAGGGTGGGATCCTGGCGCCGCCGTACCGTCGCGTCACGTGTCTTGATTTTGTGGTCTACATGAAGGCGTCTTGAACCACTCTGTCTGACCCTTCGCCCAGAGCCTGTTGCCATGGGAGACCCTACCAGTGGCATTTAAGCCCCAGACAACATAGCCTCTAGGATCATTTGAGCACTCAAACCCCTCCACCATGTTAAGGTGGTGGTTAAAAATTTATTTATCTAAAAGATTCCAGTTCGTTCATTCAAAAAATAAATAATCCTCAAACTCCAGGGTTACCACAGGGTTCAGTGCTTGAGCCATTTCTCTTTACTATATACTGTACATGCTTCCAAAGGGTAAAATTATAAGGCAGCATGGGAAAAACTTCCACTTTTAGGCTGATGATGCTCAGCTTTATTTATCCATAAATCCTGATGAGCAAAACCAGTTAGATTGATTACAGACATGTCTTGAAGACATAAAAACATGGATGACTTTAAATTTTCTGCTTCTAAATTCAGACAAGATAGAAGTTGTCATCGTTGGACCGGAATCTTTAAAAAAGTAACTGCTTAGTCAGTCAATTAATGTGGATGGCATTAAATTGACCTCTGGTAATAAAGTAAAACACCTTGGTATTATTTTTGACCAGGATGTGTCATTTAAATACCATATTAAACAGGTTTCTAGGATTTCCTTCTTTCACCTCCAGAATAATGCCAATATTAAAAATATCCTGTCCATGCATTTGTTATTTCAAAGGCTGGACTATTGTAATTTCTTACTATCAGGATGTCCACAGAATGCAGCTGGGGATTCCTAGAGTCTCTAGAAGTACAATGGGAGGGAGATCCTTCAGTTATCAGGCTCCTCTCCTGTGGAACCAGCTCCCAGTTTTAATCCGTGAGGCAGACACCCTGTCTACTTTTAATGCTAGGCTTAAAACTTTCCTTTTTGATAAAGCTTATAGTTAGAGTGGCTTAGGTTATCCTGAGTATCTCTCTAGTTACGCTGCTATAGGCTTAGGCTGCTGTAGGACAAAATAACCACTTTCCCTTACTCTGCTACATTCCCATACTACTCTCCTTTTTTGCGTTATTTGCTGCAATTTCAGCTTTTAACTTTATGTTCTCTTTCAGTTTTTTCTCTTCCTAGATGCTACATCTGGCCTGGCTCAGTGTTTAGCTGTGACACCTTCCTGGTGGGGGAGGGGGGGGTATCGACCAAGCTGCTGCTGCCAACAACTTAATGTTCACCTTCTACAGATGATACACTTGGCCCTCAGTGTTTAACCCTGTCTTTCATAGAAATAACTACTGGCTGAGCTTCTACTCTGACTATTTGACTACACTGTTTCCTAGTTTGGATTAATTGGAATGTATGTACCCGACTTGAAATCTGAATTGAATTGGAATGAGGGGCTGCACGGTGGCACAGTTGGTAGCACTGTTGCCTTGCAGCAAGAAGGTCCTCGGTCAACTCCTGGCCGGGAGTCTTTCTGCATGGAGTTTTCATGTTCTGCCCGTGCATGCATGGGTTCTCTCCAGGTACTCTGGCTTCCTCCCACAGTCCTGTGGGTTTGTGCTGTGTGTGTCTGTGTTGCCCTGCGTTGGACTGGCGACCTGTCCAGGGTGTACCCTGCCTCCCGCCCATGGACTACTGGAGATAGGCACCAGCTTCCCCGCGACCACTATGGAAGAAGCGGTAGAAAATGACTGACTAAACTGAAACGAATGAGCCAGAATTTTATCTGGGACTAAGAAGAGAGATGAGGGATTTGGGTATGTTCAGGTGGACAGTAGGGATCTGGAGGATGGGATCACTTGCCGGGGCCTGGCGGATCTCTGGGTCCTGGACTGCTGGCATTGGACTCGCTCCGCTTGGCTGGCTCGGGTTCTTCTGGACTGCTCCTGCTCCATGTGGAGGGGTAGGAGTCTCCTGTGGTGCACCACACAGAACTATGGACTTGGGGTAGTTGCACCGCCAGGGATTTTGGGCCCCATGGATAGAAATCTCACTGGGCACCCCCATATCCAACATTTTTATACAATGCAATAAAACTATGCATGTTAATGATATTTTTGGTTATCATTCCCATATTTGTGAAACGAAAAACATGACAGTTACTTAGTAGGGGAAGCACTGAAAATACAATGAATTTAATTTAGATTCGATTATTTCCGGTGCCCCTACCTTGGAGTGTAGGATGGTGAGCCTTATGAGCATGGGGGGGAGCACCATGCATTGCCCCTAATGCTATGTTTGGCCCCATCCTGTACCTCTGTTTTAATACACTAGAGACACTTTGGGCCTGATCTTCAAAAGGTTTGCATGTACAAAACCACACGCAAACCTGTTTACGTCCGCAAAGCTGACGTTACCAAACCAGGTGCTAATCGGATTGCATGTGTAAAGTCAACAGAAAAGCGGTCGCAAACGTTTTAGGTTATTTGCCTTCATGAATATGCAAAACATATGATAATGACCTAAATGTGCACATTTAGTCAATTCAGTTTCAGTTCAATTCAGTTTTATTTATATAGCGCCAATTCACAATATGCCGTCTCAAGGCTCTTCACAAAGGGTTTGAAATGGTGCGAGGTTGTTGGGGAGATTAGTTTAAACAACTGAGTGTTAGAGTTTGGCCATTTTAGAATGGGCTATGTGTAGAGGTACTAAGTAAAATGATAAACTGATAAAGTTTGTCCATCTAGAGCCCACTGGTGGCCATTGTTATGCTAAAAATCACAAGGATTGGGGGTACCTCTCCCTGTCAGACTGATTATAACCGTTGGAAAAGAGAAGGGGTCACACAGGTAGCAGAAATGGAGGGTGTGTTTGCACCTCAACCATAACTGAGCTAGTTTAGGCTAAACCTGACTGCCCCCTTACTCCATCACGATGAGGACAGAGTGTTGTTTCCTGTTGCATTGTGTGAAAGGTTTAAAATGGGCTAAGACAATTCAATTTGAATCATACAGATTTGATTGAAGTCAGGTACATACATTCCAATTAATCCTATCGAACAGTGCAGTCAGATTCAGTTATTTATTCAAAAAAGTTTTTCTGTCTAAGGAAACCCAGCAGATTGCATCGAGTCAGAGACTTGTAGCATTCACTCCTCCTGGATGATCATGTAGCAACAGTGGACAGTCACTGGCGTTGACTTTGCAGCAATGCCTCATACTGCCTCATCCCTTTTAACAGAAAGAATCCTCCAGCAGGACCAGGCTCAGTGTAAATGGCCATCTGCCACCTCCGACTGTGGGTTTGAGAGAACAGAGCAGAGACAGAAAAAGAACACAGAGGAACTGATCCAGGAGAACTTTCTATGGAAAGGAAAGTGAAACGTTAATGGTTATAGCTCCTTTAGTGGCTTCATCTAGGAGACAAAGACAGCTAAGCAGATGAACTCTGAGCCAGGTTTCAAGTCTAGAGTATGAAAGAGAGCACATACAGTTAGTCACAGTAGAAGCTCAGTGTTGGACCACATGTTGTGCTGAATATTGGACCATTTGCACGTTGCTGGACACTACCAGGCCTTTTGGCATCATCAGCCATTTTGTATCCCAGGATAGTCCGCTACTACAAATCCCAGCGGACACTGCGGCTGATATGACGGGGCATCCCAAGTCTAACGTCATAGGAGATTATAAAGGAAGGTGACCCCCTTTAAAGAGTTGCCTTCAGCTGGGGACCTTGACACGGTTACCACGCAACTGAAGCATCCCTCTGGAGAAGAAGAGGTCCCACGTGGATTCTTCATTTATTCTCCTTCGTTGGCCAACGAAAAATTCATGAAAGAGGTTTCTGCAATAAGAAGGCCAGAAATTTCACTTTGCCGATCGAAGACGTGAGTTTAACACGTAACCAAAAAACCACGGAGTTTCAAGGAGACGCAATTTTCCCTCCTTGTTTTGTACCAGTTGACTAGTGACTGTCCGTCATAATTTTTCTACCTTTCTGCCACGGAGGCCACCAAGGAAGAAAACGGACTGCTTTGCTGAGTACCTGCGGACGAGTGGGACTCTTCACCCCCCTCACTCTCCCTCTGCTCAGAGGAGACAACGACAAGTAAAATCCACCTTTTTTTATTTATTTCTTTATTAGGAATAGCTTGGGCAGGGTAGAGTAGGATTATTAGAGCGATTAAAATCGCCACTTATTGTCAGATGTGTTTCTGAATTGTATGTGCATGCAACATTGTATTGAAACTTTGATGTGCTGTGTTGATTTCGCCGTGTCTCGCAAGTTGTGTCTTTACCGTGTGAACGCCTGAGCGCAGGTGCGCAGTAGAACTGGACTGCTATAATAACCTTATAGTGAAATTCTACCATTTTCTTTGTCTTCAGTTTCATGTCTTACTAGCTTGCCGCCAAAAGTTTTACAACTCTTTGTGTGCGCGTACCCCCCGCTCAGAGTTGGGGGATGTTTTATGACCTAGTATAACTGAGTTACAGTTTGGGAGGACCGTTCCCCAAAACTCCGTTCAACACCATATTCTTTTGTCATATTATCACTTTTGCCATAACTGCTGGTTTGATTCCATGCACACCCACTGCTGTTTTGTTTGATTTGTTAAGTTATATATTTTACCCTTTTGTGTAGAACTTTGCATGTTTGATTAGGGGAAGATTATAGAATCAGAATAGCAAGGTGTATCGGGCTGTTGATTTAATAAATATTCACATAGATAAATAGAAGTCATTTGTGTTTTTTTGTGCAAGAGTGATTTGTCAGTCAAAATAAGATCAAAGTTCTCCACGTTTCGGCAGAAACGGTTGATTAAACAGCGACATCTAGTAATAGTTATCAATTATTACTGAGTATTTAACGGTTGCAGTTATCAAGGGCTTTAGGCTACAATTACAACACCAGAGGACATCTCTGGCTACGATTCATAAATAAGGATTTTTTGGTTAATAAATTAATTTTCTCAAATTATGATTTTAAATTATAATTCTTGATAAATATTAATTTATCAATAATCATAATCCCAACATCAGCCAGTAGCTATGTCTAGGAGAAAAATATGGTTTAACACTGAAAGACAGGGCCAAGTGTATCATCGGTAGAAGGTGAGCATTAAGTTGTTGGCAATAGAAGCTCAGCCGATGTCTCCCTCCAGGAAGGTGTCACAGGTAGATCACAGGTATGGAAGGAGGATATGCAAATATAGTCCCTTACCACCCACAATGCGATTTATTAAACCTGAAATGGATTGCAAGTTCTGTTTAAACGCAAGCACTAACTGGGATGCAAAAATGTCTGCTGTCACCATGGCCACAAGGAAGCATAGATGGAATGACAAATGACAAAGAGAGAGAATCTTATATACAACGGATTTGGATTGATATGCATGCACACACACACACACACACAAACACACACACACACACACACACACACACACATACATACAGTGACACACAGATAATCCAAAGGGTTTAAGATCATACAAACACAGGTTAATATTACACTCTAATGTGGCCTGCCTTCTTTGATGCTGGATCTAGTCTGGATGTCATATAGTTAATCACGCAATTAAGATTTTGCCTTGGGATATCCCTTTTGTACAGCAAAACCTGCCATGGCACACATAGGTATCTAGCTTCTCTATATGGTATATGGACTGAAAAGCCAAGACAGGACATGTGAAAAATAAGAAAAAACTCTGAAATCAGCTGTTTGGTGGTGCAGCTGTTGAAACTTTCCCTTCTAACAAGAGAGTCTTGGGTTCAAATTCCAGCTGGGTCTTTTGAGTGAAGTTCACTTGTTCTCTGTGTTTATTATTGGGATTTGTACCGGGTGCTATGGCTTCCTCCCACAATAGGTTTATTGGCCACTCTAAACTGTCAATCTTAACTGTCCTGAGGTGTGAATGGGTGTGGGTGTGTATGTGTGTGTGTGCGTGTGTGTGGGTGTTTATGATTGCTTGTCTCTGCATTGCCCTATGATGGAATGGAATAGCAACCTGTCCGGTTGTATCCCTGCTATTGACCCAATGACTCAGATGAGTAAGGATCAAATGATAATAGAACATGGAAAGATGGGTTATTCAGAAAGTAGGTCAGGCTGCATTGCCAAGGTTAGTAATCCTCACAAGTGCAGGAAAAGTGACATAGTCACATCAATACTAGGTCATTGCATTTGAGAGGCATGTGCAAACAGTGAATCAAGCCAATGCCATCGCAGCAACCTAATGCATGTAGGCATCAATATTATATAATATATATATATATTTATAATAATATATAATATTAAATATATGTATAATTATATGTATATTTATATATATATATTATATAATTATTTAGATTTATTATTTATTTTATATTTATATTTACTTTAAAAATGTATATTCGTAGTGCAAAAACAAAAAACCCAGAGAGCAAAATGTACCGGAGTCAAATTTTCCCTTTTTGTATGTACAAAAAATTGGCAAAAAAGTGATTTGATTCAATTCTGAATCAAATGGTTGAAGAAACTGCTGAAGTTAAAAGGGCAAGCATGGGAAAGGGGATTTTGAAAAGGGGGAGACTGAAGTTAGCGTCCCGAGCTGGGATTTTAAACACAAAACCTGGGGTTTTAAACAAAATGGTCCGTTTGAAAATAACCCAAAGTGATTTGGAAAGATATGGGGGTTTAAAATGACCTTGTAGATGCCCAGAAAACACTGAAAAAAACCCTTCAATGTTACTGAAAAGCAAGTCAGATAATCACTAGGTGGATGTTGTTAAAAATGATTTCATTTGACATTTTCAACAATATAACTTTTATAAAACAATATAATACTTTTTGAAAATTAATATTAGCATTTTACAGTCTTAACTCTTAGTGCATCAACAACTACACAGCATAATTCCATGTTCTAACTAAGACATATAGGGCCTGATCTTCAAAGATCCCAAATAGCAGGTGCTAATTTGCGTGTACTATAAATAAATTGCACGTGCAATAAGTGGGCGTGTTGTGTGCGATTTTCAAAGATAGCACGTGCAATGGATAATAGGTGCAGACCACACTATTTAAATGAGGAAATTGCGTGTGCTACTGGCAGGAACAAGAGGAAAAGCAAACAGATCCTCTGGGGTGTTGCTACAAATATGCAGGGATTGTTAATCACTATAAATGATCCAGTTGCTGATTTTTTCCTTCTGTTCAAGTTCGGCCCTTGCTTTTCTCAACTGTTACAGTTAATTAACTTTTGTTGTGCTACTCACAGCAGGTTTGTCATCTCCCCTGACAAGATTATTTTTCTTATCTTGCTCGACTCGCAACAAATTGGCTAATTAATATTGCCAATATAAAAGACGAATATGTCTGTTAATTTGTCTCCCTTGTTGTTTTTTTGAGAGTATATGTTTGAAGAGTTCGGCATTTGTCAGCCACAATATTTAAGCCTAAACATAATATTAGCAACACTAAAATAGATTGTTGTAGGAGTTGCCAATCTGTATGTTATAGCTTTGCTAATTTGAAAACATATCGTCACATAACTGTTCTGCAAAAAAGTTAAATCGAGCTATTTTCCAACGATTTTACTAAATTCAATTTGTTTGTTTTGCCAATATTTTAACGATATACTACGTGTTTGTTTAACTCTGTTGGCACATGTACATTAGAGGCTGACATTTTTTCGGGAATCCCAAGGGTCGGTGGGACGGGAGACAGCATCAGTAAAGATCACGTGATTTGGACGGTACAGGATAAAAAATGAACGAGAGCAGACGGGAGTGGGAGCTAACCAGTAGGAGGGAAAATAAACTAGTATCAATTGTCTTTGGAAATGTAAAACTTAGACATTGTTATAAACTTTAAAAAAAAAAAACTTGGATGGATGCCGCCATTGTGTAGTTTTTTCCAACAAGCCTATACTATAATGCGAGTCAAACGAACTACACGACCCACAAGCCAACACTGCTTCTGATCGATGTTTTACACCTGCGTTCAGAATGGAGGGAGCAAACGCAGGTGGAGAATTGGACGTGGTAAAAATGGATTTGCAACATAAAGTCAGAAGTAAGGACTTATCTATTAAACTCATAGAGCTGACAAGAAAGTCGCAAATATTACCGAACTTCAGGAGAGTTGAATGTAGCGTTGTTAACACGCAGTATGCTGCTTGTATAACCTGTTTAGTCGTAATCAAGTACACCAGTGATTAAGGCAAATTCTGGATTAAATCAGCCCTGCATCTCTTCATTCGTCAAACAAAAAGTACCATCACGCGTCAAGTCTCATCTGACCAACAAAATTGCTCGCATGTGCACCAAAGATTTAAGAGCCTTTGCAACAGTAGAGGGGAAAGGCTTCATCAAGGGAAGATATTAAATAAATACGTTGTGAAATAGAAAAAAAATTAATATACCATTAAATGTACAATTTATTTTAATACATCATTAAATATTAAGTGTACCACTGATTACGTCATGTCGTCTTTAAAATTATGCTTAATTATTCAGTGGCACATTTAATTGCATAATAGTCAATTTCATGATATAATGGTACATTTATTGTTTTTAATGATGTATTAAATAAATAAATGGTACCTTTAAATTAATGGCACATTTAATGTTACATTTCTTTCATGTTACATTTACTTCACTTATGGGACATTCACAACATTTATTTATTTAATGATGACTTTATTGTTTTAATTTTGTCCAGTTTGACCCTCCATTCTTGATGCTTGTATAGGAGGTCATGTCAGAATTTGAATCAGGTGTGCTGGAGCAGACACACATCTAAAACTTGCAGGGAAGGGGTCCCTGAGGACCAGGGCTGTGAACCATTGAGGTACAGTTTCTAAATTGTGAAGGTAATGCCTTTTTGCACATTTGTTCACCAAGTACAGTTCTCTTGCTAGGTGCATTTTTCTTTCGTTTCAGCAATTTGAAACATAAAAGTAATGTCATTGTTCAAAGGAAACAATCAATAAATGAGTAAAATATAACTATGTACATTTTGTTTATTCAGCTAAGATAGGCATGGTCTGTTTCCTCGTTTGATATTTTATTATTTCTTCATTATTATTCTTTTTACTTTAACTGGCCTTTACTACAGCTAAAAACAGGGACCTAACTGGTCCTTCAAACAAAGAAATTGCCAAAAGACTAAATGAAGAAAACAAAAATGGGAGTGGCACAGGAGTGGGAGTCGTTCTAAATGGGAGCGGGATGGGAGTGGGAGTCAATTTACCAGGAGTGGGACAAGATTTTTTTTTTATGCTGGCCTGGGATTGGGATGGGACAAGACATTTTTCTGTGGGAGCGGGATGTCATCTGTCATTCTATCTATGCTTCCTTCTGACCAAAGTGACAGCAGACATTTTTGCGTCCCAGTTAGCATCGGCATTTCAAACGTGCTAAATCTACACGCAAAAATTGCGCCCGCAAACCGTTTCAGGCCTTGAAAATCAGATTGTGGGAGGTAAGGGATGACATTTTAATACCCTCCTCCCATGAATTTGCGCATTTGGGTCATTATCATATATTTTGCATATTCATGAAGGCAGACACGCAGTTCCGCTGATTTTGCACACGCAATCCGATTACCACCTCATTTGTAGATCATCTTTCCTGACGCAAAGGGGTTTGCATGCGGTTTTGCACACGCAAACCTTTTGAAGATCACGCCCATAATGTTCTAGCCACCAATAAATCTTTTTTGATCTTTGTCTGAGGAATGTGGTAACTGCTCTCAAAAAGTTTGACTTTCTGTCTTTTATAGTAAACTGTAAAAGAGTTTGCTGTTCTGTCGGTTCCGATAGGTGGAATTAATCAGCCTGACTTGGAACATCTGGCCAGGAATATTCCCCTCAGGAATAAAATCTGCCTGAACCTCCCCATCCCTTTGTTCCTGCTGGCACCCTGTTCTGTTCTGTAGTTTTGGTCTTTGGTTTTTGTACTCTTCATCACCAACGCTCAATGGGGTTGCAGCTTGCTCCGCTTGCTTGTTCAGGCCATGGAGGTGTTTGGAACATGTGAAGTCAATGATTTGGAGGGGTAAACCAATTCTTTTGGCAAGATTGTGTAATTATTGCTGGTTTTCAAACTGGGCCAGCTGTCATTTTTCTGTCCTATTCTTCAATAAAAGGTATTATTATTTTTCTCTTTTTCTTAAGCCAACATTAGATCCGTCAGCTTCCTGAGCTAAAAGAAGAAGACATCTCTCTCCAGCCTTGGTTTGCTCTCCCTTAGAATTTGCTGTCTTGTTTTGGTTGGACACAAGATGCTGTTAATTGGATATATTCTTCCGGTTTTGTTGCATAAGAAATGCAAACCAGTACTGTGAGAGATGGCAAAGTGCTACAACACAGCCTGGCTTTTTAAAGCAATGCGTTTATTATTAATATATCTTATGTTTGTAATGAATGCCTTTTTGATACACACTTTTACTGTAAATGGTCTGAATAGCGCTTTTCTAGTATTACTTACCACTCAAAGTGCTTTAGACCAAAGCCACATTCACCCAATCACACTCACAATCATACACCAATACACAAATTGGTAGGCAAATGGTGTTAAGTTACTTTTCCAGGCGTCCATCAACATGTGGCAAGAGTAAAGTGGAATCAAACCCACAACTTTCGCATTGCAAAAAAACCATTCTTCTCACTGTCTATTGCAGTCCTCTGAAGTAGTTAGAAGGTTCTAGTGCTGATGTGTCATAGTGCCAAATGTGTTTTTAGAGAGAAGAGGCTTTCTCCTGGCAACCCTCCCAGGGATGTGTGCGTGTGTGTGTACACAGAAGAGCAGCAGTCAGCTTCCAGGAACCACTGAGAACAGAGAGACTAGTTAGTGGCTGAATAAAACTAAGGATCTGCAAGGAGTTAGATAAAGCCACTAACCTTCTCAGTCTGGGGATGAGGCACAGAATCCAGAGGAGGAAGAGATCCAGACAGTTAATGAGGAAGCGTCCGACAGACTGAAGTCGGATTGCCGACTGATCCAAATCCTCCGGGGAACCAGCTGACGCTGTGACAGGAACACAGAGAGCTGTGATTGTCCTCTTGACAATAAATCCAGGAAGGACTAGAGAGCCAGACGTAAATCCAGGGACAGAAACAAGGTCGAATTCCAGGACTAGAGGCGTCAGACAAGGGGCAGGCAGAGACATAAACCAGAGGCAGAAAACAGAGTCGAAATCCAAAATCCAATCCGTCAGACAAGGAGCAATCAAGAGGGAATAATCCGTAAGGCAAGGCAAGGTCATGGAACGAGATCAGTCAGGAAGGAACGCTGGATAACTACTCACAAATGTTTTCGAGAGAGCAGAGCGGGCAGACGGGCCAGAATCATAACAGGAGAGGAGCCTGATAACTAAAGGATCTGCCTCCCATTCTACTTCTAGAGACTCTAGGAACCACCAGTAAACCTGCAGTCTGAGAACGAAGTGCCCTGTTAGGAACGTATGGAACAATCAGATCTCTGATGTATGATGGAGCTAGATCATTAAGGGCTTTATATAACTCCATGCTCCACAAAGTTGGAGCATGGAGTTGTCCAAAACCTTTTGGTAAACTGAAGCATTCAGATTAAGGGGCCAAGCCCAGCTCCTGGAAAATAACCCTTGAACATAATCCCCCAATACCATGACGCTCATTCCGCACTGTTCTTGAGCTCATCTGAAGGTCACGTATAGTTTGGAGGTCTGTAGAGTCTGACGCAGCAGAAAATCAGCAACCTCTGCACACTATGTGCACCAGCATCCACTGCCCCCGCTCCGTCAGTTTACATGGCCTACCACTTCATGGCTGAGGGGCTGTTGTTCCCAATCACTTCCACTTTCTTATAATACCACTGACAGTTGACGATGGAATATTTAGAAGGCAGGAAATTTCACAACCGGACTTGTTACACAGGCGGTATCCCACAGTACCACGTTGGAATTCACTGAGCCCCTTAGTGTGACCCATTCTCTCACAAATGTTTGTAGAAACAGCATGCCTAGGTGCTTGATTAAATACATCTGTGGCCATGGAAGTGATTGGAACACCTGATTTCAGTTATTTGAATGGGTGTGCAAATACTTTTGACAATACAGTGTAGATCATCACAGTCCTAAACAAAATGTATGTTGATTGGTTACACTGATCTGGGAGGAAGAACAGCTAAAATGAGCTTGTTTTAAGAGATAGCTGCCAATAAAATTGTCAGAAGGAAGAAAGTATCACTGCTGTGGTTGTAACATTTTGTCCGAGCTGCAGGGATTTACGTTTTAGTTTTAGAATTTCTTGACCATGGCTTTAAGAAATTTGGGTATAAATAAGGACAGCATGTTTATCAATAGCATATATGTAAAAATAAAACATCAGTCTGCAGTGCAAGAGTTATATTGGGCCTTCCTTTGGTGATCAGCATTGCTTAGAAGAACAAAGATTTGCTTGTGGGGACATGAAGAGACATTTTCAGATATGTCAGAATAATAAAAAATGTTAGTTTGAAAATATTCTCATTTTTCCCGAAGAACAGATGCCATCTGTGATAAAAATGGTCCCAGTCCTTGAGGCATCAGATATGAAAGCAGAGATAGGCGTTAGGAGAGTTTCTAGTACTTGTCTTGCCAGATGCTCTCAGAAGATTGCTGGTAAACAGCAGAATTTTTATTTAATCTAGATTAAAGAGCAACTAATAGGCACTGCTTAGTGTAAAACAGATCCTTTAGTTTTTAAGCATGTCATCTTGAGTTATAGGCAATGAAAAATTAATAGCAATTTGTAAAACTAACAAAGACTACAAGTCTTAACACTAAGTCTGAAACTAACACTTTGATGAGTGCAGGAGTGTGTATTGTATGCCTAGACAAAAACAGAACCTCTCATTAATTGACTTTAAAATATTCATTATCTCCAATGCTTCTTGTTCATTTTTATGATGGCTGAGAGAAGCAAAGCAGAAGATTGTTTTATGTTGCTTTTGACAGTGGGCCAGCAGTTCAGCGACCGTAACAGAGAAAATATATATCCAGCTTGCCTTGAAGTCACATTGACTGAAAGTGGTAAGTGAAGCCATCCATTAAACACTTAAATGTCAATGATCCGCATGTGATAAAAGGAAATTACTTTCACTTAGTAGGCTGCAATGGAGAAGGATCAGAATAAGACAGGAAGCATTGAGAACACAGAGAGAAAACAACAATAAGCATGTTTCTGATCATATACAGCTGCAGAGCATGAATTGCCAGCACAAATGCACAAGAAAATCTTAAACACATAGGCTTTATCAAAAGAATGCTTAAACCATCTTACAGGGGGCTGATGTAGGTTTTTGCAGCTTGCAGCGTTTTCTTACAATTAAATTAATGCTGTTCTGAACATTTGCTCCCATAAATAAAAGCCATCTGTTTAAAGCCTGTTTGTTGGGCTGGCTCAATGGTATGCCACCTGCCGATTGCTTGCCGAGTGAGTTGATCCCGTCTTGGTGTGGGGTCGGGGGTCCTGTTTGGGTACGGGGCTCGGTGGTGTCTGCTCAGTTGAACTTGCATGCGGTGGCTGGGGTGGTGTCACGCAGGTACCTAGATCTAGGAGTATAGAGTATGTATGGGGAGTGCAAGTGTGTAGGGCATCCATTCTTGTGTGTCTTAACGTTGGGTATGTGGGTGTGAATGCTTGTATGTGTAAGAATGAGGGTGGAAAACTGTGATTCTGGCTGTGTGCCTGCTTTTCTGTCAGGTTGGGTCTTGGGCTACCCCTCTACTGGGGGGTGATTCCAGCAGAGGTCCTACCGGGAGTCCCAGGCTCTATTGGGCCTTTTGGATGTAGCTCTCATCTCCTCTGTGTCTGACTGAGGTCATGGGGGGGTGTTTGGATTCAGGTGTTTACAGATACACAGATATACTTTATATTGAGCTGCAGTTGTTACTAAATACATCCTGTATTTTGTTTATTGCCCCACCTCTCTCCGATTCTTTCTTCTTTTTTCCACCTTTTGTTTCCATTTCCATGTCCATTGCATATGAAATAATACCAAAGTAACTTGTAATAAAGTTTTTTATATATATATATGCTTGTGAAAGTAAATCTATTGTCCTGTCAGTATGCCACATGGTCTTTAAGAAGCACTTTATAAAAGGAAACGAGCCACCTTTCTCAGGGGAATGTGCATTTCATACTGTTTCTATGTTTATGTCTACCATCTTTCCACTGATCAGTAGCACTGTCCAGCTTTCTAGCCATGAACTTATATACCTCAAAAGTGGGATCTGCAGCCACACCCCATAGATTTGTCACATCCTTCAACAAATGAGCCTTACCCAAACATGACGAAGATTCATGATACCCATCATGAGGACTCAAGGCCATAACACAAAAAAGACAGAAGTAGGAAGCCATATCCAGTCAAACTTGGAATAGCTATTACATAACCAGTAGTGAACTGCCAACAGGGAACAAAATCCAACATAAAACGTTGCCTATACTAGTGTTGTGGTACTCAAGACCAGTATTGGGTGCAGGTCTGGTTCATTTAAATGTTGTCGCAGTGCACCTAATTGAAATAAGGTATTTGCACCAAATAAACCAGTTATTCTGGAGCAGTGTTATGGGTTAGATTGCAAATGAGCAGCCGCTAAATGTTTGCAGCAACAACTATACTAGAATGATTACAGCAAGTGGTCTGTCATTGGTTTGGCCTTCACCTTAGATTTGGATTTGTCTCCCTCAAAGTCTTGGTCTTGACTCAGTTTTGGGTTAGATGGTCTTTACTGCAATACTACGGTGCCTTGCAAAAGCGTTCATCCCCCTTGGCGTTTACCTCTTTTCTTGAATTCCAACCTGTAAGTTAATTGTTTTTTAATCTAATTTTTTGTGATGGATCTACATAAAATAATCTCCTTTGGTGAAGTGAAATTAGAAAAATATGAAGAGAAAAAAAACGGAAACTGGCATGTGCATATGCTTCCACCCCTTTTGCAATGAAGCCCCAAAAAAGTTCTGGAGCAATTACATCAAAAGTCCCATAATTGGAGAAATGAAGTCCAACTGTGTGCAATCTAAGTGTCACATGATCTGTTGGCGTAAACAAACCTTTTATGAAAAGCACCAGTAAAGCAAAAGGCATCGCACTATCAAGCAGTGGCACGCACAAACATTTTGGGAGGCAGGTGGACATGGAGTTGTGGGCTGCCTTTGTAGTGTGAGATTTATTACTGATGCAGCTTAAACATCATGTATATACACCTATTTAAATTAATAGCCATATGCTGTTTAATGGAGATGTTTAATAACACTTCAGGATAGTTTCTCAAACAGTCAAATTGGCTACAACAGAACAAAGTATTGCAATGCCATATGTATATAAAATAAAAACGTGTCTATAAAATGACCATTTTAAATTCACAAAATTAAAAATAAACTTTAAAAAAGATAAACTAGTTCCAAGGCAATAGACTTGACTTAGACTGTCTTTTGTTCAGAGACTTAAGTGAAGTGAGCATCATTTTTCTCTTTCTCCTGGTTTAACCCCTTAGTGCCGGAATTAATTTCCAATGATATAAAAAATGAGTTATTAGTGTTATTGCGTTCAACCAAAGGCTAAATAAATACAATATTGTTAATCTGAATATAGTTCCTATAATTAGTGTAAATTTAGGTACGAAGCTAATTAGATCCACCAGGCATTTAAGAAATAAGAACACAGTTTTCAGTCTCAATAAAATATTTTTTATTGATGCCTCTGTTCATCAAACAGGAATTCAAATTGATTAACAACATGTGTTTTTGTAAAACCAGTGCTTTTCTATAATTACAATTAAAGCTAAAAACGACAAAATCATCTTGTTGCAAAGTGCCAGGGCAACTATCCCCTCCTTCACATCATGAACACTGTAAAAAGATTTAATTGCAACATACATTTTTGTATAACTCAGTTGCGTTAGCGTTTCAAATACAGCTAAAAATGAAGAATGTTATTTGTTGCACAGTACCAGGGCAACTATCACCTCCTTCACATCAGGAATTCTGTAAGATAATAGAACTGTAAACATTTATTTTATGTAACTCGTTCTTTTTCATCATCATCATTTCAAATACAGTTTAAAATGATTAAAGGATTTTGCAGGAGAGGGCTCTTATCCCCTTTGTCTAAATAGGAAAAGAGTGTTACATAGTGTGGGTAGCTTAAAAGAAGTTGCTGTACTTGTCGAAGCACAAGTGAACACTGCACTTTGAACACTGGATGACCCGTACAGTTTGGCAGTTTGCAGCGTCTTCACACGCTTTCATTCACAGGCCAGTGTCCCACAGAATCTAAGCGGATTTCCTGTGTAGGAATGGGCTGGTTGGACCTCCCTGTCTCTTCTTTTTGATTTCCCTTTCAATTTCATATGAAGATCGCCCTCTCTTCTTGGTAGTTATATCCTTGCCTTGCATACAAAGTATTGATGCTCTAAATGCAGGAAAGTCTTTCTGCTTCTTTCTTGGAACCTCAAGAGATTCACAATCATGTCGGTATAACAGCCAGCTGTTTACAATGACCATGTCAACAAAATGGAAAAATAACTTTTGATAAGACTCACCTCCACTTCCGACTCCGTCTAACTACTTCACCACATTCTCCGCTCCAACCAATCAGCTCCTGATCCACATTCTTCTTCAGCCAATCATCCCTCAAGGCTTCACTTAAAGGACCTTCATACGCAGAATCTCCTGCTCTTCAGCTGAGCTGCGACCCTCCTCCACCCCATCTCCACCATCAGGCTTCAAGCTCCTTCTGACTCCCTTATCTCCTCAGGCCTCCACTCCACCACCAGTATCAGGATCCCGGGGGGAAGACTTCTCTAATTCTAACCCTAAGATGTTTATTCAAGCTCATGTGATTATCAGCATCCATGTCTTCCACCGAGGTCCGAGCGCCAAAAGAAAACTAACCTCAGCTAATAAACTCCTCTAATTACCATCTTTGTGTTTCTCTCATTTGTGTCTTTTCAGGTTGAAATAATATACAATCAATGCATCAAGATCATCAACGCCGCCCAAGAACTTGTACAGGTTAGATAGCAGGCTGTACACTGGCAAAAGTGCTGCAATTACCCCTCTATTGTCAAACCCTTTGACTCTTACTTCTACCCTGTCAACGACAGTCCTTTTGTCTTCAAATTTCCCTCTTCCCCTCTTCTTCATCTCTGTACAGAAACCACAGCCTAGCAGGCGATTTTTGCTGCACACTCCCAAGGGCTTTTAGCCCCTTTGAAAGAGCAGCAATCAAATCGAAAGAGGAAAACCAGTTGTTATAATACAACAACAATGAACTATGTTACTCCAATATCAGGTTCTCCAGGAACAGAATCGATTTTCTTTGTAAATATGCCAAATTAATGGACCACACCTTTTGTCTCACAAAGCACAAATATTTTATAATCCCATTTGTGTGGCTTTTTTGGGATATATTGTTTTAGAGCAGATCTTTGACACAATTTGTTCATCAGTACACAGCATTTGATCTTGGGGGATAGCCAGAAACTTCTGGAGGAGTGAATCACAAAAATGCCTGATTTTGAATAGCCTATCTTTATTGTTGGCTGCCATGTGGTTGTCATTGAAGTTGTTATGGAAATTCTTCATTTAGTGCTCCAAAGTATTCCAAATTGTTGTGAACTTTCATTAACCTCTCTCCTCTGACCTCAGTGTTTTTATTAGTGTTCTGGTATTTAGAGTAGATGGACTCTAAAAAAAAAAACCATTACCAGAATTTTAATGGTTAAAACACATCCTAGGAGGTTTGTGTCTGAGGAAGAGCAGATGGTTGTCCTCATTAAAACTGTCTTACCTCTGTCCTGGGAAGGGGTTATGGGGCCATAAAGTTTAAACTCTTTGAAGTTGAGACAACACCCTCATTCTGCTATAAATACTGTCTGTAAACTGTTGTTCGTGGGCTCTGTTTCACTGAACACTGGTCAGTGACAGGGTTCTTACAAACACAGAAATGCCTTTGAATTAAAACTTATACGAACAGTAAAAGTCCGGATTTTTCTCTTGTTGTGAGTCATTTCTCGTCCCACTTTGATAAGAAAAATTCTATATATTTGGCGTCACGAACAGGATCCGACATGCAGAGAAACGCAGGAGGGGGCAAGGACGTCTGGCCAGCCTGGAGACGTTGTCTTCAGTCCCCCTCCATTTTTCACGGAGGGGGTCCTGGTGGCATAACTGCGGCTGCTCTGGCTGATCGGATTCGAACTATTTGTCTTCAAATGTATCGGGTGAAAAGTTTTCTCTTGTTTATATAATTTTTTGTTATAATTTTTTATTTACACATTAACCATCATCTCCCATAATTAATTGATTAGGGTTCCCCGGAGATTGGGAGAAGGACATCGGCTGATTACCCCTGTAAAGGTATACAGGGAGGGTTTTTATTGGGGTAATCATAGGTTGAATGCACAGCTGCAAAGGCAAAAGACAAAGGGTTTTGTGGGTGTTTTTTAGCAGTTTTCTACACCCTTATAAAGAGGTTTAGAAAAGCCAGTGAGCAGACGTGCCGCTGAACAGAGAAACAAGGCTTTAGCAAAATGGGTTCGCGGAACCAAAGGCATCAGAGGTGGGTCCTTCTCCAAAACTCTGCGATTGTATAAATAATGAAAGGAAAAGGTGGGGATGTTTGTTGTAAATGTGCTTTATTTTGGGAAGATAAGTTTAGTTTTCACAGTGGTGAAGTTTGAGTGTTTTAATAGGTTAAAAAAGTTAAAATAAAAATAGTTTAAATAGTTTTAAAGTGAAAGCTTGATGGTAGAGAGAAGAGGCAAAAAAACTAAAAAACATAAGGAAAAGTCGACTTAAAAAGTTATGCATCAAATAAGGCGTTAAAGAGTTAAATTTTTACTGCAGGAAGTTTCGTTTTGGTCTTAAATGCTGCGATTAATTGGAAAAGAAGGTAAAAAGTGAAAAAGGGGGACATTAGAGATGGGAAAAGAAAGTTTGTTTAGAAAGGAGTATAGTCCGAGTGTTCTGGAAGGAAGTGGACAGGACAACTGACTGACTGATAATATTTCTGTGTGCAAAATTCTGAACCTATACTAAACTTTTCTTCTGTCTCTCACACACACACATACACGACATAAATGGGATTTGGTTGCAACATCTGCTTTTTTGAGTCTGGACTTTAGAAACCTGCCCTTTTGCCCATGGCTGCTCCACAAGAGGACGCTTCTTCAGGATGCCCTGGAAAGGTGTAGAAGAGAGGTCTTGCTGAAACCCTGGCTGCGTGCAGCAATCTGACAGTGTTTAGTTTTCCATTAGGAACTTCATGGTTCCACGCATGTGTAACACTTTCATACAAAGTTTCATGTCCCCAATGAACGACCACTGAAGGATTGTGACAACTATGCCATGCTGTTTTGCCAGAGGGTGGACGCGATCAAGAGCTGGTACACTTGCGATTGATTTATATTGAGGGGCGAGGCACATCTTATGACCGTGCTAGTAAGAAGTAGAAGCGAGTGTTATGCCCGAGCTTACAAAGGTTTCTTTGTCTACTGGAGATAGTATAACAGTGGAGCCATGAAGGATGTTTTTTTATGGACTGAATACGCGTTGTGTGTCTTTGCAGCTTTACGTTGAACGCGAGATATGTACTATGTCGGACTAGGGTGTTGAAGTACCATTGGCGTCCTGTTTACTTGCTCGATTTGACTATTTTCCAGTTGAATTTTTTTTAGACTGAATGCAAGTGAATGTATTTCTTATTATTTAAAGTATTGACAAACAGATAAAATTTTTCTCGATGAGACTTATTTAAAAACTCAATGCATTCCTTCCTTCATTTATTGTTTCTTTCTGTTGTCAATAGTTTGTATCCCATTACAATCTATGATGGGTAGAAGACCTTGGGTTCCAGTTCTTTTAAAATACAGGCTTAGTTCTACTGCACGATATGCGTCCTTATTACTAGTCTTCGTTGGGTTGACCTACACTCTAGGGCAAGGTGTTTTCACCTGTACATCGTGGTTGTTTGACTAGGTTGATTTCTTGTTCCGCAATAGATGAATATAACCGTGTTCTTTACATGGGGTTTTAGGGGAAGATATACATTAATTCATTGATTTTTGTT
Organism: Crenichthys baileyi; assembly: GCA_036173005.1. Classification (NCBI taxonomy): domain Eukaryota; kingdom Metazoa; phylum Chordata; class Actinopteri; order Cyprinodontiformes; family Goodeidae; genus Crenichthys; species Crenichthys baileyi. The sequence continues at coordinate 796,577 of JAHHUM010002906.1, forward strand.
ACAGCTTGTTTTTCTTTGCAGCGTTAGTCTGGACTTTAATACACTGATATACCTTATTCGATATCGAGTTTATATTTTCCTCCCACAGTAACACAAAATTTTTAATGCAATTCTTTTTCCTTATTTTAACAAGATCTGTTTTTGTGTTTTGGTTTTGTTCTTGGTGTTTTTTTTTTCATGCATAATGTTTTGTTTTCCCCCCCCCACATGGGAAAAAGCTATCTTAGAACTGGGTTGAGCAAATTTAATATGAAAACGGTAAATTAGGAGACTGTTGAACTAGTAATTTTTTTTATCTGATTATTTGTCGAGTAGAAATAATTACATCCTAACATGTCTGGGGAAAGTTAAGCGATCCTTCAATCTCTGCAGAAAGCTGAGCAATCATTGTTTTAATTGCGAGATGATACTCAAACCTGTGGTTCCTAAAGGCCTCGGTTGAAGGCCCGTACCATAGATTTTGGTTCGCATAACATTATAATACTTAATTAAAGGTAGCCGATTCTCTATTAAAACAGATCTAAGCCAATGATGAGTTTCAGATCATTTGGTAGTTTTTGAAATGCATAATACTCAAATTTCTACATTACTGGGGAGCCACAAAGAATTGGGGCTGAAGAGTTTTTTGTTTTGGAGCCGAACGCTAGGATTCCTTTTATAAGGCATAAAGAAAAGTAAAAATCCTTTATTTAGAAAGAAAAGAAATAAAGGCTCTCACAACACTTAAGAGGATGGTCGGCTCAAACTACAGTCTCCTTGGTTTGATTTCTTAGGGGTTTTAAAGATATAAAGAATACTTGGGAGTACAAAGGTGACACAAGGTAATTTCATGATTACTAAGGAATAAAATATTGACACATTTATCAGCATTTGATAAATTAAAGAGGGGTCTAGTAATAACTTTTCTCCGCCATCTCCTTCAAAATTTAAATAGCCCAAATTAAAGAAAATGATGTTGGTTCTCCTTTTTGAAACGTTATGTGGGAACAATCCCATTTGGAGTCAAGCTTTCTTATCTTAATTTCTGGTTAGTTTTTAACAAAAAAACCTGCAGTTTTGTTTAGTTTTGGGTATGCCATAAAAATGTCAATGCCGCCTTAAAATACTTCTTTGCATTTAACCTGAGCAGAGAAATTCTCGAATATACAATAAAAGAGAACTATAATAATAACTCTCAGTATTGTAGTTATTATTATTACAGAGTTACAGTATAAAGAAATTTGGCAAGGGTTTCAGCATCATTAAATTTGATTCATGGTTGGAGAAACAAACGTTGGGACTGTGCTTCTAGATAGTTTTAAGATCTCTTTGGACTATGTGCACTCATCTTAAAACAGGATCCTGAAGATTGTCATTAATAAAATTGATCAATTACAGCTTTAGGAGATATGGCTGAGAAAACATATTTTGAAAGAGATGTTTAAAATTTCTTTGAATTCTTGAAGCTTCAAATTTGGCCATTTGTCTGTCTTTGGGGATGTTTTGTCTTTGTTTTGTTTGGGATGAATGTTTGTTTATGTGTTGCATGACCTTCAATAATGCATGTTTTAGAATAATGTTTCTAAATCCCAGATTGATTAAAACCTTCAGTTTTCAGGAGAGTTAAGAAGCAGCTTGTTTCTGAGGTAGGTGTGTTAACAGTTTTGCAGTTCAAGGTAACACTAAGATGGGTTGGATGAAGAAACTGTGGGTCCCGGCCTATAGGTCTGCCCATCAGAGGTTAGTTCTGCCTGACTCTGTCCTCTATCAGGTTTGTTCACGCCTTTTGGCTTTCATGGTGACACTCAGCACCTCCCTTCCTGGTTTTAACACTGTTTAAAGAGACAATGAATTAAAATGCTTGTATTGATTGTTGCCTTAACATGTTTTTTGTATAATAATTAAGGATGTAGCATAACATTTAGATTTATGTGGTTTTACTATTAAAATGTTAATGAAATAGTTTAAACTAATTTGAAGAATTAGTTTTGCATGAAGGATCCTTGGTGATTTATTAGATTGAAAGTTTTCCCCTGGTGGCATTAAGCTAGCTGACAGTTTAAATAATGCTAAAAGTAAGGAAATTTTTGATGAAGAATCTGAGTCATGACTTCATATTTGGTGAGAATTATTTTATTAGATTAAATTTGTAGAGTTTATATGCATCAAAATTACATTTGATGTGCATTAATCTAATACTCATCTTCACACAAGACAAATCAGGTGATATGTGGACTTATTTCTAAGTGAGACATTGATGAACTGCACAACAACTGAAGTTTGTGTTTTGGTTGTTAATGGAATTGAATTACGGTTAGAAACATCTGGATTTTATTTATGTTGCTTTTGGTAATTTCATAGTGAACACATTTTGTCAGAATTCATTTATGTGGTTTTATGTAATGTGATCCTGGTTATTAGAAGTTTTTTTTAACCTTTTTTTTGGCTGGATTGTCGCATTGGTTTGGACCCTGCGCCAGAAGAGGGAATGTCAGAAATGAATTACTAAAGTTTTAGCACTCATGGAAAAAGGGTAGCTCATACCTCCAGTGAGGACTTAGTGACCAAAGTGAAAGAGACATTGTATTTTGTTTATATAAATGGTGCATAGTTCCTTTAAGATCACATTCTGAAAACCTGTCTGAAAGTATGGTGTTGATTCTTTTGGTGAAATTTAAATCTCCACAGATTGAGACCATTTTTTAAATTTTTTCTTTGGGTTATTCTGAAACTATGGAAATAATGACCTGTAATCCCCCAGAGGCCCGTGTCCTCCTCAAACATCATATGTCACATTTTTTAATATTCAGCAGAATAATTTAGCTGATGGTCACTTGCTAGTATACTAGTTGGAGTGAGAAGATTAATTCTTTTGCTGGATGTTTTGATGAAGTTCATGTAAGTTAAGCACCTAGGCTTGAGAATGGGACTTTGAAATTAAAAAAATTAGCCAAGGGTTGTGAAAAGGCTCTGCTTATTGTTTTCATTTACGATTGATACTTTTGAAGTGCTGTTTGACAGGTCTCCCTAATTTGGGCATGGGGATATTGCCCCCTAAGATATCTTACCTTTCACATCTTTGTGTGAAGAGAGGATGTTGTTTTAAAAAAAATGAGAAAAAAAAAAAGACAAAAACAACCGAAAAAAGAAAAAAAACTGTCAAAACCTGTCCACTGTGCTTTCTCAAGTTTTCACAAAAGATTGCGAAAGCTGCATTGCTGAAAACGCCACTTCCAAACTCCACTCCTTGATTCACAGGGAGAACACAGTTGAAGTCCAGATGCTGGGATGGCCATATCAGATCCTACACCGTTGTCAAGGTGTAGCAGAACGTGACACCTGGGTCTATGCTACACTGGAAGGTGTTCATGGAACAACACCTGAGCAGCATCCTGGTTCTGAACCTACTACCTAGAGGGGCTTCCAACGACCGCCCACCTCTACTATCTTGGTAACAGGGTCAGCTTGAAGCGCAGAAGCCACTCTGGAGGATGGCAGCAGGCTTTTTTAAATTTTGTTTGATTAATTTTTTTTCTTTGGAAAAAAAACTGTTTGCTTTCAGTACCAGAAGAAAGGACATTCCACTTCAAGGTCACGATGCAGCTATATGGAAGATGATCTGTTCTGATGCTGATGATTGGTATTGCAAGTTTTGGGAAAAGGTACAGCTAAGACAATTTGTGACTAATCTGAGTAATTATGCTAATAATACTCATCAGCTGATTCGAAGAGAGATTCATCACTTGATGCATCCAACTGTGAGGAAGATGAGGAATGACAGTTGTTATGTTTGTTGTTTGATTCCACGTGCTATTAATGATCAACCATTTTGGTACCTGTTCCTATTGAAACTGCTTCTATTCTAACTACTTTCTTTCCAGATTGGCAACATAACCAGCTGGTGGAGGTTATTTTTCCTTGGGTGAGGAATTACATTGTAAGGGAAAGCAGAAATGTTAGTAGATTTTGTAGTGAGACTAATTTAATATGTGCTGCTACAGGACTTCTTCAGAGATTTTGGGGTAATAGGAATTAATAAGATCTAGATATTTGTATTGAGGAGGAAAACACACCTTATTACCTCGGGAAGACAGAGGGTTGTAAAACTATTATATCTGTTTCATGTGCGTTAATCAAGAGACATAAATTTGAGTCATGTCCTATCAGAACTGATTCTTATACCATTTGAGGATCTTTGTGTTAACTCTTAATCTTACAGCCTTACCGAATGGAAGTGAATTGTATGGCCAGGCAGGTAAATTAACCAGGGTTCTTGTTACTTTTCCTAGTAGAGATGGGTACTCGTGTCCTGAGAACATGGTTTGAATGTGTGTAAATAGATCATATCTGTATCTGCCTGCTAATTGGTCTGGAGAATGTTATTCAACTACTACTTATCATTCAATCAGTCCATTATTAGAAAGGAAGACAATGTTCAAACGGGAAAAAAAAGAGCGCTATTGGTAATAGGATGTGTAGAATATAAACTATCTATGTGTGTAACTGGAATGTGCAGATGGAGGAGAGGGGAGTCAAGCTTAGGGAGTGAAGCATGGAAAGTGCAAAGTCATAAATTGGTGAAGGACAAGGGATTACTGATGGGGGTGAAGAAGGTAAGATAAGATGAGTTTGTTAGAAGAAAATAACCAGAAGCACTCCTTATTTGGACCTAAGGAACTGTTATGTTATACATGAGTGACATGATATATGTATATGTTGAACACACCCTTGAGACTGAATAAAACGAGCTGGAAGCAGGAGAGAGAGCAGAGTTGGGCTCGCAGGTGTTTGCTGGGGTCCATCTCTCCCTCTGCAGAAGGAGCGAAATAAGCTGATTGTACTTTGTTATTTCACTCTTTTTGAACCTGTATCCCAAATCAACGGACCCGGGGAAGCAGAGATGGCTTTCGCCGCAAACTGGGGGCTTCGTCGAGGATTTGGAAGGCCAGGTGAAAAAATTGGATTCACTGACGAGGACCAATAGACATCAGGTCGATCAGCCACAGGCTAGCCAAAAACTACAGAAAAGGTAAGCAGAACCTGTTTAATCAAACTCTGGCTTTGGATTTTCGATTGGCTAAATTATATTGTGTCCGATGTCTTAGTAAGTCTGAAGTCTGCCAAAACCTTAAGAAAAAGAGTGGTCATAAATGTTGACTAGGATTTAAACTGGTGAATAGGATGTTGTTTTATAAGAGAATTACAAAGACTTAGTGGTGAATTGTGTGGAAAATATAGTAGTTTCTCGAACGTGGCGGTTCAGAGTAGTCCTCGACGGAGGAATTACTGTTAGTTAAGCTGGATTAGAGGCCCGAGGAAAGTGAGAAACTCAAATTCTACAGAAAAGTTAATTACACTGAGACGCAGCATAAACACTTGGGTGTGAATGCCGTGTTTTACGTGATTTCTGCCTCAGTAAAACGGATTTTTTTTATTTACATGCGTAATAAAAGCACGAAGGCATAGTCTGAGAATAAGTCCTGTGAAGTGATAACTGTGAGTGGAGAAATAATCCACAAGACCAGGTTTGTGATAAAATGAATGAACTGTGAGCTGAATACAGGAATTCCAGCAGCCCAGGCTTTTTGGGAAAAAAAACTCATGAGCTGTGCGCAGAGGAAATAATCCTGTGTTTACAGACATTATTAGGCAGAGTGAGTGAAAAACTTGTGTGTGACTGGGGAGCAGATTCAGACAGGCGGCTCTCATAGCAGAGGTGACTGAATGCAGTTTTTTTTAGTAAATTTTCTTTTTTTCTTTCTGTCCAGAAACCAAACGGTGATACCAAGACAGACTGCTGATTGCTGCTTTTGATGAGTAATGGAATATTTCTCTGTGAAAACTCAGATTACAGACGTCTGCATAAACACAGAAGGAACAATATAAAGCGGTGGAGATAACACCATAAGATAAAGGAATGAGCTGTGAAGTTGAGATAAATACCCAAGGACAGACTTGTTAGAGTTAAAAGTGAATGAGCTGGTCACCAAACACACCCGCAAAAAATCAGACAAGATTTATAGTTTAAGTGCATGAGCTGTGAGCCGACACGACAACACCTCGACAAAAACAGACTAATTAGGGAAACACGAGTGAGATGAAAGCGGCGTTGTGTGTGCGTGGGACGAAAATCCAAAGTAGCGAGCAGCTCCCATTCCGGGTTTAAGTGTGGATAAGTGTTCAGCTCTTGTGATAATAAGACTGGCCACTGAAAACGAACAGGCTCCTGGGGGGTGGAATGTGTTCTGGTGTCTTGAGGGTCGATTGGAGACAACCTTCAATTGGGCCGGGGAACCTCGGACATAGTGTGCCATACAATCCTGGTTGGCCAGAACTGAATGAGTGAGTGACTGAGATAACGCATTTAAAAGATATATCTTTTTAAAAAAAAAAGGATAGTAGTTGTCATAAGAATGGAAGGTGAATTTAATAGAGAAATGGATATTAGTCCAGAGAAACAGAAGGATTCATGGAAGACCATAGAGCATCAGCTCCTAATAATGAAAGCTGCTATTAAGAAATCACATGAATACAGAGAGGAGCAGAAGTTGGTTAAACAGATGGATTCTAAAATAAATGAAGAATTGTCAAAAGATGGAAAGAGCAAGACAGATAGAGAGAATGTTGGCAAGTGGTTTTGGTTGAAGGTGAAGGGCTCAAAACAGGACAAAGACTTGGCTGACAAACAGTGTAGAGACTGCAGATGGTTGGGCAGAGGAAAATGGAAGTAACTTAGGCTCTTTGGCTCTGCACTCAGGTCATGAAGCACGTGAACTTGGAGGTGTGTTAAAACGCTCCCTGAACCTACAGGATTGGCAGCCTTTGGCAACCCCTGACCTTTTTTATTCACCCTCAGGGAACACTTATCGCATATTCAACCACTCCACGGATGTGGGCACACTGGAGCATGTTCAGTTAGACAGACACCATGGAAGGGAAAAAACGGACCATCCGCTGGCAGCTGCTATTGTGAAAAATGCCTTCCACCCTCTGGGCAGGGGCCCACAGATGTAGGCCTGATTCAATGTCCCCGCCATTACCTTTTCAGTTGACCCCATCGACCACCAATATGGAAGGCCCCAATACCCTCACAAACCAGCAGCAGAACTAGGGCATTAAAGATACAGTGGAAGGCCTCTGGAACTCAGGTGTTCTTAGAGTCCGACACATTCTTCTTCATGAACACACCCTTCTGCCAGTGGAGAAAAAAGGGACGGGTTAAATGGCGCATGGCACATGATTTAAGGGCCATAAATGCAGCTTTGGCCACCCTCACCGTTCCCCGTGCCCCAATGTCCCTATGTTGCTCTGACGATCTTAACCCTGACCATTGCTGGGTTTACAAAAAAAAAAAATCAAAATTGATCTAGCCAACGCATTTTTTCTGCCTTCCTTTAGCTGAGGAAGTCGATGAGACTTTTTGCATTTACCTATAAATCTCATAGGTATAGATACACGACTCGGTTTACCGCAGGGATTCGCGCTTTCTCCAGGAATCTTCAATCAGGTTCTAAAAGACGTCTCTCCAAGATTGCCTATTACCACCAAACCACCCTCTGATTCAGTTACGTGGATGACATTCTTCTCGCAACACCCACTTTGGCTGAATGCCTAGAGGCAACAGCAATTGTCCTGTCACATTTGGCTAAAAACAGGCGACAAGGTTAGCAAAGGCCAAAAGGAAAACAAATCTGCAGACGCCAGTGACTTTCTGGGCAGAGTGTTTTCCAACCTGGCCACGGGGATGTCCCCAGCTTACCAATCTGCAGTTTTGTCCCCACCCAAAACCGCTCCTGGTTAGGACATGTTGTCTTCCTAGGACTCACAGGGTATAACAGATGTTTTTGTGCCCGGCTACACCGACCTCACTGCACCCCTTAGAGATCTTGTCAAAAAAACAGGGCATGAGAAACCTCACTGCCCTGCTTGAATGGACCAGAAAAGCTGAAGAAGCGTTCATTAACTTAAAAACCAGCCTCTCGCAAGCTGCACATTTGGCACACCCAGATTACACTCTGCAATTTCAGCTGGATGTTTCTGTAACAGCACACACAGCAAATGGTGTACTGTTCCAGAAAAAATGGGGGGAATAAGAACAGTGCTTATGTACATAAGTGTAATGCTGGACAACATGGAACAAAGACATCATGAGTGCACCCAGACATGCAGCAGGGATGGCTAAAATAATCCAAAAAACAGCGCACAGTGTGATGGGACACCCTCTTTAATATATTGACATCACATGGTGTGGTGGCCTTTGTGAACTCTCAGGCTTTGCACCTCTCACCACTGAGGCAACAGAAAGAGGCTGAGTAAGGTGCTGGAGGCCCCAAACATCACATCACACACATGAAGGAAATAAACATGGCAGATAGAATAAGTAACTAAACCGTACACCACTGTCTGCGCAAGAAAAAGTGGATTTTAATGAAAAAATCAGACCACAATCTACAAAAAGTACATCCCTAACAGACGCCCGAATCTGTACACAGACGGGTGCTGCTTCAGACATGACACAGAAGGACTTAAGGCAGCATACGCGGTGGTGGAAGACACAGGGAAAGATTTTATCACAGTACAGGCCGAGGAACTGACAGATGCACAATCAGTGCAGAGAGGCAGAGTTTTTGGCAGTAATAGCTGCTCTGGATTAGGAGCAGGACAGAAGGTTAACATTTACACAGATTCTGCATACGCTGCAGGAGCAGTACATGTAGAACTAAAAGCAGTGGCTGAGGACCAGGATTTAGAACTGTCAGGACAGAAACTCCCATTAAACATGAACAGAAATGAGAAAGTTTGCTGAAGCTTTGTTGCTCCCTCAGAAGTAGCCGTCATTTAAATGCAGAGGACATGACAGCAGTAACACTAGAGTAGGCACAAAGTAATCAGGCAGCTGACCAGGCTGCTAAAACAGTGTCCTGATATCAGCCCAGGCACATAATACTGTGTTCAGAAGCAGGGTTGGACACCAAACCCCCCTGGAAGAAGTAATGAAATTACAAACAGGGGGCCTCTCCTGAGGAAAAATCAGTTGGGCCGAGGGGGCTCAGAGGATCAGAAATGGTCTCTGGAGAAGCCCAGATGGACGTCCCATTTTGCCACCAGTCTTACCAAAGTAGCCCTAGAAGAAGCACACGGAGTAGGACATGTGGGAAAAAGAACAATGCAAATGTGAAAAATCTTGAAAACTGGTGGCATCCTTTTTTGAAACCAATGGCAGTGCATTGATTAATTCATGTGAGATGTGCAGGCAGTTCAATGTTTAGACCAACCTTGAAGCCAGCACCTTGAAAGTTTCCCAGTAGACCATCATAACAGAAAAGAGTTATCATTATTTTACAGACATGACTGAGAGAGTAAATGGATTCAGATATCTAGTGGTGTGTGTTGGATGTGCATTTACGTGATGGCCGGGGCATGGCCCTCAAAAAAAGGAAGACAGCAATCTGTGGTGAAGTTTTTTGATAAATCATTATATCCCTAGACATTGTTTTCCAGCTAAAATAAGGTCTGACAATGAAACACATTCAAAAAGTGAGGTAACTCAAGGAAGTGGAAATAAATTTCTGGGACGGAACACTCATTTGGCACTGTGTACCATCCACAGTCACAGGAGAAGGTTGAAAGAATGAATCAAACCCGCTTAAACAATTGGCCTCAAATCTGTGGCAGCGACCAAAATGAATGTGGGTTACTGCTTTAAAACACATTAGCTCTGGATGTCTGTACGAAGTTCTGTAATCAGAAAACATGTGTTTGACCCCACATGAGCTGCAAACAGGAGGCCATTTGCCAGGCCCCACAAACAAGGTTACCGTTTCCTTACTCACTGGTGTGAACAATCTATGTCTCATCGTGATTATTACAGATCTCTCCACAGTCTTGTTACAGCTTTCTCCAAACAGATCCCAGCAGAACCAGAGACCAGGGTTGAGACCACCACAACTCGTAAGCCGAGTGGGTCCTCCTGAAAGTCATCAAAAGAAAGTGGTCAGAAGCAAGGTGGACCGTCCATTTCAGGTCACAGAGAGGACAACACATGCAGTCAGGCTGAGGGCAAAGGCGCTACTTGGTATCACTGATGTCAGTGTGCAGGAGCAGAACCACCCCAACGATCCCTTTCTCAGGTCCAGGAGGATCTGAGCGAAAACACAAGATAACAGACATCTCACTTCTCTCACCCAAGAAGGGCAGAATAATCCCCGGGGTGAGAGAATTAGCCCAGGGTCAGTCTGCCCTAAAGCTGAAGACAGAAGAAGAACAGCAGAAGAAGAGGCGAAGTGATTGAGCTTTCCCTCTCACTAGGACTGGTAGAGTTTCCCTCCCACCCCAGAAGACACTGTTCGGCGAACATTTTAATATTTGATATTACATTTTGATTTTTTTGTATCTTTTTTCAGGTTATGATTTTCCTCAATTTAGCAGGTGTTACAGTAATATTTTTGCTTATTTCTACTTAATTTTTTGGAAGAACATTTTAGATTGTGAACTCTTTTTGAGTGAGTTCATAAGGGGGGATTGTAGAATATAAACTATCTATGTGTGTAACTGGAATGTGCAGATGGAGGAGGGGGAGTCAAGCTTAGGGAGTGAAGCTATAAAGTGCAAAGTCATAAATTGGGGTGAAGGACAAGGGATTTACCGATGGGGGTGAAAGAGGTAAGATAAGATGAGTTTGTTAGAAGAAAATAACCAGAAGCACTCCTTATTTGGACCTAAGGAACTGTTATGTTATACATGAGTGACATGATATATGTATATGTTGAACACACCATTGAGACTGAATAAAACGAGCTGGAAGCAGGAGAAAGAGCAGAGTTGGGCTCGCAGGTGTTTGGCTGGGGTCCATCTCTCCCTCTGCAGAGGCGAACATAAGCTGATTGTACTTTGAGTTTATTTCACTCTTTTGAAACCTGTACCCAAATCAACGGACCCGGGGAAGCAGAGACGGCTTCGACAGATGATTTTGGATTACCTCTTAGCTGAGAGGGGTGGTGGTTGTCATTTATTTGGAGAACAGTGTTGTGTTTTTTTTTAAATTCCTGATGTGTCTAATAACATAAGTTGGGAGTTGCTGATGGCTCGACAGAATGAAAATATGGGTTCCTCTTGGAATTTGGTCCTGGTTCATTACTGGTGGTTGGACATCCTGGGTAATTAAGATTGGAGTCATTTTTGATTTTGATGTTTATTTTAAAGTGTTGTCTTTGTTTTTTTTTTGTTTTACTTTGATTATAATCTTGGGTGATGGTTTTGAAGATTTTCTTTTAGTTGTGATTATTCTTGTAATCAGAAGAAAGGAGTTGTTATGGAAATTCTTCATTTAGTGCTACAAAGTATTCCAAATTGTTGTGAACTTTCATTAACCTCTCTCCTCTGACCTCAGTGTTTTTCTTAGTGTTCTGGTATTTAGAGTAGATGGACTCTAAACCATTACCAGAAGTTTAATGGTTAAAACACATCCTGGAGGGTTGTGTCTGAGGAAGAGCAGATGGCTGTCCTCATTAATAATTGTCTTACCTCTGTCCTGGGAAGGGTTATGGGGCCATAAAGTTAAACTCTTTGAAGTTGAGACAACACCCTCATTCTGCTATAAATACTGTCTGTAAACTGTGTTCTGGGCTCTGTTTCACTGACACGTTAGTGACAGGGTCTTCAAACGCAGAAATGCCTTTGAATAAAACTTATAAAGACAAAGTCCGGATTTTCTCTTATTGTGAGTCAATTTCTCTCCCACTTTGATAAGAAAAATTCTATTATAAAGTGAATGAACTTTTTCATTTCCTCCCATCTGTCTCTGGTCAAAATATCAGCCAGCTGAGCAACTCAACATTCACAGGACCAGTACATTCTCGATCTTGGTAAGTGTAAAACACTCATGTAGACTACAGTCCCAATAAACTGCTCCAATTCTTTCTGATCCTGTTTGAGGGCAGGATTTGGATTTGCTGTTTGTAATACAGATTGCTTTGTTAAAACAATAGTGTCCAAAAGATCCGCATTAAAAAAGTCTTTGAAGTACTGAATGGGTTTTCTGGTTTCATCAGCACTAGGAAGAGCACCCAGCCAAACTGGAATATCTTTAGCAGAGTTTTCTTATTGCACCTTCTTCCACTTTACATTTTGCCGCTTTCTCCTTGCAGAGGCAGGAACATCAGGGTTGCTGTTAGGATCTTCATCCCTGCTGCTTTGATGTTGTCTTCTTGTCCTTGCAGTAGGACGTAAATTCCCAACTATACCAATTGTGCTGGTGCCGACAGCTGCATCATCACCATCGCTATAAGCATCTTCGTCACTGCTGTTTTCTTCATCTGGTCTAGGAATGTAGTCCTCATCCCTGTCATCACTGTCACTGAGACAGCTGTCATCACTTTCAACTGGTGGAATCCTGGTTTGAAGTTGAATAGTTGGTTTTCTATGGAAACCTCATGCTTCCATTTTATTAATAAAAAGACAAAAATTAAATTTCTATCATAGCATGCTATTGTGTTCAGTAATTTAATAATTTGATTATTCATTATTTATTCATCATCCAAACCAGTATTGTCCAAAAGCAGTCCACAAGTTATTTTTCAGGTTTATGTGGTTCAATCCAACCATGAAAATAATGTGACCAAAGGGACGTGTTGAATCAAGGTGTGTCCATTAATTAGCATCACAGGTGTCTACATTCTTGTAATCAGTCAGTGGGCCTATATATAGGGCTACAGGTAGTCACTGTGCTGTTTGGTGACATGGAGTGTACCACATTCAACATGAACCAGAGGAAGCGAAGGAAACGGTTGTCTCAGGAGATTAGAAAGAAAATTATAGACAAGCATGTTAAAAGTAAAGGTTATAAGATCATCTCCAAGCAGCATCATGTTCTTGTGAATACAGTTGCACATATTCAGAAATTTAAGATCCATGGGACTGTAGCCAAACTCCCTGGACGTGGCCGCAGAAGGAAAAAATTGATGACAAAACAAAGAGACGGATAATACGAACGGTAACAAAAGAGCCCAGAAAAACTTCTAAAGAGATTAAAGGTGAACTTCAAGCTCAAGGAACATCAATGTAAGCTCGCACCATCCGACGGTGTTTGAGGTAAAGTGGACTTAATGGGAGACGACCAAGGAGAACACCATTGTTGAAAACAAATCATAAAAAAGCCAGACTGGAGTTTGCCAAACTACATGTTGACAAGCCACAAAGCTTCTGGGAGAACGTCCTATGGACAGATGAGACAAAAACTGAACTTTTTGGAAGGCACATCAGCTCTATGTTCACAGACGGAAAAATGAAGCATATGAAGAAAAGAACACTGTCTCTTACACTGTTTCTTATGATTCTGTTAAGTTTGAAGTGTGTAAGTGTAATCTATTTATTCCCTATTACCAACTTATATACTCCTATACCCTGAAATTTATAGTATGAAATGTGTTTTAAAGGATGAACATCTATTCCAGTAGACTCATATTATATAAAGAGGAACAGAATTACAGCAGTCTTAAAGTTAGGAAACTGAATAATCTGCCAACGAAATTAGATTTTTATGTTTGCAAAATAAAACATTTGACAAACAAAGTAAAATATTTAATAACCCCAACAAAAGAGAAATTATATTTAAACAGCAGCTCCTGACAGATGTGCAAAGTCCTGCAGCTGACTGCAGAGAGGGGGTTGCTGGGGAAAAGGCAAACTGATTACAAACAACCAACAGCACCGCCATTAAGTAGTGTAAACAAAGCACATACTGCCAACAGCACACTCAGGTGCTAATCAAGCAGTCCCTGAAGGGCTGAAAACGAAGCCAATGCAGAAGCGCCAAAAGCTGCAGTTGATTTAATGGCCACTTGAAAACACATCCACACAATCCCTTAATATACAATCCCTTAATATAATATAACATTTTGCAGGAAATGTATTCATGTTTACACCTCAGTATCAAAGAAAAAAGGGTTCTGAGCTCTAATTTTAATCTCAAAAGTGATTTTTTAACATATCTAACCTGATTACATTCTAATATAGACTTCCCCTGGTCAAGTTTTCAACTCTGCTGATCGCATGCTTAGAGATATCAGTATAGCAAATAATACCACTGGGTTTAAACTGCTGGACTGTCGCATACCATAACCATGTCAAACTGCTAGGGTTTTATGCATAGCAAAATTTAAATAAGGCAACTCCTTCATCTTGGGTGTCGATTAGGATTTAATGATTACTGATTAGAAGAATTATGTACGGTTAACCTTTCACATAATATTTAACTGTCTAACTTATAATCTTTCAAAAAACAAACAAACAAGTATCTGAATCTAGTCCTCTACAGAATAACTTTACTCTTGGATAGCAGAAAGCTGTTTAAGCACCAAGCCCAGTGTTAACTTAAATAATGTAAACTAATTTTGGTATTTTTATAAAGTAACAAATTTCAATTCTATAAAATGTAGCAATCACTATTAAGTAAGTGTTCAACGCTGGACATCCTTTTCTGACGCAAGGTCACTTAGTGTAAGAAGAATGAAAACTTAACCTATTAATTATTTTTAATTAATAAATCACTGATTTGCTTTGGGCCATGCCAAAACATTTTTTTTTATATTCTAGAACATCCCCCCAACTCCAATATATTTAGTTGTGCAACAATGGTGCAAAACAACTGAGAAAATTATTAGCTAATCTACTAATTATGTTATAAAAAATTGAAACACACTTATTCACATATTTACCCACAGCTCTTATCCCAAATAATCATACTGGCCACCAATATATGACAACAAGGGAAGATACAGGGTTCCTGGGTGCACTGGCATATCAAAAGTGATGTGTACAAAGCAGAGATGGCGACTCAAGTTTAAAAGTCTTGAGTCGAGGAACATTTAAGTCACAAAAACAGACATCAGACTTGACTTGGACTCCTAGTCTGAGACTCGAGTCTTATTCAAAGTTTTTATTTTATGTAATGAAGAGTGATATAAAGCCCATTGGGTGAGCTACAGACTGCAGCTGCTGCACATGTTTTACTGTGAAAGCTTGACCTGAATTGTTTTCTTGCAATCTGTGTGTGTTAGCTATAGCTTCATAATAATGATCACATAAATGTCTCTCCAGATAAATACTATATATAATGACTTTGGATCATTTAGAAAAACAGAATAACGGTAACTCTGACATTATCTGGCTGTTAAGCCCAGCTGCAACATTACAGGGACACTTTCGGTTGGTATTATCAAAATAAAATAATTTGTTGTTCCATTCATTCAAAATTTTAACATATATTATAACATATATTTACTTCATTTTATTTATATAGCTCCAATTCACAACACCTGTCTTCTCAAGACACTTAAAGTCAATGCAAGCGAATCATAAAGATTTCAAGTCAGGTACATACATTCCAATTAATTCTAACTATCAAACTGTTGGATTCAGTTTATTATTCAAATTGTTTAAAAGTTTTCAATGTAAGGAAACCCAGCAGATTGTATCAGTCAGTGTTGTGATTATGAATATGAATATATTATTTGATATTAACACTTTGATATTTTATTAAATAATGTTTCGGTCTGTTAAAGGTTGTCCTGTGGATACCAGTCAAATAAGGCGGCGGTATTAGGACAGTAATGAAAGGGATGAGCCAAGCTCTGACATTATTGAATAGCAAAACTGAACACACACAGTTTCTTTCTTAATGAATTCTACAAGAATTTATTACGAAAAATAAGTCAGCTCAAAGTCAAACATATTCCAATCCACAAACTCTTTGCTATGCTAAAACAACCCAACTAAACTACCAAGCAAAATGAAAGAATAATAAAGACTAATGGGCTATGTACAATATAAACAAGTTAAACAAATATGGTTGAAAACCATGACCGAAGGAGTGATACAATATTACATTGCAATGTTATTTATGTTTGAGAACCAAGGATTGGAACTAACTTATAATTGGTATACCTTTGAACAACCATTCACAATGCAAGATCAGATAACACATTATTTTCATAAAACAGCGTTTTAAAAAATGATTTGCTGAATAAAATCGACCTTCTGGATGACCAATTCTCAACAGTGTTTAATTAGCTGCCTTCATTTATTAGAATAATATTTAAGGGAATATTATTTTGACTAAGAACCAAACCTTTTGGATAAATGGATCTTAATGGTGTTTAATTAGCTGCCTTTATTTATTAAAATACTATTTAAAGAAATATTAAAATAATATTTAATTAAATATTCTGAATAAGAACCAAACCTTTCTGGATAAATGGGTCTTAATGCTGTTTAATTAGTTATCAAGTTTAGTAAAATAATATTTAGTAAAATATGTTTTCCTAGATTGGAAACTAACAACCTTTCTGGGTAAATGATCTTCAGCTGACTGAAAGTAGGCAAGCCTGTGTCCTTAGCCGTTAGCAGCTGAGTCTAAAAAAAGAAGCTCATAGCTTGTCATCAGAATCCAACACATACTTTTAAAATACCACCAATAAAAGGGTTGAAATGTATAAACGTGGACGGCGAGTTATAGCCAATCTTCTGTGTTTAAAATCGCCCTTCAATTAAAGTTTGTCTTAACTTTAAAACACAAACACAGAACACATAAACTGAGCACATGTGCTGAACAGCTAATCTGCTAGCACTAAGATAGCGGAGTTCTCAATACAAACAAAAACAAACGTCATAAAACAAACATTGTTTAGATTATTTCATTCTAAACTAATCTTCTCTGCCCAAACACTACCTCTTACGTGAACCATGCTGAAGAGAAGTTGTCACGGGTGTTGAGGAAAATATTCACGTGTGGGTAAACAAAGGGTTAGGTTGCAGCTAACCTCTGTAGCTGTGGGGAAGGACTTTTAGCTGGCCCGGTTGAACCGTACGACAAAGGCACGTTCGGCTCATTGAGTGGCCGCGACTCAATTCAATTCAATTCAATTCAATTCAATTCAATTCAGTTTATTTATATAGCACCAATTCAGAACACATGTCGTCTCCAGGCACTTCACAAAGTCAGGTACATACATTCCAATTAATCCTAACCATTGAACAATGCAGTCAGATTCAGTTATTTATTCAAATTGGATAAAAAGTTTTTCTATCTAAGGAAACCCAGCAGATTGAATCGAGTCAGAGACTTGTAGCAGTCACTCCTCCCGGATGAGCATGTAGCAACAGTGGACAGTCACTGGCGTTGACTTTGCAGCATACAATAATTAGTCACAGTAAAATCTCAGTCAGTAGCCATGTCTAGAAGAGAGACAAGGTTAAACACTGAAAGACAGGGCCAAGTGTATCATTGGTAGAAGGTGAGCATTAAGTTGTTGCCAGCAGAAGCTTGGATGATGCCCCCCTCCAGGAAGGTGTCACAGGTAGACACAGAGTCAGGCCAGGTGTAGCTTCTAGCAAGAGAAAAGAGAGAGAACAAAGTTAAAAGCTGAAATAACAGCAAATAATGCAAAATTGGACAGTAGTGTGAGAATGTAGTGAAGAGAGTGAAATTGGTCATTATGTCCTCCAGCAGCCTAAGCCTATAGCAGCAACGATGCGGGGTAGCTCTCGCTACCTGGACGTGCACGCAGGAAGGTGTGTGATGCGGTCCCGTCCTTCTTTTCCAGGCCATGGAGGAAATCCGCTTCGATTAGCAGCAACGATGCGGGGTAGCTCTCGCTACCTGTACGCGCATGCAGGAAGGTGTGTGATGCGGTCCCAGCCTTCTTTTCCAGGCCATGGAGGAAATCCGTTTCAATTGGGGCTGCTTCTGGAGGCCTCAGAAAAAAAGCCAAGTCAACCTTGTCTCATTACACCCTTTATATCAATCAATGCCGGATACTCGAACAGCAAATCATTACTTAACTTTGTTGCATGTGATCGTAGTTACTTTTTGATCCAAGTCTGCTTACCAGCAAGGAGACATACACGCGTGTGGACAAACTTTATCAGTTTATTATTTTACTTAGTACCCCTACACATAGCCCATTCTAAAATGGCCAAATTCTAACAGTCAGTAGTGTATTCTAACCTCCCCAACAACCCAGCACCATTCCAACCCATTTGTAAAGTAGCTTGAGATGACATGTGTTGTGAATTGGCGTTATATAAATAAAACTGAACTGAATTGAATTGAATTGTTGTAACAACAAACAAATATTTGACCAACACAAATTTCCTTACCTTGCGTAGTGGGAGGAGTAAGAACAACTTAACTGATTAATTAAATCTGGAACACATTTGGTCGAACATTAATTGAGAGAGCTGAGGTAAGAATGGCAAGCCACTAAGTAGAAGGAGAACGTGAGGGCGATGCAAACAATAATTAAACTGAACATAACTAAATACCAAGAAATAAAGGGCCAATATTGACGAATGAACTCAGGAACAGGGTTTCCAGAAAGGCCGGAAAAACAATTAAAACACTAAATCCAGATTTCGAAAATAAAACCTGAAATATAACTCAGAACAGAACCCAAATTAGCATATGTAAAACATCAAGAACTGAATAAAACCACAAAATGAACACAGTCATTCAACCTACGACAGTCTCATTCATGTAGTTCATTAGGCTGAGACTGAGGAAAACAAGTCGCTACATCAGCTAATTACTGTGGGTAAACATGCATGGGCAATGTTTGAAGAGAGCCATTATTGATTGCTTCAATAAAGCTATCTGCAACATAATTTGTTACCT
Organism: Crenichthys baileyi; assembly: GCA_036173005.1. Taxonomy (NCBI): domain Eukaryota; kingdom Metazoa; phylum Chordata; class Actinopteri; order Cyprinodontiformes; family Goodeidae; genus Crenichthys; species Crenichthys baileyi. The sequence continues at coordinate 815,226 of JAHHUM010002906.1, forward strand.
GAAAAAATGTATCATCAACAATACCTGTGGTCGCCTTTGACTGCCGAGTCAGGACTAAAGCTAACTTTCATACTCGGCATGAACTGCTATGTGCCCTTCTCTCTCAGCCTTGACTTCCTGCTTTCTTTGAATGCTTGATTTGACTTGTTTTACAATTTTGAGGCAAAAACTGTTTCAAGCAGAGAAACTGTTTTTAATGCCTGTGTAGAGAATGTTCAGTGTTGAGCCATCCGCCATTTTGTTCAGGTAAACAACTGTTACTACGCTGCTCAACAGGCACTGCAGCTCTGAAGTCACCGGAGTATATAAGAAAAACACTGAAGCGAATGCTGAGTTGCCATTTCCAGCCGTAGTGTGGCAATGCTGTGCTCAGAGGCAATCTCTGGAGTAATAGAAGCTTGCAGGCAGGTTTACTTTTCCTCCGCACTGGCCATTCGCTGAGGAGCTTGAAAAGCTGGAAATCTGTCTGATATAAGAAGATCAAAAGATTAATATCCTGATCGAAGGCCATCAGCTGATTCCCCGGCGAAGGTGAAAACCTCAGGGGGTTCCCCAAGAAGACGAATTCCCTCGTGTTTAAGTCGACTTCAACGGTTCATCATATTTTCTGCGTTTTGGATTTAAGAGGAAAAGGTGACGGTTTAGTGTTTGTGGACATCCAACACTTTCTGCTCATCATTTCACCCTTTCTTTAAGGAGGCCCACTCACCAGCATCCTTTTTTTCAGAGGATTGACCACAAAGTAAACTCGTGTTGTTTCCTATTTTGACCTCATTGGTCACTAGTCTGAGCAGGGTGAGGCACATAGTTAACGTGATCTAGCATCACTAGTTGTTAATCCAAGGTATTAACTTGTTGCATGCAAATTTTTATATGTTTTAGAAGTTGAACAGTGATTGCATTTGAATATTGTTGGGCTGCGAAGCGTGGCTGTGCTCAGCAAAGTTGAATACCGGTTTGTGCGTACCATGTTCTCATCAACTGAACCAGTTTGAAGTTTAAAGTGGTCTTTAGAACAGACTGAGGCTGAGGCTGCGAACTGGGCCTCGTGTTCATCTCCATTGTTTTACAGTTTATGGACCTTTTGTGTTTCGCGGAGCTCCCGACTTGAGGGGGTTTTATGACTGTATGCTGATAAGGAGCTAAGCAGCTCCCGAAGGCGCTGCCTATGTGGAAATTCATTGCCTTCCACTGATTGTGTTTTCCATATTCCAAGTAAATCCGAAGCTTTGATCCATTCCCACTTAGTCCATAAACTCCTGGTTTTATCTTCATCTACTCTCAGCACGCGTCCTTATTTTTGGTTATTAACGTACCCCTTTTGTAGAATAGTGCATGCCTAATTAGGTAAAAGTTGTTGAACATGATTAGTTGGTTGTAAGAGGGACTTTTGGTTTAATACATTTTCACATACATAAAAAGACAGCATTTGTGTTTCGTGTAAGAGTGATTATCTGTCAAAATAAGGTTAGTGTTCCACACGATTTGGTAAAACAGTTGATAACACAGTGACATTTGACGTGGTTTTGGTTAATAATTATTAATGATAATTAACTAATTGTAATTATTAAGTGATGTGAGCCCAATAATCACACCAGCAGAGTGTATCTGATCTTTATTCGTAAGAAATTATTTTTGGTTAGAATTTATTTCTTCTAAATCATGATTGTTAATTAAAATTTTGATAAATATTTATAATCAATAATCATAATCCCTAACATTAGGGAAAGTAGAAGAGTTTTTCAGCATTGCCGAGAAGCTGCCAAATCAACACATTAGCGTTAGGAAGATCAATTTTCTTTATGAGCAACAGGCAGTGTCACTTTGCAGTTCCAGATTGTACCATGATCTTCAAGATATGATAGTGCATTTCTGTTTAGGAGAAGTGTGTCAGAAGTGTATATTTTGAACTTACAATAAAAAGGCTGATAGTGATTTATTTAAGTTTTATAATTTCAAGAGCCCAATAGCCTGAACTGAAGGAAGCTTGTAGCTGATGTTAGTTAAGACTGTCTGCTCACTTCTATTGTTGAGGATGGGGAGGTGAAACACAGCTTCAAACACTCAGGCAGAGCACAGATGTTGAGTCTACATCATTTCTGTTCATCTAAGCAGGGAGGCAGAAATAATCACTGCTGACCATATGGACCACTGATCCGTTAAATCAGCTTGGGCTGAATCAAAAACAGTAGTACGTTCTACCTCAGAAGGGGTACGTCTAATTGGAACATCTGGAACTTTTAAAAATACTGCTTAGATTGATTTCTTTTCAGTACCGTAGTTGTCACCTTGCCATCACTGCTGATTGATAAATGATTTAACAATGATTTAAGGAATCATGTCTTCTGTTTTACTATAAAGATAAACATGAAAGGAATAGCATTTCTTAAGGAGAATAATCATTAAGATTAAACTGTTTTATAGAACAGGGACACAGCCTAATCGGCCACTTAAAACAACTCGTTTAAAATATCAAAGTTGGGTATTTATGTTGACAACAGTTTATTACAAAACTAAATTATGCAGTCTCTTTAGAGTTCCATGTTTAAAATCTGTGGTAGAGTCAGCAGACTGGGTTTTTTTAAACAAATGTTTGGCCTCCTGGAGAGCAGAACGTGGAATATGTATTACCTTCTTTTAAAATGCATTACTTAGGTTGTGCATTTTGATTTTGCAATGAATAGATCAAATGGCATTTAACATATTTTCACAAAATTTCCTTTTTAATTTTAATTTAGTTTGTAGCTTATGTTATTAACATTGATTCTCATATAAAAAATCCAGAAATATGTAGAAAAGTGTAAAAGACAAGACACCTTAGGAGGAAGTCTTAGAGCTGTTGCTTGGAGACCTAACAAGTTGGCACCCTACAGGGGGATTTAAACGTAACCTGTGCTGAGCCCTGTGTACCTGTAAATCAACACAGTTGCAAATGATAACTTGGCAGATTTTTCGGACATAACTAAAGGATGCCTCAAGATTGGGGCGTGAATACACAAAGCGAATCCTCTGAGATTGGCGTTGTGTATTCACGCAAGCTGCATCTATCGGTGAAGCATGTTATCTTTCAAAACCAATCACATACATATAGAAAATTGATTATGTGTTACAGATAATTCCAGTTCCCACAGTCCCTGAATGCAGCAGCTGGGAAATATGTTGTTCAGCCTGTGTGTTGAGCTGTCAGTTATGATTCCAGAACCCCATGATCTAAGGCCCCGCCCCCCATGTCAAAACAGGGCCAGACGTTTGAAGCCAAAAAAATTTAATCTGCAAGTGCGAAAAAAAAAACTTGAATCTGAAAAGTAGGTTTGAAGTTTTTTTTCCCAGTTTCACATCTATTTTTTTCAGTTGCAAAACTTTTTTTCCAGTTTTCAAAATTTTTTTTGGGGAGGTTTTGTCTCTGCATGAAGGAGCTTTGGAATGTTTTTACTTTCATTACAGTCCCACAATGACTCGTAAAAAAGATTTAACATTTTATAACATTAAGGTTTAAAACATTAAATAAAATAATTATACCTCAAAATCTTACACTAGATTATTTTGTGAGTAGCCTACACAAAATATAAGTGTTCCTGTAAAATGTTTTTCATATTTAGAACACCTAATGAGCATGAATAATGATGACGATGTAAATACAAGCTGAGATTAGTGTTTTCCCTATCTTTTATGAACTTATGATTATGGAATGAAACATTGAATGAAACATATGATATTTGGCCTTATTGAGTTGCTGTAGGGTCATGGAAGTTTGATACTTTAGTCCACATGTGGACCTGGAGATGGTTTTCGTCAGTGTGGGTACTGGCACAGAGTTTCTTGTCTGGGTGCTTCAGGAGTATTATCCAAAACAAGAAATGTCTGTATTCTCAGTCAAACGTTGCTCTGGTGCGGAGTCTCCAGGGCTGAATACTTCTCATTATAATAACTTATTTACAATTTGTCAATTTTACTCATTTGGACCCTAAAATGATATTTATTTGTAGAATAAATCTAATTCAGTCTATTTTTATAGTAACGGGTGCTATATAGGGGGCTGGTTCCTATCTTCTGTCTTCAGTGTACATCAGGAGAGAGGCCTTGTGTCTGGAAAGGTTGCCAGTAACCCATATGAAAGTTATTACAATACCATATGAACGAATTGTATGAGCAAATTCAAATCCAGTTACATAAATGCTAAATGCTGAATGCTGAACTTGTATAGCGCTTTATATATATTGTATATTCGCTTTATCAAGTCCCTAGAGACCCCAAAGCGCTTTACATTACACTCAGTCATCCACTGACAGTGGTGAGTTACCCTGGGGCAGACTGACAGAAGAAAGGCTGCCATACACAGGTGCCACCGAACCCTCTGACCACCATCAGCTGGCTAGGTGGGTGAAGTGCCTTGCCCAAGGACAAAACAGAGATAGATAGAGTAGGGCTTCAAACCAGCAACCCACTGATTACAAGACAAACTCCTACTACCTGAGCCACAGCCAACCCCGTGGTGGGAATTGAAACAGAGACCAGTACATTTCTGTGCTGTTGAAAACAATACATGGTAAAGTTCCTGTATGGCTTCTGAATTATCTTCACCTAGTAGTTAACTTTTAATACTTAAACCCACTAAAAAGGAAAAACGGACTGCCCGGCCAACTGTAAAATGTATTTTCAACATTATCATCGCCTGGCCTGCCTCTTGTACTTTTTGTTAGAACATTTAACAAAAATATTGACACAAACTGTTTGTGTTCTTGCTCATTGCTGCAGGTTGCTCTACAGACGTCTGCAGCCAAAGTATCATCCATGGAGCATCACCAAGGGATGTGACATCTCTGAGATAGCAACATCCAGAAGTGCACAAGCTGTTCTACACTATTCCCACATCAACAGTCAGTCCAGGAATATCTATCTGATCCTCTTAAACCTTTTCTAAGGTTAATGATGACCCAAACACTTAACAGTTTGATGTGCGCAAAAAAAGAATAATCAGTAGTAATAGCGGATGCTTTAAAAACTGTCAGAGCCCTCATCCAGCAGGTGAAGAAAGTTCTTGTGCAGTGCATGGATAACAGTGGTCAGTTTGATGTGCTGGCCACCACATTATGTCTTTACACATTATGTCCACATTATGTGTACGCTCTCATATCATGGTGGGAGTGCATGGCTGATTGATGGGTTTTACAGGTACCTGTGCTTACAAAATGAATGTCACTAATTACTTGAAAAAACTGGATGAAATCTCAGTGTGAATCTGTCATATTAATATACAGTGCTCAAAAAAGGAACACTTTAATGACTTCGGATGAAGCCCTCTGTGGGTTGATAATTTTCATTTTCATCAAATGATGTGACATCCTTTTGTTTGGAACACATTACCCATTCTATATCAGTCAGGATATCCAGCATGATTTGCTTTCCAATCTAGATCTGATGTGCTTTTAAAGTGTTCCTTTAATTTTTTTGAGCAGTGTATGAATCACTTTTGGAAATTATCTATGTGTATCAAGAAAATAATAAAAAATATGAATATGACATATCAGAATCTTTTATCAGTTACCATTTTTTGGGCCCCACTGGAAAGAAAACCTTTATATATTAAAATATCTGAGAGGAACATTGATTGGCAGTGTTTAAAATTAAACCATTAACCTTTCAGGGTAAGTATATGCTGGATAAGATACAAAAACTTTATTTTTGAAATAACAGCTTGTTTGCATCTCCCCCTCTTCTTGAGGTTTAAATGTATTCAGTGCTAGTCAAATTACAGTTCTGGTCAGAGGTTTCTAAGCACTCATCATTGGCAAGAAGATCATAACTATTAAGCTGTTCTCCAGGGCAAAAAAGATTACACAACGTACCACTTAAGGGACTTTTAAATAGAACAGGGTGAACACATTTAAATTTAAGGATTTTTCCAAAACCAGTCCAAATTTTGTATAAACCTACAAAAATATTTGATTAATTGTTTCTTAACAAATTTCATCTCCAACACATGCTTTTTAGAGCCATCAACAAGCTTCTGGTTTAATTATGGCTAGATATTAGACCATGCTTTTTGTCAGAATTGGTAGTTCATTTAAATGTAGTTCCCTGGCACATGCTCTAAATTTATGCATACTCCACATAATTTGAATAGGGTTGAGGTCAGGGCTTTGAGGAGACCTTTCCGTGAGCTAAAGATCCTTCCAAAACCAGTTTAGATGATCATTGTTCTGTTGAAACCACAAACTTTGCCCAGGTTTCAACATTCTGACCTAAACTGTCACTCTTAAATGAAAGGAAACATATTAGGCTGCTAAGGAATAGCACAAGAACAATCAAGGCTCCAGCTCAACTGGAAGGTGCTGGTGCAGATATTTTTTAATGGCTCACAGTTCAATTCAATTCAGTTTATTTATATAGCGCCAATTCACAATACCTGTCGTCTCAAGGCACTTCACAACAGTCAGGTACATACATTCCAATTAATCTTAATCATTGAACAGTGCAGTCAGATTCTGTTATTTATTCAAATTGGATAAAAAGTGTTTCTATCTAAGGAAACCCAGCAGATTGCATCCAGTCAGTGACTTGCAGCATTCACTCCTCCTGGATGAGCATGTAGAGACAGTGGACAGTCACTGGCGTTGACTTTGCAGCAATCCCTCATACTGAGCATGCATGTAGCGACAGTGGAGAGGAAAAACTCCCTCCACAGTGAATCCAGTTTAATAGCAATGTGGATTTAGAGAGTGGTGACTACGAAAGTAATGGTGAAAAAAATGAACACCTTAAGCTGGTTGTATGGACACATGCCTTATGGAGAAAGGTCACATGACCAGAAGAGACATAGATTGAGCTGTTTGGTCTTAATAACAAGGTGTATGTTTGCATCCAGATGTAAGAACACTGAAAAACCTGTCAAGCATTGTCGTGGTAGCATCATGGTGAGGTTCTGTCAGTGGGACTGGTGCTCTGCACAGAGTGGGAAAATTGGAGAAAAAGGACTACCTTCAGATCAGTGGCGGATGCTGGTCTTTCAAAGAGGGGAAGCTCAATGTCAAGATCGCTGATTCGCTCATATCACTGTTGTTGTGGATTTTCTTATCAAAGTGGGAGAGAAGTCAACTCATTAACAAGAGAAAGACCGGACTTTGTCTTTATAAGTTTATTCAAAGGCACACAGCATTTGAAGACCCTGTCACTGAGCTTAGTCAGTGAAGCAGAGCCCCGAACAGAATTTACAGACAGTTTTTAAACACTATGTGGGTGTTATCTCAACTTGAAAGAGTTTGGAAATATAGCCCCTAGACCCCACCCCGGGTCAGAGGTAACAAGGTTATTTATGAGAGCACCCATCTACCATCCCTTGAGATACAACACTTCAGGGAGTGTTAACCATAAAACTCTCCAGCATTTGAATTTAGAGTCCATCTACTCTTAAGTAAAAAAACACAGAGGTCAGAGCACTTTAAAATAACTTTCCCATAACACTGTCAATCAAAAAGGGATTCAGCCTCAGACAGATCATCCAATCATCATGCAGAAGCTGAGCTTCCGGGCCAGCCGAGGCCAGCCCACTGCCCCCAGAGACACTGAGCGTCCGATGGGCAGGACAAAGCCCAGCATTTTTGCTTCGCTATTGAACTCACTGTTTAAAGCACTGTGAAGCTGCGGGACTGAGTGAGAGGAAAGCCACCAGTGATAAGAAGCTGATTCTGAACAAAAGTTGAGCGCGTTGTAGCGCATATTTAGTCAATGACATGTACACACAACAGTATATATTTGATCACTTATTTTTTGACATTTTAGGGGAAGCTGAGCTTCCCTTGCAGTCTTAGCGCAATCGCCACTGATTCAGATTCCTGTTTCCTCACAAAGTCACACGAAGGCTTAAACTGAAACTGCTAGGGGACAATGATCCCATAACCTAACAGGACAATGATCCCATAACAGACACAAAGTGGGTTTGGATTGGATAAAACTATAATCAAGCTTGTGGAATGCCCCCAACCTAAACCTTATTGAAAGGCAATGCCTAGAAACCAACAAAGCTAAATTAGATCTCTTGCTTCTGATAAGATTTCCAGCTGCTATTTTGCCAGGATCTTGTCGACAAAAAACTGCTGACTCCCTCCAACTTTCTCAAGGACATGTATCCAACTGTAGCAGAAGGTACTTTAATACAGTGTTGAATCAGGGGGCTGAATACAAGTGCATGCCAAACTTTTCAGATTTTTATTTGTAAAAAAAAAACCATAAAACCATATAAACTTTTCCTTCTACTTTACAATTGTGTACATATTTGTAATATCCAAATGAAATCACTGTGGCAGTTATGTGACAAAATGTAAAATAGCTCAAGGGTTACGAATACTTTTGCATAACACAGTATATGCTCTACCTGGTGGCTTGGGACAAAATGCTGGTCATATTAACCAATTCCTGCTGACTAACCATGCTCTTATCTTTTCTTCTAAAATATTAAAAAACTACACAAAACAGAAAAGATTTCATTTGCTATATATTTTCTTTTTAAAACATGTAGAGTATGGAGGGTTGATTAAGTGATCTCAAAGGGGCATTGATAGATATAATGGTCTTAAGTTTTCACCTGCGGATGTGTACACTAAAGCCAAAGTGTGAAGTGAGATTTTGTTACAGTTTTCTACATCGAAAAACAAAGTAGCTAAACCAAACCGTTCAGATCCCACAAGGAACTAGAATTAACTTAGTTCTTCACACTCCGTTTCCAGAAACACAAAGATCTGTTGCAGTGTGCTGCTGCATGCTGGGAGACTTCACTCATCTCATGCACTTTTCCCCCTAACCATTTGGCATGTCATATGGGTAGTGTAAACTCATACGCAGATGGTTTTAATTAAAATATAATAACATGAAATGAACAATGATCCGCACTCTATTTGCAATGCTATGAAAAAAAGTTTGAAATATACAATTTTATTTTACTAATCTGTTAAAATCTTTCTCATGCTGGTAAGAATTTTAAAAGAGTAACAGAAATGGTTGAAATTAATCTTAAGATTCAACTTTAAAAAACCTAAATCTAATCAAAGTATTTCCACAGCAGCTTTGTTCTGTGCCCTTTAGACCACTGAATAACAAGACGTTCCTGCAGTATTTATCAGAATAAAAACATAACAAAGAACATTTTTAATTCAAGGTTAGTTGGCTTTGCACAGTCCTTGTAATGACTAATACATTTATTTTCTTTCTTTCACTTCAATTCTTCAGAGTAGGAAATTGTGAGTAAAGAAAAACAGTGAAGAAGCATCACTGTCAACAAAAAAATGTTAATGATTTTTTTACTGTTCATACCTTGTGACTTAGTCATGGAGTTCCACAGGGTTTAGTCCTTGGACCCCAGAAAATGTGGTTAGTATATACCTCTATTTAGGGCACAGTGGCTCAGTTAAATGCAGGGTGTAGACAATGGCTAGATATGTTTGCTCATTGAAGTGTAGCTATTCACTTTAATTCAACATAGTTTTATTTATATAGCACCAAATCAAAACACGTCATCTGAAGGCACTTTACAAAGTCAATTCAATTGAATCATACAGATTCCAAGTCGGGTACATACATTCATACATACAGTACATTCATGACTTGCAGCATTCACTCCTCCTGGATGAGCATGTAGCGACAGTGGACAGTTGCTTGCATTGACTTTGCAGCAATCCCTCATAGTGAGCATGCATGTAACGACAGAGGAAGGGAAAACTCAATTTTAACAGTAAGAAACCTCCAGCAGAACCAGACTCAGTGTGAGTGGCTGTTTGCCAAGACCTATATTTACAGTCATGAAAAAATCAATACTTTCACTTTTTATTTTTTACAGATAGTCTTACATTCCTCAAACAACCTCTGATATACAGCAGAATTCATGGTGGATTCTATGATGATAAGCTGGTCATGTCTCGCTGCAGCAAAGCATTCCCAACATCATGACACTTTCTGCTCTCATTCAGCTCAGCAAAGGCCCGGTAACAAGCCCTTTATTTGATTCAGGTGTGTTGGAGAAGGGATGCATCTAAAAGTTGTAGGATGGTAGCTTTGCAGGGCTAGACTCGGGCACCACTATTTAAGGGTTTTTGGAGACTTCTTTCAGGATGTTGCAGTCTGTTTTCAGGGTGAACTTGCTTAGACAGCCAGATCTAAGCAGGTTGGTAGTTGCTTTAAATATCCTACAATTGTACTGTTTGGACTGAACTGTATTGGAAAGAAGTGCATTAAATGGAATTGATTGGGCCTGCACAACAGGTGAATTGGACCCATTGTCCTAAAAAGCTTCATGTGATGACATTTACTGCCTGACGTTGAGCTGCAACCTTTGATAAAAAAATATCCACAGCTTGTTTGGGTAGTTTCTGATGCAGATTTAACAGAAATCTAAATAATCTGCTATTGACTTTAAATCTGATAGGAGCTTTTTAGGGGATAATAATTATACAACTCTTAACAGTCCCAGGTCTTATTAAAGGCTTCAACGAGGCCCTCTGGCTTAGTGTGCCGAAATAACACGTTTAAAGGCCTTTCTAACACAAACCTGAGCATCTCGGAAGGAGAAAAGTTGACAAAAGACACTACGAAATGATACCTTAATGCACATGTGGAGTAGCATGAGAAACCTTTTTATTGTGACAGTAAATGGGCTGAATTATTAAACAGCACTTGAGCATAATCACATATGCTTCAAAGCCTCTCATAAGGCCTTCAGTCCAGTCTTCATGTCAGACACCCAAAGTTAATACACTAGCTTTATGAACTTATCACAATTAAAATCTCTGTGGCCCTCTTCTTCATCTGCTGTCCTCGTGAAGGTCAAACTGTTTGTTGGGTTTGGTGGATTCCAGCATGAGTTCGTACAGCTGACCGATCTGTTCATCCTGTAATTGACTCAGCTTCTCTTCGGGCAGGTCAGCCCCAAACATCAAACCGCCACTCTGCCTTCCTGCTGACTCCACGACCTGGGCCTGCATGGTGTCTTTGTAGTTCTGTAAGGAAGCACACAGATTACTTTGTAAAAGGAACTTGATGCTGTATCCATCCTAAATCAGAGTATAGGCGTTTTTAAAGGAAAAGCCTGACTGTGTTCTCCAGTTTGAGTTTGACTTTAGTACTTTAGATTTTGAATTAGATCAAAGAAGAAATAAAAGTATTTCATAATTTCTGTTTCTCAAGTAAATATTTTATTTTACTTTGAGCATGTACAGTACAGTCCAAAAGTTTGGACACACCTTCTCATTCAGAGAGTTTTCTTTATTTTCATGACTATGAATGTGAGCTTCACACTGAAGGCATCAAAACTATGAATTAAAACATGTGGAATTATATACTGAACAAAAAAGTGTGAAACAACTGAAAATATGTCTTATATTCTAGGTTCTTCAAAGTAGCCACCTTTTGCTTTGATTACTGCTACGCACACTCTTGGCATTCTGTTGATGAGCTTCAGGAGGTAGTCACCTCAAATGGTTTTCACTTCACAGGTGTGCCCTGTCAGGTTTAATAAGTGGGATTTCAAGCCTTATAAATGGGGTTGGGACCATCAGTTGTGTTGTGCAGGAGGTGGATACAGTACACAGCTGATAGTCCTACTGAATAGACTGTTAGAATTTGTATTATGGCAAGAAAAAAGCAGCTAAGTAAAGAAAAACGAGTGGCCATCATTACTTTAAGAAATGAAGGTCTCTACATGCCTGGTTCACAGATTCAAGACACCCTGTGCCAGATGCAACAAAGCAGCCCCAGAACATAACAGAGCCTCCTCCATGTTTCACAGTAGGGACAGTGTTCTTTTCTTCATATGCTTCATTTTTCCGTCTGTGAACATAGAGCTGATGTGCCTTCCAAAAAGTTCAGTTTTTGTCTCATCTGTCCATAGGACATTCTCCCAGAAGCTTTGTGGCTTGTCAGCATGTAGTTTGGCAAATTCCAGTCTGGCTTTTAATGATTTGTTTTCAACAATGGTGTTCTCCTTGGTCGTCTCCTGTTAAGTCCACTTTGCCTCAAACACCGTCGGATGGTGCCATCTGACACTGATGTTCCTTGAGCTTGAAGTTCACCTTTAATCTCTTTAGAAGTTTTTCTGGGCTCTTTTGTTACCGTTCGTATTATCCGTCTCTTTGTTTTGTCATCAATTTTCCTTCTGCGGCCACGTCCAGGGAGTTTGGCTACAGTCCCATGGATCTTAAATTTCTGAATATGTGCAACTGTATTCACAAGAACATGATGCTGCTTGGAGATGATCTTATAACCTTTACTTTTAACATGCTTGTCTATAATTTTCTTTCTAATCTCCTGAGACAACCGTTTCCTTCGCTTCCTCTGGTCCATGTTGAATGTGGTACACACCATGTCACCAAACAGCACAGTGACTACCTGTAGCCCTATATATAGGCCCACTGACTGATTACAAGAATGTAGACACCTGTGATGCTAATTAATGGACACACCTTGACTCAACATGTCCCTTTGGTCACATTATTTTCAGGGGTACCATAATTTTTGTCCAGGCCTGTTTCAAGAGTTTCTTTTTTATAATAATTCTGTTGAAGCATGTTTGAAAAGCAATGTCTGACTTTCATTTTTTCATTTTCATAGAATTTTTATTCATTTCCTTTGTCAGATTCAAGTTATTTCTGTGACCATTATGGGTTTTTCTTTCATTAACCGAGGGGTACCAACAATTTTGTCCACACGTGTATGTTTCAAAGAGATTAAGTGCTCTGATAGTAGAATACCAAATGTATCTAGCATGCCAAGTTTAATAAATGTGTCTTAGAACAGAGCAATTATGAGTTGTTAGTTTTTAACTTGCTGTTGTTCTCCATTTTTCATGGCAGAGATTTTACTACATGACCGGATCCCCTTGGTTTAGCTGTTTCTTTCGTAAACGAAGCAACTAAAAAACAAAAACAAAAAAACTATGGCTGCCATTAACTCGCCATTTCTTCTTTAACATAGAAAGTACTCCTGGACTGGCAACTCTGTTTTTCTGTGTGTGTGTGTGTGCGTGTGCGTGTGTATGCGTGCGTGTGTGTGTGTGTATGCCGTCTTGTCTCAAAACCCCAGCTGGTCATCCATAACCAGGTTCTGCTGGAGGCCTCTTACTAAAAAGGTCTTTCTGATGATCAACTGGGTTTCCTTACAAAGAAAACTTTTTTGGAAAAATGAGCTGAACCTGCCTGCATTGTTTTATACCTAGGATTGAAGCGGAATCTATGTTGTTATATTGAATCTGCCTACATGAGTGGACTGAATTGACTTATTATATCTACAAATTGGATCTGTCCGTCTTGTAAAGTGCAACAGATGCCTTTGTGGTAAAGGGCCATCCTTTTTATATAACAGAGGCATCAACAATAATGAATATCAATCAGTTAACCATTGTTTTCTCCATTTACTATTGTTTATACTTGAAGTAAATGATCATAGGAACGTTAAAATGTAAAAGGAAAATTCAGTCAGAAAAGTCAAAATCCATTGGATGGCAATGTTTTTCCCTTCTGTCATCCCGTTACAGATGAACCAGAGACCTTTTTTTTTTTTCGTAAAGAAAAGGAAACGAAAAGGAAAAATAAGAAGCAAGAAAGAGAGAGAAGTGGGGCAAATAGGAAAAAGGGAGAGAAGGAGAACAGAAGACGCCTTTACTCAAGATATCCATTTCTGGTTTTATTTGAAGTCTGACATGTAGGTTAAAATTTTATCAGATTCCAATAAAAACACAATTTGTCAAATAAAATAACATGCAAAGTCCTTTGTGCGAACTTTGTCTCAATTTATGAATTAAATGTAACAAATATAGACAATAAAAGAAACACATAACATATTTAATCACCTCATTATCTTCTACATTATGTCAACATGCAGAAACTATATGGGGAAATTTAGTTTTTGGTCAATTCAGTCATGAGCAACTTTTAATGTCTATAAAAGCAAAGCTTTATAGCCCCAGGTTAGCAGACATCTCAGCTGTGTGCGGTGTGATTGTTAACTTAGTGCAAAGGAGATACCTTTTCAGGTATACCTGTTCAATTGCTTGTTGGCAGAATTAGTGAATCAGCCAATCATACTCCAACTCAGGGCTTTTAGACATCTAGACATGGTGAAGACCACTGAGCATCAGATTGAGAAGGAAATAGGATTTGCTGGTCTGAATATTTCTGAAACTGTTGAAACAATAACAGTTTGGTCCAATGAGTCTTAATTTCTTCCACATCAATCATATAGTAGGGTGAGAATTTTGTGTAAACAACAAGGAAGCATGGATCTATCCTGCCCTGTTCAGCAGGGTGGTGCTCTAATGGCATGCGGGATATTTTCTTAGCACACTTTGGACATCTAATGATCAATTAAAGCATTACTGTAAATTCCGGACTACAGAGCGCACCTGATTAAAAGCTGCATGCTCTAATTTTAGAAAGAAAACCAATTTTCCGTGTTGATGAGGGTGAATATAAATGTCTGATTTACAATACCGGTAATTGAATTGTGAAAGTACTCTTGATTTATCGCACAAGGTCATTGGACCTCTTTGAACTACTCATCAATTTGATTGGTCTACTGTTACCAGGCAAATGTTTTTGGTGGCATGAAAAAAAACATGCATTAGCCGCACTGTTGAATTGGCCGCAGTGTTCAAAGTGTGTGAAAAAAGTAGCGGCTTATAGTCCGAAATTTATGGTAATTAAAACCGAACAGATTTGTTGCTGACAATGTCCATCCCTTTATGACCACAGTGTTCCAATCTTCTAGGGGTTACTTCCAGCAGAATAGTTCCAATGACCTCACCTGTTTTCCTTCAACAGCTGAATCTTGGACCAGATTGGGTCATATAACCAATCCCAGTAACAGCAGCAAATTTATAAGATAATGGCTGGAAAAACTCAATCAATCAAATCCCTCATAAATATGCTCCATAAAATATGCTGTGGTGGAAGTAAGAGGCGTGTCTAAATAAACACCTAAAGTCCTCAGTGAAATCCAGTGAGTTCAAGACGGATCATAGAGAAGAGAACTGATATCAGCCTCAGGTGATTGTACAGGGTCCTACATCAACATGTTGCTTTTGTATTACGGCTTCATAAATAAGCACACCCTGGTAAATATATTGTATTGTTGTTCATCTGATTTTTTTAGTTAACTTTACTTTAAGACCTGTTGAAGACTGGACGATTATTAATACCCAACACATTAAACCACAGGTGTCAAACTCCAGTCCTCGAGGGCCAGTAACCTGCAACTTTTAGATGTTCCTCTGCTTCAATACACCTGAGTCCAATAATTAGGTCATTGGCAGGACTCTGGAGAACTTGACTGCATACTGAGGAGAAAATGCAGCCATTTGTTTGAGGTGTGTTGGACCAGGGACACATCTAAACGTTGCAGGACACTGGCCCTCGAGGACTGGAGTTTGACACCCCTGCATTAAACCTTTCAGTATATCAGATTTCTATTCTGTATCATTTCACTGTGTTTTCTTGGATGTACCGATGGCCATCCTTTCATTGTCTATTCCAACCTAAATCCATCAACAGCTAACATTGTCCTTTCTCCATTCCTCCCCATATTTGTGTGTTTGTTTCTTTCAGGAGAGCCTGTTTGGCCTACTGGAGGTGATTTACTTGGCGCACTCCCATGGGTACCTCTGCAATAAATGGATTAAACACTGAACGCTCAAGCCATGTAATCTTATTTTGGGTCTTACTCTTCATCTGTTTCTGCTACTCCGTGCCTCACTGAGGAAGTGGAAGACAAAGTGGGAATTTTTCTTCTTACAGTTCTTTTTCTTTCATAGGAGAAAGTGGTGTTTGACAGGTCTTGTATAAAGATCTCCAGCTAATCATTTTTTTCCCCTGCAACAGGTATGAACATAAACATCTTTACTTAGACGTACTCCAAATTAACTGTGAATTTGGAGACCAAATATCTAACTGCATATTTTATAAATGCAATCCCTGTAAAGATTAGCAGATGACTTTATGTTAATATGGACCAGTTTCTGGATTCATAAGAGGATTTGATAGTTAAATCTAGACCATGACACAAAAATGAGAAAAAGAGCCACAAGATACCTTTAACTGAAACCTTTAAACATACTGTTTACCTTTTGCCTAACAAAAATTTAGTAACCTATGAATAAAATATCCACTGAATGGCTGTCAACATTAAACAGTCCCATAGTGTACAACTAAAGGAAATTCAAAACCACCTAACCACAATCACAACACTGTTTGGGAAAACAGCTTTGATTGTTACATTGTGTAGCCACCAGAGGATTAGTCTTGAGAATATTATTACCAGGTGACTTAAAGTTACAGATTTGTTACAGATAATATAGTGATAATGTAATTAATATGACAGTAGGTGTTAGAAAGCACTACGTACTCCCTTTACTACTTAACAGTGGTTCCTAAATGTTCCAAAATGAGTTCTAAACACTACATACCAGTATACTGTACAAGTTACTCAGGCCAAACATTACCATGTCATTAGGTATGTCCTAATTCAGGGGCTGGATCCATTGAAGGCCGTATTTGTAGGCCGATTACGTCACAGCGCGGCAATGAAGGCTGTCCCAATTCATGAATCCTTCCGAGACTCCTTCAAATGCGGCCGACAAATGTGTCCTTCTTTTGCCCGATTTGAAGGATGGGTCGTGAGTATCCTTCGCGGTCCATCATTTCCCATGATTCATTGCAGGTCGAAGCGGATTGGTCAAGCATGGACAGCCATGGCGGACCACAGCGGCAAAAGCTGTGATTAAATTGTAAAAAATTACACTTTCTGTGACACAAATGAACTTCTAAAATGTTTTTAGTACGGGAATATAACTACGTAGACGTGAAATATCTGCTTGATTTATCAAGACATCGCTTAATTTCAAACGTGCTCCGACGTGTTCGGAGTTTTCCGCTCCCGCCGTAGTAACTGCCGGCTTGCCTCACAGCCTTCCCGGCGGTGAGGCTAGACCACCCCACAGCTGCTCATTTCCGGCCTCCGTGGTTTTAGCAGTCGATGAAGGACCCAGCCCACGTAGACCGGGTCCTTCGAAGGATCCAGCCCCTGAATTGGGACATACCCATAGTGTCCTCTGTGGTGGCCATCTTGTATTGCAGGTAAAAAAGAGTGATATAGTATAAAAAGATCTAACAGAAAAATTTACAACACAAATATATTACACAATTTTACTGGTTTCATATTAAGCAAAAACAGCAATTATGACATTGCTGCTACTAACATAATATATTGATTGTCACAGATACAATAATGTTGTTTGTTGTTGAGCTGAGAGTGTTGGCAGTCAGCCGTTTCCATGTTCTAATGACTGTGGAGCAAAAATCCATTTAGAAAGTTAAAGATACCTAGATAAATCAGGGATTAAATTATACTTCAATTACAAGTAGTGGGATACATTTAAAGTGAGAGCTAAGACAAAGGTCTGCTCTTTATTCAATTCAATTATCCTCAAATTCAATATGCAAGTACTTTATTAATCCCAAATGGATTAAATATGGAGTAACACTGAAGGCTAATTAGCTGGGCTATTGTCTCAGTTAGCTAGCCTGGGTTCTGCTCCACAGGCATACTACTCTATCAACTCTTAGCTTTCCAACTAAAAGGCTTCCACTCTACAGCTTTCCCAACACCTGAAACAGTTAGGGAGGCGGTTCTGAAACTGTACATTTTTAAACCATGGTATATCTTGAGACCGTTAACCGGCCCATGCATAATTTCAGCTGCTACATCAGGTGTGGGCATTAGGAGCAGTTAACTGGCCAAATATTATGTTGAGTGTGAATGCTTGAAATACAAAATTCTGCCAAATATTCTGTCCAAGACATACTTTGCTATTGCACATAATGATCATGTTATTATATATACTGCGTAGTTCTACTTGATAAAACCGACAGACAGAGGCTGTTCCACACCTCTACGCCATCATCTACCTCAAACATACCTGCCAAAAACAAGACTGAAGCCCCTCTGCTGTCAGTGATGCTAGCTCCAACACCGTTCCGAGGTCTCACTGAAAGTTAGCTGCACAGAAGCTGTATTTTAATCTAATTCAATTCCATTTGAAATGCAGCCAAAGCAGCACGAAAATATGACAAAAAGCTATGTCATCCACTGCCTGGAACCAGTTCAAATGGACTCTGTGTTTCAAATAAATTCAAATAGTGAGGCGTGATGAAAGTGATTTCCCTTTTCCCCCATTGACAGTGACCCCTTAGGATTCCAGCTGCAATCATCATCTACTTGATTAGATAAATTATCTGCAGATGGGTCATTCAGCATTTCCCAGTTGTCCCTGATTATCATGGAAAACAATAGCTGTCCCCAACAGTGATGTGAGAGGAAGATCTAGAATACTCTATGAGTAGAAATTATATTGTGGAAGACTATGTTGTATGACTTACAGATAAAGAAAGTATATAACTGACTAGAATTTGTAGGTTAAATAAAGCTCCCATTTTATAAACACAACTCACCAACTGTTCAGTTGATCAGTCACTTCAAGGGACAATGTAGATTCTCTTAGTCGTTTCATTGCAGGCGGTGAGTTAACTTGTTGTAAGAAGTCAGTAAACCCATTTCATTTTAAGATTGTACTTATCAGATAAAAAGGCAATAATGCTCTACTTTTTCTGATAAGACTTCATTACATTAAGGGTTGCAGGTCCTGCCACTGAATTTCCAATCAATGTTAAGATGTCTAAACTGCTCACGTTTAACCGTGGTATATATCTTTAAACATTCATATCTATAATATCTCTTACTGTTGATTAACTTTTTCATTCGGGCCGGGTCTTTCATAGAATCTTTTAAAAGGCTGTGCTGCCATCATGTGGTGACAGACTAATAAAGCATGGCATAAACTGTCCAAGACAGCAGGACTGATCTGATGATGAGACAAGATTAATATTAGTGGGTGCAGACAGTTTGGTGAAACCCCAACTGTAGAAAAAACAACCACTAGAGGTTCCACAGGTCCAGTAACTGGGACTACTATTTACATTAAGAATCTTTTCTCCAACTGATCAAGCACAGAAGGTAATCTCCAGTTGTTGGCCCTGAAGCTTCAGCTTTACATCACAGAATGTGGAACGGACTTCAAGGTGAAAACACTAAAAAACATTGTTGGATGATGCTTATGGATGATTGCTAGACACTGCATTGAGTCTGTCAATGAAAGCCCAAAGTGGGTTACAAATCCTAGCATAAAATAATTTGTTAATTAAGCAACAAAGCATTCCGACATCAAAAACATTTAAAATAGAGCTGTCCAACAATAGTGTTTAGTAATTACCTTTTAGCTCATTGCTTATAGAGATCTCCCGTCACAATTTTATTCCTGACACCAATCTCAGTCATTTAAAAATAGATACTAAACTGCAATCTGATAAAACGTTTAGGGTAATCAAATCAATACCAGCTATATGCTTGACACTTCAGGGTTTTTAAATTGCAGTACCAGAACACTATATTACTATGGAGAGCCGTTTCATTCAAAATTAAATAAATAAATACTGCTATTGATAAATTATTAATAAATATTCCATGAAATAAATATCCCCATGAAATAAAGCAAAATAATTATGTTAAAATAAATTTTTATCTTGTTTTATTTAATTCATTTCAAGATTTAATTTACTTAATGATTTATTTAATTTACTTAAATATTTATTTATTTCATTATGCAGTTTTATTTTGTGACACTTTTGTAAAGCTACTTAATGTATTTCAGTGACTTACTTTTTAACCCCGTTTTTCATTTTAAGCTCTTTTTATTTCATGTTCTTATATTCAAATGAGGGGGCGGAGTCTTATCTGCTGGGTGGCGCTGGGACAGCAGGGCGGAGCTCAATTCGTGGCTGAGGCCGGCAGAAGCATGCCGCTGCCTGCCAAAAGACAGCATGCCGGAGCTGCTGCACGGAGGGAACCAGGGGGTTCTGCAAGGAATCCCCTGGTTCCCCTGGTGCCAGACCGGCCGTAAAAGCCTGCCACGGCAGTTGCTGCTGTTTTTGTGGAAGCTGTTTGTGCAATAAGTCTTCGTCATCCTTTCAGCACGTCATACACACACATAGTGCTATTTATGTCCCATCTCAAGTAAATACAGCCACCTTATGTTATGGGTCTAACAACCAATAAAGACATCATCATTTAAAAGTAACAGGCTATAACAATAGCCTGTTACAATGACGTCCCGTTCCAGCACGCTGTCTTCTGCCGGCCTCAGCCACGGATTGAGCTCCGCCCTGCTGTCCCAGCGCCACCCAGCAGATAAAACCCCGCCCCCTCATTTACATATAAGAACATGAAATAAAAAGAGCTTAAAATGAAAAACGGGATTAAAAAGTAAGTCACTGAAATACGTAAAGTAGCTTTACAAAATAAAAGTGTCACAAAATAAAACTGCATTATGAAATAAAAAAAATAAAATTTTTGGGAAATTAAAAAAAAACAAAATAAAAAATTTTTTTTTAACATAATTTTTTGTTTTTTTTTTGGGATATTTATTTCATGGAATATTTATTAATAATTTATCAATAGCAGTATTTATTTATTTAATTTTAAATGAAATGGTTCTCCATATATTACATTGGTTTTGTGTTTGCATCCCACTTTACTCACTCACCATTGCCATTCAGTTGGCTGCAGTATCTCCTTCCCATTTTCCTTTAGCGACGGATCAGTTGCTAATTTGTTGCACTGGGTTTCTGGAAGACTGGGTTAATTGTAGGCTCCAACTCAATGGTAACTAGGTACCCCAACTTTTCTTTCCTTCCCTTAATCCCACAGTAGTACACTTTTTCTTTTCATCATTTAAAGCACTTTGAATGTTCTTGTTGCTGAAATTTGCTACACAAATAAGCTTGCCTTGCCTAGACAAAGAAAGCTGCTGTTATGTTCCAACGTTGCATCACGTTAAACATGCAGGATATTGTCATGTGTTTATAAAGATCTATCTGACTCACACCACAGGTGGGTAGTAACGAGTTACATTTACTTGAGTAACTTTTTGGGTAAAGAAAAAACCCCAAAAACGTCTAGGAGCAGTTTTATTGCACCATAGTTTTTACTTCTACTTGAGTAATAGTATTTTGAAGTAATGCTCCTCTTACCTGAGTACAGTTTTTGGCTACTGTACCCACCTCTGCTCAACGCATCCAGTTACAATTCTGAATAAGCTCTCGTTTTGCTCCTGCAGATGATGTTTTTTATGTGGAGGACTTTGCTGAAGTTTTCATTGCGATTCCACTGATTAGTGTTTAGAGCTTAACCAAAACCATTTCTTTTATTGCAGATACAGATATACACTGCTCAAAAAAATAAAGGGAACACTCAAATAACACATCCTAGATCTGAATGAATGAAATATTCTCATTGAATACTTTGTTCTGTAGAAAGTTGAATGTGCTGACAAAAATCACAAAAAACATCAATGGAAATCAAATTTATTAACCAATGGAGGCCTGGATTTGGAGTCACACACAAAATTAAAGTGGAAAAACACTACAGGCTGATCCAACTTTGATGTAATGTCCTTAAAACAAGTCAAAATGAGGCTCGGTATTGTGTGTGGCCTCCACGTGCCTGTATGACCTCCCTACAACGCCTGGGCATGCTCCTGATGAGACGGAGGATGGTCTCCTGAGGGATCTCCTCCCAGATCTGGACTAAAGCATCCGCCAACTCCTGGACAGTCTGTGGTGCAACGTGACGTTGGTGGATGGAGCGAGACATGATGTCCCAGATGTGCTCAGTCGGATTCATGTCTGGAGAATGGGCGGGCCAGTCCATAGCTTCAATGTCTTCATCTTGCAGGAACTGCTGACACACTCCAGCCACATGAGGTCTAGCATTGTCCTGCCAGGCCATGCGGCCCTCCAAAGAAATGCCACCCCACACCATACTGACCCACTGCCAAACCGGTCATGCTGAAGGATGTTGCAGGCAGCAGATCGCTCTCCACGGTGTCTCCAGACTCTGTCACGTCTGTCACATGTGCTCAGTGTGAACCTGCTTTCATCTGTGAAGAGCTCAGGGCGCCAGTGGCGAATTTGCCAACCCTGGTGTTCTCTGCCAAATGCCAAGCGTCCTGCACGGTGTTGGGCTGTGAGCACAACCCCCATTTGAGGACGTCGGGCCATCATACCATCCTGATGGAGTCGGTTTCTAACCGTTTGTGCAGACACATGCACATTTGTGGCCTGCTGGAGGTCATTTTGCAGGGCTCTGGCAGTGCTCCTCCTGTTCCTCCTTGCACAAAGGCGGAGGCAGCGGTCCTGCTGCTGGGTTGTTGCCCTCCTACGGCCTCCTCCACGTCTCGTGATGTACTGGCATGTCTCCTGGTAGCGCCTCCAGGCTCTGGACACTACGCTGACAGACACAGCAAACCTTCTTGCCACAGCTCGCATTGATGTGCCATCCTGGATGAGCTGCACTACCTGAGCCACTTGTGTGGGTTGTAGAGTCCGTCTCATGCTACCACGAGTGTGAAAGCACCACCAACATTCAAAAGGGACCAAAACATCAGCCAGAAAGCATAGGTACTGAGAAGTGGTCTGTGGTCCCCACCTGCAGAACCACTCCTTTATTGAGTGAGTCTTGCTAATCGCCAAAGATTTCCCCCTGTTGTCTTTTCCATTTGAACAACAGCAGGTGAAATTGATTGTCAATCAGTGTTGCTTCCTAAGTGGACAGTTTGATTTCACAGAAGTTTGATTTACTTGGAGTTATATTGTGTTGTTTAAGTGTTCCCTTTATTTTTTTGAGCAGTGTATATAACATATATGTATAGCTCCATGTCAACACATGTGGATATGTGCTGCTTTTCTTTGAGAAGCATGCATAGGGCTCCAAACAAACACTTGCAATAACTCCTTGGTGATTGTAGATTCAAGTCTCTCAACCAAATCCCAGTTTAATCCAATCAGCCACAGCCCACG
Source organism: Crenichthys baileyi (assembly GCA_036173005.1). NCBI lineage: Eukaryota > Metazoa > Chordata > Actinopteri > Cyprinodontiformes > Goodeidae > Crenichthys > Crenichthys baileyi. The sequence goes on from JAHHUM010002906.1 coordinate 838,172, forward strand.
ACAGTATTTCTTTAGATGTCATCAAAGGTTTGTTGAATGGAATGGCGACTTTTTAAGATGGGATTTCCTCTCCTTTAACTAATTTCTTAGACAAGTCAGAAATATCAGCTCTACATTCAAAGCATGTTGCTTTTAGCTCTTTATCTTTCCACTCTGACATTCCATTACCTGCAATATGTTGTGGACTTTACAGGTTTTTACAGTCAGAATTTTCAGCTGTTACTTTATACTGGACAATATTAAACGATCTAAGAAAACAAAGCTGTGGATTCTGAATCTTTATAGTATACTGTCCTTTAGATTACCTGTGAAAACAGTAAGGAAGTTGAGGCATGCATTTTGTGTTGTTTTTTTTTTCAGTTGATTGGGTTATTATCATGGTGTCTTTAGCTTATCTAAAATATAGCTCCTCAAGTCCTGACCGACGCCAGGAAAACTGATCAAATCCCACCTGTCCTTTAGTCTCTGCGCTGGTTACGACTGGGATGCACCGAACAACAAGACAGTATTCAAATTTTCCAAGAAGTTTCCTTATAGATTAGGAGTGCTTAAGCAAATATTAATACTGTTGTCTGGACACATGAGGAGTTGCGGTGGTACATGTATGAGCGACTATACTGGAAAGATTGAGCTGACTGAGCAGCTGAATACCAGGGTGACCCAGATAGATGATGTGTAAGTTGTCTAACAGGGATCGGTTAGCAGTGATTGTTGTCTATTGTTTATTGTAATAAAACTGAATGAAACAATTGTAAACAAATTTGCTGGACTTAGCCATAATCCATGGCAACACAGAACGACAGCACTGTTTTTTCTGCTAATGTGGAACCGTGTCAACTCACCCCTTTGTTCCCTGCTATTTGATGTTCATTCTACCTAGCGATGCGACGTTTATGAACGAATCGATTCTGTTGAATGGCTCCTTACCTTAAACGATAGGACTCAAGTCTTAGTTAGTAAGCGCCATTCTTTGTTTTTTACTACTTTTCTTGCTTATAATGCTACTTTTTCAATTTTGTTTATTTATAAATTCTGTTACTTATTATGTTATATTACTTTATCGTGATTAAATACTGTAAGGGGGCACGAACATAAAGCGCGCATGTTCATTGTTCACTGTTAGTTTTCGTCACTTGTCATGGCGGCAGGGTGCGTGACGCTGCGTGCGACGCCGACGCGTTGAGCGGGAGAGAGGAGGAGGACAATCACAGAGTGCTTCTTCCTCGAGGACAAAACAAAATGCGTGATGCAACAAAAAGTTTGCATACTTTATTTGGTTCATGTTTGTAGTTAAGTGTTGTTTACCATTAATGTGTTGCCTTAATAGTTATTTTACTGTTGCAGTTGGTGATTTTTATTTCTGCCAAAGCAACTCAGATGCACTTCTTTCTCTTCTACTTTGTTTTATTTTGCTTTCTTTATTTTGTTTCTATATTACATATAGCATTAAAATGCTAATAATCCACACATCACTACATGGGTATTTGATATTTATGTTTAGATATATACTTATTTTATGGAAATATATATATATATAAAGATAGAGACAGAATTAATATCTAACACTTCAAAGGTAAAATTGTCTGTTCTTCGAAATATACACATTTTTAAAAATGGCTCATTTCAGTGGCTCGTTTGAGCGGCTTTTTGAAGTGAAAAAGATTTGGATCCCTTCAAAGAGCGATAAGTCTCATCACCAGTTCCACCGCTAACAGGGAGAACTGCTCAGCCTGCAGGTTTGGTTTGTCTGTGTGAAATGCATTTGTGGCGCATCTGTGAGCTAAAACCAGAATCAAATAAATTATTTTATCTTCCCACTAAAACCTCTGGAGCAAAACACCGACATATTTCGAACAAAATAAGCAAGCACACAAACTAAAAATATGTTTCTTATTTATGCTGATATTCTGACATGTCTTTGTCTAAACGCAATAAAATTGGAAAATGTTTCTCCAAGGCAAAGCCTGATCGGTGCATGAATGCTCCTGTGACGTAACGCATCTCAAGGGTTGTTTGTCTGGTATGAACCATCTGGATCCATAGTTCTCAAAATGTGATACTTGAGTTGCCTTTGGATGTACTTTAAAGAACATCAGGCACAATAAGTTGAAAATTCAAAGCAGACGAATTACCTGACATGGAGCTAATAACCAGGAACAGCCAAAAAAAAATGACTGTTAAAGAACAATGATTTTTCTTCTCTTTTTTTGACACAGTTAACAGTGAACCAATGTGACATCCTCAGTGAGCACACTAACTACTATTAGCAGTAGGAGTTAATTATCCATTTCTCTGCATTTTTGTACTCTCAAATACAGTTACACGTCCATAACTGGAGTTTGTATGGTACTGTGTATGTCCAAGAATTTACAGAATTAAAAAAGAAAATCGAGTAAAAATCGAATTGCTAATCAATATCCATCCTTCATCCTTTTAGTTTTTTGACATGTCACAACACAATCATCTGCCAGTATGCTGCCAAAACTGTTATAAAAGAGTTCAGAATCACTTATTTGGACCCTTCAGGTCACCAGAGAACTTAATCCAGGGAAGCAGCATTTAGTTTCTTTGCTCTTCAAAACCTGGATGTGCAGAAACTGTTGGCTTCTTTACTGCAGCTTTCCCATAAAGGACAAATTCTTAGCTATTTTATTGCTCTCTTTAAATGTAACGATAATTAATTGATTTAAAAATGTTTCCAGATTGAATCATGAAAATGTCATTTACCTCTATGGAGGACTTTAAATAACCCTATGATGAAACGGTGTTAAAGTCCAGCTGTACTGCTAAACCTGTGGCAGAGATGCAGCGTGTGTGAAGCTGTTACCTCCCACTCTGACAGGAAGCTCTTCACGTCCTCTGGAGCTGCACTCTTGTGTCTCCTGAACTCTTCCTTCACATATTGATCACCGAGGGCCCTCAGGTGGATGGGCAGGAAGCGGTGCAGGACCAGGATCCTCTTGTACAGGGAGCGGATTCTGGAGACGTGAGCAGACGCCGCCATCGAACAGAACCAATTTTTTCCGAAGCGCTTAAAGCTCCAACAACAGAGCTGTGACTGACATAAAACCCAACAGCAGCATTTACAAGGACACTTATAGAAACAGACTCAAGTCCTTGTTTGTTCCGGAAGTTATTCTTCCTTGTGTTTAATGGCGGACTACAATACTGTGTTAAGTACATACTGCCACCTACCGTACAGGAATAAGCAACCCAGAATTTCACGCTAATTCATAGAGGAACAAATGTAAAAAAAAAAAATGTGTGTACTAATAATTTAATTAGTGCTCTTTATATTTCTTTATCTCTAACACCATTACAACTACTAATCATTTCCGTGTCCCAACACTTCCAAACACTTTCTCCCCCTGTGCTCTAATTTCTTTTAAGTGTAAATTGGGGTCAGTCCATGAGGATATGCTCAACATTTTCAGTTGTATTACAGCGTGCATAGTGGTGATCTTTTCCACTGTATGTAATCTTTTACATCAACTTGTATGATCAAGTGCCTGCTCTCTATTTCTTCAATCTAACTCTGTAATTCTTAGTTCTGTAATCAGCATTTCAGATTTTTGTCACAACCTTAATTTTTTTTGCTTTGTATAAAACTTTTTCTTTCAACCCTTCTCATTGAAATGCTAATCGGGTGTGTTCTGTCGATAATTTCATTTGCTTTGATTCCTGTGTGTGTGGCTATCCAATAAAACTGCACATCCATTCCTTTTTTCTCAAGATGATATTTACATACTTCAGTATAACAAAATCTCTAACTCTACATAAGATGTGCATTACCCACACCTCGACCCATCAACTTATATTGATTTTATTCTTTTGCATCTCAGATGCATTCCTCCAACCTATCAAACCAAAGTTGATTTTCATCTTTCTTCTTCCCAGCAAACCTGTACAACTGTTATTGTTAGATGTCAATGATTATGGCCTTGGAGATTTTTCCACTAATTCATTATGAGCTGTCTGAGTTTTTACTTACATAGCTAGGACAGAAGTCAATTTAACCATCCATCCATCTTCTATACCCGCTTCTTCCGTACAAGGTTGCGGGGGAGCTGGTGCCTATCACCAGCAGTCTACGGGCAAGAGAGGGGTACACCCAGGACAGGTCGCCATTGTCAACTTAACCACCCCAAATCAAAAGGTTTTAGAGCTTGTGATGGTGACACATAGTCGACTGATAAACACTCAGGGAGTGCCAGACATAAAAGCCATGTGTGACCTTCTTTCGAGGCTGTTTTGTCACTTCAGTCACCGAGCGGATTATGGATGTGAACCATCAGCGCTGATTGTGAACAGTGGTGATGCTTCTGGGAAGATCCGGAGGGGCTCCAAGGCATCTAACTGCCAACAGGGTGCACGAACATAAAGCGTGTATGTTCATTGTTCAGTTTTCGTCACTTGTCATGGCGGCAGGGTACGTGGCGCTGCGTGCGACCTGGCTGCGACGCAGACGCGTTGAGCGGGAGAGAGGAGGAGGACGGTCACACTGTGCTTCTTCCTCGAGGACAAAACAAAATGCGTGGCGCAACAAAACATTTGCATACTTTATTTGGTTCATATTTATAGTTAAGTGTTGTTTACCTTTAATTCAGTTTTCAATTCAATTCAGTTTTATTTATATAGCGCCAATTCCCAACACATGTCGTCTCAAGGCACTTCACAAAACTCAGGTACATACATTCCAATTAATCCTAATCATTGAACAGTGCAGTCAGATTCAGTTATTTTTCTAAAATTGGGAAAAAAAAGCTTTTTTCTAAGGAAACCCAGCAGATTGCATCCAGTCAGTGACTTGCAGCATTCACTCCTCCCGGATGAGGATGTAGAGACAGTGGACAGTCACTGGTGTTGACTTTGCAGCAAACCCTCATACTGAGCATGCTTTTGTGGGGGACAGTGGAGAGGAAAATCTCCCTTTTAACAGGAAAAAAACCTCCAGCAGAACACCCCTCAGTGTGAGCGGGCCATCTGCCATCCCCGATGGGGGTTTAAAGATAAAAAAAAGGCAGAGACACAAAGAGAACAAAAAAAGCCCCGTGATCCAGGAGTACTTTCTATGGGAAGGAAAAGGTAAATGTTAATGGATGTAGCTCCTTTAGTCGTTTCACCTAGAAAGAAGGAACAGATAAACTCTTAGCCAGGTTTCGAGGTTAGAGTCTGAAAGAGAGCACATATAATTAGCAGCATCAAAGCTCAGTCAATCGCCATGTCTAGGAGAGAGAAAGGGTTAAACACTGAAAGACAGGGCCATGTGGATCATCGGTAGAGGGTCAGCATTAAGTTGTTGCCAGCAGAAGCTCGGACGATGCCCCTCTCCAGAAAGGTGTCACAGGTAGACACAGAGTCAGGCCAGGTGTAGCTTCTAGGAACATAAAGTTAAAAGCTGAAATAACAGCAAATAATGCAAAATTGGAGAGTAGTGTGAGAATGTAGCGAAGAGGGTGAAAGTGGTCATTATATCCTCCAGCAGCCTAAGCCTATAGCAGCATAACTACACAGAAAGTGTCAGTTCAGATTTTATTTAGTTAATTGTCGCTTATTTTCAACAATGTCGTTTCAAGGCACCCCTCAAAGGGTCCACTGATGGTCATTGATACTAAAAACCCCAAGGAATTGGGGATAAACCCCTCTCTGCAGACTGATTTTTAGCCATTGGAAAAGAGAAGGGGTCTAAGGGAGCAGAAATGGAGGGTGTGGGTTTTCCCCCTCAAAATACTGAGCTGGTTTAGGGTTTAAAAAAGACTCCCCCTTACTCAAACCAACAGGGAGGGGGAAGGGGTCCCCCCCTGATAAAAATAAGCCCCCCCCTAAAAAATTTAAACTTTTTTAAAAAAAGGGAAAAATTTTTTCCTAGCCCTTTAAAAATAGGCCCGGGTGTCCCCCCTTTAAAGGACCAAAACCCGGGGGCTGGGTTTCCCCAGGAGAAGGGCCTGATAACTAAGGGGTCGCCCCCCCATTCTACTTTTAGAGACCTCTAGGAACCCCCAGGGAAACCTTCAAATCTGAGAACGAAAGTGCTCTGTTAGGAAACTATGGAAAAAATCCCGATTCTGTGTAGAAAGGGGCTGATCATTAAGGGCTTTATATGTGAGGAGGAGAATTTTTAAAATTTTATTCGGATTTTAACAGGGAGCCCAAAGAAGGGGAAACTAAAAAGGAGAAAAATGAAACTCTCTTTTTAATTTTTATCAGAAAAATCTTTTCTGCCGCATTTTGAAACAGCTGAAGAAATTTAAATGCAATTTTTTGGACATTGAAAAGTAAAGAATTTCAAAAGCCCAGCCTTGAAGTAACAAATGCAGGGTAGTTTTTTAGCGCCACCCTGGATAGGATATTTAATTTTGGGAATGTTCCGGAGGTTTAAAGAAGGGAAAAACCCAGAAACCCGTTTAAATATTTGGGGGTTTAAATGACAATGGGGGGGTTTTGGTCAAAAAATAAAACCAAGGTTTTTTTTCTTTATTAGGAGGCAATTTTAAAGCCATCCAGGTTAAATGATTTTTAAAAACCGTTTCTTTTTTAAAGACTCTGGTCCAAAAGACGAAAAATTCCCGGGGCTTGCGAATTTTTGAAAACCAAAAAAATTTTTAAATCATCCAAGGTTTTTTTATCCTTTTAAAGGGAAAAGCTTGTAGTCTATTAAACTGGTTGGGGGCATCAGGGTTTTTGGATAAGTAAAGCTTTTAGTATCTCAGCGTAACAGTGAAAATTTATTATGGCCTGAAAAATTTTATTATTTAAGAAAATACAGTATATAGTAAAGAGGAATTTTTCCCCCAAATACTGAACCCCCCTTTTGTATCCACCCTTTTTAAAACCCCGGGTTTTAAAAAAGATTTATCCCAAATTTCATGAAAAAAACTGGAAAAAACAAAACTGGAACCTGTCAGACAGATAAGATTTTTAAAAAAAACCTAGCGGTTTCCCCCGATCCCTACAAGCATTTTTCCCGCCTTTTTTAAAAGAAATTATGGGACTGTACCCTAGGGAGGGTGTATGCAGCAATGAGAATTTCTTAAAAATGGCTTTTGGGGAAGTGTCCCCTTTTTTTACAGCAAATAGGCTATTTTCCAGATTAAGTAAGAAACCTTTAGTTTTGTGGAGCGCCATTTTCTTCTCCCATTTTCAAAAATTTTTGCCTTTTAAAATAGGCGATTTTTTAAATTAAAACCCAAAGGGGCCTGGGCTCCCCATGAATAATTTCCTTCTTTTTCAAGGAGGCTGAAATTTTTAATGCACACGCAATGAGGGAAATAACACATGAAACAAAGGGAAAACAGTTTTTGAAAAGGGGCAGAAAAAAAAAAATTATTTCCCCCCTGTGCTTTTCCCGTGATAAGAGGAGATTGAAAGTGAAACCCGATTCTTTAAAGGTTTTACAGGTTTGGGCTGATAAAAGATCTAAATTTTAATGAAAAAATTTTTTATGAGAAAAAAAATTTTTATGTCTTAACCCCTCAAGGCCCTATGTCACCACAAGGCCAGAGAAGGGAAAACAAAAAGGGGGGTTTGGGTTTGGGAAAAGTTTTTAGCCCAAAACCAAATTGAGTCTAAGGGTAGCATTAAAGGCAATATTTGGCTATCTTTTTGTGTTTAACTGAATGTTAAAATCCCCCACTATTTAAAAATTTTCTGATTTTAAACTAAACGAAAAAGGTCTGGGGAAAAGATTAAAAAAATTGGGGAAATAGGGGTGGGGACGGTACAAAACAACAAATAGAAGTGGTTTTAGTGCTTTGAATTTGGAGAGGAAAAAATAAGGATTAATTATTCAAAAGAGTTGGTAGTATTTATTGGTCTGGGGTAAACAATAAATTGGACTGAAAAAATGGTTGCACTCCGGGGTGCCAGGTATTTTGGGAAAGTGAAAATTTAAATAATTTGTAGGAATTGGAAATCCCTTTTTAAATAACATTAAACCTCTTTTCTGCAGCCAGGTTTCGGGTTTGGGGAAAAAAAAATCAATCTGATTTTCAGAAATCAGGGCACTAACTAGCAATGTCTTTGGGAAAGAGAGATCTTTGTTCAGTAGGGGCCCCATTTAATTGTTTTATTTTTCTTTTCCCGTTTTTTTTTTTTTTTTTAAGTGTGTTTATTTTATGAGTTTTTCCTGAGTTCCCCTTTTAGTTTTTTTTTTAATCTATTAAAATTTTGGCGGGGCGGGGGACACTTTTTAAATAGGGTAATGGGGGGGTACCCAGTACAAAGCTGCAGAGAGGGGGTTTTAAAAACACAAACCCTCTTCCTGGGTCTGAACCCCTGGGTTGCCCAGGGGTTTTGGAAACTCAAAAATTTTGGCCAGATTCCTATAAAAAAAGAGCGTTCCATTCAAAGTGGGAGGATGCCGTTTTCCCCGGGCTCAGCCCGGGTTTTCCCCAAAATTTTCACCATTTATCAAGTAGCCCAAACCATTTTTTTTGGGGACACCACCTGGGACACCCAGGGGGTTGGGAATGCAGCTGCAGCTAAACATGTCGTCCACGGGTTTTAAATCGGGGGGGGGACCGGGAGAAAATTAGGGGAGTCCGCCCATTTTTTTGGGCCCAAAAAATTAAACATCCCGAAGCAACACTAATTTTGGTTTTCCCTTTTCCGATTGACGAAAAGGGGTTTCATTCCCCCCAGAGTGAATAAAAAACCCTACTGTATTTACGCTATCCCCTTAAACCCGCAGTTTCAGGTAGGATTTGATGTCGCCCCTTTTTTGGCCCCTTTGGAAGGGCATTTGACTATGGTCGCTGGGGTTCTAGTGCCACGTTTTGATTTTGGAGTTTTCCAATTACCCCGAGTTGGCTTTTCAGCGGGTGTGCGCCGAGCGGGGGAAAAAACTGTTAGAAAAACCCGACAGGTTGGTGGTTTATCTGTGGGCTGGGGTTTTAGGAATTTTGCTTTCTACTACCGTCACCCAGCCGGCCTGGGGCCTGGCTGCGCGGGGGTTGGGTGGAGGGGCTGCTACGGGGAGTACCTTCGGTTTTGGGTCCGCGGGGTGAAGGGGCCCCGGGGTATCTGATGGTTTTTTCCCAACCCGAAAGGAGCCCGGGGCCCCCAATTTCGACACCCCCGCCTCCAAAGCCCACAAAAAAAGCTAATTTTTTACACGTCCCCTTTTCACTAATGGAGGGGAGAGAGTAACTGAAACCCTCTGAAACAGGGGAGAAAGGGGAGAGGAGAAAGGGGTCGGAGAGAGAAAAAGGGAGAACCCGGGTAAACCATGGTGGAGCTAAAACCCAACGCTAAGCTAGCCCAAACCCCCCTCACTATAGAAAACCATGGGAAGGGCCGGGAGAGGTCCTCAAACATTAAATACAGCAACAGAAAGTATGTGTTTTAATGTGCTTATGTATTAGAACAAGTAAGAGATATCACAGTAGAGAGAAATCAGATCACACACCAAACAATTCACCAAGTGCAAAAGCGAAAAAAGGAAGTGACGTTACCCAGAGCATGTAGAAGTCTTTTATTGTTATCATAGGTACTCTTCAACAGTGAGTGACGGAATCTGAAAAACAAAAATCCTGAACATCACATTGTGTGATTTTTAGGTAATTAATTTGCATTTTATTGCCTGACATAATTTGACAAATTAGAAAAACAAAACTTAATATTTGGTACAGAAACCTTTGTTTACAATTCCTGATATCAGACGTTTCCTGTAGTGCTAGACGAGGTTTGCACACACTGCAGCAGGGATTTTGGACCACTCCTCCATATAGATCTTCTCCAGATCCTTCAGGTTTCGGGGCTGTCGCTGGGCAATACAGACCTTTAGCTCCCTCCAAAGATTTTCGATTGGGTTCAGGTCTGGAGACTGGCTAGGCCACTCCAGGACCTTGAGATGCTTCTTACGGAGCCACTCCTTAGTTGCCCTGGCTGTCTGCTTCGGGTCGTTGTCATGCTGGAAGACTCTGCCACGACCCAGCTTCAGTGCCCTTACTGAGGGAAGGAGGTTGCTGGCTAAATCTCCCAATACATGACCCCATCCATCCTCCCCTCAATAAGGTGCAGCCATCCTGTCCCCTTTGCAGAAAAGGATCCCCAAAGAATGATGTTTCCACCTCCATGTTTCATGGTAGGGATGGTGTTCTTGGGGTTGTACTCATCCTTCTTCTTCCTATAAACATGGTCAGTGGAGTTTAGACCAAAGAGCTCTATTTTTGCCTCATCAGACCACATGACCATTCCTCCTCTGAATCATCCAGATGGTCACTGACAAACTTCAGATGGGCCCGGACATACGATGGCTTGAGCAGGGAGACCTTGCGTGCGCTGCAGGATTTTAATCCATGGCGGCGTATTGTGTTAATAATGGTCTTCTTTGAGACTGTGGTCCCAGTCATTGACTAGGTCCTGCCGTGTAGTTCTTGCATTATCCCTCACCTTCCTCATGATCATTGATGCCCTACGAGGTGAGATCTTGCATGGAGCCCCAGACTGAGGGGGATTGACCGTCATCTTGAACTTCTTCCATTTTCTTATAATTGTGCCAAAAAGTTGTTTCCTTCCACCAAGCGCTTGGCATTTTTTTGTAGCCCTTCCCCGCTTTTGGGAGGTCTATATTTTATCCCTGAGTCCAACACATTCTGGTCTTGGCCTTGTGGAGAGGTTGGAGTTTGTTTTCTTTTATGGGGTAGACAGGGTTTTTTTAACAATAAGATTTAAACAGGTCCGGTAATACAGGTAATGAGTTTTTTTCTTCAAGCATAAAAGTAAGAAAGCATGATCAATTTCATCTCAACTGTAATGAGATATATGTCAGTGACCTTGAAGTAGATTACAACAAATTAGTGTTACTAATATCAACACAAATGAAAATAAGTAAAGGTATCTAAGCAACCCTTGCCTTTTGCCAAATATCAAACAAGTGAGTAATATCTGGTCTACTCTCCCTCAGCCATTTTCTGATCTGAACATGGTGGTTTGTAACCATCCTTCCTATCTCCGAGTTATTATTACTCTGATGTTGTCAGGTGTGGTGTGGCGGAGGACCCCAGAATGCAGACGGACAGGCAGTGTAACGATAAGTAAAATCAAAGGCTTTATGTTAAGCCAAAGAAAAAACTAAAACAAATCCACTTCAGGAGAGCAAAAAAAAGGCAGGCATGTTAAAATACTGAAAAGTGAAAATGTTTCCCCAAAGAAGAACAGAATGGAATGATAAATAGGCATGGTGCAGGTGAAAGTAGAGAGATTAATGGTGCAGGGGGATCGAATGAAGTTAATTTTTCTGACGACAGAGGGAGGGGGAAAAAAACGGACTGGGGAAAAAAGAAAAACCCAAAATACAAAAAATCAGGAAAAAAATAAGTACAGAAAATGAAGGAAATAAAAAACTAAAGCACCGCCAGGAAAATAAACGAAACAAAATCTAAAACGTAAACTAGGA